>CM058237.1:100742488-101342488 GCA_030180135.1 Orychophragmus violaceus | reverse complement strand
AGTCGATTCATAGTAAACACTTTTAAATATTTCCGATTGGTCACTTCCTACACATGGTAAGCATCTTGCATATGATATGATCGTGGTAGTATCCACGAATAGCAGATATTATGGACATTTAGTCTAAACAGTCTATCCGAAATTTTCGTATTAAGTCCAATTTTTTTTTGAATTCCGTTACATCGACCGATTTAATCTCCATTCCGGCGGTCTATATAGTCGGAAACTTCAACTCCGCCATCCTATCCACCGTCAAATAAATAAGGGGTGAAAATAAAGATAAAGTAGGAAAGAGAGTGAGTGGAGAAAAGAAAGAAAAAAACGAATGAATAGAAGGGATAAGCGTGGAATCCCTATCCATCCATGAAGATTTCATGCCTCTATGAACAAAATAGACTTTCTGATAAGAATGCACAAACTTTTTCAAAGATAAAAAATTGCTTTTAATGATTTAAAAAGATACACTGAGTACAATTAATCCGGATTTAGGGTGTTGCAAACAAAAAGATACTAATAACATTCAAATTTTTTTGCAACTTATATAATTTTAATGGACAAAGCTGTGAATTTTTAATATTTTTAAAAATAAGTTTTAAGAGCACTTCTTGTAAACATGGAAGCGTTTAACTTGACATAATATGTATATAAAAGTTGCTAAATATTATAAGTCCATTTGACTAGGTAAATTTTTTTTGTCAATAGTTGTTTTATAAATGACCATAACTAGGTCTTAGCCATTGTTTGTGGGATACAAAATATTTAGACCATCTGAGGGATACAAAAACCAACCTCAAGACTAAGAAAACTAGCCAAAAATAGATCAAAAGACCGAGTCTCAATGAAATATCAAATAGAGGACAAGTTTTTCTCACCAACGAAGAACCCCGCGAGCCAAAAGGGATGACAAACCGCTACGTACGAGCCAAAGCGATCATCAAGAGTAATTGTACTCGCAATGAGAGATGAGAGACGCTCCTCTGTTTGAAGAAACACTTTCCACTTGAAGCTTATAATTCTGAATGAGCTTAAGATAAACAAGGATCTCAGCATAATAAAAATAAAGGAAGGCCACACATCTGGTCTCAAAATCGAGCCTATCAAGTCATAAGCTTCAATAGCAAAGATCACACGGTTCCTTTTAAGAGATAACATGTCTTGAACCGCCCACAAAAGACCTTTGACTTGAAGCTGAAACATGGAGTCAATCCTCAAGAACATCCTCCTACTGTGCATCATAACCTCTTCATCTGAATCACTAAGTACCCAAGCAACTCCAATACGATTCCTCTTGGACCAGGAAAGACCAATGTTGCAAATAGACCAGTCCGTCGGAGGCTTAGACCACTTCTGTCTAATAGATGAAAGCCTCGCTTGTTGAATCACAAATTCTTCTTGAGATCTTCTTCGTGAGTTTGAAACCAAAAATTTGTCTCTTCCAATATTGAGGACTGATTTTTGCAGCGAAAATGAAACCCCTTCGAACCAGACTTTGTTCATGTTCTTCCAGAGATACCAATGAGCTCATGGGTAGCACCTCCTAATCAGGAGAGGTGCCCTTTTGTCCTTGTAAATTTTTTGGAGATAGCTCATGTTGACTAAGATCGAGATTTCATGGAAGCCACCTTCTGGGACTGGGATATTGAGTAAAGCCCACACTTGGCTAGCGACAAGGCAAGAGAACAAGATGTGATTGATGGATTCACCCCCCAAACCACAAGTTTGACATCTAGGATAAGTTTGATTCCTCTTTGTTCTAGTAATTCCACTATTGGGAGAGCATCAGAAAGAACCTTCCACAAAAAGCTTTTGATTTTCGGGGCAGTAACTGTTTTCCAAACAGCTTCCTTTAGGGGATTGGTTGAAGGTTGTTGGGAAGCCTCAACAATCTCATCCTCTAAAAAGAATCCCACAACAAGATCATAAGCATACTTCACCAAGAATAATCCACTCTTAGAAAGTTTCAAGACCCAAAAATCAGGTTTAGAGACGACTGGTTTCATTTTCAAAATGATCTCCACATCCATGGGAAGGAAGAGCTCCATGATCTTAGCATTATTCCAACACCGAGCATAAACATCGATCATGCTGGATACACTTAAGTTGAGATCATCCTGATTAGACTTCCAAAGAGGCGCCCTTAGAGTTCCTTCATCACAAAGCCACGGGTCTAACCAGACCTTGATCGACTCACCATTGCCAATCATATTTTTGATTCCTTTACTTAATAATTCATTTCCATGCATAATTCCTTTCCAAGCAAAAGAAGGTCTAACCACTACAACAACATCCAATAATTGAGAATTAGTAAAATACCTGCTCTTCAGGAACCTTCCAACAAGAGAATCAAGCTTTTGAAGGAGAGACCAAGCCTGCTTGTCCAAGAGCGCTTGGTTGCACACTTATAAGTTTCTGAAGCATAATCCTCTTAGTTTCTTGGGGAGACAAAGTTTAGGCCAACACTTCCAATGGATTTTCCTTTTCTCTTCATCACTATCCCACCAATAGCTCCCCATGGTAGAGTTTAGAACCTTGATAGTAGTCTTAGGGAATTTGAACACATATATCGTAAAAACCGACAGGGAGAGGGCAACAGACTTAAGAAGGACATATTTTCCCCTTAAGGACAAAGTCTTTGCAAACCAACCACTAACCTTGAATTTCAACCCTTCCTTAACATATTCGAGTAACTTAACCTTGAAGCCACTAAAGCATTCGAGTAATCCAAGATACTTTTAGGCCCTACCTTTGCTATAGATTTGCAGGGCATGTTGACAGGCTTCTTGAATCTTTGGAGCAATCCCTACACCAAAGTTTATTGATGATTTATGAACATTGATGCATTGCCCTGAAACTTTTTCATATGACTTGAGGACTTCTTTAAACATCAGCACTTGTGATAGCTCCGCCTTAAAGAGGAAAAGGTTGTCGTCGGCGAATAGAAGGTGGGTCAACGTCGAACCCTCCTCTGTGAATCTAAGGCCTGAGATTTTCCTTTCCAATTCAGCTCTACGAAAAATATGGGACAAGCCTTCTGTGCACAGGACGAAAAGAAAGGGGGATTAAGGGTCTCCTGTCTTATACCTCTTTGGGGAATTATCAACCCATGTTCTTGATTGTTGATCAACACCGAATAAGTGACAGTAGACACACATAACAGATCCAGACTTGATGAAAACCCAATGCCTTGAGGATCGCTTCTAGGTAGCTCCACTCTACCCTTTCATAAGCCTTCGACATATCTACCTTAATGGCAATGAAATCCTTGGAAATAGACGCATAGATCCTCAGACTATACACTATTTCATGTACCAAGAAGATATTGTCCGTGATTTGTTTCTTAGCAACAAAAGCAGATTGCAGCTGGGAGACTATATCCGGCATCACATGTTTAAGTCTATTCACCATAATCTTGGGTATTAACTTGTACAAGACAGTGCACAGGCTGATAGGGCGTAACTGAGTCATTTCTTATGGACGAGGAACCTTAGGCAGGAGACACAAGTGTGTATAATTCCATTTTTGAGGCATAATCACATGCTTGAAGAAGTTAAGGATTTCCACTGAGATTTTATCTCCAATGGAACCCCAAAAGTGCTGGAAGAAATGACCAGTAAGCCCATCATGATAAGGCGCACTCACTGCTTTAACCTCAAAGACTGCTTGACTGATTTCCTCCCTCATCACTGGCTTGATCAAACTTTCATTCATTGCTGGAGTGACTTTAGGTTATAACCCTTGGAAGAATTCATCAAAACTAACAGGCCTAGACGAGGTGAACAACTTTTGGTAGTATCTCGTAGCCACCACTCCTTTAGAAGCCTCAACCTTATATATATTACCCTTTTCATCTAGGAGTGAGCTGATTTGATTTTTGGCTCTGTCTCCTTTGACTGCTGAATGAAAGCCACCCGTGTTTTTTTTATCACTGTTTTTAGCCATCTTTTATGGATTTTCTGACTCCAAAATTCTTCTTCCTCTTTATATGCTTTCCTAATTTCCTTTTTTAATTGGTAAACATAAGCGTCGTTGGGGGGACAAGCAAATTCCTTATTCTCTAGGGATTGATGAAGCAATTGGATTCGGTCTCTCGAGTTTGACTGATTAGCTCTTTTCCCGCCACTAAGATCCTTTCTACAATGTCTTAGCCAGTTCGAAACCTTTTTATTGCAAGAAGGATGATTCCCTGTCCAAGCTTTTAAAACTGCTTCCGAAACACCTTGCTGCTTAAGGAGCCTCTTGTCAAAACAAAACTTGCCCCTAAAAGAATCTTGAGAAGCAATGAATTTGACCAAAACAGGTCAATGGTTAGAGCCTATTTTATTTAGGAACAGCTGATTGGCAGCATGAAAGTGATATGAACAACACCTGTTCGCAAAACACCTATCAAGCTTAGATTGGATCCATAACTTGTGACTCATCCCCGCCCACGTGAAGTTGTTACCATTGCTTGGAAGTTCATGCATATCACACAGGCTAATCATCTCGGTGAAAGGTTTGAAATGACTGTCTGCTCTCAGTGGCCCACCCAACTTCTCGCCATTATGCATGATTACATTAAAATCTCCTAGCATTAACCAAAGACCATCATGCGTAGTCTTGATCTTTTGAATCCTTTCCCATACCAGATGCCTCCTCTCTTCCACAGGATCACCATACACCCACGAGACATAGTCAACTCTCCAATAACCAAACTAAAATCTATGATGTTTTTATTCGCAAATAAAATCTCCACTTCAGAACTCTTTTTGAAAAACAACGCGAGACCTCCACTCAAACCTGAAGGCTCCACCGTAAATACTCTATCATATCCCAACCACACTTGAATATCAACTAGCACATCTATTTTTATTTCGTTTCCATAAGAAAAATCATCTCAGGGAAATGGTTTTGACGCATCTCCTTGAGACGAAGAATCACCATGTCAAATGCCCGACCCAAGCCTTGACAATTCCAACTTATTTAGAGCAATTACTGCTTTCGCAGTCTCTTCTGAGGGACCGCCTTGGATGAACCAGACTCATCAAGCATGTCTCGCAAATCTTCTGGTGTTATTCTACTCGGTTTGTCTGCACTCATGATATTTCTAACCATTTCCTTCTTATTTTTGGGTTTCTGATTCTTCTTATTTTTTTGTTGGTGGCCTTCTGGTTTCTGAATCAAGGATGAGTTTAGCATATTTTTGGCAGTGCCTCCCATCCTGATGGATTTTGGTGGCCTCTTCCTGATTCTTTGTTTTTTAGCCGCAGATTCAGAGATTCCATCTTCAGAACAAGAAAGCCTTGGAAGACGTAAGAAGAAGGCAGTAAATTTTTAACAGAAACAACAGCCTCACTTTCAGTAAACCTCATATGGGTACCTGAAGCAACTGGCGAGTTGGCCCTTATAGCTGCACTCATTAACTTAGAATCTTCATTTCCTGGAATTCCTCTTGATCTTTCTGCACTTCTCACCGATTCCAGTGCTTGAGAAGATTGATCTTCATAGTCGTACACTATTCCTTTTCCTTTGTTGATATCTCTGGTGAATTCATGAGTAGGCTCTAGGCGTAGCACAGTCTTAGCAAGCATGGTGCTCTTCTCGGCTTCTTCAACTGTTTGTTGAACCCTTTTGATTTTTATTCTTTTGTCTTCACCATTATATGAGATCATAGATTTTCTCATTTTATTTAGAACCTCCTTAGCATTTCTCCTCCACCCAGTAGTAGGATCTACCGCCACCTGCTCTTCCGAAAGGATTCCAAAGAGAGGGTTTAACTCCAATATAATTTTGTCTTCCTGTCGAGGAGGAATCTTCTGAGTAGGTAGCCCTCCCGTTCCTTGGCCTCTAAGGATTCTAGGACACTTTTCTTGAGCATGAGTTATCCTTTGACATATAGTGCATCTCCTCTAAACTCTTTCATAATGATAGTTAATGGTGGTGGAGTCTCCATACCTTAGATTGATCACTTTTGATTTCCTGAGAGGTTTCTCAGTGTCCATTTTCACCATAACCCTGACATATTCCATGTATTGAGCCTGAGAAGGATCAAAAGCCACTGTCATCAATTCACCAGCAAACTCTCCCAGGGTGGTTAAAGCTTCTTTAGTGTAGTGATTGACTGGAATATTCCTCATTTAAACCCAAGTTGGCACAAACCTTAGGTAGTATGGCGGAGGTCTTTCAACCCATCTATCAATCGCAAGAGACCAATCATTAAATGTATGCATTCCTTTTTCTAGCTCTTCCAATAGGTTGTGTTCATACTTGAATATAAATTGGAATCTATCTTTTGCCAAAGCAATACCTTTGACCCTCCCTACATTTTTCCACTTCCTTGGCATCTCAGTAATCAAGTGCTTCATCAATGGTGTTTCGGATTAAGAGTTCTACCAATTAGACTTAGTATATTTCTTTATGAGGAATAATACTTTGGCAGATCTGGCATGGTAAATGGTACATCTTCTTCAGATGAGTCATAAGTGATGATTTCTTTGTCTTTCTTTTTCCCATCGAGACAAGGAACTCCGACAAGCTTGGAGCCTTAACCTGATGCTTCTAACGAATCTTAATGCTCGACCCTTGCAGATGATGAATACTGCAGAACCGAGAAGCTAGCAACCACAACACAATACTGATAAACTAACAAGAATCAAGCCGGCGAACCGTTGCATGATTGTCAAAAGAGAGAACTATAACTACAAACAGGCTGAGACACGACTCTATGGTGAGCGTGAAACCCTAATCGGAACACAGACCCTGAAGCAAGCTTCAAGGCACTAGCGGTTCTAAACTATAATAGTTGTAATCAACGCTTAGAGACAGAAAGGTTACAGTCGTATATCTTCTCAATCTCTTTGGTTACTTGAAGTTCGAAAACTGACCCTTTCGAAGAAAAGCCTCTCTTCACCACGCAGAAGCCCAGATCCCTGCTACCCTTTCACCCTCAGACTTTAAGCAACCCCAGGATTTGAGACCAAAGGAGAAAGCTTCTGAAGCGTCATTCGTAGTCATGTGGCAAAGAAATTGGATGTAGATCTATGTGCATACACCTCTCTCCTCTCTCTCTCTCTCTCTCTCTCTCTCTCTCTCTCTCTCTCTCTCTCTCTCTCTCTTTCTCTCTCTCTCTCTCTCTCTCTCTCTCTTTCTAGAGTACCACTTTTGTCTTAAAGTTTGAAGGTTTCCTCTGTCACCGGTGTGAGATCAAGGATTCACACCAAGGATTTGTTTTGAACATTGATTTGGACTAAGATAATTTGGTTATAATTTTCCTACGAATCAAAATATATTTAGGATTGGTCGTTGAAATAAGAACTTATACAAATAAATCGAAAGTATATGATAGGTCAAGAATTAATCCCTATACTAACTGCAAGTGCACAGTGATGTGAATGTAGTACTTAGGGTATTGAATCCACAGAGACTCCAGTCAACGATAGATTAAGAACAGTCAAGATTAAACTAGGAGAAAGAAAATGCAGTGAGAAACTAAAAGCAGTGCAAGAAACTAAATCAGTAGCAAGATCGGTTTGAAAGCAGTTAACTAAAGGCGCTAAGTCTAGGGCGTTCTCAGGAAATCAGACAAGCAGATAAATTATTCAGTCAGGATCCAATTAAGTACCGTTCTAGAACTCAAACACAGATATAGAATTAACCAATTATCGTTGCGAGAAATCTCTAAGCCTAATTGCAAAAATCCAAATTCCTTTGTAATTCCTAACAGATTAAACCAGCTTTAAGATTAAGTTCAATATGTTCACAATTCATTTAAACCAAATTCCTTTGCGAGTAATTCAATTGCTCAACCTAAATAGTTCAGATTCTAAACCACACCGTCGTGTCAATTTAGCAACCTAAGATCTAGATTCTAAGTCATCAGGTTAGAACTAGCATTAAACACAATTTAGATCGAAGAACAAATAAAGTTATGAATCCTTAACTAAAATAAATAAATCTAGCAAGTCATGAAATCCCTATGAGAATCCCTAAACCTAACTATGAATCTACTCAGACATAGGATATGAAAACATAATCAATGAAATAATAGATTGCATAAAAGAGAATAAAGAAGTAAAGGGGTTCGAAATCTTCTCCAAAAAACAGGATGTAGTACAAGATTAGATCAGCCCCAAAAAGCTCTAAAAACTCTCAGCTCTGAAGTATGATTGCCTATCCAAAAACTGATGTAAGAACCTAATTATAAAGCCTAAACACGTCTTGGGGCTTCTGTGTAAATATCTGGAACTTCAGGGAAAAAGTGCAAATTCTGCATTATTCATAAATCTCGCCGAGACTGGCCCAACTCACTGTGCATCGATCGATGTTGATGTGCGTCGATCGACACAAATCTCTGTTCTGGACAGTGAACTCTATCTCTCGGGTCAAAACACCAAAATGCTCCAAATAGCTCCAATATCTCCAAATCCACTCCAAATGTGCATGTACCTAATAACACATGCAAAAGACTCTAAAGGAACACCAAAAGACTCTAAAACATACTTATATCATGTTTTAAAACCGGTAAAAACCATGATATATCAACTCCCCCACGCTTAGCCTTTGCTTGCCCTCAAGCAAAACAGAGAACTAGAACATGGTGAAGAGGTTTGAAAACTTTCAGAAACTCTTTTCATCCTAGAAGCAACAACACTCAGATTCCCCTTAGTAAGCCACTGAAAGAATCACCTGCAGACATCAAGACCAACATATACTTCCCCCACACTTAGCAACTGTCCTAAGTAAACTCCACAATCATATTCACGCATTCAAATTCACCCTACTGACTTCTTAAGCAATTAAGTGCGGTCTCACCCAAGGATTATCGATCAAAGGGCACATGGACTCTTACTCTGTCAGCTCTAGACCACCATACTATCTTTCCGTGGTCCCTTTCTTCTCTTATCCCTTCCTTAAAAAATGATTTTTCCCCACTGGGTATCAATGCAATTATAGTATATAGGGTATCAAAATCCCTAAAATCCCTAAAATCCATGGTATATCAACTCCCCCACACTTAGCTCTTGCTTGCCCTCAAGCAAGTAAAGAACCAAAATATAAGAGAAGAAGTTTGAAAACTCAGAAACTCATTTCGTCCTAGGAACTTTCGCATTCACATTCACTTAGTTTGGCGCAGTTATGCAATTATAGTATTTAGGGTATCAAAATCCACAAGGACTCTGGGCAATGATAGATTTAAGAACGGTCGAGTTAAACTAGGTGAAAGTAGTGAGAAACTAAAAAGCAAAGCAGAAAAGTAAATCAAGCGAGTTTGTAAGCAAGAAGGCGTTAAGTCTAGGGAGTTCTCAAGAAATCAGGAACATAGGCAATCAATCAAGCGGGATCTAATTAGGAATTGTTCTAGAACTCAAACACATATATAGAAATAACCAACTGTCGTTGTGAGAATTCTCTAAGTCTAATAGCAGAAATCCAAATGTCTTTGTAATTCCTAACAGATTAAACTAGCTTTAAGATCAAGTTCGATATGTTCACAATTCCCCTAAACCAAATTTATTTGCGAGTAGATCAAATTGCTCATCTAGGTTCTTTCTAGCTAATTAACCAATTGTCGTTGTATCAATCAACCTAACATCATAAATCTGGATAGCTACTTCAGATTAAGCATTAAAAACAACCCTAGAAGAAGAACTAGAAAGTATGAATCCCTAACAAATTGATTAACCTAATATTCCATGAAATCCTTAATGAGAATCCCTAAACCTAACAGGTAATCTACTCAGACATAATCATCGAAACAGAAAACATCATGAATAGAAAACCAAATATCCTAAAATCAAATAAAGAACTGGGGTTTGAAATCAAGTCTCTTTCGAGAACAGGATCATCCCCTCAACTCTCTCTGAAAGCGTAAGTAAAGCGTAGCCTAAACAATGGCTTAAAAACCCTAATATAATGATCTAAACTCGGCTGAATTATGAGAAACTTCTGGGCCAAAGTGCAAATTCCAAACTCTTGATAAAACGCCGAGAATTCTCTGTGTCGACCTTGTGTCGATCGACACAGGTCTGTGAAATGGGCAGTGACTTCTATCTCTTGGGTTAAATCTGTAACATCCCGGAACCGGGTATCTCACCCTAGGAGGATTGGGGAAAGGAGACTTGGAACCAAAAGAGTTTACGACTCGTCGTAAAGACTAAGAAGAAGTGTTCCAAGGTCTTAAAGAAGCTAAACTCAGCTCAGCTGAAACGAGCTGAACAAAGAGTGCTCAGCTGAAACGAGCTGAACAGTCCAGCTGGTCAGCTGGGTCAGCTAGCAACCAGCTCAACCCAGCTAGCTTGAGTGTTCAAGTGTTGGGTCAGCTGGTCAGCTAGTGACACTAGCTGACCAAGCGGCACAATGGCGAAAGGGCACCTTGGAAGGTTGCACCCTTTCGGCCAACCAAGGCAACCCTTCTCCAAGGGCAGTTGCTGGGCGAAATGGAGCCTATAATAGACCGGCCCTTTTCGTGCACAATCTGACCAGGGACAATCCCCTGATTTTCCTAAGGAAAAGGCCACCCAAATCATGAGAAAAAGAGTGGATTTTGGCCCCAATACTCAAGGGCATTTGGCGGCTATTTGATGATGATTTTGGGAAGGTTTTCTAAGGAAATGAAGGCTGGGAAATCAAGAGGAAATACCCAGAAAAAGGTTGAAGGTCGGGTTGAAGACTTGAAGGCAAACCGGGTAACCGTCCGTGGGGGTGTTCAGGGATGACCGCGGGTCGTGTGCGGAAGACCGCGGGTCATGCACGGACGTCCGTAACCATTCGCGGACGATCGCGTCTATGCACGGACGGTCGTGTCCATTCACGGACAACCGCGGGTCCTTCACGGACACACGCGGGCTGTTCCCTGACGACCTTGGGTCGATCAGGCGTGAACGCAGGATGACCGAGACCACACGCAGGTTAAGGAAATTGACCGCGGATCGTACGTATAGGACCATGGGTCATACGTAACCGTCCGCAGCACTCGCGGGTTGTCTGTAACCGTCCGTGGATGCACGCAGACGAACGTGGGTTGTCTGTAATCGTCCGTAGGATGCACGCAGACGAACGCGTCCGTAGGACGCACGCAGATGAGTGCGGGTCGTACGCGACTGTTCGTGGAACACACGTGACCGTACGCGGGTCGTACGTAATCGACTGTGGGACGTGTACGGGTGAACGCGGATGTTCACGGATGCACGTGGAACGTGTACGGGTGAACGCGTATGTTCCGGACGTACGAGACTGTACGTGGGACGTACGCGACTGTCTGTGGGATGTACGCGACTGTCCGTGGGACATACACGACTGTCCGTGGGATGTACGCGACTGTCCGTGGGAAGAACACGCGGATGAACGCGACCGTTCGTGGAACAGACGCGACTGTTCACGAACGGACGCGACTGTTCACGAACGGACGCGACTGTTCACGAACGGACGTGACTGTTTGTGAACGAACGTGACTATTCGTGGTCATGACAAGTGACGGATTCATGTCCGATAAACCGTTTGGATTGATCAGGATGATCAACCACGGTCAAGTACGGGATAGCGGGATGACATTGGGTTGGATCGCGGATAGAGTCGAGATGATCGCGTGGTAGAAACGCGTGCGGAGCGATCGAACAGTCGGAGGAACTGGGTCGCGGCCGACGGTACAAACCACGGATCAGGCAATCCGCGGAAGTGATAGGGAAATAAGTCCGACCATGTACTGATCCCTATGACTCGGCAATATTGAGGGCGATCGTACCTAAGGACTTGGATCGGTCTAAGAGTCAAAATGCAGGAAACAAACGTGGTTAAGACAAGACGGCGAATAATAACGGGAAACGAGCAAAGGAACGAGCGAGATCAAATGGTGGTCAAAGGAAGGAACTAGAAGACCTCTGTTTTGCTTAGTCATGTGGGGATGGTTGTTTGAATGACTTGGTACAAGGGAGGTATGTCCTAGGAGTTGGACGAACGAATGAGCTGAGCTGGAAGTCGAGCTAGCTTCTCACAGACTTCACCTAAAAGGCTAAGGTACACGTTCAAATACTCTTCTATTGTTCTAAAGAATGGTTAGAGCTGAATAGGAGAACAGAATGATCTAAGTTAAAGACTTAGGTTGATTGAATGGTTAATTGGAGTTGGAACCTCAAAAGAGTTTTAAGGAAACTAAATAAGGTTATAAGAGGTTCACGGATGGATCGTTCTTTAGAAGAACGATATATAAGTTAATAAGGATTTCCACTGCGTAATATTAATTAAGTATGAAGGATCTAAGACTAGAAGTCAATATGAAGATCCGAGCAATACTTGTTCCTAAGGGAAAATTTTAAATAGGACGGAATTTAGGGAGGTTCAGGCCAGGGTTCGGCCTGACCAGTGGAACGCATCGACCGCGGACTAGGAAGGCCGGGTCGGGGTGTTTCAAAAATCTCCAAAATGCTCCAGAATGCGCCATAATGTCCAAATCCGCTCCAAACGTGTCTAGACCTGAAAACATAAATAATAGGACTCCAAAGGACTCTAAAAGACTCGATAAGAAGACATATACCATGGTTAAAATCCCTAAAATCCATGGTATATCAACTCCCCCACACTTAGCTCTTGCTTGCCCTCAAGCAAGTAAAGAACCAAAGTATAAGAAAAGAGGTTTGAAAACACAGAAACTCATTTCGTCCTAGGAACTTTCGCATTCGCATTCGCTTAGTAATCCACTGAAAACTTTCCTACAGAACTCAAGACCACAATATACTTCCCCCACACTTAGCAATTATCCCAAGTAAACTCCACAATCAAGTTAGGACATCCAAATTCACCACACTAGCCTCTGTATACGATTAGGTGCGGTCTCACATAGGGAGTATCGAATAAAAAGACACATGGACTCAACCTATTTAGTATCTGACCACCAAACTGTCGGTTTCTGGTTTCTTTCTTTTCCCTTTCTCCCTTAGCACTGATTTTTCCCCACTGGGTATCATTTTATTTTTTCTATCAGTGCTCTTCCCTTACTGGGGCATACTTTGGATATGTTTCCATGGATGCACAGGAGGTGATAGGGGTCTCTACCACTCCCGCGACCACTTCGAAGCTACTAGCTTATCCTCAGTTTTTAATCTCTTTTTTTTTTACTTTCAAGGGAGGGGAAAATCAGAAACCATACTTTAGAACAGGATCATAGGCTGTGCCAAACACATCAAAGGAATCCAACCCAAGGATTACCAAGCCCCTAAGCGAGAAATTACAGTCAAGATAAAGTGAGACTAGTAATGGATCCTCTGAATACCTGGTTAGATATGGGTGTCCTTGGTAGGTTGATCTGTTTGAGGTTTTCTAACAGTCATAGAGGCTCTGAAAGTCTGTCCAATGGTCACTTAGTTCATGTTCAAGCGAAATATTTCCTCGAAAAATCATAGTTTCATACAAATTTTGACTCAATAAAACAAATTTTGAAAAAACATAGGACTGACACTAAGAAAACAAAAGCGTGCGTCAGTAGCTTCCTCCCCCACACTTAAACTACATTGTCCCCAGTGTAATCAAAGCATGAGCTCAGTGAAAACAAATAATCAAATTGAAAAGAGTTTGGAAAATCAGAGTTACGTACCTCTCGTCGCACTGTGTCGATCGATGCTCAGGACTGCATCGATCGACGCAAGGCGCATTTCCTCGATTCATTGATGTAATCGCACTTTGTCGATCGACACACATGTTGTGTCGATCGACACACATGTTGTGTCGATCGATGCTAGGCGATTTTTGACCTGTTCTCTCGGCTGAAAACACCAAAACGAAAAAAAATCAAAGTAACAAACACCTAAAAATGAAAAATAAAAACGAAAACTGACTCTATAGTGGGTTGCCTCCCACTCAGCGCTTTTTTTAGTCATATCTTGACTACGGGACAGAGATTTGACTCATGGCGGTTTCAACAGAGACTTTGAGTGTCTCTGTGAATGTCTCCTCATCCAAGGTGGTGTGTATGCTGTCGGATCATGAGGCTTTGGTGGAAATGAGATGTTTGGAGCTTTCTGCTTATGAGCAGTTGCAGGTACTGAAGATGTTAGAGCAGGTTCAAGAGGAACCGCCATCTTCTTTTCTCCAATTGGAACCTCTGGTTCCACTTCCACACTGAAGCTCTGTCCATCAATGGTGGCTCTCTGCTTCCTGTCCATCTTGAACTGCAATGACTTATCTCCCAGTTGGAGATCAATCAGACCACGTCTCACATCAATTACGGCTCCAACAGTAGCTAAGAATGATCTCCCAAGCAGAATAGGATCATCTGGCTCAATCTCATATTTCAGCACTACAAAGTCTGTTGAAATCAAGTAGTTTCCAACTCTGATATGTACATCCTCAAGAACTCCTTCAGGGTACCTCTTTGATCGATCAGCTAGGATAAGAGAGATCCCAGTAGGCTGGAATTCCATCATTCCCAATCTCACAGCAACTGAGTACGGCATTAGATTCACACAAGATCCCAAGTCACACATAGAACACTTGAATCTGTCCTTAGAGATTGAACAGTCTAGCACAAAGGCTCCTGGATCTGGAAGCTTATCTGTAATCTCAATCATCTTCTTTTCCATCACTTTCATGCTGTTAGCCACTTCCCGCTTCTGTTTAGACGGTTTAGGAATCTTAGGATATGGCACACAGGGCTTATAGACTCGTTCTGGGACTGTTGCAGGTTTCTGGTCTCGTCTGCGATTTGTGTCGATCGATGCATAAGGCGTGTCGATCGACGCAAGGCGATTTTTCACATATTCATCAGACGCATCGGGCTTGCATCGATCGACATCAAGTGTGTGTCGATCGATGCATGTCTCAGACAGACATAATTCTTCCAAAACATCCGAGATTATGCTCTCTTCTTCTCCTAGCAACTCAGTCTAATCTCCAGTGCTCACAGCATTGACGTATTGCTTCCGTTCAGCTTTCCCAGCTTCATTTTACTTTTGTATTGCTTGAGATGTATGTTGGACTTGAACATCTAGTCTCTTCACATGAGTGCTCAAAGATTCAAACTTCCCATTCAGATTTTAATGCATAGCATCCAGCTTCATGTTGAAGTCTACAGCAGTCTTAGTCTGATCCTCTAGTAACTTATCCATCATGGCTTCCATCTTACTATCATAAGCATTACCAGCAGGAGGTGTCTGATAAGAAGATGATCCATAGGTTCTATGATAAGAATTACCTTGTTGATAAAGCTTCTGATAACCAGCAGTCTGTCCATATACAGAAGAGTTTTGATTGCTTGTGAAAGCACTCTTCTGTCCTCCATTAAAGAACTTGTTACCTTGCTGATTATTACCAAACATGTTTCCTTGGAATCCAGAGCCACTGATGTAGTTCAAATCTTTCTCCTGCTTTTCCAATAACTGCTCCATCATGCTTATCAGCTTATCAGACTGTGTATTTTGAGGAGGAACAGGCTGATATGATGGAGATTCATAATCTCTGGTGAATGAATAAGAACCATAGCCTCTACAGAATGAGTTATTCTGCTGATTTTCCAACATCCGTTCCATCATTCCCATCATCTTAGGCAATGTGTCGATCGATGCAAGGGCGAAGATGTGTCGATCGACACACAGGACTGTGTCGATCGATGCAAGGCGATTACAGGCGTACCTGAAACGCAAGAAACAGAAAAAAAAATTAGTGACAAAAAACAAAAAAAAAAACAAAAAACCTAGTCTAAACCCTAAGTTCAAATCTATCGAAGACTCAAAAGAGTCCCCGGCAACGGCGCCAAAAACTTGATAGGTCAAGAATTAATCCCTATACTAACTGCAAGTGCACAGTGATGTGAATGTAGTACTTAGGGTATCGAATCCACAGAGACTCCGGTCAACGATAGATTAAGAAGAGTCAAGATTAAACTAGGAGAAAGCAAATGCAGTGAGAAACTAAAAGCAGTGCAAGAAAGTAAATCAGTAGCAAGATCGGCTTGAAAGCAGTTAACTAAAGGCGCTAAGTCTAGGGCGTTCTCAGGAAATCAGACAAGCAGATAAATTATTCAGTCAGGATCTAATTAAGTACCGTTCTAGAACTCAAACACATATATAGAATTAACCAACTGTCGTTGCGAGAATTCTCTAAGCCTAATTGCAGAAATCCAAATTCCTTTGTAATTCCTAACAGATTAAACCAGTTTTAAGATTAAGTTCAATATGTTCACAATTCATTTAAACCAAATTCCTTTGCGAGTAATTCAATTGCTAAACCTAAATAGTTCAGATTCTAAACCACACCGTCGTGTCAATTTAGCAACCTAAGATCTAGATTCTAAGTGATCAGGTTAGAATTAGCATTAAGCACAATTTAGATCGATGAACAAATAAAGTTATGAATCCTTAACTAAAATAAATAAATCTAGCAAGTCATGAAATCCCTATGAGAATCCCTAAACCTAACTATGAATCTACTCAGACATAGAATATGAAAACATAATCAATGAAATAATAGATTGCATAAAAGAGAATAAAGAAGTAAAGGGGTTCGAAATCTTCTCCAAAAAACAGGATGTAGTACAGGATTAGATCAGCCCCAAAAAGCTCTAAAAACTCTCAGCTCTAAAGTATGATTGCCTATCCAAAAACTGATGTAAAAACCTAATTATAAATCCTAAACACGTCTTGGGGCTTCTGTGTAAATATCTGAAACTTCTGGGCAAAAGTGCAAATTCTGCATTCTTCATAAATCTCGCCGAGACTGGCCCAACTCACTGTGCATCGATCGATGCTGATGTGCGTCGATCGACACAGATCTCTGTTCTGGACAGTGAACTCTATCTCTCGGGTCAAAACACCAAAATGCTCCAAATAGCTCCAATATCTCCAATATCTCCAATATCTCCAAATCCACTCCAAACGTGCATGTACCTAATAACACCTGCAAAAGACTCTAAAGGAACACCAAAAAACTCTAAAACATACTTATATCATGGTATAAAACCGGTAAAAACCATGATATATCAGTATACAAAGAATAAGTCGAATATTTGGTGTCGAGGTGATTTCTATGTCAAATTGGATGTCCCTTGAGAATGACTTATCTTCTCCTTTTATAGCTTCGACCTTCAATCTTCTAGTTCCAATTTTCTTGAGAATTCTTGTTGGCGACGATCTTTCCCATCATCCACGATTCGTGTAGGTCATTAGAATGACTGAAGACTCGGTCTCCTAGGAGCTCGATCTTCAGAACATCGAACTCGATCTTCCTTGACTCGAGCAATCCTTAGCAAATATATCAATCTTTCGGGCCCAAGCGGTTCGCGATATGACGGGTTTAGATCGTAATTGGGTTTCAAATATTTAATGGGCCGGATTTCCTAGTGAAAAATCTAGTACCAACGACCGGTGTTTGTTCGTCGACCGTGAGAAAGGCTCCGTAGTAGTGTCTTGCTAAGCTTCATAGATGGGACAACACATGGTGATGGATCGAAAATCACATCCATCTTCTCTGAGACACCACATATATATTTTTGGTCTCGTTAAAAGCAGAAAAAGTGATTCTTATAATTTTAAAATAGATTTTGACATGCACTTTTTAAGCGCGGATTTATTTTTGTTTACAAATTTAAATTTTTATTTATTTTGTTATTAGTCATTTAGATTTTTTTATTTATTCAATTTAATTTTGTTTATAATTATTTAACCCACACTGTAAAAAATAAATTAATAATTTAGTTTTTTTTTAAATGAATTGTATGTTATTTGGGAAGAAGTATATCGTAAAGATAAAAGATTAAAATAACGATTTCACAATATAAATTTTAACTCGCGTTATATCGTAAGATCATAGTTTGATTTTTAATTTATTTATAAAACAACCATTGTAAAAATTATGTGATATACGTTTAATCTTTATTGAATTTATCTAAAATATCTTTGTTTTAGAAACAACATATATTTATATATATATAATTTATAATGTTTTTATTTTTAATAATTAAATATTTACGAAAGTAAAAACAGAACAATCCGTTCTATTTTTTGCGTTTATTTATTTTTATGTTTATATAATTGAAAATTTTAATTCATATTTTAAATCTTTTTCAGTGAACGAAATTCGATTTTAATATTTTATAATAAAAATTATCTATCTATTTTCAACATATATTGTAGTGGTTTATATAATTTTCAAATTTGATGGAACAACCCGTTAAAAGATGCATTCAAACATGAACCACAATTTGAACTATCATATATTTGAATAATATAAATATTGAATAATTTTAATATTTTATTAAATTAAAAGTATATCAATGAAAATTAGTTAATATAATTGTGCGTCATGACGAGTCGGATCGGTTTATTTTTTGGAGTGATAGCTCTAACCGAAGAACATTGATTTAATATATGGAATTTTTGTTTGACAAAAAAAACAATCGTGCAAAGTTCTTTTAAGAAAATTTATAATCATAATTGGCTAAATTATTTTTCAACTCGTTCTTATAATGATTTAAATATTTTGTAATTTGATGGAATAACCCATTAAAAAGTGCAATCGTAAATATATCTATCTAATTTTAGTATTATATTTTTCTAAAATATTTTATAAATTAAATTTTAATTTATTATAATTTATTTATGTTTATAATATCCACTTTTTAAAACTTAAATTATGTTAAAATACATGAATTTATGTTTATATTGGTATAAATAAAAATAGTTTTTTATTTGTTATTGATGAAAATGTAATTAAATTATTCTTCAGTAAATTTTAATAATAAATAGAATTTAATCATTATTTTCTGAAAAATAAAGAAATTTAAAATAGTGTGTAATATTTTTTATAATATTAAATATATATTTATATTTCAAATAAAAAGATACTAAAAGAAATTATGAATATATTTTGAATAAAATAAAACATTAGAGAATATTTATATTATAAAATGCAACTTAAATGATTTTATAATAAATTTAATAATTAAATATGAATTCATTAATTATTTTTCTTAAGAAATAAAAATTTAAGATATTTTTATAAAACTTTATTATAATACAAAAATAATATTTATATTTGAAAAAAATAAAGAAGATATTAATATATATTAGGGGCAATTGCTCTTTTGGTCCTTTATTTGATTTAGGAATTAAAGTAGATCCTTTTGAACAGAAATGCAAAACTATATCTTTGGGAGTAGGAAATTATCCTGAGCACTCCGTGACTAAAAAATAAAATAAAATAAATTTAATAAAATTTTGTGTCTTTTCAATATAACAAAAATTTTAATATCTACATATAGAATGATAACCATCACTTATTTAAACGGCGGGATAAAGCTATTATGGAAGAATTGTAAGATATCTGATGTGCCTTAAAAAACCAAGGAGATTGCATCCGCGTTTTTGAAGGTAGTGATTATCATGCATTCCAAACTCGAATTGAGGCTGAGATGATTCAAAACAAGGAGACTATTCTGCAACAATGTTCTGGAGTCGTGGAGCTGAAAATCGCGGTTTTATTCGGTGTAGTCCTTTTAAACGTGGTATTCTTAGTTTTTGCAATTTAAAATTTTAGATTAGTGGTTGGATTAGATTTTGACAAGGATATGTATCACGTTCAGGAACCATGGTGATTGATTTCAGTGAGTTGCTTCTTTGTTTGGTTTTCGTAGACTTATGAAGAAGACTTTTACTGTAGATTTCATATCGAAGTCTACAGAACAAAATAAAAATATTTTTGAACGAACCAATAATGAATAGGATTTTGATTGAACCAAATTGAGTTAACCGGTACCGTAAATTCTTGGAGTTATATTTAGTAGACTTCGTGGGGAAGTCTACTTTTCAAAATTTTGGTGGGAACCGGAAATTTGATAGTACCTATTTGGGCAGGAGTTGCAATTATACTGTACCGATATGACCCAACATATTTTTATTAATATAAAATTTAAGTAAACCATGCTGTAAATGTAATATAACAGATATAAACCGTCGCTAAACCGATGATAACCGAGACTTATCCGAAATTTTTTTAACTTACCTATATAAACTTCATGCAAAGCTTTACTCATAACCCTAATGTGCTTATAGCCTATTCCGTCTCTCTAATCTGTCACCTTCGGCGGCGCATATCGCCTCTCAAATCAGCGCCGTCTCGTCGTCTCTCCGTGTTGGCATGAATGTATTTGGCTCGTAGTCTCGACGTCGATCTTTACTTAGCGCAGTCTCGCCGTCGTCATCATCGTTTGCTGACTCGGTCGTATATGATGCCTCTGTCGCCATTGGTAACCTCTCTTGACGACTCGATCTATTCTTCTTCTTCTAAATATTTAAACGAGTAGAAAATAACCTTTGTCTGGTTTATGTTTTTCCATCTCTGTCGGCCGTCGGTAAACTCCATCACCGTCACTCGATTTCTTCGCAACGCCGCCTCTTCGATTTTCTTTCCTCGCCGCCTCTGTTGGATGTTTTTGGGGAAATCGGATTATCCGGCGCCGCAATGTTTAAAAACCCTAATTTAAATCCCTTCATTTTCTATTTTAATTTGTTTTTTATATTTTAATTTGTTTTCATAATTTAATTTTAATTTTAATTTGAAGACTTATGTGGTAGACTTATATAGTAGACTTCTCTGGCAGATTTATCGATAAAGCTTCTTTAACGTGTCTTTTCTTTGGTCCATGTATATAATTCATGCACTTAACTACTTTCTTTTCCAATTCGGATTTGGCTGTAATTATTGCTGAGAGGAGAGAGAGAAGATATAGATTTTTTGTAATGACGGTTGCAACTGTTGGATACGAAAGGGTGCGTCCCTTCAGTTGCACTCGTCTGCATGGGTGAGCGGTTAATTAAATTTAAGCTTCTACTAAGTTCTATATAAATGACATCACCCATCGTTTCTTTTCTCATTTTAAGCCCTAGTTTTTCAACTCTCTAGATTTTTTTTAATAGTCATGCCAATTTCAACTTGGCTTCCCTCCCTCCCTCGATGCTTCATAAAATTATGTCAATGGTGTGTACAGAAAGTGTCTGTGATCACGGTGCGGCAAGAATTGCTTTCCGTGGATTCAATGAAGTAGGGAGGGAATATCATTTCTATAGGAGTGAGAATCTCCTCTACATGAACGACTGGCTATGGGAATGGAATGCCGCGAGGACTTTTAGGCTTAGATGCTACCATATGGGGAATCCATAGGCAATCTATCTTCGAGGTATGTGTGAGTTCTTTTTGTGGCATATGCTTGAGGAAGGGAGGAAGAAAATACGTCTAGCTAGTGAGAGAGGATGCGAGTTGGCCATGTACGTTGATCGGATGATTGAGTTAGCATTCACCGTTGATGATAGAGGAAGGGTTCATAACTATCCAAGCTTGACTCGTGACTATATTTATCGCATGTCGAATATGATCTCGAGTTGGGAGCTTGGTGGCCATTGGGACTACGAGAAACCTTCTAAGTTTCTCGAAATCATGGAAAATATAGATGGAAACACAATCTTCGATTGCTGGTGCTTTCGGGAAGAATCACACTGGGTAGTGAGACCCAATGGAGTTACAACTATGTGGAGGTGTGATACTTGTTTCTGGCAGTATCAGGCATGGACATTCACTTGTGTGTTCGTGTGTGGCCAACTGGGGACTAGTCTGGTTTCTATCATGAATATTTCAAGTCTCATGTATTAAAAACTCCTAGCTAATTGTTCCTTTTGATATTTTCTTTGCACTCTGTTTTTGGACCAACTGGTAATATGAATAATATAAGTATGTCATTATGATATTCAATTCAAATTTTTATGTTTGAATTGCTATTAAATCGTGTAAAGATGTTTTTGGACCTATTGTGATGTCTAAAAAAAGCTACAACCAGACATATTGAACTTATATTTTATTATGGAAAACGAACTTATTCAAATTATAGACTTAGATTGTAGACTTATATCGTATACTTCTTTAAAAGACTCAAGTGGTAGACTCTATAATAGACTTATACAGTAGACTTCTATGACAAACTTATCGAGGAGTCTTCTTTAACTTGTCTTTTCAATGCTGCAGAGTAGTAAATCCTACATTTAATTACTTCATATCAAATTTAGATAAGGCTGCAATTATTACTGACAAGACTAGACATTGCGGAAAGAGGAGAGAGATTAGGTGTAATATTGGTTGCAACTGTTGGATACGAAAGGGTGCGTCCCTTCAATTGCACTCATCTGCATGGGTAAGCGGATGATTAATTAATAAATTAAAACTTTTCTAAGTTCTGTGTAAATGTGGCATCACACTTTCTTCATTCTCTCACACTAATCCCCCCAACTTTCATATCTTTTTGGACTAGACATGATGAATTCTAACTTGACTTCCCTCCCTCCCTTGATGCTTCATAAAATTTTGCCAATGGTGTGTACATAAAGTGTCAATGATCACGTTGCGACAAGAATAACTTTCTGAAATTTCAACGAAGTAGGTAGGGAAGAACATTTCTATATGAGTGCAAATCTCCTTTACTTGAATGACTGGATATGGGAATGGAGTGTCGTGAGGACTTTAAGGCTTTGATGCTACTGTATGGGGAATACAGAGGCAATCTATCTTTGAGGTATGTGTGAGTTCTTTTTTGTTTTATGTGCTTCAGGAGGGATGAGAAAAATACGGCTAGCAGGTGAGAAAGGATGCGAGTTGGCCAAGTATGTTGATTCTATGCTGGAATTAGCGTTCACCGTTGATGAGAGAGGAAGAGTGCACAACTACCCAATTTATACTCGTGCTTATGTTTATCACATTTCGAACATGATCACGAGTTGGTAGCTTGCTGGCCATTTAGATTATGAGAAGCATGCTAAGTTTCTCGAAATCATGAAAAAGATAGATGCAAACACAGTCTTCGATTGCCCGTGCTTTAGGGAAGAACTTATGTGGAGGTGCGATAGGTGTTTTTGGCAGTATCATGCGTGGAACTTCTGTTTAGACATACACTTGTGTACACATGAGTGGCCAATCGAGGACTAGTTTGTTTTTTTGTATTAAAAACTCATTGTTCCTTTCATGTTTTCTCCGCCTTATGTTTTTGGACCAACTGATATCGTAATATAAGTTTATTCCTTTATGATATTCATGCTCTAGACTTCTCGTTTGAACTTCTATAAATCGGTTACGTATGGTAGGCGTCCAAAGGTGTATAAAGTGACCATAAGTGATGGCTAAATATAACTTGTCATATGGATCTTTGAGTTTTAAGCGAAAAAAGTAACTTAGTCATATTATAGTATCATGTAGTAGACTTCTCAAACAAGTTTACCTAGGTAGATTTCCAACATAAATTTTCCCAAATTATAGCAATCACACAACAGAGACCGAGGAGAAACGCAAAGCCGTACAACATGCATCTTACTCAGCTGGATCAAGCTCCAAACTTGTCTATCGTTGATGACATATGTAGGAGGCGTATCTGCATGCATTTCTTGAAGAGTCATATCTGGTAAGGAATATGATACCTCAATTACATGGGTTTCCTTGTCGAGACCAAAGTCATCATGTGCCATATCAAAAAGCTCACAATGTGTATGACCATCTCTCAAGAAGAACATTCTACAACCTTTGAGATTGTCAACATAAAAATGCCATGTTAGGTTTTTCAACACCCATTTGCCATAAACAACCACCAGCTGAGCCATTCACGTAAAACAAAACAAAATCAACCACATTAGATTTCAATATGGAAATATAGTTAAACAGTAGACTTCTGCTAGAAATCTATCCTAAATGAGCTAGTTTCTTAATTTCTCTAGAAAGAGGATTTAGCCATATGTATGTTGAATAAACATGCCAAACTCATTCAGAAACATGTATATACATAAAACAGAAATACAAAAAATTACTCCCAAATTCATTATATATTGTATACAAAGCTTTTTTAGAAGATAGTGAGGTGAAAATGATGTCAGCATGATGCGTCGGGAGTAGACTTCTCCGCCGAGTCTACAAAGTCGATTTTCAACAAAAATCTTCCAAAAATGTTAAACTCATAAAGTCATTTTAAGTTAAACCATAACATTTAATCTTGTAAAACTTATACATAAATACCAATAATATTTAAATATTTTTGAAAATTTCAAAATCAAACAAATTCATCAGAACATATGCACTAAACTGCATTTGCCAAAAAAGTAAATAAAATAGTAGACTTCTCCATGAAATCTACCCTAAATAAGTTAGTTTCACAATTTCACTAGAATTAAGATTTAAAAATAATTACATGGAATAAAGATGTCAAACTCTTTCACAAGCAAGTATATTACGTAAGGAAAACGTACAAAAATAACAAAATCAAAATCATTATATATCGTATAAAAATCCTTTTTAATACAATTTTTGACGTCAAAATGATGCTAGCATGATGTGTCATGAGTAGGCTTCTTAGAGACGTCTACATGTTTTTGGTCGACTTCGTAAACAAATATGCAAAGGGGATTTGTTCACGAAGTTTACTAGGGGTCTAGTTTTCGAATTAAATCAAGATGTAGACTTCGTGCAAACTTTGACTTTTAAGGAGTAGACTTCGTCGGACTAAGTAGACTTTCAGGGCAGCCTACCTGGGAAGTCAACTACAAAAGGTCTAGTTTTGCAATTGAAAAATGAAAAAAGTAGACTTCTATAAAATTACGGCCAGGATAGACCTCCCTCATAAACCTATAGGGGTCTAGTTTTGTAGTTGACCAAAAAAAAATTAAAAATTAATTGTAGACTTCGGGGATAATTACAAGTCTATCACACTAGTCAACCGTCAAAACAGCGGTCAACCTAAAAAACTACAGTAGACTTCGTCACGAAGTCTACCTACAAAGTCAAAGATTGGTCAAATACAAAACTAGACCCTTTTGACTGTGTCAAAATTCACGAAATTTTTTTGACTAAGTCAAATGAAAAACTAGACCCTAAATTGACAGGAGACTACTACGAGAAGTCTACGCCACTTTTTGTTTTCAAAGGGAATTAGTAGACTTCTCGATACATGAAAAGAAGTTTTGTGCCAAAATTTTTTAAGAAGTCAATTGAAAAACTAGACCACACGTTGGCCAATATACTTCTGGATTGCTCAACGAAGTCTACTATCGCGATCCAGATCGGAAAATTGAAAGAAAACTACAAGGAGGCGATTTTTACCTACTTAAACATCCCAAAACTTCAGCTCCAACCACTAAAAAACAAACCAGCCACTGCGACTAAATAAAACGCCGAGAACGTTAGAGTTCAAAGAGATCGAAAAAACTAAAATCTAGAGTTTTTAAGATGAAAAAGAGAAAATAAAAAGGTATATGAAATTTGTTTCACAAATAATGAGTTTTACAAGGTTAAATGTCGGTCGTTGAAGTATTTACAAATTCGAATCAGTTATTGATGATGGTTGGAAGAATCGAAGACAATAGCGTTGTAGTAAATACGAGGTAGAATGGAGGTTACATGTGTCATTTGAAACTGCCTAAAATGATTAGTAGATTTCTCCAAGAAGTCTACTTTGTAAATATTTGCCTTGTACGTGATCAATATCAGAAAATGGTGAAAATAGAGGGACCCGTTTTTGTGGTCCACTTTTGAAATTGACCAAAATTTGTTGTCTATTTCTGCTATCACTCCAATATATTATATATATATATATATTTTTTGAATAAAATCATAAATTAGATAATATTACTTTATATATACAAAATAGTTAACGTATAAAATATTTAATTATATTTATCAAATAATTTAATAGTTTAATGATTATAAATATATACATTTTATTTAAATTATTTAGGAAAGTGGGATCCACTATATTTAAGTTGTTTGGATATATTTTTAATAATTATCTTGTTTAGAAATATAGTTATTAGATAAAATATTATATTTTTAATTATTTTTAATTTACAATAGCATAATTTTTAATAAACACATGAACTAAATATTAGTCTTTAATATACTCAATTTTATAATAGTATTGACACTTTCATGATACATACTCCACATCCACTTTAAGATTAGTTTGTAGTAATGAAAAAAGTAATACATTATTTACTTTTTATTAACATAATGTTGGGCATAATATAGAAAGAATGGCAAAAGATAAATGAAAAATTGCAAACAATTACAGCAAATAGGCTCAAACTTTTTACAAGGTGAGATCATGTTTCAAAGTATTAAAATTACAAACTGTGTCATTTTTTTAACACTGAAGAATTCATTTCATTCATAGGGTAGAACCAAGTACAATACAAAGCTTGAAACAGAAGTCGGCGAGTTGAATAAACTAACTCCCAGAGACTAAAGTCGGCGGACTAATAGAAATCTCCAAAGACAAGAGTCGGCGGATTAAAAGAAATCCCTGAAAGCTATTAAACTGGAAATCAAATAAGAAGCCCTATAGCGAGAACTAGAGATCGTAGAACCCGAACGAGATCAAACAAACAAGACACCCGAGTAGCATCCACACCATGAAGCGACGGAGATAAGAGAGTATCATCAAAGCCGAACTTTATTTGGAACAGACTAACGGCTCACAAGAGAGTGCTCCAATTCTAGGGGTCACGAGAGACCGAATGCGGACCACTCGAGGCAGACGAAGGAAGAAATTTTACCATCCAACAACCGACGACCAGATGCGAGAAGAGCCACAGCTCCAAATCCTAATGCTAGAGCCGGAAAACCCTTGCAAAGAGGTAGAAGATACTGAAGACAAACCGCATGAACTAAACCGAAGCAACCAGAATATAGGATAAACGCTCACTCAAATCATAGCTTCAACACCACCCGAAGCAAACTAAATCGAACACAGACCTGCACACAAGAGCTTTAGACTCGAACAACAACCAAGAAGAACCTTAACCAGCTACAAAAGATCCAAAGGACCGCGACCAAATAAACCGGAAAACCCGGGCAGAACAACCCGTCAAAGAAACCGACGTGACAAGGAACACGGGCCAAGTCACAGAGGTAGGAGAACAAGATCTCGATCAGTTCCAAAACAACTAACGAACAGCCAAGGAACAACAAAAGCCATTAAAAAACAAAACTAATCATAAACCAGTCTAAACCACAAACCCAAACCCCAAAAATCTCAGATCGAAACAACGGAGGAGATAGATCTGCCAATAACCATCCTCACCTGCAACTCACCATCAGCGGCTAAGTCAAGCAAGTAGACGGCGACAAAACACAGAACTTACGCCGTGTTATATCGCACCTTTTCACCACCGAAACCAGAGGAGAAGCGGAGGAGCACCAAACCCGAGATAAGGGAGAGGAGAGGCGGAGACTGGACGCCGCAAAGAGAAAAGACAGAGGTGACCCCTCCCCGGCACCGGCGAGGAGCGCCGATCAACCGGGGAGGCAGCATGATGGCAGACCTGAGCTTCTGAGGCGGCTTCGAAAACTGTTCCTGGGAGCTTCTTTGATAATCTTTTTCACAAAGAGATTATCGAAGAAGAGTATCGAAGTAGCTCCCAGGCACAGTTTTTGAAGCTAACTCCCCAGAGTATCGAGTTAAATAAACTAACTCCCAGAGACTAAATCCGGCGGACTAATAGAAATCCCCAGAGACAAGAGTCGGCGGATTTAAAGAAATCCCCGAAAGCTATTAAACTGGAAAATAAATAAGAAGCCCAATAGCTAGAACTAGAGATCGTAGAACCCAAACGAGATCAAACAAACAAGACACCCGAGTAGCACCCACACCATGAAGCGAGGGAGATAAGAGAGTAGCATCAAAGCCACACTTTATTTGGATCAGACTACCGGCTCACAAGAGAGTGCTCCAATTCTAGGAGTCACGAGAGACGGAATGCTGACCACTCGAGGCAGACGAAGGAAGAACTTTTACCATCCGACTGAAGGAATTTCTAGCAGTTCTAATCAGGATTAGCAACCCTAATCTGAATTCCGAGCCTAGGATCTAAGGTTCATGTAATTTAATCTATCAGATCTCGAAGTTTACCTGGTGATTTGCAGCGGAAGTATTAGCAGATAATCGAGATCACGAAACGCCTCAAATGCTGCGCCTCTACTGGTATCCACACGCACACAAACTGGACCGCAGGGATGCTAGTGCCTTACAGAGATCTAATCTCCAGAGAGGTTTATTTCTGTGTTCTGGTGGCTGTGTATTAGGTTAGGGACGAGTTTAGGTCGACCATATATCTTATATATGTCGGCTTAAACCACAACGGAATTAACCAACGATTAAACCGAATTAATCTGATTAATCCGCGAGTGCATCGATCGATGCACTATCTGCAACGATCGATGCTATCCCAGAACATTGATATCGAATGCATATCACATATACATTCACTGGATCATTACATTAATGATCAACCTCGTCTTTAACGCCCAGTTTGCTTAGGTGTGTGACCCTGTAGGATCATATAACACTAGCAATGAGTTCTCAACTCATTGATCATAAGTGGCTTCTAGCAAAGCGTTATGACTCCCTAGTGTTATGTGATTGTCTCATCTCGACTATACGACTTTCACTTAGAGCAAGTACAGTAGATTTCAGGACATTCCCAACAATCTCCCACTTGTACTGGAATCATCTATTCCTTTAATCCCTTTGTAGCTATATCTCAATCTAGCATAAGGCAAGCACTGTGTCATCCTTATTCAACCAGATTACGTTTATCGAATCCTGATTTGTACTGATGAAAAACAAACGACTGACAATCACCTCGTTTGAGCGCGGCCACGCATTTCCAGTATCAAATCTTCGATAGGCCCAGAGATATTTAACTCCTGTTATATAGGAGGTACAAATCCCATCTTGTCCCATCCATGTCTCTTTCATATTTCATTATACGCCTGATCAGTGTCTTTATAATCACCAGTTACGGCTGACGTTTGACAAAGTCAAGACGAACCAATCCATATAAGAGAGGACATGATGAACTCAGGTCTAAGGACTACTCTCTTTAGTCGTAATGAGAAACTCTTATGACACTCATATAACATCTTGTAGAGTTCTCATTAACGGGTCAAGTCCAATAATGTGTTCTCTAACACATATCTATGTGATTGACTTTAATACACTTATTAAATGACTCCATGAAACATAGTCATCAGTCACCTCACATACTAGTCTCACGTGGTTGTTAATGTCCCACGTTAACAACCTCGACCAGGGACCATTTATAATTTATGTCATTTGTTTCTTATAGGGTTTCATGATCAAGTCACATACTTGATAACCTATAAAATGTCATAGATTACTTTGGGACAATTATTTAATAACACAATTAAATAATGCTGAAACAATTTCATTAAAATAACATAATCAAATTATGTTTTAGGAACATCAAGTCATAACTAAAACAAATACAACTCCCACTGAAATCAAGATCATATCTTAAGAAATCTAATGCCTACAACAGTGGTATGAAACTCGTGCTTAGGCCTTGGGAGAGGCTTGGTCAGTGGATCAGCAACATTCTCATCCGTAGGGACTCTGCTGATCTTCACATCTCCTCTATTCACAATATCACGGATAAGGTGATATCGCCTTTCTATGTGTTTGGATTTTTGGTGTGATCTAGGTTCCTTTGCTTGCGCAATGGCTCCATTGTTGTCACAATACAGAGCCACTGGCTCAGAAATACTAGGAATCACACCAAGTTCAGTGATGAAATTCTTGATCCAAACAGCCTCATTTGCCGCTTCAGAAGCAGCGAGGTACTCAGCTTCAGTTGTGGAATCTGCTACAGTGTCCTGCTTGGAACTCTTCCAGCTGACTGCACCGCCATTCAGGCAGAAGATGTAACCAGATTGCGATCGGAAATCATCTTTGTCTGTCTGAAAACTTGCGTCTGTGTAACCACTTACTACCAGCTCATTGAAACACCCCATCCCGATACTACGGCCGGAACGGCCGTTCCATTCACTAAGTAATCCGACTTGAGGTTCGTTGTCAACCTCAAGCCCATTTATTCCATACTTAGTCAAATACGAGCTTAAGTCAATTCCATTCATCTCATTTCCATTCAATCTTAACTAAGGCATTTAGAGCAATAAAGGCAAATAGACATTTTATTAATCAAACCAAGGTACCAATACAATGTGAGTCAATCGCATTATGCTAATAAAGTATTCGGTCCTAACAATGTCTATCTAACAACACACCACTCGTCCACCGTCTTGGTCCGCTCCTAGGATCGATCATCCTCATGATCGTCCGCATGTCCTGAAATGCAAATATCACGTTAAGTATGCTTCATAAGATAATTAAACCAACAACTTAGCATTTAATCATTCTATATGAACCCATGCAACAAAGAACCCTAAACCATTCTAATTCCATTCTAACTCGGCTAAGTTTCCATAATCGGACTACGTCACGTCATTCCGAATCCGCGGCCTTAACCGCGGTCCATGATCGTACGCGTCAGTCCGTTGGCCGTGATCCGCGTCTCGGCAGTACGTCCATCCGTGTGAACGGATCAGTACATGCGCGATACGCTTTAGCCGCGTCCGACCATATACCGCTATCGCGTACGGATGATCGTCCGGATGATCGTCCGGTACGTACGCACGTTTGTCCGTAAGGACCGTGCGGATGTCCGTGTCGACGACATCGCGTGTAGCGATTGCGCGTCAGTCCGCCCGTCGGTCCGTCTATGCGCGTGCCGAGTGCCGATAGCCGTACGATGAGCGAACGTCCGTATGGACTGATCCGCGCATCCAGCCATCGCCCGCGAGCACTGCCGTAAGCTGAGTAGCGCATGGTGAACGTTCGTCCTTACGGATAACGCGTGCATCCGCCTGACGACTCACGGTCATAGCGACCCTTCGGTACGAACAGTCGCGATGGTTCACCGCGAACGGACGCGATGGTTCCGCGGACGGTTACCAACGTTCCGATTTCGCGGTGCATGGTCCGCGACTCGCCCGACCATTCGATAACGGATTACGGTACGTCCGTGTTCGCCGATCCATTTCCAGACCGTTCGCGCCGGTCAGTTCATCATGCGGATATGGCCCGACTATCCATTCCCGATAGCCGTCCGACCAATTCCATGATCCGATTGCCTTCCCGACAACCGTCCGATCATCCGCATACGACCCGACTCCCTTAGCGCCCACGCGACACAAGATGCGACCGTTCAATCCGCGATCATGGCCTTCGGCCGACCGCTTAAAGATCAACCAAGCCGACCCTAAAACCGTTCAGCCTTAGCCTCGGTTCTAAGTTCCAGAAGAAGGAGAAGAAGAAGAGAGTAATCCGGCCACAACTTAACCGGCCAAAGGCCACGGTTTGACCCAAGGCCGAGAGAAGATAGGGACTCGGACTAACCTTTGCGGTCGTGGTGGACTTGCCCGGATCACGGCTTGTTTCCCCCGCCATCACGCTTCCTTAAGCCGCTCCAATACACCACCAAAACCCTTGAACACACGCCGACTCGCTCTCTAGAAAACCGGCCACAAACGCTTCCTTCTCTCTCTAGGTTTCACTCGGTTTTATGGCCTTTGCCTTTAAGAAATTCTGGATTTCTTCCCTTGTGAACTTGTGTGCGAAAAATGGCCTCCAAGGCTTCTATTTATAAGCCTTGGTTCGCCCAATAACCGCCCATGGCAATGGCTGCCTTTGGGGCTAGCGAATGGACACAAGTCCATTGGTGGCCATTCGCTTATGGGCGCTAGGATCAACTAGTGTCACTAGCTGATCAGCTCATTTCCACACTTCACACTTCAACCGAGCTGAGCCGAGCTACCCACACACATTCCAGCTGATTCCCACTTGATTAAGCTCCATTCCAGCTGAGCTTAACCTAATTCCGTCCATAGAACACTTCCCTTTTGGCCGTTCTCAGCCTTAAGTTCGCGTTTCTGGTCCTATGGACGCCCAATGGCCCGTAGGCCGGTTCGGGGATGTTACAAGTTCTCCCCCCCTTGAAATGGATTCGTCCCCGAATCCGCTTCAAGAAGTTCGTCCCTTGTAAACTCCTCAAACCACTCTGGGTAATCAGCCTTCATTCGGGCCTCGGTTTCCCAAGTGATCTCCTTAACTACGTTGCAAATCCATTCCACCTTGACCATCTGAATTACCTTCTTCCTGGTGACTTTTTCCAGTCAATCCAGGATCCTTAAGGGTCTAGTTTCCAAAGTGAGGTTTGCCTTAAGATCCGCGACGATCTCTGGCAAAATGATGTCTTGGTCCGAGAGGCACTTGCGCAACTGTGAGACATGGAACACATTATGGAATGCTTCCATCTCGTTGGGCAAGTCCAACTTGTAGGCCACTTTCCCGACCCTTTCCAGAATCGCGAATGGCCCCAAGTACCTCGGGTCAAGTTTCCCTCTCTTGGAAACCCTACCCCTTCCTCAGAAGGTAATCATCTTAAGGTAAACCCGGTCCCCAACTTGGAACTCAAGGTCTTTCCTTCTCTTGTTGGCATAACTCCTTTGGCGATCTTGCGCCTCCTTCATTTTAGCCTTTAGGAATCGGATTTGCTCGGTGGTCTCGGCAATTATGTCCGGTCCAACCACACTTGACTCTCCCACTTGTGTCCAACACAAAGGGGTCCTACACGGCCGGCCATACAACGCCTCATAAGGCGACATCCCGATGCTTGCTTGATAACTGTTGTTATAAGCAAACTCGGTCAAGGGCAAGTACTTCTCCCAAGAATCGCCCCAATCCAGAACACACGCCCTTAGCATGTCTTCCAGCGTCTGTATGGTCCTCTCCGACTGCCCATCCGTCTGTGGATGGTAAGCCGTACTCATGTTCACTCTTGTTCCTAGGGCTTTTTGAAAAGCTTGCTAGAAATAAGAAGTGAAGCGACCATCCCGGTCCGAAACTATACTTGCTGGAATACCGTGAAGTCTTACGACCTCATCAATGTATCTCTCAGCAAGCTTACCCACTCCATCAGTCTTCCTGATGGCCAAGAAGTGTGCAGACTTGGTCAGCCTGTCCACTACAACCCAAATCGTGTCCTTCCTCAACCGAGTCGCAGGTAGTCCTGTTACAAAGTCCATGGTGATGTGATCCCACTTCCATTCCAGAATGGGTAGACTTTGCAATAGGCCACTTGGGACTTGGTGTTCAATCTTAACCAACTGACACGTTTGGCACTTGGACACCCATTCTGCTATGTCTCTCTTCATCCCGACCCAATGATAGTACCGTTTGAGGTCTTGGTACATCTTGGTCTGTCCAGGATGAATGGAGAACTTAGACTGATGAGCCATCCTTAAGATTTCTTCCTTAAGGACCTTCACGTCGGGAACACACACCCGTCCATTCACCACAATCGTTCCATTGTTGGTAAACTGGTACTCGGTGTTGTTGTTGTTCACCGACTTGATCAGCTCTTCATCATGTTCCTGAGCCAACCGTACACGAGTCAACAGATCCGCCTGGTCTGCTGCTCCAAGGCCGAGCGGCTCATTGTCCACTGACAATGCGTTCAGATGCAAGGACCTGACCAAACCGACCAAGGTCTCTGCATCTTTCTCCACGGCCACCTCGGTCCTCTTCCGACTCAAGGCGTCTGCTACCAAGTTAGCTTTTCCCGGATGGTAGGTGATGTCTAGATCGTAATCTGCCACCAACTCCATCCATCTTCTTTGCCTCAGGTTCAAGTCAGGCTGAGTGAACACATACTTCAGACTCTTATGGTCGGTGAATAGTTGCACTTTGGCTCCGTAGAGATAAGATCGCCAGATCTTTAGTGCAAATACCACCGCGGCCATTTCGAGATCATGAGTAGGGTAGTTATTCTCGTGCTTCCTCAACTGCCTTGAAGCGTAAGCAATCACCTTTCCTTCCTGCATCAGAACACAACCCAGACCGATCCGGGATGCATCTGTATAGACCACGTAAGGCACGTTGTCCATGGGCAGGGTCAGGATTGGCGCCTTGGTTAGCATGACCTTCAAGTCCTGGAAACTCTTCTCCGCGGCCTCCGTCCATTCAAACTTTACGTTCTTTCCGGTTAGCTTAGTCATGGCCTTGGCCATACTTGCAAAACCCTGGACGAACCGCCTATAATAACCGGCCAAACCAAGGAAACTCCGAACCTCGGTTGCGTTCCTTGGCTGCGGCCACTCCTCAATCGACCGGATCTTCTCCGGGTCGACCGCAACTCCCTTGTCAGACACGATGTGTCCAAGGAAGCCCACGCTACTCTGCCAGAAACTACACTTGCTCAACTTGGCGTAGAGCTGGTGTGTCCTCAAGGTCTCTAGTACAATCCTTAGATGTTCACGGTGTTCTTCCCGGTTCTTGGAGTAGACAAGAATGTCATCAATGAAAATGATCACAAACCTATCCAACCATTCCCGGAAAACACTGTTCATCATCTTCATGAAGGCAGCTGGTGCATTTGTTAGACCAAATGGCATGACTACAAACTCGTAGTGTCCATACCGGGTTCTAAACGCGGTTTTCCTCACGTCCTCAGGCGCTATCGGGATTTGATGGTATCCCGACGCCAGATCGATCTTGGAAAACACGGTTGAACCTTTTAGTTGATCCAACAGCTCGTCTATCCGAGGAAACGGGTACTTGTTCTTCATAGTGACCCGGTTTATACCGCGGTAGTCGATGCACAGCCGGAGGCTTCCATCCTTCTTCTTGACAAAAAGAACGGGAGCGCCCCATGGAGAACTGCTTGGTCTAATAAAACCCTTGTCTAGCAGTTCTTCCAGCTGCTTCTTCAGCTCGGCCATCTCAGCCGGAGCCATTCTGTACGGAGCCTTAGACAGAGGTTTCGTCCCTGGTTCAAGTTCAATGACGAATGGATCAGACCGGTCAGGCGGTAAGCCTTCTAAGGCCTTGAACACATCATCAAAGTCCCGAACCACTGGGATCTCACCAATCTTTACTTCCGTCCCCACTTCCTTAGTGGTGATGGTGGCTAGGTATGCTTCGCATCCCCTTTCCAACATCTTCTCTGCTTGGACCGCAGAGACGACCAGACTTCCTGAAGTCGGCCTCACACCTTGGAACGTGACCTTGCCTTCTGGTCTATCAAACTTCACCCTTCCCCGGTGACAGTCAAAAGTGGCTCGGTTCTATCCCAACCAATCCATACCCAAGATCACCTCGTGATGCTTGAGCTGGACCACCACTAGGTCAGCTGGCATACTTACGCCTCCTATGGAGACTGGTATACCACTAACTAAACCTAGCACGGGCATTACTTGCCCTCCGGCCGCATTTACAATGCCTTGGCCCACGACCTGTTCCTTCTGGAACAAGCCTTTCCCTATCATCCTAGGACTAACAAAACTATGTTTAGCCCCGGAATCAAACATAGTCAGTGTTTCTACACCTCCTACCACAACGGTCCCTACACATTCCCACAATGCATATAAGCCCCGCTTTATTTCCCCAATATGCCATGCAGTAATTTGAAGAAATTAGGGTTCGAGTGACATACCAGTAATCGCATCGAAGGAGCCGGCCTCTCCGAGTCCTTCACGAGCTCGTAGATACGGGGATTAGCAGCCGTACCCTTAGTAGGTCCTGTACGGCCCTCACGACCCCGCTCCACTTTCGGAGCTCCCGACCGTCCGTCTCGGCCACTCGGACACTCCCGGGCATAGTGTCCCGGTTGTCCACAACGGAAACATGTGCGTGGTTTCTCCGTCACTTCCTTGCTACCCTCACCCTGTGGACAGCTCGCGACCTCATGGTCCTTGCTACCACACTTCACGCAGGTCCTCCTTTTCTTTCAACAGCTTCCGGAGTGTTGCTTCCCACAGGAGGTGCATTCTGCGCGGTCAGAGGATTGGTTATCAGCCCCTTGGCCCCATTTCCTCTTCAGGTCCTTCACAGGTCGGCTGGCCCCCTTGTCTTGCGACTTGGCCACCGCCTGCTTCACCTCGACCAAATTGGCCTCGACCGTTGCGGCCCGTTCGACCAACTCCGAGACAGAATCGTAAGAACAAACCGAGCAGTGGGTCTTAAGTTCCGGACGGAAACCGCAAAGGAACCGGCGGACCTGAGCTGGCTCATCCTCCACGTCCCGTCCCACAAAGCGTCTGAGACGGTCGAACTCGGCCTCATACTCCCGAACCGTCTTGTAACCTTGGACCAAACTCAAATACTTTCCTTCCATACGATCCCAAGCCTCGGCCGGGAAGTACTTCCGGTTGAATTCAGTCTCAAAGTCCTCGAACGATTCGAGAAGGCCCTTGGTGCGTCTGTCCACTGACAGCCACCAATTATGCGCATCCCCTTCAAGGAAGTGGATCGCAATGTCCTTACGGTAATCCTTTGGACAACGGGTAGAACGGAAGTTCCGGACAAGCCGTGACCTCCATTCATCAGCCTCAAGTGGGTCAGCACTGCCCTTGAAGGGCTTTGTTCCCAACTTGGTGATATGGCCCAAGACATTGAGATAGTCCACCTTACGGTCCTTCTTATGGACCGGTGACTCTATCACTACTACGTCTGAGTCATTATCACTCGGGGCCGAAGTCTCGGGGACTTGGACCCGCGGCTCACCCTCAGCTGACTTCTGGCCAGAGATGCTCTGGTTCAAAGTCGTAAGCTGGTACATGACCGTCTTAAGCAATGTCCACATCTGACCGATGTTCGGGACGGCTGTAAACGGCTCACCGTCACCACCACCTGTGGCATCATCATTCTCAAGACCGGTCTCATTGTGGTCCGCATGAGAAGATGACTCGCCCATCCGCTCCTCCTCATCCCTAACCTGAACGCCCGGTTTGGAAACCCTAGTCCCGTCAGGAATGTGAGGAGCCGGAGGCTCAATGCCTGTCTGGTTAACCTCAGGACCGGTTAACCCAGGCGCAACAGGAGTGGTCTGGACCTTCTGGCCGTGGCCGGTCGCAGACACCTCCTTATCCTTATCCTTAGTCCTCTTGGACTTCTTACCAACCTGAAGATTCATCAAGATACGATAAATATCAAGCAAGCAATCTTCAAGTCCTAACATTTCTAATGCATTACTACCGCAGACCTCAACCCGGACGAGTGGTGTAGCCCTTAACCCAAAGCCTAGGAAATAACTCCGCTCTGATACCAACTTGAAACACCCCATCCCGACACTATGGCCGGAACGGCCGTTCCATTCACTAAGTAATCCGACTTGAGGTTCGTTGTCAACCTCAAGCCCATTTATTCCATTTTTAGTCAAATACGAGCTTAAGTCAATTCCATTCATCTCATTTCCATTCAATCTTAACTAAGGCATTTAGAGCAATAAAGGCAAATAGACATTTTATTAATCAAACCAAGGTACCAATACAATGTGAGTCAATCGCATTATGCTAATAAAGTATTCGGTCCTAACAATGTCTATCTAACAACACACCACTCGTCCACCGTCTTGGTCCGCTCCTAGGATCGATCATCCTCATGATCGTCCGCATGTCCTGAAATGCAAATATCACGTTAAGTATGCTTCATAAGATAATTAAACCAACAACTTAGCATTTAATCATTCTATATGAACCCATGCAACAAAGAACCCTAAACCATTCTAATTCCATTCTAACTCGGCTAAGTTTCCATAATCGGACTACGTCACGTCATTCCGAATCCGCGGCCTTAACCGCGGTCCATGATCGTACGCGTCAGTCCGTTGGCCGCGATCCGCGTCTCGGCAGTACGTCCATCCGTGTGAACGGATCAGTACATGCGCGATGCACTTTAGCCGCGTCCGACCATATACCGCTATCGCGTACGGATGATCGTCCGGTACGTACGCACGTCCGTCCGTAAGGACCGTGCCGATGTCCGTGTCGACGACATCGCGTGTAGCGATTGCGCGTCAGTCCGCCCGTCGGTCCGTCTATGCGCGTGCCGAGTGCCGATAGCCGTACGATGAGCGAACGTCCGTATGGACTGATCCGCGCATCCAGCCATCGCCCGCGAGCACTGCCGTAAGCCGAGTAGCGCATGGTGAACGTTCGTCCTTACGGATAAGGCGTGCATCCGCCTGACGACTCACGGTCATAGCGACACTTCGGTACGAACAGTCGCGATGGTTCACCGCGAACGGACGCGATGGTTCCGCGGACGGTTACCAACGTTCCGGTTTCGCGGTGCATGGTCCGCGACTCGCCCGACCATTCGATAACGGATTACGGTACGTCCGTGTTCGCCGATCCATTTCCAGACCGTTCGCGCCGGTCAGTTCATCATGCGGATATGTCCCGACTATCCATTCCCGATAGCCGTCCGACCAATTCCATGATCCGATTGCCTTCCCGACAACCGTCCGATCATCCGCATGCGACCCGACTCCCTTAGCGCCCACACGACACAAGATGCGACCGTTCAATCCGCGATCATGGCCTTCGGCCGACCGCTTAAAGATCAACCAAGCCGACCCTAAAACCGTTCAGCCTTAGCCCCGGTTCTAAGTTCCAGAAGAAGGAGAAGAAGAAGAGAGTAATCCGGCCACAACTTAACCGGCCAAAGGCCACGGTTTGACCCAAGGCCGAGAGAAGATAGGGACTCGGACTAACCTTTGCGGTCGTGGTGGACTTGCCCGGATCACGGCTTGTTTCCCCCGCCATCACGCTTCCTTAAGCCGCTCCAATACACCACCAAAACCCTTGAACACACGCCGACTCTCTCTCTAGAAAACCGGCCACAAACGCTTCCTTCTCTCTCTAGGTTTCACTCGGTTTTATGGCCTTTGCCTTTAAGAAATTCTGGATTTCTTCCCTTGTGAACTTGTGTGCGAAAAATGGCCTCCAAGGCTTCTATTTATAAGCCTTGGTTCGCCCAATAACCGCCCATGGCAATGGCTGCCTTTGGGGCTAGCGAATGGACACAAGTCCATTGGTGGCCATTCGCTTATGGGCGCTAGGATCAGCTAGTGTCACTAGCTGATCAGCTCATTTCCACACTTCACACTTCAACCGAGCTGAGCCGAGCTACCCACACACATTCCAGCTGATTCCCACTTGATTAAGCTCCATTCCAGCTGAGCTTAACCTAATTCCGTCCATAGAACACTTCCCTTTTGGCCGTTCTCAGCCTTAAGTTCGCGTTTCTGGTCCTATGGACGCCCAATGGCCCGTAGGCCGGTTCGGGGATGTTACACTCATCACTTCCTCCATACACCAAGAATTTATCTTTAGTATTTCTCAAATACTTCAGAATATTCTTGACTGCTGTCCAGTGACTTTCACCTGGATCCGATTGGTATCTACTCGTCATGCTTAAAGCACAAGCAACATCTGGACGAGTACAGAGCATGGCATACATGATGGATCCCAATGCCGAGGCATAGGGAATCCGACTCATGCGATCTCGCTCAGAAGGTGTCTCAGGACACTGCTTCTTGCTGAGACTTATGCCATAAGACATTGGTATGAAGCCCTTCTTGGAATCTTGCATTCTGAACCTGTGTAAGACTTTATCGATATAAGTGTCTTGACACAGTCCAATCAACTTGTTTGATCTATCTCTATAGATTCTTATTCCAAGAATATACGCGGCTTCTCCCATGTCTTTCATTGAAAAACAACTTCCGAGCCAAGTCTTAACAGACTGTAACAACGGAACGTCATTTCCGAGAAGAAGTATGTCATCTACATACAACACGAGAAATGCAACTGCGCTCCCACTAGTCTTCTTGTAAACACATGGTTCTTCTTCGCTTCTGATGAAATCAAACTTTTTGACTGCTTCATCAAAACGAAGATTCCAACTCCGAGATGCTTGCTTCAATCCATAAATGGATCGATGAAGTTTGCATACTTTCCTAGCTGCATTTGGATCGATGAAACCTTCGGGTTGTGTCATGTACACATCCTCTTCCAGAATTCCATTAAGGAAAGCTGTTTTCACGTCCATCTGCCAGATCTCATAATCATAATGAGCAGCTGTTGCTTGGAGAATCCGAATGGATTTAAGCATGGCGACAGGTGAATAGGTTTCTTCATAGTCAATACCATGAATTTGTTTGAAACCTTTTGCCACTAGCCTTGCTTTATATATCTGAATATTTCCATCCACATCAATTTTCTTCTTGAAAATCCATTTACACTCAATGGGTCTTGCACCATCGGGTAAATCAACCAAAGTCCATACTTGGTTCTGTGACATGGATCCCATTTCGGATTCAGCGGCTTTCAGCCACTTTGCGGAGTCAGGGCTCATCATTGCTTCTTCGAAATTCGCTGGCTCGTCACAGTCAATGATTAACAAATCATGACAATTGGTTACGAGAAATCCATATCTCTCGGGTTCGTGACGGATCCTTTCGGATCGGCGAATTTCAGGCTCCACAGGCGCCGTCTCTACAACTCTTTGTAGATCCAACTGTTGCTCTTCCTCTACGAGTTGAGCATTTTCCTGCGGTTCTCGAACTTCTTCGTGTTGTACTTTACTCCCACCGTTTCTCTTGGAAAGAAACTCTCTCTCAAGAAAAACGCAGTTCCGAGCAACAAACACTTTGTTCTCGGATTGGTTGTAAAAGTAGTATGCCTTGGTTTCCTTAGGATAACCAACGAAGTAGCACTTGTCTGATTTGGGTTCAAGCTTATCTGTAATTAATCGCTTAACATAAGCTTCACAACCCCAAATCTTCAGGAAAGACACACTCGGAACATTTCCAGTCCACATCTCATGTGGTGTCTTTGCAACTGATTTTGACGGAACCCTATTAAGTGTAAACGCAGACATTTCTAGAGCGTATCCCCAAAAGGATAATGGAAGAGTTGAGAGACTCATCATTGACCGAACCATGTCTAGTAAAGTCCGATTTCTCCTCTCAGACACGCCATTCCATTGTGGTGTTCCAGGAGGAGTGAGTTGTGAAACAATTCCACAATCTCTCAAATGATCACTGAATTCTTGGCTTAAGTATTCTCCTCCACGATCTGATCGAAGAGCCTTAATACTTTTGCCAAGGTTATTCTGTACTTCATTTTGGAATTATTTGAACCTTTCAAAAGATTCCGACTTATGTCTCATTAAATAGACATAGCCATACCTGCTGAAATCATCAGTGAAGGTAATGAAGTATCGAAAATTTCCTCTAGCACTTGTGCTCATTGGGCCGCATACATCTGTATGTATAAGGCCCAATAGGTCACTGGCCCTTTCATTTTGTTTGTTGAAAGGCGCCTTTGCCATTTTGCCTAGTAAACAAGACTCACATTTCTCACATGATTCATAATCAAATGAGCCCAAAAGCCCATATTTATGGAGCTTTTGAATCCGTTTCTCGTTTATGTGGCCCAAACGACAATGCCAAAGAAAAGTCTGATTCGTGTCATTTGATTTGAATCTCTTGGTGTTAATGTTATAGATTGGTGCAGTTTGGTTTAAAACATAAAGCCCATTCTCTAATGGGCTGCTACCATAAAATATATCATTGTAATCAAAAGAACAACATTTATTCTTAATTGAAAACTGATATCCTTCCACATCCGAAATAGGAATGGAAATAATATTTCTGCTTATAGCAGGTACATAGTAGCAATTATTAAGCTTTAAAACCAAACCAGAAGGTAAAGACAAGTTATATGTTCATACGGCTAATGCAGCAACTCTTGCTCCATTCCCCACGCACAGGTCCACTTGTCCCCTTTCCAACTTCCTACTGTTGCTTAGGCCCTGCATATTTGTACAAATATGAGCACCACAGCCGGTATCCAATACCCAAGAAGTAGAACCAGAAGTAGTAACATTTACTTCTATAACATAAATACCTGAAGATGAAGTCTCGAAAGTCTTCTTCTTCTTTTTCTTCTCTTCCAAGAATTTGTTGCAATTTCTCTTCCAATGCCCAAGCTCTTTACAGTAATGGCACTTATCAGTCTCAGATGGGCCCGGCTTGGGCTTTGGGGCTGGCGCCGGCGTGTCCTGGTTCTCAACCGGGACTGCCTTGCCCTTTCCCTTACCTTTGCCAAGTTTCTTAAACTTCTTACCCCCTTGTACCATAAGTACATTAGGAGTGCCCTTCTTGATATTTGGCTCAGCTGTCTTGAGCATGCCATGCAACTCAGTCAATGTCTTTGTCAAGTTATTCATGTTATAGTTCATAACAAACTGATCATAACTTGACGGCAGTGACTGCAGAATGATGTCAGTAGCCAACTCTTGGCTAATGGGACAATCCAGCTTCCCCAGGTTATCAATATAACCCATCATCTTAATGACATGAGGACTGACTGGACTGTCCTTTGGTAGCTTGCATTCAATGAGAGATTTAACCGTCTGGTATCTCTCAGTTCTTGCTTGCTCCTGAAACATACTTTTCAGGCTAGTGATCATCTCCACGGGCGACTCCACGTTCTCGTATTGCTTCTGCAAATCCGAGTTCATGGTAGCCAACATGAGACAATTCACATCGACCACATCATTAGAATGCTTATCCCAAGCATTCCTTTCTGCATGTGGAGCATTGGCTCTCGGTTTTTCAGGGAGAACATTTTCAAGGACATAGTCCCGCTTCTCCTGCTTGAGAACAATTCTCAAGTTCCGATACCATTCGAGAAAATTCGATCCATTTAACTTGTCCTTCTCAAGGACGGATCGCAGGGAGAAAGAATTGTTATGAGTAGCAGTCATAGCTGAGAATCATAGAAAAGAAAAGGTTTAGTTATGATGTTCAAGAAATGAGAAGTCTTAACTTTTAAGAAAACTCGAATTATATTCAAACAATGTTTCCTCAGATGAATATAATGATCCAAGACCCATACTTCACTAAATTCAAGTGAGCCACTGGCTATCACTCAACTTTAGCTATCTAGGTAAGCAACTCTTTGCTAGTTATATCCAATATAACTCTTGGTTGTGGATTGACATCTCATGTCCAATCCACCTGATGTCTCTGAGCCCAAACGATTTTGATGGCCCAGTCAAGTAAACCAATCTCTTCAGTCATGTAATTGTCGATGTCTTGCACTGCAAGTCCATCAACACGATTACCTTCTGTCTTACTCATCAAATTGTGGACATCTTGCACTGCAAGTCTATCGCACAATTAGATGGGTCTTGACAGTTGACAAGATTGGAAAGACATCAAGTATCACTTGATATTTGGTTGAGGAACGGAACCATTTAAAATGTTCAGTTTTACTATGTTTTTAATTCTTATAATTAATTAATCCGCGATGATCGATCAATCCAATTGATCCGGTTTTGAATACCGGTCAGTGTCGATCGATGCTACGTTAGCATCGGTCGATGCCAACCTTATCAAATCAATCGCCATTAAACCATTCACAGTGTTCGACCATCTTTAACCAAGCTCGATAACCGGTCCAATCCAATTGAACCGATCCAACAATCTCGCGGGGCTGTGTCGATCGATGCAACAATTGCATCGATCGACACTAGGCGAAAACTAGGTTTATTCGGGTTTTCGCTCTGTTGCCAATCGAAAAACCTTAGAACGTTTTCGAACAAAACCCTAAACTAGGTTACTTTGATCAAAACGAGTTTTAGCATGCTTGTATCAATTATACAAAGATCCAGATTCAACTAATCTAATCATCATGCTACAGATTCAATGGAACCCTAAAGCTCTGATACCACTGAAGGAATTTCTAGCAGTTCTAATCACGATTAGCAACCCTAGTCTGAATTCCGAGCCTAGGATCTAAGGTTCATGTAATTGAATCTATCAGATCTCGAAGTTTACCTGGTGATTTGCAGCGGAAGTATTAGCAGATAATCGAGATCACGAAACGCCTTAAATGCTGCGCCTCTACTGGTATCCACACGCACACAAACTGGACCGCAGGGATGCTAGTGCCTTACAGAGATCTAATCTCCAGAGAGGTTTATTTCTGTGTTCTTGTGGCTGTGTATTAGGTTAGGGACGAGTTTAGGTCGACCATATATCTTATATATGTCGGCTTAAACCACAACGGAATTAACCAACGATTAAACCGAATTAATCTGATTAATCCGCGAGTGCATCGATCGATGCACTATCTGCAACGATCGATGCTATCCCAGAACATTGATATCGAATGCATATCACATATACATTCACTGGATCATTACATTAATGATTAACCTCGTCTTTAACGCCCAGTTTGCTTAGGTGTGTGACCCTGTAGGATCATATAACACTAGCAATGAGTTCTCAACTCATTGATCATAAGTGGCTTCTAGCAAAGCGTTATGACTCCCTAGTGTTATGTGATTGTCTCATCTCGACTATACGACTTTCACTTAGAGCAAGTACAGTAGATTTCAGGGCATTCCCAACACCGACAACCGGCGACCTGATGCGGGAAGAGTCGCAGCTCCAAATCCTAATGCTAGAGCCATAGAACCCTTGCAAAGAGGCTGAAGATACCAAAGACAAACCGCAAGAACTAAACCGAAGCAACCAAAATATAGGATAAGTGCTCATTCAAATCATAGCTTCAACACCACCCGAAGCAAACTAAATCGAACACAGACCTGCACACTAGAGCTTTGGACTCGAACAACAACCAAGGAGAACCTCAACCAGCTACAAGAGACCCAAAGGACCGCGACCAAAGAAACCATACAACTCGGACAGAACAACCCGTCGAAGAAACCGACGTGACAAGGAACACGGGCCAAGTCACAGAGGTAGGAGAACAAGATCTCGATCTGTTCCACAACAACTAACGAACAACCAAGAGCCAACAACAAAAGCCATTAACAAACCAAACTAATCATAAACCACCAACCCAAACCCCAAAAACCTCAAATTGAAACAACGGAGGAGATAGATCTGCCAAAAACCATCCTCACCCTCAACTCACCATCATCGGCTGAGTCACGCAAGTAGACGGCGACAAAACACGGAACCTAGGCCATGTTATATCGCACATTTTCACCACCGAAACCAGAGGAGAAGCGGAGGAGCACCACACCCGAGACAAGGGAGAGGAGAGGCGGAGACTGGACGCCGCAAAGAGAAAAGACAGAGGTGACCCATCCCCGGCACCAGCGAGGAGCGCCGATCAACCGGGGAGGCAGCATGATGGCGGACCTGAGCTTCTGAGGCGGCTTCGAAAACTGTTCCTGGGAGCTTCTTCGATACTCTTTTTCACAAATAGATTATCGAAGAAGAGTATCGAAGAAGCTCCCAGGCACAGTTTTCGAAGCTAACTCCCCAGAGTATCGAGTTAAATAAACTAACTCCCAGAGACTAAAGCCGGCGGACTAATAGAAATCCCCAGAGACAAGAGTCGGCGGATTTAAAGAAATCTCCGAAAGCTATTAAACTGGAAAACAAATAAGAAGCCCAATAGATAGAACTAGAGATCGTAGAACCTGAACGAGATCAAACAAACAAGACACCCGAGTAGCACCCACACCAAGAAGCGAGGGAGATAAGAGAGTAGCATCAAAGACACACTTTATTTGGATCAGACTACCGGCTCACAAGAGAGTGCTCCAATTCTAGGAGTCACGAGAGACGGAATGCTGACCACTAGAGGCAGACGAAGGAAGAACTTTTACCATCCGACAACCGGCGACCTGATGCGGGAAGAGCCGCAGCTCCAAATCCTAATGCTAGAGCCATAGAACCCTTGCAAAGAGGCTGAAGATACCGAAGACAAACCGCAAGAACTAAGCCGAAGCAACCAGAATATATGATAAGAGCTCACTCAAATTATTGCTTCAACACCACCCGAAGGACACTAAATCAAACACAGACCTGCACACCAGAGCTTTGGACTCGAACAACAATCAAGGAGATCCTCAGCCAGCTACAATAGACCCAAAAGACCGAGACCAAAGAAACCGGACAACCCGGGCAGAACAACCCGTCGAAGAAACCGACGTGACAAGGAACACGGGCCAAGTCATAGAGGTAGGAGAACAAGATCTCGATCAGTTCCACAACAACTAACGAACAGCCAAGAGGCAACAACAAAAGCCATTAACAAACCAAACTAATCATAAACCAGTCTTAACCACCAACCCAAACCCCAAAAATCTAAGATCGAAACAACGGAGGAGATAAATTTGCCAAAAACCATCCTCACCTGCAACTCACCATCAGCCGCTGAGTCAAGCAAGTAGACGGCGACAAAACAAAGAACCTACGCCGTGTTATATCACACCTTTTCACCACCAAAACCAGAGGAGAAGCGGAGGAGCACCAAACCCGAGATAAGGGAGAGGAGAGGCATAGACTGGACGCCGCAAAGAGAAAAGACAGAGGAGACCCCTCCTCGGCACCGGCAAAGAGCGCCGATAAACCGGGGAGGCGGCATGACGGCGGATATGAGCTTCTGAGGCGGCTTCGAAAACTGTTCATGGGTGCTTCTTTGACTCTTTTTCACAAAGAGAGTATCGAAGAAGGGTATCGAAGAAGCTCCCTGGCACTGTTTCCGAAGCTAACTCCCCAGAGTATCGAGTTAAATAAACTAACTCCCAGAGAGTAAAGCCGGCGGACTAATATAAATCCCCAGAGACAAGAGTCAGCGGATTAAAAGAAATCCCTGAAAGCTATTAAACTGGAAAACAAATAAGATGCCCTATAGCTAGAACTAGAGATCGTAGAACCCGAATGAGATCAAACAAACAAGACACCCGAGTAGCATCCACACCATGAAGCGAGGGAGATAAGAGAGTAGCATCAAAGCTGAACTTTATTTGGTTCAGACTGAAGGATTGTTTAGTGTTTGTCCTGGTTTAATTCTGTCAGATTAAACTCTACTAAATAGATTGGATCTAGGTTCTCTTGTTGAATCATAAAGGGATCTCAGTAATACCTTGTTTATGCAGCGGATTAGAGAGGTATCAGTCAGAGATCAGCAGAACCACCAAGAGGTTGTTCCTCCAAAGGCTCACACACGCACACTAACAGGAAGAAGGCTGCTAGACCACAGAGAGGGAGGCGCAGAGAGAGAGAGAGAGAGAGGCGCATGAAGAGTTAGGGAGAAAAGAGAGCTAGGTCAAGTTTTAGTCATAAAACCCTTGTCTAGTTCTGTTGGGCTTTTGGGCCCAATTCCCAGTCTGATTAAATCCCTTAGATTTAATCAGACCCTTTAATCTCTCTAAGTACAGCAAATGCCTAGCACTTTTACCGTACTTCTGCTGAACCATTCCCTCATAGTTTCCTGTTAGCTTAGGCGTGTGACCCATATGGGATCATATAATAAAGGCAATAAATCCAAGACTTATAGATCATGAGCGGACTCTAGCAAGCCATCATGACCCCCAGTATTATATGACTTATGTCTGATCATTGACATACTCTTACTTTCTAGAGACAGTACAGAGATTACCGGACATAATTCCAACAATCTCCCACTTGTACTGGAATCTCTGTATTCATATTCCTTTTGTCTCAATATCTCAATTAGTCATAAGGCAAGATGAGTGTCATCCTTATAAAGCCTAATAATGTTCATCGGACTCTGATTTGATACTGACAATCCAAACGACTCGGGACAGTCCGTTTGAGCATGGCCATGCATTTTCCAGTATTCAAATCTCCGATTGGCCTAGAGATATTCACTCCATTTATATTGGAGGGACAAATCCCGTCTTGTTCCATCACTGTGAACTACTCATTTCATAATACACCCAAACAAGGTCCTTATAACTATCGCTTAACGACAGCGTTAGACAATGATCAAAGCGCATCAGTTGATGTGCAGTCACATGCATGCGAACTCAGGTCTAAGGACTATACTCTATAGTCGTAGTAAGAATCTCTTATGACACAGATATAAATATCCTGAAGAGTTCTTATAAGCGGGTCATGTCCGGTCGTATGTACCCCAACATACACCTATGTACTGACTTTGATGCCGTGCATCTATGACATCCTGAGACTTTGTCATAAGTCACATACCAATTTAGTCTCACGCGGTTGTTGGTGTTCCAATTTCAACAACCTTCGACTAGGGACAGGATGATATAAGCCATCTATCAAATATAGGGTCTCATGATCAAGCTAAATGACTTTGATGACTCAAGATCAAGTCACTTACTTCGATGACCTATAAAATGGTTCATATCATTTTGGAACGATTATTTCATCACAGTTAAAATAATCTTAAAAATAATTTTTATTATTAAACATCTCAAATGTTTTACAAGAACATATCAATAACTAAATAAAGCCCTCAAACTCCCACTCAAATTTAGATTACATTTCAATGTCTCTAATGCCTACAGCTTCAGTCAGGTACTCGAGCTTAGGCCTTGGGAGTGGCTTTGTCAATGGATCAGCGACATTATCATCTGTCGGAACTCGGCTGATCTTGACTTCCTTTCTATTAATGATATCACATATCAAGTGAAATCGTCTTAGTATATGCTTGGATTTCTGGTGTGATCTTGGTTCCTTTGCCTGAGCTATAGCACCATTGTTATCACAAAACAGTGCCATAGGCTCAGCTGCATTCGGTATCACACCTAGTTCAATAATGAACTTTCGTATCCAAACAGCTTCCTTCGCTGCTTCTGAGGCGGCGACATATTCAGCTTCTGTAGTGGAATCAGCAACGGTGTCTTGCTTGGAGCTTCTCCAACTAATTGCACCGCCATTCAGACAAAAGATATAACCGGACTGTGACCGGAAATCATCTTGGTCTGTCTGGAAACTTGCGTCCGTGAATCCACTGACTTCAAGCACATCACTTCCACCGTACACCAAGAACTTATCCTTAGTATGTCTCAGATACTTCAGGATATTCTTGACGGCAATCCAGTGGTTTTCACCTGGATTTGACTGGTATCTACTCGTCATGCTCAATGCATAAGCAACATCAGGACGAGTACAGATCATGGCATACATGACAGATCCTATTGCAGATGCATAAGGAATATTCTTCATGCGCTCAAGCTCAGCAGCCGTCGTTGGGCTCTGCTTCTTGCTTAGCGTTGTGCCATGTACCATTGGTGTGAAGCCCTTCTTGGAATCTGCCATGCTGAATCTATGCAGGACTTTGTCAATGTATGAATCTTGACACAAGCCTATCATCCTTTTAGATCTATCCCGGTAGATCCGGATTCCAAGAACGTATGCGGCTTCACCCATGTCTTTCATGGAAAAACAACTTCCAAGCCAGTCCTTTACCGACCGCAGCATTGGTACGTCGTTTCCGAGAAGCAGTATGTCATCGACATACAGAATAAGAAATACTATCTTGCTCCCACTAGTTTTCTTATACACGCATTGTTCTTCTTCGTTTCTGATGAAGTCAGATTGCTTGATAGCTTCATCAAAACGAAGATTCCAGCTCCTCGATGCTTGCTTCAATCCATAAATGGATTTATGAAGCTTGCATACTTTCCCAGCATTCTTTGGATCTATGTAACCGTCAGGTTGTGTCATATACACATCCTCTTCCAGAATTCCATTCAGGAAGGCGGTTTTCACGTCCATCTGCCAAATTTCATAATCATGAAAAGCTGCAGTTGCTAGTAGAATCCGAATAGATTTCATCATAGCCACTGGGGAATAGGTTTCATCATAATCCACACCGTGAACTTGCCTGAAACCTTTTGCCACCAACCTGGCTTTATAAATCTGGACATTTCCATCCACATCAATCTTCTTCTTGAAGATCCATTTGCACTCGATGGCTTTTACACCAGCGGGTAAGTCAACCAATGAAAACACTTGGTTGACCGACATGGAGTCCATTTCGGAATCAGTGGCCTTGCGCCACTTAGAGGAATCTGGGCCCATCATGGCTTGATTGAAGTTCGATGGTTCATCACCATCAATGATCAGAAGATCATGACAGTTAGTCACGAGGAATCCTTGATATCTCTCGGGTTCGTGACGGATCCTCCCGGATCTTCGAACTTCAGGTACTACAGGTTCAGGCTCTACAATTTCTTGTAGGTCCTCCTGCTGCTCTTCCTCATTAGGTTGAGCAGTATCCTGTTCATCTTGAATTTCTTCAAGCAGTACCTTACTCCCACTGTTTTTCTTAGAGAGAAACTCCCTCTCAAGAAAATTACAATCCCGGGCAACAAAAATCTTGTTCTCGGAACGTAGGTAGAAGTAATAAGCCTTGGTCTCCTTCGGATAACCAATGAAGTAGCATTTATCAGACTTTGGTGTAAGCTTGTCAGAGATCAATCTCTTGACATAGGCTTCACAACCCCAAATTCTAAGATAAGACAGCACTGGAGCTTCCCCAGTCCATAATTCATATGGTGTCTTAGCTACTGCTTTTGATGGCGCTCTATTTAGAGTGAACACTGCTGTTAGCAGAGCATATCCCCAAAGGGATATTGGAAGGTCTGTGTGACTCATCATAGACCGAACCATATCCAATAAGGTTCGATTCCTCCTCTCAGATACACCATTCCATTGAGGTGTTCCAGGAGGAGTGAGTTGGGAAACTATCCCACACTCTCTCAGATGATCACTGAACTCTTGGCTCAAGTATTCTCCTCCTCGGTCGGACCGAAGAGCTTTAATGCTTTTGCCAAGTTGGTTCTGTACTTCATTTTGGAATTCTCTGAATTTCTCAAACGATTCAGACTTATGTTTCATTAAATAAACATATCCATACCTGCTGAAATCATCAGTGAAGGTAATGAAGTACTGGTAGTTTCCTCTTGCATTTGTGGACATTGGGCCACACACATCAGTGTGTATCAGGCCCAATAAGTCACTGGCCCTCTCGTTGGGTTTATTAAAGGGGGCCCGCGTCATTTTGCCCATCAGACAGGATTCACATTTCTCACATGACTCAAAGTCAAATGAGCCAAGAAGTCCATTCGAATGGAGCCTCTTAATGCGTTTCTCACTGATGTGCCCTAAACGACAATGCCATAGAAACGTTCGGTTCTCCTCATTAGGTTTGAACCGTTTGGTATTAATGTTATAAATTGGCGCGGATTGATCAAGTATGTAAAGCCCATTCGTAAGAGGGGCACAACCGTAGAACAAATTATTGCGATTGAAGGAACATAATTTATTCTTAACTGAAAAATCATAACCTTCCAAATCCAACAAAGAAACTGAAATAATATTTCTGCTTATCGCAGGTACAAAATAACAGTTATTAAGTTCTAAAACCAATCCCGAAGGTAAAGACAACAAGTATGTGCCTACAGCTAGTGCAGGAACTTTCGCTCCATTCCCAACTCGTAGCTCCACTTGTCCTTGCTTCAGCTTCCTACTGTTGCTGAGTGCCTGCATATTAGTACAAATATGAGCCCCACAACCAGTATCCATAACCCATGAGGTATTATCAGAAGTAGTTGTATTAACTTCTATAACAAAAATACCTGATGAAGAAGTCTCCAGAGTCTTCTTCTTCAATTCCTTTAGACCTTCCAGGAATTTCTTACATTCTCTCCTCCAATGCCCCGGTTCTTTGCAGAACCTGCAGATGTAAGTAGGCCCAGCCTTGGACTTGGGCTTGGGCTTTGGCGTGTCCTTGTCCGAGACTTGAACAGCCTTAGCCTTTCCCTTGTCCTTGGCAGAGGATTTCTTAAAGCCCTTGCCCTTTTGCACCATAAGCACGTTGGGGTCCTTGGCTTTCCTCAAGTTGGGCTCTGCAGTCTTGAGCATTCCGTGAAGCTCAGGCAATGTCTTACTCAAGCCATGCATATTGAAGTTCAGGATGAACTGATCATAGCTTGCAGGTAAAGACTGCAGAACGATGTCGCATGCAAGTTCCTGGCTGATAGGGCAGTCGAGTTTCTGAAGATGATCGAGATAACCCATCATCTTCAAGACATGAGGACTCACTGCCGCACTTGCAGCCATTTTGCAGTCTAAGAGGTTCTTAACAGTCTGGAACCTCTCAGTTCTTGCCTGCTCCTGAAAAAGCGATTTCAGGCTTGCCATTATCTCGATGGGCGACATCACACTCTCGAACTGCATTTGCAATTCAGGAGTCATGGTTGCCAACATCAGGCAATAGACATCATTTTCATCTGACGAATGCTTTTCCCAAGCATTGTGCAGATTCATGGCGGCATTGTTTGGAGGCCTCTCGGGGAGGGGATCACGAAGGACATATTCCTTCTTCTCCTGCTTGAGGACCAGCCTCAAGCTCCTTGACCACGTCAGGAAGTTCGTTCCAGTCAGCTTCTCCTTGTCGAGAACAGACCGGATTGAGAATGTGTTTTGTGTGCTTGTTGTAGTCATTGCTGAAATTTAAGATAAAAAGGATTTTAGTTTATATGTTCAATATGAGTAAACTCGCATTATATTCAATAACATTAGTTACCCTCAAAAGAATATAATGATTCCAAGATCCACATATAACTAAGATCAAAGTGGGCCACTGACCGTCACCCAACCTTAGCTTATATCGGTAAGCCCTATTTCGGCTAATTATATCCGTGATATAACTCTTGGTTGTGAATCTGGGCCCGAGGCCCAATCCACTCTGATGTCTCAAGGCCCGGGACTCCCGATGGCCTAGTCAAGAAAACCAGACTATACAGTCATGTAATCACTAATGTTTGGGACTCCCAATGACATTAGTGAATCACAAACTGTCTTACCCACGCAAAAGATAGACACCCTCACACTGTAAGGCCATGTGTACGATTGAATGGGTTTCAACAGCTGACATAGACTGGACAAGACATCCAACGCTTGATATTATTTGAGGTTTATAGGTTTTCTTAAAATTTCATTCCAAAATAGAAGATTACTATTTTTGGAAACTTTCCATTTTGGAAACCTTCTGTTTTTGGAAACTTTCATAATTGAAAACTTTCTAACTATAGAAATTTCCTAAATATCCAAAACATGCAAATCTAGAAACTTCTATTCTAAGAAACTTTCTAATTTGAAATTTTGGAAACTGATCAAATTTAAAATCAAATTTTAATTATTAAATGAATTTTAAATTAAATCTGAAGAAAAGACTCAAATAACTGGCCCAATTGTTTTAACTTCTTGGCCCAAGGCCCAAGAATTGGTCTATGTCCAAGACATAACCCAATTGCCCAATTAAATGACATAACCGGTCTGGTTCATTAAAATTGGTCTAACCAAGATTAATTACTACGATAACCACAATTGTTAACCGGTTATTTACTAAACCGGATTTTCTCAATTTATTTGGTCCAACCAAATCAAATTAGAAAACCACTGGTTTAGGCACTAAATCCAATTTTATTTTGACATTGGATTTCTTATCACGGTTTAACCAGATTTAATAAATATTATTAATTCTGTAAACCGTAACGTTTAGATTTTAATTATTTTAAACCGAACCATCACAAGCCAAAACGAACCGACCATTAGGTCACGTGAACCGATCACTCCCAAGACCTAAACGATCGGGACGGCCGCAAGCATCACGCGATCGGGACGGCCGCAAGCCTCACGCGATCGGGACGGGATGGGTCGAGAGAGGCGGGACGCGAACGGCTCGATCTCTCGCGATCGGAACGACCACGCGACTCGATCCGGCAAGGCGATCGGTCCGTGCGTCACTCCGATCCGGACGTGTGATCCTTTGGCGATCAACACTCCGACGCATACGATCATGCGATTTTAGTTTAGGGTTTTAGCTTTGTTTCTTAAGTGTTTTACTTATCAATTTCAAGCATAGATTGATTCAAACACTTCTAAACAACCTAAACATGATTATAACAAGAGATCCTAATAGAACCAATGGCTCTGATACCACTGAAGGATTGTTTAGTGTTTGTCCTGGTTTAATTCTGTCAGATTAAACTCTACTAAACAGATTGGATCTAGGTTCTCTTGTTGAATCATAAAGGGATCTCAGTAATACCTTGTTTATGCAGCGGATTAGAGAGGTATCAGTCAGAGATCAGCAGAACCACCAAGAGGTTGTTCCTCCAAAGGCTCACACACGCACACTAACAGGAAGAAGGCTGCTAGACCACAGAGAGGGAGGCGCAGAGAGAGAGAGAGAGGCGCAGGAAGAGTTAGTGAGAAAAGAGAGCTAGGTCAAGTTTTAGTCATAAAACCCTTGTCTAGTTCTGTTGGGCTTTTGGGCCCAATTCCCAGTCTGATTAAATCCCTTAGATTTAATCAGGCCCTTTAATCTCTCTAAGTACATCAAATGCCTAGCACTTTTACCGTACTTCTGCTGAACCGTTCCCTCATAGTTTCCTGTTAGCTTAGGCGTGTGACCCATATGGGATCATATAATAAAGGCAATAAATCCAAGACTTATAGATCATGAGCGGACTCTAGCAAGCCATCATGACCCCCAGTATTATATGACTTATGTCTGATCATTGACATACTCTTACTTTCTAGAGACAGTACAGAGATTACCGGACATAATTCCAACACAGACTACCGGCTCACAAGAGAGTGCTCCAATTCTAGGAGTCACGAGAGACGGAATGCTGACCACTCGAGGCAGACGAAGGACGAACTTTTACCATCCGACAACCGGCGACCAGATGCGAGAAGAGCTGCAGCTCTAAATCCTACTGTTAGAGCCGGAGAATCCTTGCAAAGAGGCAGAAGATACCAAAGACAAACCGCATGAACTAAACCGAAGATAACGCATTATTTCAAATAAACCGGAGAATCTTTGATTTGCAAATTTAATGGAACAACCCATTAAAAATGCATTCAAACATGAACCATAATTTGACGCAACATATATTTGAATAATATAAATATTGAATAATTTTAATATTTTAAAATTAAACCATAGTATTTAAAACTAAAAATCAAAACCAAACACAAGATAACGAATTTCTTATATAACACTTAAATTAATGTATGTGAGACCGCAAGTTTAGAAGGTAAATTCTGCTGAATATGTTTTCAAATCAATTATCTTGATAGTTGCTGATATTAAGAAATTTCAAATAAATTTTTTGAAAGTGGTAATATAGTTAAGTTGTTATGATGGTTTAGATATTGACATTTAGTGGTTCATAAAACTTCCTAGTTTCAAACTTCCCAGTTCCCTAGATCGTTGTTGGTATGATATTCTAGAACTGATAATTTAGGATAGTTAGATTCATTTTATTTACGTGCTCAGTTTAAATATATAAGTCTATTTAGTTCCAAAGTTGATTTGTTCTGATTTGTTTGTTCCCTAAATCAATCTTGGTATGATATTGTTAATTAATAATATCAGTTGGTGATTTATATTTGTTACCTTAAAATAGTTTCCCATATAAATATCATATATATTTCATATTTTGATAATTGTTTGTTGTTTATAATTATTTATGAACTTTATGGAATACAACATATGCTTCAAACTATAGTGTTTGTGTAAATATACATGAAATGTATGTAAAGTATAGTTTATATAGCCTTATTACGTTGATTCGAGTATATCTAGAAGTATTTCTCGTTTTTTAAACTATAGATTACTTGAACGATTAAGAGTAAAACATAAATTAATGAACATATAGATTTTAAATACTTTTTAGGTTGATATTGGTGTATTTACATGGATTTTATGTTTTTTAAACTATGTTATTTGGAGTTTGCACCCAAAAAAAAACTATGTTACTTGGCTGGTTGAGATTAAAATAGTAGGTAATGGATGGATGGATGTTATATTTCATATGGGACAAATTAACTTATTAAAAATTAATTATATTATGTCGTAGGATTATTGCCAAAACAGGATCTTATCAAATATCCTAAAATCTAGCTATTTTTCATAATCCCTATATACCTCTAATGAATATTTCAAATAATCATTAATTCTAATGGCATAGTTAGTAATAAACACATAAACTAAAGGTTAATCTTTCAAATACTCTAATGGTACCGAACCGACAAAATACTCGAACGGTCCTAAACTTATATACCCGAAAAACCGGAACCGAATACGAACCGAACCGAGAACCGAATGGGTACCCGAAATATCCGAATTATAATTATATACCCAAAATATTAATTATATTTAGACTTAATATAACAAAATTATCCAAAATTACAATTATAAACTCAAGTATATTGGTTATTTTTAGACTAAAATAACTAAATTGCCAAATTAAACAAAATATTTGAAGGTTTTTGTTATATTTGTCAAAATTTGACAAACTTTTATTTAAATATAACTATTTTTTATTTTTGTTTTATGTTTTTCGGGTATCCGAATCTGAACCGAACCTGAATGGTACCGAACCGAATCCGAACCGAAATTCTAAAATACCCGAATGGGTCTTATATGCCTAAATCCGAAAACCCGAAAACCTGAAAGACCCGAACCGAATCCGAACGGGTACCCAAACGCCCAGGCCTACAACTGTACATGAGTCTAGGATAGTAATGGGCTATAAGCCCAATAAAATCCAAATGAACACTCGAGTGAACCCATGTCTGAGTCTTAACAAAAGGTCTCAAAAGAAAGATGCGGATCATATCATAGGTCATGGAAAATATCTAAAAAAAGAACGAACTTTTCCGAGAACGCTAAAAAATGCGTCAATAGTTGTGGTATAAAAAAAACTCGAATTTTGTTGACTTTGTCGTAAATTCGAAAGTTTGCGTTGACTAAGCCATTTTGGATCCGCCATTAAATCGACATTAACGGTGTAAACATTCCGTTTGAATTTTCCGTTAACCCAAAAACGACGTCGTTTTGAAGATTTTGAAAAAGAGAAAAATGTCAAAAAAAATAGAACAAACTTTTCCGAAAACACTAAAAAAAAAGCGCGTCAATAGTTGTGGTATAAAAAAGCTCGAAATTTTGTTGATTTTCTTGTAAACTTGAAAATGCGTTGACTAAGCTATTTTGGACCCCCCCCGTTAAATCGAGATTAACGGTGTAAACATTCCGTTTGAATTATGTTATACCCAAAACGACTTCGTTTCGGAATCAATTCACGGTTTAAGTAGCAACTAGATTTTGACCCGCGCTTAGAAGCACGAGTTTATTTTTCTTTACAAAATTAGTTTATTTATTTATTTTGTTATAGTCATTTAGATTTTTTAAATTATGTAATCTATTTTTGTTTATAATTGTTTAAGCTGCATTATAAAAAAATAGTTAATAATTTAAGTTTTTAAAAAAAATTGTGTTATTTAGGGGAGGTATATCGTAAAGATAAAGAGATTAAAATAACGATTTCGCATATAAGTTTTACCTGCGTTGTGTCGTAAGATCATGGTTTAAAATATTTTAATTTTTTTATGAAAACAACTATTGTAAAAGTTATACGATATAATTTAATCTCTATTGCACTTATCTAAAAAAGTTTTTATAAAAACATATATTTATAAATAAATTTTATTACGTTTTTAATAATTAAATATTTACGAAAGTAGAAAAGTAACAATCAGTTTATATGTATATATATATATATATTTTAGTGTTTATATAATTTAAATTAACCAAATCATCTTTTAACCATTTTTCAGTGATAAAATTGATTTTAATATTTTTATAATTGAAATTGGCTAATCTATTTTTAACATGTTTTGTAGTGGAATATATAATTTGCAAATTTGATTGAACAACCCGTTAAAAATGCATTCAAACATGAACCATAATTTGACGCAACATATATTTGAATAATATAAATATAGAATAATTTTAATATTTTAAAATTAAACCATAGTATTTAAAACTAAAAATCAAAACCAAACCCAAGATAACGAATTTCTTATATAACACTTAAATTAATGTATGTGAGACCGCCAGTTTAGAAGGTAAATTCTGCTGAATATGTTTTCAAATCAATTATCTTGATAGTTGCTGATATTAAGAAATTTCAAATAAATTGTTTGAAAGTGGTAATATAGTTAAGTTGTTATGATGGTTTAGATATTGACATTTAGTGGTTCATAAAACTTCCTAGTTCCCTAGATCGTTGTTGGTATGATATTCTAGAACTGGTAATTTAGGATAGTTAGATTCATTTTATTTAGGTGCTCAGTTTAAATATATAAGTCTATTTGGTTCCAAAGTTGATTTGTTCTGATTTGTTTGTTCCCTAAATCAATCTTGGTATGATATTGTGAATTAATAATATCAGTTGGTGATTTATATTTGTTACCTTAAAATAGTTTCCCATATAAATATCATATATATTTCATATTTTGATAATTGTTTCTTGTTTATAACTATTTATGAACTTTATGGAATACAACATATGCTTCAAACTATAATGTTTGTGTAAATATACATGAAATGTATGTAAAGTATAGTTTATATAGCCTTATTACGTTGATTCGAGTATATCTAGTAAGTATTTCTCGTTTTTAAACTATAGATTACTTGAACGATTAAGATTAAAACATAAATTAATGAACATATGGATTTTAAATACTTTTTAGGTTGATATTGGTGTATTTACAGGGATTTTATGTTTTTTAAACTATGTTATTTAGAGTTTGCACCCAAAAAAAAACTATGTTACTTGGATGGTTGAGATTAAAATACTAAATAGTAGGTAATGGATGGATGGATGTTATATTCCATATGGGACAAATTAAACTTATTAAAAATTAATTATATTATGTGGTAGGATTATTGCCAAAACAGGATCTTATCAAATATCCTGAAATCTAGCTATTTTTCATAATCCCTATATACCTCTAATGAATATTTCAAATAATCATTAATTCCAATGGTATAGTTAGTAATAAACACATGAACTAAAGGTTAATCTTTCAAATACTCTATTTTTTAATAGTATTAATTTATTTGGGATTGGCTTATTGGTCCATGAATTAAATGGATATTGTAATCAATTCGCTAATGTGGATTCTGTTGGTTATTACATCTATGTGGCCGATCGATCTTGTGTTAAAAAGAAGTAAGTGGAAAGGAATGGTTGTATAAATGCGGTGGCTGTTCCAGTTGCACCCTCTTCACCTGATAGTGCTGAGGTATACAAAGACATTCCCACGTCTCCAGAACCGAGAAAATCCTCAGAAAACCAGTAATTTGTTTACATGATCACTTCTATTTAAACGAGCATATAACTTCTAAGAATGAAAATCGATCAGTCTATGAGAGCTTATGTACTGATCAAAAAAGTGTAAATGGGTAGAAAAACAGAGAAAATAAAATTCCCTCCAAAAACTGAAGCAAAATTCTTGTGGTGATAACTACCCCCCAAAAGACACTGTAAGATCGTAACTCGGTCTATCCAAAGATAGCAAGAGTTTTAGGTTAGAAATTTAGGGATTCTAAAAGAAGAATTAATGAACACGGTGAGAGTTAGGAAATTAGGGTTTATAACCGGTGTTTCCGAGATGGAAGCCGGAAAAAGAGAATTGAATAAGTCGCCGGAGAGATTTTAGGTTAAATTTCGCTCTAAAGTCTCTTAGGCTCAAAGTATTATGAAAAGCGTGTGTATTGAATGAATATCGAGTTCCCTTATATAGGGTTACAAGTCGGTTTATAAATAAGGGAAATATCTAAATAATAAGATTTTCTACTATCCCGCTTTTATCGAGATATGGAATATTTCCATAGTTGGCGCCGCCTTGATCCCCTTCCTAACCCTAATGCAAGCCGGTTGCCTTAAGTCCGGTTTAACCTAAGTTTTACCGTCTTGGGCCTTTTACCGACTTTCCATTATGGGCCGACCTACAATCACGAATAGGCCTTTTCAGGAAAGTGCTAAACTTGACTCTAACAATAAGCCCCCCCCCCCCCCCAGTGTGGCGACTGTGTTCAAGTCGGCATTGCGAGGAGTTAACTTAAGGTTTTGAGAGATGATTTGGGTTGGGCCCACATTCGTCCTCCAGGCCCATATTTTGTTTTTAAACCCGTATTTCGCTAGGTTGCTCTGGCCGGAGATAACCGTGTGCTTGATTCTTAAACCGATGGCGTTATCCGGCTATACCGGAATTGATTCCTGGTTTTATCGTCGGGTAGGTACGGGATACGAAGCGTTGTCTAGGTAAATGTACGCCTCGAGTTCCACGCCGCCATTTTCCTTATAAATAGTCCCTTCTCACTATTCCCTTTCTCATTTGGTCCAAGTGAAGAAGCTCTAAAGGTAATTTCTCTCTCTTGGTATTTATTTTCCGATCCTTCCTCCGCCGTTGCTCCGCCTTAGATTTTATAGGCTTTAAGATCAAAGTTTATTTTTCTCCTGTGTTCTTCATCCGTTCTTCATCGAACCCATGTCTTTGATCCGTTGTTCATCGAGTAAGGACAAGGAAGTTGTTTCAGTCTCGTCCGCAGATGATTCGCTAAGTCGTCAACCCAGTTCTCCTGTTTCTTCGTCGGACACTTCTTCCGACTTAAAGAATCACCCAGCTTATTCTGCTTTTGAAGAGCTAAGACGTCGTCGTGAAGCGTCTCGCCTAAATGACGCCGCTGAGAGCTCGGGTCGGGAAGACTTCATTCCTCAACTACGAGATTCTGACGATGATGAGGATAATACCGCCACTGGTCAAGACGACGCCGAGGATGTCTTTCCTTCTGCGTTGCCGGTCGTTCCTCATGAGTTTTTCGGAAATGTCGCTGGGACCAAATCGAATGCGACTTCGGTAAGGTCTTTACTCCAGGATTGCGGGGCTGATCCAAGGATCAAGGTTATCATCCCTTTCCCGCTTGACCGTCCGTGGTCCCCTCCCTCGGGATACATAACTCTTTACGAGTCGTATTTCGTCAATACTGATACTGGGGGTAGTCGCTGCTGGTTCCCCCTGCCCGACTTGCTGATCTCGTACTGCCATCGCCGTGAGATTGCCATTTCTCAGCTCTCAGCCGTCGCGGTTCGCCACATGGTCGGTCTCTTAGTGCTGGGAGCCGAAGCCGGTATAACGATAACCACGCAGATTTTCGAAGAAATGACGTCTATAAATCGTATGAAGGCGACGAACCCAGGGTGTTTTGCGGTTAAATTTAAAAGCGGTAACCGGGTTTTGACGGATGCGCCTAGTAAGATCAACAATTGGCAACGGTCTTACTTTTTCGTCGAATTGACTTCTTTAATCGTCCCTGACGAGCATAGGGAGCTTATCAGGACGTCTTGGAACACTGACTATGGTAGATATCGTCCTGTTTCTGCTATTCTTTGAGCGTGATCATTTACTTAATTCTTCTTTGTCTTTGCAGTGCAACATCCCTTCTTGCCGCCATATCCCAAGAACTTTTTTCCTATCCTTCAACAGATCCAGTCTCTCGGTTTGCGCAAGTGGTCTGATTTTACTCGCGAGCGCATCAACAAGCTCCTTCCTCGGATTTCCGAAGGTTTGTATTTTTGTTTCTTTGCTTATTAGTATTTCTTGTTTCTCTAATTTTTCGCCTGTCAATGCAGCTAAGTGGGATATTGGGAGGAAGGTTACCCCTGAAGAACTCGTCAAGCCGAAAAGGATGGGCAAGGTGCAGAGGATCGAATCGATTGATTACTCGAAGAAGATCTCGTCGAAGTCTTCGTCTCCCGCGAAGTCGGTGAAGGAGAAGGACGTCTCTGTGTCGTCGCAAAGCGGGGAGCAGTTAGTTGATGCGGGAGGTAAACCGGCTGTTCCTCAACCTGTGATGGTCACCCAACCGGAAGTCGCAGCCCCGCTTCCCAAACTCCCGCCTAAGGTTCCGTCTAGGAAGCGGTCAGCGGAAGGTAGGGCGGACCAGGAGAAGTCGGCTAAGAAGGCCGCCGCAGCCAATAAAGCCACAGAAGCCGGTAAAGCTGATGGCTCTGATAAGGCGGCCGCCACTGATCCCGAGAAGATCTTGGATCCGTGGCAACGCTTTTATCAAGAAACCGGGGACGTTGTTGACGCATACGGTAATATGAAACCGTTTACCTCTCGTAAGGAGATCGTTCATGTGCGTCCCCGTGCTCCTATAAAGGAAGGAGATGCTCGCCCTTCGATCCACAACTTCGCTTATCAGTATGAGAGCGAGGTTCCATTTATCGATAACCCAAGGGCGTGCTTCGACATGCTGACCTGCGTCCGAGGGAATGAAAGAGATTGGCCGATTCTTCAGGAGCTTCCGCACTCAGATGCTATTCTCAAGCTTAAACATGCTGAAGCAACTGTAAGTCTCTATTACTGAACCTTGCTTGTTCTTCTTCCTTTATATATTTTTTTTGACTAAGATCTCTTTCTTTTGTTTCCAGATGATTGCCGCGTCGAATCGCGTGGCCTTGGAGAGTTCTTGGAGTGCCAAAAAGATGGCCGACGCGGTAACGAAGCGGGACGAGTTTCTCAAGAAGGCTAAAGAGGAGAAGAAGGCTTTGGTGGCGGAGAACGCGGCGCTTAAAGACAAGCTTCGTGGAGTCGAAGAGGAGTTGGCCCTTGTTTCAAAGAGGTCGGAGGCCAATCTTCTTAAATTCCAGAAGAAGATGGAAGGCCAACAGAAGTTCTATTCCGACATGGTGCGGAGCGAGCGAGAGAGAGTTGAGGCCGCTGTTAGGGCGAAGGCGCAGACGCATTTTGACCTTTTTCAACGATATGTGAAAGATCAGGATATCGCCGTTGCTCTTCAAGTCGAGCAAGCTCAAGTTTCCGGTCTGAGGAACTGCTTGGTAAAGCTCAGTGATGAAGGGATGTCGTTTCCGCAAACTCTTCTGGATCAAGTTGCTGCTGACGAGGTCGCAGTGAATGCCAAACTTGACGAGGTAGAGGTGGTGACCAAGGAAGAACTCACATTCGTCCTTTCCCCGGTGCATCATCCTCTTATCAATCGCTTCCGTGACTCCCCTCCTCCTGTCCCAGCCCAAGTCGACCAATTTGGGACCAATCATGGGATAATTCCAGAAGCGGTTCCTGCTGATCTCGTCCAATCTGTTCGTTCGTAGGTTGCGACTTTAGAGAGTGCTTCTGAGGCGCAGGATGGAGGAAAGACTGAGAAGTCGTCGGTCGTGGCTAATTGATTTATCTGTTTTATTTTGTAACAGTATTTTTCTTTTGACTCTGTGAACCTTTCGCCTTTTAAGTTTTGCTATAATCTTTTGAATTTATAAACTTAATTTAATGGCGGTTCAAGTTTTTAGCCAAGCATATCTACTCTTAGTATTAAGTCGTATTCTTATAAACAAGTAGTCGGACTAATCTTGTATTAAATTTCGTTGAATTTCAAGCGATTTCGTCGACTTTTTGGAATAGTCGTACTGATCTCGTGTTGAAACTGTCAACTTAATCAATTTAGCGACTTCTTGTTATAAGGCGGTTTGCGAGACTTACGGTTGCTCGGCTTAGTTCTAAGGGCGGGAGAATGTGCGAGTCTTTTACGCTCGACTTATTTGTTATCTCTACCACGAAGAATTTGCGGGACGGATCCCGGCTTTTCCTTGCCACGATGTGCACTTCATGCGCAAGGAAGACCACGCCCCTGGCCAGGAGGCGTGATGCTAGTGCGAGTTTTTACTCGGCTTTCTGCGAGTTACTTGGACTCGGCTTTTGCGAACTAAGAAGTTCGTCTTTCTGCGAGTCATTGCTCGTCTTTTCGCGAGTCATTGCTCGTCTTTCTGCGAGTCATTGCTCGTCTTTCTGCGAGTCGTTGCTCGTCTTTCTGCAGTGCTTAGTATAATCAATATTAAATATTTTATTGAAAAGACTTACCTGTTTTTTGGTCTTGCTTGACTTTCAAGACGGTAATTTTATCTGGAAAAATAAAGGTTTTATTAGATTTGTGACTGTGCCGGTAAAGGCTGCCTACGTATCTCCCGAGGAAGAATCAAGTCACTCGTAGTTCATAGTACATAATCTTTTTTTTTTTTTTTTTTTTTTTTTTTTTTTTTTTTTTTTTGACTTGCCGTCTTAGTGGTACTCCTTCAGGCTTGCCGAGTTCCAGGATCGTGGTAAAGCCTTGCCTTTTGTTGACTCAAGCTCGTAGACTCCTGGTTTGACGACTTTGGTGACTTTGTAGGGTCCTTCCCACTTTGCCCCAAGTTTTCCTGCTCTCCACTCCTTGGTGTTTTCGTACACTTTGCGGAGGACGAAGTCACCGACTTGAAAATGGCGTTCCTTGACTTTCTGGTTGTAGTACCGAGCTGCGAGCTGTTGGTAGTTCTGAATCCTGAGTAGGGCTCGATCCCGTTCTTCCTCTAAGGTGTCGAGAGCCTGGATTAGCATTTTTTCATTGATTTCGGTATGGTGCGGCATGAGAGAGCGGCGGAGAGTGTAAATGTTAGCCTCTGCCGGTACCATTGCTTCCACGCCAAAGGCTAAGGAAAATGGGGTGGCTCCTGTTGCACTGCGGGGTGTCGTTCTATGCGACCAGAGGACTCCGTCTAACTCATCTGCCCAAACTCCTTTTTTGTTTTCGAGGCGTTTTTTGATGCCGGCAATGATGGTTTTATTTGTGGCTTCGGCTTGGCCATTCCCCTGAGGATACCTTGGTGTCGACTTGCTAAGGCGTATATCCCACTTCTTGCAGAATCCTTCGAATACTTTCGAGATGAACTGTGAGCCGTTATCTGTGACGATCTCATAAGGTAGCCCAAAACGACATATTATATATTTCCAGACGAAATTTTGAACCTGGACATCGTGGATGGCGACGTAAGCCTTGGCCTCTACCCACTTTGTGAAGTAGTCGGTCATAATGAGCAGAAAACGTCTTTGATTGGATAACGGTAATGGTCCAACGATGTCCATTGCCCATCTCATGAATGGGTAAGCCGCAGTTGACGTTGTGAGCAGCTCTGTAGGTCGATGTATGAATGGCGCATGTCGCTGACACTTTTCACACTTGTTAGAATAGGTCTCGCAGTCGGTTATCATAGTCGGCCAATAGTGACCATTCAACTTGATTTTGAGGGCGAGAGATCTGCCCCCGGAGTGGTTTCCGCATGCTCCAGAGTGCGTTTCTTCGAGAACCCGACTTACTTCGTCTCCATTTATGCATCTGAGGAGGATCTTGTTAGCAGAGTACTTGTAGAGGATACCTTCATGTATAGTGTACCGCGCGCTTTTGACTTTAAGTCGTCGTGCTTCCCATTTATCTTCTGGGAGCTTCCCTTCCGTCAGGTATGCTCTTATCGGAAGTCGCCAGTCTTTGTTGTCGCCGGTTAGAACAGCGATGAGGTCTACGCCCTTTGCTTGAATATTGTAGCACATGTCGTTTTTATCACTCATGATTATTTCTTCATTTTCTTCCTGAGTGCTTTCGGGGGGCGGGATGCTTGGCTCGTGGATCGTCTCTACCGGGATCCGTCGACAGAGATTGGGATTAGATGCCAGCGATGCAAGTGCATCTGCCGGGGCATTCTCCTTTCTTGGTATCTGGACAATGTCGAAAAATTCGAAAGAACTGGTGAGTTCCAACGCCGTCTTTCGATAAGCCTCCATTCGTTCATTTTTAGCTTCGTAGTCGCCGTTGATCTGGTTGGCTACGAGCATGGAATCACAGTGGGCCAGGAGATGTCGTACTCCGATTTCCCTGGCTAGTCTGAGACCGGCTAACAAAGCTTCGTACTCGGCTGTGTTGTTAGAAGCCGTGAAACCTAGTTTGAATGAATGCTCTAATATCTCGCCAGTTGGTGATATGAGACGTATCCCTATCCCGGCTCCTTTTTTAGATGAAGCCCCGTCAACGAATAGTTTCCAATTTTTGTCTTCTGTCTCGGTACCGACATCCAATTCAGGTGATAATTCGACGAGGAAATCAGCTATTACCTGTGATTTGGCGGTTGTCCTGTTCCTATACTCGATGTCGTACTCACTCAACTCTATTGCCCACTTGGCCAGACGACCAGACTGTCCCGGGCTATGAAGTATCGTTCGCAGAGGTTGACTGCTTAATACAGCGATCGGATGTGACTGAAAATATGGTCGGAGCTTCCGTGCTGAGATGACGACCGCGAAAGCCAGTTTTTCCATTGCAGGATACCTGGTTTCGGCTCCGTTCATTGTTTTGCTGATGTAGAAGATCGGCTTCTGTTCTCCTCGATCTTCCCGAACTAGCACGCCGCTGACTGCTGTTGTTGAAACGGCGATGTAAAGCAGCAATGTCTCACCATTCTCGGGTTTAGACAGTATTGGCGGGTTGGACAAGTAGTCCTTGAGTTGGATGAAGGCTTCTTGACACTTCTCGTCCCACACGAATCTTTTGTTCCCTCGTAGGAGCTCGTAAAAAGGCAGACATTTATCCGTTGACCGGGATATAAACCTGTTCAAGGCGGCTATGCGGCCAGTGAGGCGTTGTACCTCTCGAGTGTTCTTGGGAGATGGTAAGTCGATTATGGCTGTGATTTGCTTTGGATTGGCTTCTATTCCTCTCTGAGTTACCACGTATCCTAGGAACTCTCCTGACGTCACCCCAAATGTACACTTAGCTGGATTAAGTTTCATGCCATACCGGTTAAGGATGTTGAAACATTCCTTTAGATGACCGACATGCTGAGAGGCAATTAGAGACTTGACTAGCATATCGTCAATATAAACTTCCATCGTTGCACCAAGTTGCCCTGCAAACATCCGGTTTACCAGCCGTTGGTAGGTGGCGCCGGCGTTTTTGAGGCCGAAAGGCATGACTTTGTAGCAATACGTGCCTCGTTCAGTGATGAAGGCCGTCTTTTCTCTATCATCTGGGTTCATGAGGATTTGGTTATACCCTGAGAACGCATCCATGAATGATAGCAGTTCGTTTCCAGCCGTCGCTTCAACAAGTCGGTCGATGTGCGGCAGCGGGAAACTATCTTTGGGGCAAGCTTTGTTGAGATCCGTGAAGTCGACACATACTCTCCACTTCCCGTTTTTCTTCTTCACGACCACTGGATTGGCCAGCCAGTCAGGATATTTGACTTCTTGGATTGAACCGGCTTCGAGTAGCTTTTCTACTTCGTCGTTAACTGCTTTAGCTCTTTCTGGGCCGAGTTTTCGTCTCTTTTGCTTGACTGGCCTGTAAGTCGGATCGACATTCAACTCGTGAGTTGTAATGGTTGGGTTGATACCTTTCATATCCTTCATTGTCCACGCAAACGTTGTAACGTTTTGCTGTAGGAAGGTGATCAGTTCCTCTTTGATGTCGTCCGGTAATCCTGCGCCAATGCCTACGCACTTGCTTGCATCTGATTCGTCAATGATGACTTGCTGGATTAGTTCTTTCTCCGGTCCTTTTCTTCCGTGTTCTGTGTTGATCATGCAGGAAGGCACCCTGATCTTATGTTCTCTCGCGAAACACGACCGACTTGCGCTCTGGCATCCTTTGACTGTTTGGATTCCTTTGGGTGTCGGGAATTTCAGACATTGATGGTATGTCGAGGATACCGCCTTCATGCTATATAGCCATGGAGTTCCAAGGATCACGTTATAGATGGTTGGCTTGTCAATGACGTGAAACCTCACCAATCTATTAACTCCTCCTGCGAAGACAGGCAACTTGATCGTTCCAATTGTGTACGTCGTCTCACTTGTAAACCCGGTGAGCGGCTTGGCCTTTTGTTTGATATCCTCCTCCTTAATGTCCATCTTCTTGAGTGTATCTAGGAAAATTAAGTCTATCGAGCTTCCAGTGTCCACCAGTATTCGAGATACTTGGCAACTTCCGATCAGAAGCTCAACTACCAGCGGGTCGTTATGAGGGTAGTGAGTCCCATAGAGATCTTGGTCGGTTAAGATGACGGGCGGATCATTTGATAGGATTGGTTGAGGCGCCTTTTGCGCGGCCAATGCTAGTCGTTCATAGACCTTGATTGACCGGACCGAATCATTCACGGAGATTAGACCCCCCATGATCATGTTGATTCTTCGGATGGTCTTGGGAGTTTCCTCTTCATCCTCCTCTTCTTCTTCTTCACGGTTACGTTTCAATGCTATGCTTTTGATACGCCGTGGTGGTTTGTCCTGCTTAGGAGTCTGTTCATCAACTTTGCCTTCCTTCTTCTGTTCCGACTCTTCCTTCTTCAACCTCTCGATGGCCGCCTTGATTTCCTCATTCGAAAGTCGGGAGTAGAGTGCGTTTCTGAGGTTCCGACATTCAGCCGTGTCGTGCGACGTAGCTTGATGGTATTCGCAGTACTTATCTCCCGTGGTGGAAGCTGTCTGCTGCGCCTTCTTTGTCTCTTTACCCCTTTTATTCCACGGTTTCGATGACCGGGACTTGTCGGTACCGTCTACAACCATTGTTTTGGCGTTTTTGCTGTCGTAGTGCTGTCTGGGTTCTCTTTCTTCCTTCCTATCTGTTTGTTTGCCAGAACCAAACCTTTTTGCCAATGCGACCTTCTTCTCTTCCAATTCCACGAACTTGTTTGCTCGATGGAGTGCGTCTTCGATGGTTAGCGGCGGGTTGACGACTAAATCTTGGTAAAACGGCGACTCATGCCAGACAGCGTTTGTCAGGGCTGCGATAGTGAATTTATCTGGTGCCTCAGCTCGTGTCATCACCGCCCTGAACCTCTCTACGAAATCTTTCAAAGTTTCCTTCTTCTCTTGCGTCATCGATATCAACGCGCTTAGTGAAGTGTCTTTGCGAATGTAGGCAAAGTGATGCCTTACGAACGCCCATGTGAGATCCGAGAAGCTGTCAATTGATTTGGAGGGGAGTCGGGAGAACCAGTTTAGCGCGTCTCCTTCCAGGGTTTCGGTGAATAGTTGGCAGAAGCCGATGTCGCGCTCCTCGCTTGATGAGAACCGTGCCTTTGCCGCCATGATTTTGAACGTTGTGAGATGGGTCGCTGGATCTTTGGTGCCGTCATACATCGGTAGCCTGAGCTTCTCTCTTTGCCTGATATATGTGTTCGTGATACGTGAGGTGAAGGGAGTCCTCCGAGTTTCCTCGATGATTCGGTCTATCTCGGGTGCGGACCCCTTCACGCCATGGACCTCCCCTTTTAATTCTTTTAGGGTATCTTTGAGCTCGATCAGTTGTTTTTCGACATGGTTGCGACTTGCTCCGCGAATAGACGCTCCGTGGGTTTTCTCGTACGACATACCTCGCTCGCGGCGATAGTTGTCTCGGTGCAAGCGATTCTCACGTCGCGAATTTCGTCTGTGGTGCACGTCCCGTGTCTGGTGACTGGTATGTTCCTCTCTGTCGGGTGAATACCTCTCATCACTTTGGTTGTTACGTCTCTGACTTTCGCTCCGTTTGGGTCTTTCAGAACCTTCCCTCCGATGTGAGCTCCGCTCGCGAGTATCCTTGTTGCTTTCCTTATGCGGGTTGCTCCTTGACTCGCTGCTGTGGCTCTGTTCATGGTGGCTTTCCTCAGATGTGCTATAGACCAGTCGTCTAGCGACTTTGTCTTTCACCTTTGAAGGCACCTCTCTCCTGGGTTTTCTCGACCGTTGTCCTGAAAGGATCTTTGCTTGCTCTGTCTGCAGTAGGTCGACTTTCTTTGAGAACGTTTTGATCAAGTCGTTCTGTGACTCGATCTTGGCCATTAGAGTGGCTAAGGTCTTGTCTTGCTCGATTTGAGCCTCTGTTTCGCTGAGTGACGGGGCATGTTTGCCGTCATCCCGAGCTTTGGTCTTGGCGGTGTTTCGTGGCTGCTTGCCGCCTTTGGCAGCCTCATCTTCGTGATCACTCTGGTTGTAATCACTTCCCTCATGGTCGCTTAGGTCAACCTTAGGGTTTTCCGAATCTGTTTCGTTACCGTTTCCCGACATCTCGTTTCAGAAATTTCTCTTAGAAATCCCCACAGTCGGCGCCAATTGTAAGATCGTAACTCGGTCTATCCAAAGATAGCAAGAGTTTTAGGTTAGAAATTTAGGGATTCTAAAAGAAGAATTAATGAACACGGTGAGAGTTAGGAAATTAGGGTTTATAACCGGTGTTTCCGAGATGGAAGCCGGAAAAAGAGAATTGAATAAGTCGCCGGAGAGATTTTAGGTTAAATTTCGCTCTAAAGTCTCTTAGGCTCAAAGTATTATGAAAAGCGTGTGTATTGAATGAATATCGAGTTCCCTTATATAGGGTTACAAGTCGGTTTATAAATAAGGGAAATATCTAAATAATAAGATTTTCTACTATCCCGCTTTTATCGAGATATGGAATATTTCCATAGTTGGCGCCGCCTTGATCCCCTTCCTAACCCTAATGCAAGCCGGTTGCCTTAAGTCCGGTTTAACCTAAGTTTTACCGTCTTGGGCCTTTTACCGACTTTCCATTATGGGCCGACCTACAATCACGAATAGGCCTTTTCAGGAAAGTGCTAAACTTGACTCTAACAGACACCAGCTGTTGGCATGTTGCAACCACTCTTTACATATCCTACCTAACAAAGGAAACGAATCCTTAAAACAAAACAAGTTAAAAACTTCGAAAAAAGTGAGAGTGAAGATTTTTGGGTGATGCTCTTTACAATTAAAAAGCTTTTAGGTCAAAAGTGGATCAAATAAAGCAACACTGAAACTAAGAACTCTCAATCGTGAAGGGGATCAGTAATTCGATATCATTTCTGAGTCACAGCTCAAATTGATCTCAGCCGTTGATTACTACTCCTCATCTCCCTTCTCCACGTGTCACTGGGGATCTCGTAGAAGAAATTCGGTTTGTTTTCCGGTAATCTGATCCCAAACTCCGATTCCGTACTTCATTGCTCCGACCTTTACAGCAATCGGGGCAGAAACTCAAAGCTCTGGCAGTGTAACTTTTCACCTGAATCTCAATGACAGACCTGAAACGTATAGTGGAGATCCCCGGAGGAGAAGCTGAAGGGTCCCATGCCTCCGTCACCTCTCCCCAATCTCTCGCCGGCAGAGAGTAGGATGTTTTCAGAATCGATCCAGCCAACGTCGTTAACTCTCTGGTAATCGAGGTTTATTTTAAATATTGTAGAAAGTGTGTATATTATTGATCAATAGTAGAAGTATTTATACAAGGATTGGTCATATCTTTGATCATATCTTAAGAGAAACCATATATGTGAAGTATATCTCTAAAACAGTATATCTTCTAAGATAACATATATCTTAATACCTTCTCTCAAGTTGGCGGTGAAACATTTTGAATCCCCAACTTGGACAAGAGATATTGAAATGTCGGTGTAGCTGGTTGTTCTTTTGTGGAAATGTGCATCGTGCGTATGAGACCTTCTTCAATCACATCCCGAACAAGGTGGCAGTCCAGCTCAACATGCTTGGTCCGTTCATGGAACACCAGATTAGCTGCGATATGTAAGGCTGATTTACCGTCACAATAAAGCTTCATGGGCGATGGATGAGCAATTCCAAAAGATCCGATAAGCTGCTTAATCCACTTTAGTTAACGAAGAGCAAACGGCATGGATCTGTATTCGGCCTCGGCAGAAGACATGGACACCGTCTTCTGCTTTTTAGTTTTCCAAGATATTGGTGAGAAGCCTAAGAGGACAATGTAAGCGCATATCGATCGTCGAATAATAGGACATGAAGCCCAATCGGAGTCGCAGAAAGCAGTGGCGTGGAGTGATGAATCAGAACGAAGTAAGATACCCTGACCCGGACAACCTTTAAGATACCTTACAATCCGCATAGCAGCACACCAATGTTCCTCTAATGGTTGCTGCAAAAATTGTGAGAGGACCTGAACAATGTAGCAAAGTTCTGGTCGGGTAAAAGTGAGATAGATCAACCGGCTTATAAGACGGCGATAAGACTCCGGATTCGAGATGACGTCGCCTTGAGCAAGAGACAGTTTGTGGTTCAGCTCCGTAGGAACAAAGACCGGCCTGCAGCCTAGCAACCCAGTTTCTGCAATGATGTCCAACGTGTATTTTGGTTGAGAGAGAAAAATCCCCTCTGGATTTCTAGCAACCTCGATGCCAAGAAAGTATTTGAGCTTGCCCAAGTCTTTCATTTGAAAACACTTATGTAAGTAGTTCTTAAACTTTTGAATTGTGGAGATGTCATTACCAGCAACGATGAAATCATCCACGTAGATGAGAATATGTAAGCATACGGAACCGCAAATGTAAGAGAAAAGCGAGTAATCCACCTTGCTTTGCACAAAACCGTAGGAAAGAAGGGCAGTCCGGAGCTTAACGAACCAGCACCCTGGAGCCTGCTTTAATCTGTAAAGAGACTTTTTGAGTAAGCATACCTTAGACGGATCAGAGCTTTGAAATCCGGGAGGAAGCTTCATGTATACTTCCTCATGTAAATCACCATGTAGAAACGCATTGTGACCGTCCATCTAATGAATGTCCCAATGTTTGGCCACTACCAATTGTAGCAAAACACGTACCGTAGTGGGCTTGGAAACCGGAGCGAACGTATCTTTGTAGTCCAAGCCTTCTTTTTGACGGTTACCAAGTGCGACAAGCCTAGATTTATGTCGGGCTATCTTACCATTCGAGTGAAACTTGAGTTTGTAAACCCAGTTGCTTCCAATTGCTCTTTTTCCAGGTAGAAGTGTCGTGAGTATCCATGTTTTGTTATCTTCTAGAGCTCGTATTTCATCGTGCATGGAGTCTTTCAAGACTCGTTCCTGAACCGCTTCCTTATAGGAAGTAGGTTTGTTGTTCGTGATCACCGCGGCGAGTAAGACTTTGTGACCATCAGAGAAACTTTCGTCAGAAGAAAATCAGAGATCGGGTACAAGGAATTACTTGAAGCCGTTTGTAGAGGAGCTGATGTAGGTGCCGATGAAGAGAGAGAAGAGTGTATTACATGAGACGCGGAAGATGTGACGACGTAATCCTTGAGAAGTATCGAGGGGGTCTTAATTCGGTGACCACGACCTAGGAGATGCGGCAAACCCGGAGAAGCGGGAGCTACATCAGTTGTAGTTATCATGGGAGATTGAGAAGCTGCAGTCGGAGAAGCAGTAGGAGATGTCACCGGATGTTCGACAGAAGAAGCCGGTTGTGATACAGGAGGAGTTGTAATAGAAGGTTCCATCGGTGGTAAATCATCAAAGATGATCGGTATTGAAGATGGCACCGATGGCGATGTATCCGGCAGACCAGGATACTCGTGTTCGATGAACACAACATCAAGGCTTGCCAAAATTCTTTCCTCTCAATGTCGTATAGTTTCCATGCTTTCTTCCCATGAGGATATCCTAGAAAGATGCATTTTCGACTCATATCTCCAAACTTATCTTTATCATGAGCACGACAATGTACGTAACAAAGTCATCCAAAGACATGAAGTGTGTCATAGGAATTCGCCACACCATGTAGTAATTCGTATGGTGTCTTGCCGTTAAGTAAAGGAGTTGGGGTCCGGTTGATGAGATGCACGTTTAGAAGATGACGGTGTTTTCTTTCCACTCGTCCGTTCGGTTGTGGTGTATCGACTCAGGAGGTCTGATGATGGATCCCCTGTTCGCGCAGATAGGAAGAGAGAGCAAGGAACTCACTTCCATTATCCGTCTGAATAGATTTAACTTGTTTATTGAACTGTGTCTTGCTCATAGCCAAAACATTTCGCATAATGCCAGCCACTTCTGATTTTGCGAGCATGAGAAACACCCAAACCGCGCGAGAATAGTCATCTACGATTGTGAGAAAATAGACGGCACCACAAATAGCTGGTGTTCGATAAGGACCCTGGACATAAAAATGAAGTAAGGCAAAAGGTGCGGAAGCTTTATTAGAACTCTCATGAAAACTATCACGAGTTTGTTTAGCTTTAAAACAAGTATCACAAGAACTAAATCGTTTTGAATCAGCTGTGAAAAACTTTAAAACCGGTAAACTAGTAAAAACAGCAGAAGACGGATGATCGAGCCGTTGATGCCAAAGATCCAAAGAAGTAGTCTTCTCACGAGCTGAATGATTAGCATGAGAAACTGAGACTCCCGTAAAGTAATACACTCCATCTCTCTCTTCACCTACTCCAATCAGACTCTTTGTAAAACGGTCCTGTAAAACACAAAGAGTATCGGTGAATATTGCAATACCACCCATCTGTTTCAAAATTTTAGAGACAGATATGAGAGTGCAAGTAAAGTTCAGAACATATAGCACATCCGATAGAAAGTAATCAGAGTTAAGAGAGAGAGTTCCGAAGTGTGATGCGCGAGACCGTTGACCATCAGGGAATGTGACCTAAGATAGTGTAAAGGGTCGTACCTCATGAAGCAAACTCAAATGGCCAGTCATATGATGCGAAGCACCTGCATCAATGATAACATCTGATAAATTCGTTTTACTAAAAAGGTGATCCGTTGAGAGCTGTGATTGTTGACTTTGGAGAAGATTGATCAAATCTGTGATTTGATCTGGTTGTATAGATGTAGTATTGTCAGCTGGAGCTAGCCAAGATGTATTAGCCTGTCCACAACCGCGATTTGCTCCGCGACCACCATGACCTCGGGAGCTAGAACCGTAATTGTGAAGATCTTTGAGTTGTTGTGCTGCTCGTGCCACCACTCGGGCAGTTTTGGGGAGGAATTTGATCTTGTTAACCCTATTTTCGGGTTTTCAGGGTTTACAGAATCAAATACAACGTGATATTCCAGCATGAACGCCTGCCCAAGAATCCTACATTCAAATCCAATGTTTATATTATAATTTGTGGAATTAGAGAAATTTTTTATAAAATTTCACAACTTACCATATGTCGGTATGTTCATCTTCACTTTCACCTTCATCTTCATCTTCATTTTCATTTTCATTTTCATTTACAGCCACTGTTGTAAAATGACTAAAGCAAACTTCCCCATCTTTGGCTATATACTTACATGAAAACAAAAATTGAAAACATGTCAAGAGAAGGCCGAAAAAAACACAGCTCAAACTCAAAGGATTAAGAAACCTGATAGTACATTGTTAGAAGTGAGGGCGAAAGCCTGATCTCCAATATCGAAGCTTATATCAGGTAAATTATGAACGTCAGAGCATGCAACTATTTTATCATCATCTTTTGATGCTCCAATTGTGTCATTGATTAGTTTGATAGCGTTCTAAAGATCATAAGAAAAAAACATATTTATACAAAAAAATATGATAAAAACTAAATTATATATATAATTATTCACTAAAACTTAATTCTCTTACCTTTGGGCCCACAATATATGTGGTTCTCGAGTCAATAATTGTTGTGCATTCTATATCACAATCGTCAATTACGTTAACATCAATGAAAATTTGCTTCATTATTTTGATCTCCCAATGTTGTCTTGGTCTCTTCATCACAGAAAAATATTTGTGTTCTCCTTAGAAGTATTTACGGTCAACCCCTCCAAAAACTATCTGACCGGCGTTTGGATCATCCGGTTCATCTCCATTATGCCTCCTTAACCAAATTGAGAAAATGCTTTTTATAAAGTCATTTTCACCATAGTTTCCAGAATGGTTACGGTACCTTCCACAGCTAAACTTGGAAACGACAATCCAAGAATGGCGTCGTACCTCGCCACTTTGATATCACCATTAGGCTTTTTCCCCAACAGGAAATCCTGCCGCCCAAACTGAATGTCTCCAACCAAGCAAATTTTCGCCCAAACTTAATTGCTTGGTTGGAGGCATTCAGCTTGTGCGGCAGGATTTCCTGTTGTGGAAAAAGCTCAATGGTGATATTAAAGTGGCGAGGTACGACGATATTCTTGGGTTTTCGTTTCCATGTCTAGTTGTGGAAGGTACCATAACCATTCTGGAAACTATGGTGAAAAATGACTTTATAAAAAGCATTTTCTCAATTTGGTTAAGGAGGCATAATGGAGATGAACCGGATGATCCAAACGCCGGTCAGATAGTTTTTGGAGGGGTTGACCGTAAATACTTCTAAGGAGAACACAAATATTTTTCTGTGATGAAGAGACCAAGACAACATTGGGAGATCAAAATAATGAAGCAAATTTTCATTGATGTTAAAGTAATTGACGATCGTGATATAGAATGCACAACAATTATTGACTCGGGAACCACATATATTGTGGGCCCAAAGGTAAGAGAATCAAGTTTTAGTGAATAATTATATATATAATTTAGTTTTTAGGTTTTATCATATTTTTTTGTTGAAATATGTTTTTTCTTATGATCTTTAGAACACTATCAAACTAATCAATGGCGCAATTGGAGCATCAGAAGATGACGATAAAATAGTTGCATGCTCTGGCGTTCGTAATTTACCTGATATAAGTTCGGTATTGGAGATCAGGCTTTCGCCCTCACTTCTAACAATATACTATCAAGTTTATTAATCCTTTGAGTTTGAGCTGTGTTTTTCGGCCTTCTCTTGACGTATTTCAATTTTTTTATGTAAGTATATAGCCAAAGATGGGGAAGTTTGCTTCAGTCGTTTTACAACAGAGGCTGTAAATGAAAATGAAGATGAAGGTGAAGGTGAAAGTGAAGATGAAGGTGAACATATTGATGGTAAGTTGTGAAATTTTATTAAAAAATTCTCTAATTCCACAAATTATAAAATAAACATTGGATTTGAATGTAGGATTTTTGGGCAGGCGTTCATGCTGGAATATCACATTGTATTTGATTCTGTAGACCCTGAAAACCCAAAAATAGAGTTAGCAAGATCAAATTCCTCCCCAGAACGAGCGTAGAAAAAAGATAAGAAAAATAGAAAGAAACACTTAAAACAAATTCATCCAATGTTGTTGCTTTTTTTTGCTAAATAAAATTGTTTGTTTTGTTGTTTCTCTTCGTAAGGGATGCTTGCACATTATCTTCATTATAAAAAGAAATTAAGTGATGTTTACTGGTTTATTTGGTAAGATAACTAGAGCAAGGAGAGAACAAACCGTTTTTTCTCTCTGTGAACAAAGGCGACATTTTAAGCGATTCCCGTTTTTTTCTTTTTCAATCGACTCTGGCATTTCCCGCTTTGGCCGGTGCTGGCTCCTCCGGCAACGGTCGGTTTCTCTCATTCTCATTAATATTAGGTTTGTAATCTTAATTCTACATAACGACATCTTAAACCATGGCTATTAGAGAAAACCGTATCAATGCCTTTCATCTACCTCTATGGGTGGTTATGGCGAGTCCTATCCATCTTTGGGGATTGTTTCTAACCGGTATGGTGATTATTCACATGCTGGTTTCATTACAAGATGGAAACAGCGTGTTGCAAGTGGATCGGTACAGATGGTTTTATGTTCATGTCGTTTATGGCTTCTCTCACTCCCAATGTCAATGTTCCTTGGTGGTGGATGATTCCGACGATCATTCCGGCTTTGGTTTGGCACTCTCTGCCATTATTTTGTTAATGTTAACCTTTATGGTTGGTTATTTCATATTTACCAGAGGTTACCATGAACGTACGACGATGTTTCGACAACGACTGAAACAAATCCTTCAGATTTTTTATTGCATCGACGACCGGAATGGAAACCACCATGGAATCACTGTAAAGAGGAGGATTTGGAGGCCACTATCATGAGAATCAGAAGATGGTATATACCATACCAACAAGCATGGGTATGCTTTATAACCAAGAAATTTAATATCTCCTTATGCGGGAGAGTTTCGATCAATCTCAAGGTTTCACGATATAACGGTTGGATCGCAGCCTTTGACTCTCGAATGCTTTATTGGAGTTTCATAAAAAAAAAGATGACTACCAAGCAAGAAAGTCACACATGATTGACGGAAAAGACGAAGATGGTTAAGTATTTGTTCAAGAATGCGAGTGTAATGTGCTTTATTGTTATTTGTTACACAAACCATTGATCATAGTTTTAAACTCAATGTGAATATTGTAATCTCGAATTCATATTAGTAAAGTTATGATTTGATGAAAAAAATGATGTTTACTTTAAAAAAAAAAATATCTATGATTTCTATTTTCTATATCTACTCAAAACGAATTAATGAATAATTTATATATCTTCAGAGTATAAACTAGTTATAAGAGCTTGCTTGCGCATTCATGAATGTCATATGATATGATCCATGTAACCGAGACAAGGTTGATCTTTTTATTACTTTTTTTTGGTTTTCGAGACAAGCTCGATCTTATCTTGAGATCTCACAATTCCGACGAGCTTCTCCTGAGTTTTAATGCTATTCATGTCTCGAAAACTTGTTCGTTCTCTCTTCTCACTGCTTGAATCGTCTCTTCTATACATCTCAAACACCATCCCGACTTGATCACCCTACTTTATAACGTTTACACTACAGCAGCCAAAATTGTGAGTCACTTGTTGCCTCTCTAAATATTTTAAAGTGCAGAGCGACGGTTGTGTGAAAACGGAATGAAAAGAAAAAAGAAAAAAAGAATGGAGAGAGGAGAGGAAGAGTTAATTTCCACCCCCCCCCTCACCCCCCATTAATTAGAAAGCTTCTTACCCATGCCTAGAGCCTAATTTATTCGAATTTGATTGAAATCGGAATTTTTCCTGTGGTGATGACCGTTCTTGGCTTTTTCTTCTGTTATGAACAGAAACAATCCCGATAGCTGATGCGTAAATATTCCTTCTCTTGCTTATCCGAGGAAATAGCCAGGATGAATTTTCTCCAGCATTCCCAGAAGGCTAGCGTCACCACAAACCTGAAATCTTATATCCACCTTCATCCCTCGATGAGTAATACATATAGCCACTGGAATAGCCCCACTCAGCGCTTTTCACATGAAGCACTGAATCTTCGGTTTTGTTTTAACCTTCTAAACCTCAGCTTTCAGCCAATTAGGAGACGGTAAAGCTTCATCATCAGCTAAAAGATCAGCCTTGTTCAACTTGGAAGCCAACCAAAAACCGGATTTTACTGAGTACACGCCATTAGAGTTATGTTTCCACTCCTAAAAGTCCGGAGAAGATACTAACGGCTTCCTCCGACGAATCAGACGCACGTCGTTTGGCTCAAACAGCTCTTCCAGTTTGTCTATCTTCCAATCTCTCCTGTCAAAATCAATGAGGTCGCTCACCTTTAAAGAAACATCAAAGGAATCATTCTTAACCCACGGAGCTCTCATGATGTTATCCTTCACCTACGGGTCCTGCCACACTCTTATATTACTGCCATCACCCAGTAATTGTTGGACTCCTTCCAACAGTAATTCTCTACCAAAAAGCAAGCTCATCCATGCGAAGGATGGTCGATTACCCAGTTGAGTTTGGAGGAATCCACACTCTGGAAAATATCTGCTCTTCAGACATGAGGCTAACAAGCCATCTGATAATGTCAAAACCCTCCATGCTTGTATAGCAAGCAGCGCCTAATTGAAATTCTCCACGTCTTTGAATCCCATTCCACCGTTCTCTTTGGTCGGGCACATCTTCTCCCAACTCACCCAGTGTACCTTTCTTTTATGCTCAACCGACTGCCACCAGAAGTCTGCCATAGCCGAGGCTAGTGATTTACAGGTAGCTTTTGGAAGCTTAAAAACAGACACGGCATATACTGACATAGACATAGCCACCGTTTTAAGTAAAACCTCTTTACCTCCTTGAGAGAGAAGACTAGCAAACCAACCCGAGACGTTAGATTTCGTTTTCTCGTGTATGAATGCAAGCATCTCCACTTTTGATCCACTGAAACACTCAGGCAGTCCCAAATAAGTACCTGCATCTCCTGTATTTTCAATTCCAAGTAACTCCACAATGCTCTCTTTCCTGTCCTCATCAACCAAGGCTCCAAACGTCAGAGAAGATTTGAGAACATTGACCTTCTGCCCTGTTAAAGCCTCGTACTAGTCAAAGATCCCTTTCATAGCACCACTCTATTCCAGTGACGCCTTGCAGAGGAAAAGCGAGTCATCTGCAAACAACAAGTGATGAATGCTTGGTCCATCCATACTGAACTTGATCCCTTCAATTATGTTCTCCCTTTCCTCTCTCTTTAAGAGATGAATCAAGGCCTCTGTACAGAGGACAAAGAGAAAGGGAGAAAGAGGATCCCCTTGCCATCAAACCAAAAGGTTGGTTATTAATCATCACCGAGTAAGAAACCGACGATATGCACCACATAATCCACCTGACCCACACATCATCAAAGCCTAGATAAATCAAGAGCGCCTCCAAAAAAGACCATTCCATTCTATCATATGCTTTTGACATGTCAGATTTTATTCCCATAAATTCACGAGCTATCAGAGGAAGGGTTCTCAAGCTATGTACCATTTCGTGAGCAATTGCAATGTTATCAGATATCAACCTTTCTTCCACAAAGGCAGATTGGGTAGGAGACACAATCCTCGGTAGCAAAGGTTGCATTCTCTTCACCAATACTTTAGAGATGATCTTGTACAACACCGAACATAAGCTGATAGGCCTCAGGTCACTCATGGTAGAAGCATCAGGAATTTTTGGTAGGAGACTAATCTGCGTATAGTTCCACTCTGCAGGGAAGACCACTGAATAGAAGAACTCTTTCACTTCCTTGCACACTTGGACCCCTACAATGTCCCAATATTTCTGGTAAAACAGTCCGCTCATTCCATCATACCCCGGTGCACTGCCTGGCTTAACTGAAAACACTGCTTCCTTAATCTCTTTATCCGTGACTTCCCTAGTCAGCTCCATGTTTGTTTCAGCAGACACCCTCGGCTCAAAATACGCAAACAGCCCTGCAAAGCTTCCAGGATTGGAAGTCTTGAACAAATCTGAGAAATAAGCTACAGCCACTTCCCCTTTCGAAGCCTCTTCTCTTTTCTCAATACCATTAATATCCCGTAGCATTTCAATTTCTTTCTTAGACCGACTAGCATTAACTGACGCATAGAAGAACTTAGTGTGGCCATCACCTTCTTTTAGCCATTTGTTATGACTCTTCTGGCTCCAATAAGACTCTTCTTCTTTATATGCACACACGAAATCCTTTTTAGTACTTCTGAGCTTGGCCATGGAAGGAAAACCTGACGATTGTATCTTTTCATGTTCCTCTTGAATCAGTAGAATTTTATCCCTGGAGTTGATAGGATTTTCTTTCTTCCACTTACTCAGAGCTTTTCTACTACGCCTAATTCTCTCAGATACACGGCCTCCTCTACCATTTACCACCTGATTCCATGCATGTCTAACCGAATCCTTCACTTGAGGTCTTAACAGCATCCTTTTATCGAAGCGGAACTGGCCCTATAAACATCTTGAGAAGCCAAGAGACTAACCATAACATGCCGATGATCAGACCCTCTGTTCTCCATGAAAAACTGATTAGAAGCTGGAAAACCCTCATACCAGCGCTTATTACCGAAGCATCTATCCAATTTACATTGAATCCAAAGAGTCCCTCTCATGCCTCCCCAAGTGAACGTATTGCCTTTGCCACTTAGTTCTGTCATAGAACACGCTTGCAACATTTCCGAGAAATCTTGGAAAGAGGCTTCCCGCCTCATCGGACCACCAATCTTCTCACCAACATGTAAAATCTCATTAAAGTCTCCAAGCATAGCCCACAGACCAATGCGATTCACCCCTATCCTCATAAACCTTTCCCAGATAGGTCTTCTGTACTTCACCTCTGGGTGACCGTAAACCAAAGAAACAAACACCGATTCTCCTCCTAACTGTGCCAAGAGATCGATTAGATTTTTATCCGCATAATTCACAACTGCCGCAACCTTACTTTTCCAAAAAACAGCTAGACCACCACTCCTACCAACCGGATCAATAGTGTACACTCTATCGTAACCCAACCACGCTTACAAATCCACTAGAATGTTCCTACTGTACATTGTTTCCATCAAGAACAAGACTTCGGGATAATGTTTTTGACGCATTTCCTTCAGTCGCGGAATCACCAAGTCTTGAGACCGTCCCAAGACTTGACAATTCCAAGCCACAATGCTCATTAAACAGTGGGCGATCCCTCACGTGGGATCACCGAAGTTTTTGGTCTTCTGGACCCTTTTCCTACCCTTCCACTACCACTTCTTATCTTTCTTTTCGTAAATGGCTCCTTCATTATACCTTTGTCCTTGTCTTTTCTGAACCCTACAATGCTGAGCTTCTTAGGTTTCAGATTCGTCAGACTCTTAATCGGACGTTTCCTCGATTTTTTAGTCACAAGCTTCGCTCTGGAGGAACAAGCTAGGTTAAAAACTGTCCCTATAACCGTTGAGCTAGCTATAGACCGATCAGAACCCTCTTCAACAGCATTACTTGGCCAGCTTATCCTTTGCCAATCAAAGCTCGACGCAGGTAGAGGATTGGAAGCACTTCTTATCGCCGCAGCCATCAGTTTAGGTTCAGCAGGATTGCTAGATGCTTGCAGAGAAACCTCCACAACTTGTTCAAAATCAAAAACGTGACCCTTTCCTTTATCTACCTCGCTAGTAAAGATAGTTGGAGGCTCAAGACTGAGCATAATCTTCCTCGCCACAGGATCATTCTCCACTTCACTAACCGAAGACCTAACTCTCTCCATTCGCACGATAATATCCTCAGAATTAGCCAAAAATAGGTACTGCCTCATCTCGTCCAAGACCTCCTTAGCAATCTTAGGACGACCGGTCAATGGATTAACATCAACCTGATGGTCAGAGAGAACACCAAATAGAGGGTCGGATTCATCAAACACCTTCTTCTTAGCTTCCATCTCTTCACTGATCTTGCGCCTTCTTTCTTTCGATTGGTCCTGCCTCTGACAAATCAATATCGGACACCAGTCCTTAGAATGATTAAGGCGCTGACAGTGGTAGCACCGCTTCTGAACTTTTTCATAGGCAAACTCCACCACTGTTTGACTACCATTTGGCAAATTCACCGTCTTAGTTCTTCTTAGAGGCCGCGAAACATCGAACCATATTTGAATCCTTACGCAGTCCTGAGATTGGAGAACTGTCGGATCAAAGGCTACCACATCTACCCTTCCTAGAAGCTCCCCCAAGGCTGTAATCGCCTTTTTGGTGTAGTGATTCACCGGTAATTTCCTTATCTGAACACACAGTGGTATAAATTGGAGGTACCCTCAGGTGGGTTCTCCTCCCATCTCGCCACTACGATAGGCCATTCATCGAAAATCTGTACCCCTTTGTCTAGAATCTCCTGTAGGTCATGCTCATTATCGTAGAAGAATTGAAAGCGCTCCTGAGACAGAGCTACCCCTCTCATTTTTCCTTATTTTTTCCATTTGCGAGGGAGATTGATAATGAGGCTAGACATCTTTTGTTCTTCTGGATTTAGAACCCTTCCGATGATACTCATCTTATTCTCCACAAACGATCTAAAGCCTTCCTCATTAGGCAAATCGAACGGCTCGTCGTCATCATCCAGAGACAACTCCATCAGTGCTCTATCCATCGCCACTGACATCACTCCGCTTGCGCTTCAAACAACCACTAAAATAAACCGCTAATACTCACTCTTCACGAGATTAGAGGTATGAACCACAAATCGCCGCACTTCAAACCCTAGTTTTTCTGGAAAGGAGAGACGAAGAACAGCAAAAAGCCACCTTACTTTGCTTCAGATCTGTAAACAGGACTAAGATAAGGACACGTGTAAGCAATCCACCACAAAAGCAAACCTTTGGACTCAACTAGAAACACCTAAGCTCAACTTAAGAATGTTTTACGTTATATAGAGAGTTCATGTACGTGTTATGGACAGAGAAGTTCTTATAAAGTGTCGTTTTTACTCATGACATGGGTTCGAAATTTATTTTATTTTATTTTTCATATGGGTTAGAATTTACAAAATTCAAGATTTATTTTTCTTCTTTTAGTTTATTTTTCGTATACATTCATAATAACCCAATCCTTCCCGGATTCGACCATTCAAGGGAAGTTAAAAATATGGCCTATGTCTACTGACAAAAAATAAACAGAGACATTTACCGAAGTTAAAAGTGGAAAAGTTACATGAGTTTTCACATATGTAAACTCTAGAAGATTTTCGGAACTTCAACTTAGCCCTGAGAGATGCCGAAGCCTAATCGCAAGCAAGTTGAAAATCGAAATCAAAAGAAACTAGCGTAAATAAAAAATACAAAAACATGAGAGACCAAATGGCCAGTAACCAAAACATCAAACTCATGCTTAGGAACCGAACCTATGATGGTAGCCCAACGAAGAAAATAAGCCAAATGAAGATGGAAGACCCAGGATTAGAAAACCCAAATATCTTGGAAGTCCATAGTAGATGATAGTCCTCATAATATCAGCAGCAAAGCCCACGAAATCCCAAAGAAGATAACAAATTGATGGATCTCAAACACACCGAGACAAGAAGATCAAGCGATCAAGCCGAAGAAAACCAAATTTGCATGGTTGAGCTTGAGAAAGAGGGATTTGAATCATGAAAGGAAGAGATGCGGTTTCTGATTGTTGTGTCAATCATTCGAATAATCGAATCCGGCTGGCGGAAGGTATGGCGATGAAGTCTGTTATTTCTTTCTCGCCAAATTTCATAGATTACCGCTTTCCAGGTTAAAACCTAGATGTATTTCAGGTGCTTATTAGAAGTCATGGACAAGAGGAGCTGGATAGATTCATCCTAGGAGTAGTCGATCAATTGAATGCTCAGTTTTGAGGAGAAGAAGCCCCATACATGTCGAGAGAAACCACAGGAGAATAAAAGATGATCGCGAGTCTCATCATGACTCGAGCAAAGAAGACAATTAGGAGGAACCTGGAGATTCCATGAGATTAGTTTATCTCTAGTCAGACATCTGTTTAGATGAAACAACCATGTAAGTGAGTTGTGCTTTGAGATACATTTCTTACTCCACACCAGCTTTGTCCATGGCAGCACAGGCTTAGGATGACAAAGCTCTTTATATATTTTCGAGAGATAAATTTGTTCCTTGAATAACAGGTAGTGATATGATTAGAGGACCATGTCGCCTTCGCCTCATCATCCGAGAGAGTGATACTAGTTAAGTGAATAAGCAGATGCTCTACTTTATCACTTCTCGCTGCAGAAATTCTCCAGCCATTTCCTAACCAGACCGAAGCAAGAGAAGCTGATAAAGGGATACATGTGTGCCGAGGACTTTGATTGCCAATATAGGTAATACATTCACTATCAAACAGCTCCGCAAGCCAAGAGGGACGATTAGACGCCACATAGGATTGGTGAAGATTGCACTTGGAGACACTTTGTGCAATGATTGTAGCTCCTCTATTAGCTTCACTAGGTTCCACTTTGATCCTCCAGTTCTGAATATCCTTAAGGAGATGCAGTAGCTCTGATGCAAAGTACCTGAAGGACGGCCACGCTCTCGGCCTCAGGATGGTGCCTAACAAGTCCGCATCTTGCGACGCAAAGATAACTTTATCCACATGATGGCTGGCCATGCTTTCTATAGCCCACGCCGTGCACAAGAATTTCGCTTCCAACAGAGTTCCATAGTGTTTCATCGATCTCTTGCTATTCAACAATACCACACCCCTTTCATCTCTTAAAACCCAAACCACCCCCATAAATCCTGTTCTTTTGTTCCATGCATGACCAATATTGCACTTGACCCACGACGCAGGGGGAGGTTCCCATCTAGGAGTTTCAGTGAAAGACTCATGCTGGTATATTGCTTGTTGTTATGCTCCCACGCTCTGTGCCAAAAACCATCTATCAGCATCTTCTTTAATCTTTTGAACAGTATGTAACGGCTCAAACACTTTTCCTTCGAACAGAAGTTTGTTTCTATTCTTCCAAATTGTCCATAAAATCCATGGAAAGCTCCTTCGCACTTCAAACGGGATATCAAATCTTTTCTGGGATTGAATGAGAAAACAAAAGTTAGCATAAATCGAATGACCTTCGAAACCACCTTCTGGGATTGGGAAATGCGACAAAGCTCATATTTGTCTGGCTAGTGGGCAGGAGAAGATCGCATTGTTTATCGACTCACTATCCTCACCACAAACCTGACATCTTATATCCACCTTCATCCCTCGATGAGCAATACCTGTAGCCACTGGAATGGCCCCACTCAGCGCTTTCCACATGAAGCACTGAATCTTCGGTTTTGTTATAACCTTCCAAACCTCAGCTTTCAGCCAATTAGGAGACGGTAAAGCTTCAGCATCAGCTAAAAGATCAGCCTTGTTCAACTTGGAAGCCAACCAAAAACCGGATTTTACTGAGTACACGCCATTAGAGTTATGTTTCCACTCCCAAAAGTCCGAAGATGATATTAACGGCTTCCTCCGACGAATCAGACGCACGTCGTTTGGCTCAAACAGCTCTTCCAGTTTGTCTATCTTCCAATCTCTCCTGTCAAAATCAATGAGGTCGCTCACCTTTAGAGAAACATCAAAGGAATCATTCTTAACCCACGGAGCTCTCATGATGTTATCCTTCACCTACGGGTCCTGCCACACTCTTATATTACTGCCATCACCCAGTAATTGTTGGACTCCTTCCAACAGTAATTCTCTACCAAAAAGCAAGCTCCTCCATGCAAAGGACGGTCGATTACCCAGTTGAGTTTGGAGGAATCCACACTCTGGAAAATATCTGCTCTTCAGACATGAGGCTAACAAGCCATCTGATAATGTCAAGACCCTCCATGCTTGTATAGCAAGCAGCGCCTAATTGAAATTCTCCACGTCTTTGAACCCCATTCCACCGTTCTCTTTGGTCGGGCACATCTTCTCCCAACTCACCCAGTGTACCTTTCTTTTATGCTCAACCGACTGCCACCAGAAGTCTGCCATAGCCGAGGCTAGTGATTTACAGGTAGCTTTTGGAAGCTTAAAAACAGACATGGCACATACTGACATAGACATAGCCACCGTTTTAAGTAAAACCTCTTTACCTCCTTGAGAGAGAAGACTAGCAAACCAACCCGAGACGTTAGATTTCGTTTTCTCGTGTATGAATGCAAGCATCTCCACTTTTGATCCACTGAAACACTCAGGCAGTCCCAAATAAGTACCTGCATCTCCTGTATTTTCAATTCCAAGTAACTCCACAATGCTCTCTTTCCTGTCCTCATCAACCAAGGCTCCAAACGTTAGAGAAGATTTGAGAACATTGATCTTCTGCCCTGTTAAAGCCTCGTACTAGTCAAAGATCCCTTTCATAGCACCACTCTGTTCCAGTGACGCCTTGCAGAGGAAAAGCGAGTCATCTGCAAACAACAAGTGATGAATGCTTGGTCCATCCATACTGAACTTGATCCCTTCAATTCTGTTCTCCCTTTCCTCTCTCTTTAAGAGATGAATCAAGGCCTCTGTACAGAGGACAAAGAGAAAGGGAGAAAGAGGATCCCCTTGCCTTAATCCTATTTCTGGTTTGATCAAACCAAAAGGTTGGTTATTAATCATCACCGAGTAAGAAACCGACGATATGCACCACATAATCCACCTGACCCACACATCATCAAAGCCTAGATAAATCAAGAGCGCCTCCAAAAAAGACCATTCCATTCTATCATATGCTTTTGACATGTCAGATTTTATTCCCATAAATTCACGAGCTATCGGAGGAAGGGTTCTCAAGCTATGTACCATTTCGTGAGGAATTGCAATGTTATCAGATATCAACCTTTCTTCCACAAAGGCAGATTGCGCAGGAGACACAATCCTCGGTAGAAAAGGTTGCAATCTCTTCACCAATGCTTTAGGGATGATCTTGTACAACACCAAACATAAGCTGACAGGCCTCAGGTCACTCATGGTAGAAGCATCAGGAATTTTTGGTAGGAGACTAATCTGCGTATAGTTCCGCTCCGCAGGGAAGACCCCTGAATAGAAGAACTCTTTCACTTCCTTGCACACTTGGACCCCTATAATGTCCAAATATTTATGGTAAAACAGTCCGCTCATTCCATCATACCCCGGTGCACTGCCTGGCTTAACCGAAAACACTACTTCCTTAATCTCTTCATCTGTGACTTCCCTAGACAGCTCCATGTTTGTTTCAGCAGACACCCTCGGCTCAAAATCCGCAAACAGCCCTGCAAAGCTTCCAGGATTGGAAGTCTTGAACAAATCTGAGAAATAAGCTACAGCTACTTCCCCTTTCGAAGCCTCTTCTCTTTTCTCAATACCATTAATATCCCGTAGCATTTCAATTTCCTTCTTAGACCGGCTAGCCTTAACTGACGCATAGAAGAACATAGTGTGGCCATCACCTTCTTTTAGCCATTTGTTATAACTCTTTTGGCTCCAATAAGAGTCTTCTTCTTTATATGCACACACCAAATCCTTTTTAGTACTTCTCAGCTTGGCCATGGAAGGAAAACCTGACGATTGTATCTTTTCAAGTTCCTCTTGAATCAGTAGAATTTTATCCCTGGAGTTGATAGGATTTTCTTTCTTCCACTTACTCAGAGCTTTTCTACTATATAAGCCTAATTCGCTCAGATACACGGCCTCCTCTACCATTTACCACCTGATTACATGCATGTCTAACCGAATCCTTCACTTGAGGTCTTAACAGCATCCTTTTATCGAAGCGGAACTGGCCCCTATAAACATCTTGAGAAGCCAAGAGACTGACCATAACAGGCCGATGATCATACCCTCTTTTGTCCATGAAAAGCTGATTAGAATCTGGAAAAACCTCATACCAGCGCGTATTACCAAAGCATCTATCCAATTTACATTGAATCCAAAGAGTCCCTCTCATGCCTCCCCAAGTGAACGGATTGCCTTTGCCACTTAGTTCTGTCATAGAACATGCTTGCAATATTTCCGAGAAATCTTGGAAAGAGGCTTCCCGCCTCATCGGACCACCAATCTTCTCACCAACATGTAAAATCTCATTAAAGTCTCCAAGCATAGCCCAAGGACCAATGTGATTCACCCCTATCCTCATCAACCTTTCCCAGATAGGTCTTCTGTACTTAACCTCTGGCTGACCGTAAACCAAAGAAACAAACACCGATTCTCCTCCTAACTGTGCCGAGAGATCGATTAGATTTTTATCCGCATAATTCACAACTGTCGCCACCTTACTTTTCCAAAAAACAGCTAGACCACCACTCCTACCAACTGGATCAATAGTGTACACTCTATCGTAACCCAACCACGCTTGCAAATCCACTAGAACTTTCCTACTGTACATCGTTTCCATCAAGAACAAGACTTCGGGATAATGTTTTGTCGCATTTCCTTCAGTCGCGGAATCACCAAGTCTTGAGACCGTCCCAAGACTTGACAATTCCAAGCCACAATTCTCATTAAACAGTGGGTGATCCCTAACGTGGGATCACCGAAGTTTTTGGTCTTTTGGACCCTTTTCCTGCCCCTCCACTACCACTTCTTATCTTTCTTTTCGTAAATGGCTCCTTCATTATACCTTTGTCCTTGTCTTGTCCGAACCCTACAATGTTGAGCTTCTTAGGTTTCGGATTCCTCAGACTCTTAATCGGACGTTTCCTCGATTTTTTAGTCACAAGCTTCGCTACGGAGGAACAAGCTTCGATAAAAACTGTCCCTATTGAAGGATGTTTTGGTCAATCCTGATTCAATTTTCGGATTCAGATCATCCTAAACATGCTGATCTAGGTTCTTCTTGAATAGAAACTTTGTTGATCTCACCTTATACCTGTTTATGCAGCGGAAAGAGAAGGTATATCAGAGATCAGAGAGCCATCGAGTGATAACTCCTCCAGAGGTTCACACACGCACACCAAGCAGGAACAGAGGCTGCTAGACCAAGGAAGAGGAGGCGCAGACTGAGAGAGAGTTGGCGCAGGGAGGCTAGGGTTAGGGAGAAAGAGATTTGGGTTTTAGTTTATAAAACCCTTCTCTTTCCCTTTTGGGTTTTGGGCCCAAATACCAATCTGATTAAATCCCTTGGATTTAATCAGACCCATTAATCTCTCTCTAAGTACGACAAATGCCTGGCACTTTTACCGTACTTCTGCTAAGCCGTTCCTACACATTTTCCTGTTAGCTTAGGCGTGTGACCCATATGGGATCATATAATAAAGGCAATAAGTCCAAGACTTATAGATCATGAGCGGACTCTAGCAAGCCATCATGACCCCCAGTATTATATGACTTATGTCTGATCATTGACATACTCTTACTTTCTAGAGACAGTACCGAGATTACTGGACACAATTCCAACAATCTCCCACTTGTACTGGAATCTCTGTATTCATAATCCTTTTGTCTCAATATCTCGATTAGTCATAAGGCAAGATTGGTGTCATCCTTATAAAGCCTAATCTTGTTCATCGGACTCTGATTCGATACTGACAATCCAAACGACTCGGGACAGTCCGTTTGAGCATGGCCATGCATTTTCCAGTATTCAAATCTCCGATTGGCCTAGAGATATTCACTCCATTTATATTGGAGGGACAAATCCCGTCTTGTTCCATCACTGTAAACTACTCATTTCATAATGTACCCAAACAAGGTCCTTATAGCTATCGCAGAACGATAGTGTTAGACAATGATCAAAGTGCATCAGCCCATGTGTAGTCACATGCATGCGAACTCAGGTCTAAGGACTATACTCTATAGTCGTAGTGAGAATCTCTTATGACACAGATATAAATATCCTGAAGAGTTCTCATAAGCGGGTCATGTCCGGTCGTATGTTCCCAACATACACCTATGTACTGACTTTGATGCCGTGCATCTATGACACCATGAAACTTGGTCATAAGTCACATACCAATCTAGTCTCACACGGTTGTTGGTGTTCCAATTTCAACAACCTTCGACTAGGGACAGGATGATATAATCCATCTATCAAATATAGGGTCTCATGATCAAGCTAAATGACTTTGATGACTCAAGATCAAGTCACTTACTTCGATGACCTATAAAATGGTTTATATCACTTTGGAACGATTATTTCATCACAGTTAAAATAATCTTGAAATAATAATTTCATTAAACATAAAATGTTTTACAAGAACATATCAAATAACTAAATAAAAGCCCTCAAACTCCCACTCAAATTTAGATTACATTTCAATGTCTCTAATGCCTACAGCTTCAGTCATGAACTCGAGCTTAGGCCTTGGGAGTGGCTTTGTCAACGGATCAGCGACGTTATCATCTGTCTGAACTCGACTGATCTTGACTTCCTTTCTATTAATGATGTCAAGTATCAAGTGAAATCTTCTTAGAACATGCTTGGATTTCTGGTGTGATCTTGGTTCCTTTGCCTGAGCTATAGCACCATTGTTGTCACAAAACAGTGCCAGAGGCTCAGCCGCATCTGGTATCACACCTAGTTCAATAATGAACTTTCGTATCCAAACAGCTTCCTTCGCAGCTTCTGAGGCGGCGATATATTCAGCTTCTGTAGTGGAATCAGCAACGGTGTCTTGCTTGGAGCTTCTCCAACTGATTGCACCGCCATTCAGACAAAAGATATAACCGGACTGTGACCGGAAATCATCTTGGTCTGTCTGGAAACTTGCGTCCGTGAATCCACTGACTTTAAGCACATCACTTCCACCGTACACCAAGAACTTATCCTTAGTATGTCTTAGATACTTCAAGATATTCTTTACGGCAATCCAATGGTTTTCACCTGGATTTGACTGGTATCTACTCGTCATGCTCAATGCATAAGAAACATCAGGACGAGTACAGATCATGGCATACATGACAGATCCTATTGCAGATGCATAAGGAATATTCTTCATGCGCTCAAGCTCAGAAGCCGACGTAGGGCTCTGCTTCTTGCTTAGCGTTGTGCCATGTACCATTGGCGTGAAGCCCTTCTTGGAATCTTTCATGCTGAATCTTTGTAGGACTTTGTCAATGTATGAATCTTGACACAAGCCTATCAGCCTTCTAGATCTATCCCGGTAGATCCTGATTCCAAGAACGTATGCGGCTTCACCCATGTCTTTCATGGAAAAACAACTTCCAAGCCAGTCCTTTACCGACTTTAGCATTGGAACGTCGTTTCCGAGAAGCAGTATGTCATCGACATACAGAATAAGAAATACTATCTTGCTCCCACTAGTTTTCTTATACACGCATTGTTCTTCTTCGTTTCTGATGAAGTCAAATTGCTTGATCGCTTCATCAAAACGAAGATTCCAGCTCCTCGATGCTTGCTTCAATCCATAAATGGATTTATGAAGCTTGCATACTTTCCCAGCATTCTTTGGATCTATGTAACCGTCAGGTTGCGTCATATACACATCCTCTTCCAGAATTCCATTCAGGAAGGCGGTTTTTACGTCCATCTGCCAAATTTCATAATCATGAAAAGCTGCAGTTGCTAGTAGAATCCGAATAGATTTCATCATCGCCACTGGTGAATAGGTTTCATCGTAATCCACACCGTGAACTTGTCTGAAACCTTTTGCCACCAACCTGGCTTTATAAATCTGGACATTACCATCCACGTCAATCTTCTTCTTGAAGATCCATTTGCACTCGATGGCTTTTACACCAGCGGGTAAGTCAACAACCGAAAACACTTGGTTGACCGACATGGAGTCCATTTCGGAATCAGTGGCCTTGCGCCACTTAGAGGAATCTGGGCCCATCATGGCTTGATTGAAGTTCGATGGTTCATCACCATCAATGATCAGAAGATCATGACAGTCAGTCACGAGGAATCCTTGATATCTCTCGGGTTCGTGACGGATCCTCCCGGATCTTCGAACTTCAGGTACTACAGGTTCAGGCTCTACAATTTCTTGTAGGTCCTCCTGCTGCTCTTCCTCATTAGGTTGAGCAGTATCCTGTTCATCTTGAATTTCTTCAAGCAGTACCTTACTCCCACTGTCTTTCTTAGAGAGAAACTCCCTCTCAAGAAAGTTACAATCCCGGGCAACAAAGATCTTGTTCTCGGAACGTAGATAGAAGTAATAAGCCTTGGTTTCCTTCGGAAAACCAATGAAGTAGCATTTATCAGACTTTGGTGTAAGCTTATCTGAGATTAATCTCTTGACATAAGCTTCACAACCCCAAATTCTTAGATAAGACAGCACTGGAGCCACTCCAGTCCATAATTCATATGGTGTCTTTGCTACTGCTTTCGATGGCGCTCTATTTAGAGTGAACACTGCTGTTAGCAGAGCATATCCCCAAAGGGATATTGGAAGGTCTGTGTGACTCATCATAGATCGAACCATATCCAATAAGGTCCGATTTCTCCTCTCAGACACACCATTCCATTGAGGTGTTCCGGGAGGAGTGAGTTGGGACACGATCCCACACTCTCTTAGATGATCACTGAATTCTTGGCTTAAGTATTCTCCTCCTCGGTCGGACCGAAGAGCCTTAATGCTTTTGCCAAGTTGGTTCTGTACTTCATTTTGGAATTCTCTGAACTTCTCAAAAGATTCAGACTTATGTTTCATTAAATAAACATATCCATACCTACTGAAATCATCAGTGAAGGTAATGAAGTACTGAGAGTTTCCTCTTGCATTTGTGGACATTGGGCCACACACATCAGTGTGTATCAGGCCCAATAAGTCACTGGCCCTCTCGTTAGGTTTATTAAAGGGGGCCCGTGTCATTTTGCCCATCATGCAGGATTCGCATTTCTCACATGACTCAAAGTCAAATGAGCCAAGAAGCCCATTCGAATCGAGCCTCTTGATGCGTTTCTCGCTGATGTGCCCTAAACGACAATGCCATAGAAACGTTCGGTTCTCCTCATTAGGTTTGAACCGTTTGGTATTAATGTTATAAATTGGCGCGGATTGATCGAGTATGTAAAGCCCATTCGTAAGAGGGGCACAACCATAGAACAAATTGTTGCGATTGAAGGAACATAATTTATTCTTAACAGAAAAATCATAACCTTCCAAATCCAACAAAGAAATTGAAATAATATTTATGCTTATAGCAGGTACAAAATAACAATTATTGAGTTCTAAAATCAATCCCGAAGGTAAAGACAACAAGTATGTGCCTACAGCTAGTGCAGGAACTTTCGCTCCATTCCCAACTCGTAGCTCCACTTGTCCTTGCTTCAGCCTTCTACTGTTGCTGAGTGCCTGCATATTAGTACAAATATGAGCCCCACAACCAGTATCCATAACCCATGAGGTATTATCAGAAGTAGTTGTATTAACTTCTATAACAAAAATACCTGATGAAGAAGTCTCGAGAGTCTTCTTCTTCAATTCCTTTAGACCTTCTTGGAATTTCTTACATTCTCTCCTCCAATGCCCTGGTTCTTTACAGAACCTGCAGATGTCAGTAGGCCCAGCCTTAGACTTGGGCTTGGGCTTTGGCGTGTCCTTGTCCGAGACTTGGACAGCCTTAGCCTTTCCCTTATCCTTAGCAGAGGATTTCTTGAACCCCTTGCCCTTTTGCACCATAAGCACATTGGGGTCCTTGGCGGTTTTCCTCAAGTTGGGCTCTGCAGTCTTGAGCATTCCGTGAAGCTCAGGCAATGTCTTACTCAAGCCATGCATGTTAAAGTTCAGAATGAACTGATCATAGCTTGCAGGTAAAGACTGCAGAATGATGTCGCAGGCAAGTTCCTGGCTGATAGGGCAGTCGAGTTTCTGAAGATGATCGAGATAACCCATCATCTTCAAGACATGAGGACTCACTGCCGCATTTGCAGCCAACTTACAGTCTAAGAGGTTCTTAACTGTCTGAAACCTCGCAGTCCTTGCTTGCTCCTGAAAAAGCGATTTCAGGCTTGCCATTATCTCAATTGGTGACAACACACTCTCGAACTGCATTTGCAGCTCAGCAGTCATTGTCGCCAACATAAGGCAATACACATCATTTTCATCTGACGAATGCTTTTCCCAAGCATTATGCAGAGTCCTGGCGGCATTGTTAGCAGGCCTCTCGGGGAGAGGATCACGAAGGACATAATCCTTCTTCTCCTGCTTGAGGACCAGCCTCAAGTTCCTTGACCACGTCAGGAAGTTCGTTCCAGTCAGCTTCTCCTTCTCGAGAACAGACCGGATTGAGAATGTGTTTTGTGTGCTTGTAGTAGTCATAGCTGAAATATAATATAAAAAGGTTATTAGTTAATATGTTCAATATGATTAATCTTATATTATACTTAATATGATCAATCATGCATTATATTCAATAACCTAAGTTACCCTCAATAGAATATAATGATTCCAAGATCCACATATAACTAAGATCAAAGTGGGCCACTGGCCGTCACCCAACCTTAGCTTATATCGGTAAGCCCTATGTCGGCTAATTATATCCGTGATATAACTCTTGGTTGTGAATCTGGGCCCGAGGCCCAATTCACTCTGATGTCTCAAGGCCCGGGACTCCCGATGGCCTAGTCAAGAAAACCAGACTATACAGTCATGTAATCATTAATGTCTGGGACTCCCAATGACATTTATGAATCACAAACCGTCTTATCCACGCAAAAGTAGACACCCTCACACTGTAAGGCCATGAATACAATTGAATGGGCTTCGACAGCTGACATAGCCTGGACAAGACATCCAACGCTTGATATTATTTGAGGTTCGTAGGTTTATTAAAATTTCATTCCCAAAATAGAAGATTACTATTTCGGGAAACTTTCTATTTTTGGAAACCTACTATTTTTGGAAACTTTCTAAAATTGGAAACTTTCTAAAACCGGAAACTTTCTAACTTTAGAAATTTCTTTAAAATCCAAAACCCGCAAATCTAGAAACTTCTATTTTAAGAAACTTTCTAATTTCAAAATTTCGGAAACTTTAATTTAAAATCGACTTTATAATTTTATAAAATAAATTTTAAATTAATCTGAAGAAAGACTCAAATAATTGGCCCAATTGTTTTAACTTCTTGGCCCGAGGCCCAAGAATTTGTCCATGTCCAAGACCTGACCCAATTGTCCAATTAAATGACATAACCGGTCTGGTTCATTTAAATTGGTCTAACCAAATTTTAATTACTACGATGACCACAATTGTCAACCGGTTATTTACTAAACCGGATTTTCTCAATTTATTTGGTCCAACCAAATCAAATTAGAAAATCCTGGTTTAGGCACAAAATCCAATAATTCTTTCGACATTGGATTTCTTGTCCCGGTTTAACCAGACTTAATAAAATTATTAAATCTGTTTATCAAACCAGGACGAATTAATTTTAATCAAATTTTAAACCGAACCGTTAACCGAATTGGTCACGAACCGAACCGAATTGGTCACGGCCGTGACCTAGCTCCTCGATCATGATCGACCAGCCGCAAAACGTGCGATCCAAGATCCACGATCGGGATGGCCGATCCTCACGTGATCGTCTCGCGAGCTGGACGGGACGGTGCTGGCCGAGACGCACAAACGCGATCCAAGCGAAGCTCGCGCCTCTCGGTCGATCGGTCGACCAATCCATGCTATCGATCGATCGATACATGCGATTTGTTTGGTCGATCGGATCAACTTTCGGCCGATCGCTTACCAAGTCATATAGCTTGGTTCGCGAATTCAAATATGTTTAGATTTTAATTCTTGTTTCTTAAGTGATTTATCTTATCAGTAGTTGATTCAAAAACACTTTTAAACAAGAAAAACAGTCCTAAACATGAATCTAAACAAGAAAAACCAGAACCAATAGCTCTGATACCACTGAAGGATGTTTTGGTCAATCCTGATTCAATTTTCAGATTCAGATCATCCTAAACATGCTGATCTAGGTTCTTCTTGAATAGAAACTTTGTTGATCTCACCTTATACCTGTTTATGCAGCGGAAAGAGAAGGTATATCAGAGATCAGAGAGCCACCGAGTGATAACTCCTCCAGAGGTTCACACACGCACACCAAGCAGGAACAGAGGCTGCTAGACCAAGGAAGAGGAGGCGCAGACTGAGAGAGAGTTGGCGCAGGGAGGCTAGGGTTAGGGAGAAAGAGATTTGGGTTTTAGTTTATAAAACCCTTCTCTTTCCCTTTTGGGCTTTTGGGCCCAAATACCAATCTGATTAAATCCCTTGGATTTAATCAGACCCATTAATCTCTCTCTAAGTACGACAAATGCCTGGCACTTTTACCGTACTTCTGCTAAGCCGTTCCTACACATTTTCCTGTTAGCTTAGGCGTGTGACCCATATGGGATCATATAATAAAGGCAATAAGTCCAAGACTTATAGATCATGAGCGGACTCTAGCAAGCCATCATGACCCCCAGTATTATATGACTTATGTCTGATCATTGACATACTCTTACTTTCTAGAGACAGTACCGAGATTACTGGACACAATTCCAACACCTATAACCGTTGAGCTAGCTATATACCGATCAGAACCCTCTTCAACAACATTACTTGGCCAGCTTATCCTTTGCCAATCAAAGCTCGACGCATGTAGAGGATTGGAAGCACTTCTTATCGCCGCAGCCATTAGTTTAGGTTCAGTAGGATTGCTAGACGCTTGCAGAGCAACCTCCACAACTTGTTCAAAATCAAAAATGTGACCCTTTCCTTTATCCACCTCGCTAGTAAAGATAGTTGGAGGCTCAAGACTGAGCATAGTCTTCCTCGCCATTGGATCCTTCTCCACTTCACTAACCGAAGACCTAACTATCTCCTTTCGCACGATAATATCCTCAGAATTAGCCAACAATAGGTACTGCCTCATCTCGTCCAAGACCTCCTTAGCAATCTTAGGACGACCGGTCAATGGATTAACATCCACCTTATTTTCAGAGAGAACACCAAATAGAGTGTCGGATCCATCAAGCACCTTCTTCTTAGCTTCCATCTCTTCACTGATCTTGCGCCTTCTTTCTTTCGATTGGTCCTGCCTCTAACGAATCAATATCGGACACAAGTCCTAAGAATGGTTAAGGCGCTGACAGTGGTAGCACTGCTTCTGAACTTTGTCATAGGCAAACTCCACCACTGTTTGACTACCATTTGGCAAATTCACCGTCTTAGTTCTGTTGGAATTGTGTCCAGTAATCTCGGTACTGTCTCTAGAAAGTAAGAGTATGTCAATGATCAGACATAAGTCATATAATACTGGGGGTCATGATGGCTTGCTAGAGTCCGCTCATGATCTATAAGTCTTGGACTTATTGCCTTTATTATATGATCCCATATGGGTCACACGCCTAAGCCAACAAGAAAAGGTGTAGGAACGGTGTAGCAGAAGTACGGTAAAAGTGCTAGGCATTTACTGTACTTAGAGAGAATAAAAGGGTTTGGCCACTGTGTGTCGATCGATACACAAGGAGTGTCGATCGACACAGTGCGCGAACGCCTCGGAGTTAATTGGCCTTTGGGCCAAATGGCCCAAAGCGAACTGAACGAGTTTTATAAACTTAAGACGAGTTCAGGTCGAAAGATATGCCCTAGCCGCGAGCCTCCTCTCTCTCTGCGCCGATTCCCTACTGGTCTAGCAGCCGTTTTCTGTGATCGCGTGTGTGAGCCTTTGGAGGATTCATCTCTCGGTGTTTCTCTGATCTCTGACCTGTTCTCTCCTTCCGCTGCAATTAACAGGTAAAAGGTGAGATCATCATTTGTTTCTATTCGAGAAGAACCTAGATCAGCATGTTTAGGATAATCTGAATCAGAGAATTGAATCAGGATTCATCTAAACATTCCTTCAGTGGTATCAGAGCTATTGGTTCTGGTTTTTCTTGTTTAGATTCATGTTTAGGATTGTTTTCTTGTTTAAGAAGTGTTTTGAATCAACTACTGATAAGAGAAATCACTTAAGCAACAAGGAATTGAAACCTAAACACACTTGAAATCGCAAAAACCAAGCTATATTGATTTGGTAGAATGCGATTTTCATAAAGAAGTATCGACCAGGATCGCATGGATCGATCGATACGATCGCATGGATCGGTCGATACAAACGCGAGAGATTGACTGTGATCACACGATCGATACAGGTTCGATGCTGAGAGCATCGACCGATGCGGTTGATGGATCGATCGATGCGATTGGTTCATCGACCGATAAGGTATCGACCGAATCGGCTGCGATCGCATGGATCGATCGATACGATCGACCGGATCGGTCGACACAATCGGAGAATCTCTCGGCCAAACCTAATAACCGTCCGTGCATGCGTGAGAGCATCGATCGACACAGGATCGATGCACGATCGATGCAGGATTCGATGCTAAGAGCATCGACCGATGCGGTTGATGGATCGATCGATGCGATTGATGGATCGATCGATGCGGTTGGTTCATCGACCGACATGGTTGGTTTAGGGCTCGGTTTAATAAATTTATTAAAATTATAACCGTCGCGGTTTAATAAACAGAATTAATAATTTTATTAAGTTCTGGTTAAACCGGGATAAGAAATCCAAAGTCGAAATATTGGATTTTGTGCCTAAACCAGGATTTTCTAATTTGATTTGGTTGGACCAAATAAATTGAGAAAATCCGGTTTAGTAAATAACCGGTTGACAATTGTGGTCATCGTAGTAATTAAAATTTGGTTAGACCAATTTTAATGAACCAGACCGGTTATGTCATTTGATTGGACAATTGGGTCATGTCTTGGACATGGACCAATTCTTGGGCCTCGGGCCAAGAAGTTAAAACAATTGGGCCAATTATTTGAGTCTTTCTTCAGATTTAATTTAAAATTTATTTTATAAAGAATATAAATCGATTTTAAATTAAAGTTTCCGAATTTTTGAAATTAGAAAGTTTCTTAAATTAGAAGTTTCTAGATTTGCATGATTCGGATTTTAAGAAATTTCTAAAGTTAGAAAGTTTCCAATTTTAGAAAGTTTCCAAAATAGTAGGTTTCCTAAAATGGAAAGTTTCCCGAAATAGTAATCTTCTATTTTGGGAATGAAATTTTAAATAAACCTACGAACCTCAAATAATATCAAGCGTTGGATGTCTTGTCCATTCTATGTCAGCTGTCAAAGCCCATTCAATTGTATTCATGGCCTTACAGTGTGAGGGTGTCTACTTTTGCGTGGGTAAGACAGTTTGTGATTCATAAATGTCATTGGGAGTCCCAGACATTAATGATTACATGACTGTATAGTCTGGTTTTCTTGACTAGGCCATCGGGAGTCCCGAGCCTTGAGACATCAGAGTGGATTGGGCCTCGGGCCCAGATTCACAACCAAGAGTTATATCACGGATATAATTGGCCGAAATAGGGCTTACCGATATAAGCTAAGGTTGGGTGACGGCCAGTGGCCCACTTTAGTCTTAGTTATATGTGGATCTTGGAATCATTATATTCTATTGAGGGTAACTTATGTTATTGAATATAATGCGTGATTAATCATATTAAATTTAATACGAGATTAATCATATTGAACATATTGACTAAAATCCTTTTATCTTATATTTCAGTTATGACTAGCACAAACAATCAAAACACTTTCTCGATCCGGTCTATCCTTGGGATGGACAAGCTGAACGGATCAAATTTCTTGACTTGGTCGCGGAACCTGAGGCTAGTCCTCAGACAGGAGAGAAAAGACTATGTCCTTGAGAGAGCTCTCCCCGTGAGGATCGGGTCCAATGCTTCTCATGCAGTATATGATGCTTGGAATAAGCATTATAATGATGCGGTAGATGTGCGTGGTCTGATATTGGCTACCATGGACTCAGACTTGCAGAAGCAATATGAGAACATGGAGTCGCCAATAGAGATGATCAGCAGCCTGAAATTGAAATTTCAGGAGCAGATTAGGGTGGAGACATACCAGTTGGTTAAGTCTCTCACTAGCTGCAAGCTACCAAATGATCATCCAGTGAGTCCTCATGTCAGTAAAATGATGGGTTACATTGATAACCTGAGGAAACTGGATTATCCAGTTAGCCAAGAATTGGCAACTGAGATCATTCTGCAGTCACTGCCGTCAAGCTATGATAAGTTCAGAAGGAACTATATCAAGAAAGGCTTAACGAAGACGCTGACTGAACTGCATGATATGCTCAAGACAGTTGAGCCAAACGTGAAGAGTACCCTGTACAATCTCATGAACGAGAAGGGTAGGTTTACTAAACCTAATGCTGACAAGGGTGAAGACAAAGTTGTCCAGATTTTGAATCATGGCAAGCGTGTGTCTTCTGAGCCCGAGTCAGATACCTCTTACGTTGGTAAGTGCTGCTACTGTAAGGAGACAGGGCATTGGAAGAGAGATTGCATTAAATTCATGGAAGATGATGAGGAGTTAAAGTCGATGTATGCGACTACTTCCTCAGGTATTCATGTTATTACTTCAAGTTCTACCTTAAAGGTATTGGATACTGGTTGTGGCACTGATATTTGTGATAATATGCAGAGCCTAAGCAACAGTAGAACGTTGAAGGAAGGGCAAGTGAAACTACATGTCTGGAAGGAGCTTGGGATGCTGCCTCAGCCGTAGGGTTTTTCACTTATAGATCCCTTTGAGGCTTGGTTTTGTATTAAGTAATTGCTACAATGTACCTGCTTTAAGCAGAGTTGTCTTTCATTTTCTTGTAAGAATTTGAATGTTTTTCATTTTGATAAAAGACAAGTTTTGTTATTTTGATCTTAATGATATATTAATTGTAGCACCCTATTCATGGAATGGGTTTTATATCTTAAACCAAAGAGTGCCTAAATGTAACATAAATACCGAATTGGTTTAAATCTGATGAATTAAACCTGATTTTTCTTGGCATAAAGTCTTGGTCACATAGAGTAAGTCGGATTCAGAAATCCCATAGTCATGGACTGTTGGGCTCATTTGATAAAATATCTTATGAGACTTGAATTCTGTTTACTAGACCAAAAGGTAAAGGGCCTATCTTAGCCGAGCTAGAGAAAAGCCCAAAGGCTTATTGGACCTGGAACATACTCATGTATGTGGCCCAATGAGCAGTAATGCCAGAGAAAATCTCCTGTACTTCATTGTCTCTACTGATTACTTCAGTGAGTGTGACTGTGTTCATTTGATGAGACACAAGTCGGAATTCTTTGACATGGTCGAAAGAGTTCCAGAATGAAGTATAGGATCTGAATGACAAAAGTATTAAGACTCTGGATTAAAATCACGAGTGAGAATACTTAAGTCATTGATTATGTGATCATCTGAATGAGTGTGAAATCGTTTCACAGCTCATTTCTCCTGAAAACCTGAAGGTGTTTCTGTGAGAAAGAATCAGATCTTATTAGAAATGATTAAAGATGAATCACACGAATCTTCCATGATATTTTAAGAATAACGCTCTAGAAATATCTAAGTTTACGCTAAAATAGTTCCACCAATATCAGTTGAAAGACACCACGTAAATGTGGATTGGAATCGATCCAAATTTGTCTTTACTGAGTATTTGTAGTTGTGCTACTTCGCTGGTTGTCCTAGAGAAACTAAGGCTTGTTACTTTTACGTCCAATCTGTTTTCTAAGAAGGGAAGTTATTTTCCAAGAAGAACAGTGGGAGTAAAAGTATAACTCGAAGAAATTCGAGACATACAGGAGGCTGCTCAACCTGTTGAGGGAGAGCAACGGATGGATTTACAGATTTCTGTAGAATCTACACCTGTGGAGCCTGAAGTTCGCAGATATGAATGAATCAGTTACTAATCCGAGAGTGATTTCTTGTCATTAGTTGAACCTGATAATCATTGAAAGTTCGCATGATCTGATGATCATTGAAAGCGACGAATCTGCGAAATTCAAAGAAGCGAAAGTGAGCCCGGACTCCGAAAAATTACATTTTATGTAAGTTAGCTTCATCGATCCATTCATGGATGGAAGCAAACATATCGGAGTTGGAATCTTCGTTCTGTTGAAGTAGTCAAGGTTTTGACTTGAACAGGAACGAAGCGGAACTGTGTGTTTACTAATAGATTAGTGGGAGCGATATTGCATTTCTCATATTGTATGTCGATGACATACTGATTCTCGAAAATGACGTCCCAATGCTGCAGTCAGTAAAGGACTGGCTTGGGAGTTGGTTCTAATGATTGACATGAGTAAAGCCACGTATGTTCTTGGATTTTGGATCTAAAGATAGAGATCCAAAAGAGCTGGTAGGACAAAGTCAAGATTCTTAAATTGACAAAGTCCTGCACCTAATCAGCATTCCAAGAAGGGTTTTATGCCAATGTCACATGGCAATACGTCAAGCAAGAAGCAGTGTCCTACGATAACTGCTGAGCTTGAAAGCATGGATAGGATTCCATATGCGACGGCAATTGGATCTATCATGTATGCCATGACACGTACTTGTTTTGATATTGCTTTAATGTTAAGCAAGACTAGTAAAGACCAGTCAAATCCAGCAAAGAATCACTGGATTGCCGTAAAGAATATCCTAAAGTATTTGAGGAATACTAAGGATAAGTTCTTTAGGTAAAGGAGAAAGTGAAGTGCTACTAGTCGACAGAGTCTGAAAGGCAAGTTTCCAACGGACAAAGATGATTTCCGGTCACAGTCCGGTTATATCTTGTGTCTGTCTGGCAGTGCAAGGCACTGTTGCTGACTCCATGACTTAAGCTGAACATTTCGCAACTTGGGAAGCGGCGAAAGAGGTTGTTTAGAAAGAAGAGTTCGTCACTGAACTTGATGTGATTCCCAGCATAGATGAGACTAGCTGCACATCAGAGGTCTAAACACCTTGTGGATAGGTATAACCTATTCCGTGAGATAAATAACAGAGATGTTAAGTAGATCAGCAAGTTTCATCAAATGAGAACGTTGCTAATCTATTAACGAAGCCACTCCTTAGGCCTAAGCACGAGTCGCGGACTGTTGCTGTAGGATAAGTGAAATTAAGATGTAGTCTTGATTTCAGTGGGAGTTAGTAAAGGGCTTTATTTAGTTATTGATATGTTCTTGTAAAACATTTAAAATGTTTAATGAAATTATGATTTCAAGATTATTTTAACTGTGATGAAATAATCGTTCCAAAGTGATAAAAACCATTTTATAGGTCATCGAAGTAAGTGACTTGATCTTGAGTCATCAAAGTCATTTAGCTTGATCATGAGACCCTATATTTGATAGATGGCTTATATCATCCTGTCCCTAGTCGAAGGTTGTTGAAATTGGAACACCAACAACCGTGTGAGACTGGATTGGTACGTGACTTATGACAAAGTCTCAGTGTGTCATAGATGCTCGGCATCAAAGTCAGTACATAGGTGTATGTTGGGGAACATACGACCGGACAAGACCCGCTTATAAGAACTCTTCAGGATATTTATATCTGTGTCATAAGAGATTCTTACTACGACTATAGAGTATAGTCCTTAGACCTGAGTTCGCATGCATGTGACTGCACATGGACTGATGCACTTTGATCATTGTCTAACGCTATCGTTCTGCGATAGTTATAAGGACCTTGTTTGGGTGTATTATGAAATGAGTAGTTTATAGTGATGGAACAAGACGGGATTTGTCCCTCCAATATAAATGGAGTGAATATCTCTAGGCCAATCGGAGATTTGAATACTGGAAAATGCATGGCCATGCTCAAACGGACTGTCCCGAGTCGTTTGGATTGTCAGTATCAAATCAGAGTCCGATGAACAAGATTAGGCTTTATAAGGATGACACTAATCTTGCCTTATGACTAATCGAGATATTGTGACGAAAGGGATTATGAATACAGAGATTCCAGTACAAGTGGGAGATTGTTGGAATTGTGTCCAGTAATCTCGGTACTGTCTCTAGAAAGTAAGAGTATGTCAATGATCAGACATAAGTCATATAATACTGGGGGTCATGATGGCTTGCTAGAGTCCGCTCATGATCTATAAGTCTTGGACTTATTGCCTTTATTATATGATCCCATATGGGTCACACGCCTAAGCCAACAAGAAAAGGTGTAGGAACGGTGTAGCAGAAGTACGGTAAAAGTGCTAGGCATTTACTGTACTTAGAGAGAATAAAAGGGTTTGGCCACTGTGTGTCGATCGATACACAAGGAGTGTCGATCGACACAGTGCGCGAACGCCTCGGAGTTAATTGGCCTTTGGGCCAAATGGCCCAAAGCGAACTGAACGAGTTTTATAAACTTAAGACGAGTTCAGGTCGAAAGATATGCCCTAGCCGCGAGCCTCCTCTCTCTCTCTGCGCCGATTCCCTACTGGTCTAGCAGCCGTTTTCTGTGATCGCGTGTGTGAGCCTTTGGAGGATTCATCTCTCGGTGTTTCTCTGATCTCTGACCTGTTCTCTCCTTCCGCTGCAATTAACAGGTAAAAGGTGAGATCATCATTTGTTTCTATTCGAGAAGAACCTAGATCAGCATGTTTAGGATAATCTGAATCAGAGAATTGAATCAGGATTCATCTAAACATTCCTTCAAGTTCTTCTTAGAGGTCGTGAGACATCGAACCATATTTGAATCCTTACGCAGTCCTGAGATTGGGGAACTGTCGGATCAAAGGCTACCACATCTACCCTTCCTAGAAGCTCCCCCAAGGATGTAATCGCCTTTTTGGTGTAGTGATTGACCGGTAATTTCCTTATCTGAACCCACAGTGGTATAAATTGGAGGTAACCCTCAGGTGGGTTCTCCTCCCATCTCGCCACTACGATAGGCCATTCATCGAAAGTCTGTACCCCTTTGTCTAGAATCTCCTGTAGGTCATGCTCATTATCGAAGAAGAATTGAAAGCGCTCCTGAGACAGAGCTACCCCTCTCACTTTTCCTTCTTTTTGCCATTTGCGAGGGAGATTGATAATGAGGCTAGACATCTTTTGTTCTTCTGGATTTAGAACCCTTCCAATGATACTCATCTTATTCTCCACAAACGAGCTAAAGCCTTCCTCATTAGGAAAATCGAACGACTTGTCGTCATCATCCAGAGACAACTCCATCAGTGCTCTATCCATCGCCACTGACATCACTAAAATAAACCGCTAATACTCACTCTTCACGAGATTTTAGGTATGAACCACAAATCGCCGCACTTCAAACCTTAGTTTTTCTGGAAAGGAGAGACGAAGAACAGCAAAAAGCCACCTTACTTTGCTTCTGATCTGTAAACAGGACTAAGATAAGGACACGTGTAAGCAATCCACCACAAAAGCAAACCTTTGGACTCAACTAGAAACACCTAAGCTCAACTTAAGACAGTTTTACGTTATATAGAGAGTTCATGTACGTGTTATGGAGAGAGAAGTTCTTATAAAGTGTGGTTTTTACTCATGACATGGGTTCGAAATTTATTTTATTTTATTTTTCATATGGGTTAGAATTTACAAAATTCAAGATTTATTTTTCTTCTTTTAGTTTATTTTTTCGTATACATTTATAATAACCCAACCCCTCCCGGATTCGACCATTCAAGGGAAGTTAAAAAAATAGGGTATATGTCTACTGACAAAAAATAAACAGAGACATTTACCGAAGTTAAAAGTGGAAAAGTTACATGAGTTTTCACATATGTAAACTCTAGAAGATTTTCGGAACTTCAACTTAGCCCTGAGAGATGCCAAAGCCCAATCGCAAGCAAGTTGAAAACCGAAATCAAAAGAAACTAGCGTAAATAAAAAATACGAAAACATGAGAGACCAAATGGCCAGTAACCAAAACATCAAACTCATGCTTAAGAACCGAACCTATGATGGTAGCTTATATACCTTGGATTTTAGGGATTTTAGCCATGGTATATGTCTTATTTATCGAGTCTTTTATTATATTTTGGAGTCTTTTTAGTATGTTTACAGGTCTATGTACGTTTGGAGCGGAATTGGACATTATGGCGTATTCTGGAGCATTTTGGAGCATTTACCCGAGAGGAAGAGTTCACTGTCGAAAACAGAGACCTGTGTCGATCGACACAACCTGTGCATCGATCGACACAAGGTCGACACAGCTAATCTCGGCGGATTAATGAAGATTTGGAAATTTTCACTTTGGCCCAGAAGTTTTTCATAATTACAAAGAAGCTCCAATCGTGATTAGATCATTATATTAGGGTTTTTAATTGTTTAGGCTACGCTTTACTTACGCTTTATTCTACTCAGAGAGAGAGAGATTTGGAACTCATATTCTTTGTTTCTCTTTTATGATATTTGGTTTTCTATTCATGATGTCTTTTGTTTCGATGATCATGTTTGAGTAGTTTACCAGTTAGGTTTAGGGATTCTCATAGGGGATTTCATGGAATTATAGGTTGATCAATCTGTAGGGATTCATATCTGTTAGTTCTTCATCTAGGGTTGTTCTTACTGCTTAATCTGAATTAGCTACCCAGATTTAGGATTTTAGGTTGATTTCCGCAACGATAGTTGGTTGATTGACTAGAAAGAACCTAGATGAGCAATTTCACTATTCGCAAAGAAATTTGGCTTAGGAGAATTGTGAACGAAAGAACTTGAGATTAATGCTTGTTTAGAACTCTAGGATTCGCAACAAAAGTTGGCTTGCTAGGTTGTTAGACATAGATAATATTCGCAACAAAGTTGGTATGTTATAATTCTGTGATTCGAGTTCTAGAACAGTTCCTAATTAGATCCCGATTAATTGATTAGCTTATGTTCCTGATTTCCTGAGAACTCCCTAGACTTGACGCTTTGCCTTATTGCTTACAAACCTCTTGATTTACTTTATGTTCTAATTTACTGCTTTCACTACTGTTTCACCTAGCTTAATTCGACATTCTACAATCTATCGCAAGAATCTAGAGTCTATGTGGATCCGATACCCTTTATACTACTGGTTCACGTATGTGCACTTGCAGTGTAGATCTAGGGATTAAATCCTGATCGTATCAAGTTTCTGGCACTGATGCCGGGGACTCTTTTGAATCTTCGATAGATTTTAACTTAGGGTTTAGACTAGGTTTTTCGTTTTTATTTTACTGATTTATTTTTCTCTTTTTCTCTATTTTGCAGGTCATGTTCGACAAAATTGGCTTGCATCGATCGACACGGTCCTGTGTGTCGATCGACATTGTTTTCGCATTGCATCGATCGACGCTCTTCCGGCATCGATCGACACCTTTCGCGGAAGCACTAAAAAGACTAAGAGATCCGTAAATATTATGTATCGGAATGGTTTTTTCAGCTCAGGGATTGACAGCTTGCAGATAGCTGGGCTGGAGAACAAAGTTGACTCTCTGCATAGTCTTCTACTTTGAAAGTATGCGCAAGAAGATATCAACTGCATTGGAGGGAATGGATTCTACAGTCAGGAACCTGCTTTTCAGAAACCCTTCTTGCAACAGAGTAACTCCTTCTCGAGGAACTATGGTGTTTCTTCTTACCAAGCACAGCCTGCACCTACACATAAGAGCAGATTGGAAGCCATGATGGAGCAGTTTCTTGAGGGAGAACAACAGATCACTGTGTCCTTCAACTCAAACATAGATGCATTGTATGAAGATCTGAATGGAAACTTTGAATCTTTGAGCACACATGTGAAGAAGCTAGATGTCCAAGTTCAACAAACAGCTGGAGCAATACAAAGGCAAAATGAAGTTGGGAAAGTTGAACAGAAGCAATACGTTAATGATGTGATCACAGGAGATGAGATTGACTTGCTAGGAGAAGAAGAGAGCATCATCTCGGATTTTATGGATGAATTCTGTCTGTCTGAGACAAGCATCGATCGACACACTCTGGATGTCGATCGATGCAGCCCCGATACGTCTAATGAATTTGAGCATAATCGCCTTGTGTCGATCGACACATCCTCAGCATCGATCGACACAGATCGAAGACAGGACTAGAAACCTGCAACAATCCTAGAACGAGTCTATAAGCCCTCTGTGCCATATCCTAAGATTCCTAAACTGTCTAAACAGGAGCTGGAAGTGGCTAACTGCATGAAAGTAATGGAAAAGAAGCTGATTCAGATTACAGAGAAGATACCAGACCCAGGAGCCTTTGTGCTCGACTGTTCCATCTCTAAGGAAAGATTCAAACGTTTTCTGTGTGACTTAGGATCTTGTGTGAATCTCATGCCATACTCTGTGGCTGTGAGATTGGGAATGATGAAATTCCAGCCTACTAGGATCTCTCTTATCCTAGCTGATCGTTCAAAGCGATATCCAGAAGGAGTTCTTAAGGATATTCCTGTCAGAGTTGGAAACTACTTGATTCCAATAGACTTTGTAGTGCTGAAGTATGCGATTGAACCTGATGATCCTATACTACTTGGAAGATCATTCTTAGCTACTGCTGGAGCTGTGATTAATTTGCGACATGGTCTAATTGATCTCCACCTGGGAGATGAGACATTGAGGTTCAAAATGGATAAGCTGCAAAAATCCACCATTGATGGACAGAGCTTCAGTGTTGAGGTGGAACCAGAGGTTCCTATTGGAGAAGTGAAGATGGATGTTCATTCTGAACATGCTCTAACATCTTCAGAGCCAGCAACTGCTCTTAAGCAGAAAGCTCCAGATCTCTTTCGTCCACCAAAGCACAGGTATAAAAATCCTAAACTTAAGTCTCCTAAACCATCAGCTGTGAATGCAGGAAAACGCAGTATCCCACCCACGCTTCGCTCCCGCCCTGGTTCTGTTCACTCTTTGCTTGGGAGATCTCATGATCCGACAGCATATACACCACCTTGGATGAGGAGACATTCACAGAGACACTCAAAGTATATGTTGAAACCGCCATGAGTCTAATCTCTATCCCATAGTCAAGCTAATGACTAAAAACAAGCGCTGAGTGGGAGGCAACCCACTATAGAGTCAGTTTTCGTTTTTATTTTTCATTTTTAGGTCTTTGTTACTTTGATTTTTCGTTTTGGTGTTTTCAGACGAGAGAACAGGTCAAAAATTGCCTAGCATCGATCGACATGGCCCTGTGTGTCGATCGACACAGAGCGAACACACGAATGAATTGAGTAAATGCGATTTGCGTCGATCGATGCAGTCCTGAGCATCGATCGACACAGTGCGACGAGAGGTACGTAACTCTGGATTTTTCAGACTCTTTTCAATTTGATTATCTGTTTTCACCGAGCTCACGCTTTTATTACACTGGGAACAGTGTAGTTTAAGTGTGGGGGAGGTAGCTACTGACGCACGCTTTTGTTTTCTTAGAGTCAGTCCAAATTTGTTTTATTGAGTCAAATTGAGTAGGAAACAAGGACTTTTTGAGGAGATTACCACACTTGCAGGAACTTAAGTGACCATTGGATGACTTGCACATGATCTATGACTATTAGAAAACCCAACACAGACCAGCCTACTGAGGAGGACACACATATCACTTCAGGTATTCGTGTTGGAAGTTTCGGTTGATCCTGATTCAATTCTCATATTGATATCAACCTAAACATGCATCAGATCTAGGTGTTCTTATTTAGAAACATTAGATCTCACCTTTTACCTGTTTGTTTGCAGCGGAATTGATGAACAGGTCAATGATCAGGGAGATACACCGAGAGATGGATCCTCCAAAGGCTCACACACGCAATCACAGGAAACTGGCTGCTAGACCGAGCTAAGGGAGGCGCAGAAACGAGAGAGAGAGGCGCGGCTGGGAGGCTTAGGGTTAGGGAGAAGAGACTTGGCTTTTAGACATTAAAAGCCTTCTCTTTTTCCCTTTTGGGCTTTTGGGCCCAATCTGATTAAATCCCATTTAATCAGACCCATTATTCATTCTCTCTTAGTACGACAAATGCCTAGCACTTTTGTCGTACTTCTGCTATGCCTTTCAACATTATTTCCTGCTAGCTTAAGCGTGTGACCCATATGGGATCATACAATAAAGGCAATAAGTCCAAGACTTATAGATCATGAGCGGACTCTAGCAAGCCATCATGACCCCCAGTATTGTATGACTTATGTCTGATCACTGACATACTCTTACGTTATAGAGACAGTACAGAGATTGCTGGACACAATTCCAACAATCTCCCACTTGAACTGGAATCTCTGTATTCATAATCCCTTTCGTCTCAATATCTCGATTAGTCATAAGGCAAGATTAGTGTCATCCTTATAAAGCCTAATCTTGTTCATCGGACTCTGATTTGATACTGACAATACAAACGACTCGGGAAAGTCCGTTTGAGCATGGCCATGCGTTTTCCAGTATTCAAATCTCCGATTGGCCTAGAGATATTCACTCCATTTATATTGGAGGGACAAATCCCATCTTGTTCCATCACTGTAAACTACTCATTTCATGATGTACCCAAACAAGGTCCTTATAGCTATCGCAGAACGATAGCGTTAGACAATGATCAAAGTGCATCAGTCCATATGCAGTCACATGCATGCGAACTCAGGTCTAAGGACTATACTCTATAGTCGTAGTAAGAATCTCTTATGACACAGATATAAATATCCTGAAGAGTTCTTATTAGCGGGTCTTGTCCGGTCGTATGTTCCCAACATACACCTATGTACTGACTTTGATGCCGAGCATCTATGACACACTGAGACTTTGTCATAAGTCACGTACCAATCCAGTCTTACACGGTTGTTGGTGTTCCAATTTCAACAACCTTCGACTAGGGACAGGATGATATAAAACATTTATCAAATATAGGATCTCATGATCAAGCTAAATGACTTCGATGACTCAAGATCAAATCATTTACTTCGATGACCTATAAAATGGTTCATATCATTTTGGAACGATTATTTCATCACAGTTAAAATAATCTTGAAATAATAATTTCATTAAAACATAAATAATGTTTTACAAGAACATATCAAATAACTAAAATAAAGCTCACAAAACTCCCACTCAAATTTAGATTACATTTCAATGTTTCTAATGCCTACAGCTTCAGTCAGGAACTCGAGCTTAGGCCTTGGGAGTGGCTTTGTCAACGGATCAGCGACATTATCATCTGTCGGAACTCGGCTGATCTTGACTTCCTTTCTATTAATGATGTCACGTATCAAGTGATATCTTCTTTGAACATGCTTGGATTTCTGGTGTGATCTTGGTTCCTTTGCCTGAGCTATAGCACCATTGTTGTCACAAAACAGTGCCAGAGGCTCAGCCGCATCTGGTATCACACCTAGTTCCATAATGAACTTTCGTATCCAAACAGCTTCCTTCGCTGCTTCCGAGGCGGCGATATATTCAGCTTCTGTAGTGGAATCAGCAACGGTGTCCTGCTTGGAGCTTCTCCAACTTACTGCACCGCCATTCAGACAAAAGACATAACCGGACTGTGACCGGAAATCATCTGTGTCTGTCTGGAAACTTGCGTCCGTGAATCCACTGACTTTAAGCACATCACTTCCACCGTACACCAAGAACTTATCCTTAGTATGTCTTAGATACTTCAAGATGTTCTTTACGGCAATCCAATGGTTTTCACCTGGATTTGACTGGTATCTACTCGTCATGCTCAATGCGTAAGCAACATCAGGACGAGTACAGATCATGGCATACATGACAGATCCTATTGCAGATGCATAAGGAATATTCTTCATGCGCTCAAGCTCAGCAGCCGACGTAGGGCTCTGCTTCTTGCTTAGCGTTGTGCCATGTACCATTGGCGTGAAGCCCTTCTTGGAATCTTTCATGCTGAATCTTTGTAGGACTTTGTCAATGTATGAGTCTTGACACAAGCCTATCAGCCTCTTAGGTCTATCCCGATAGATCCTAATTCCAAGAACGTATGCGGCTTCACCCATGTCTTTCATGGAAAAACAACTTCCAAGCCAGTCTTTTACAGACTTCAGCATTGGAACGTCGTTTCCGAGAAGCAGTATGTCATCGACATACAGAATAAGAAAAACGATTTTGCTCCCACTAGTTTTCTTATACACGCATTGTTCTTCTTCGTTTCTGATAAAGTCAAATTGCTTGATCGCTTCATCAAAACGAAGATTCCAGCTCCTCGATGCTTGCTTCAATCCATAAATGGATTTATGAAGCTTGCATACTTTCCCAGCATTCTTTGGATCTATGTAACCGTCAGGTTGCGTCATATACACATCCTCTTCCAGAATACCATTCAGGAAGGCGGTTTTCACGTCCATCTGCCAAATTTCATAATCATGAAAAGCTGCAGTTGCTAGTAGAATCCGAATAGATTTCATCATAGCCACCGGTGAATAGGTTTCATCGTAGTCCACACCGTGAACTTGTCTGAAACCTTTTGCCACCAACCTGGCTTTATAAATCTGGACATTTCCATCCACGTCAATCTTCTTCTTGAAGATCCATTTGCACTCGATGGCTTTTACACCAACGGGTAAGTCAACCAACGAAAATACTTGGTTGACCGACATGGAGTCCATTTCGGAATCAGTGGCCTTGCGCCACTTAGAGGAATCTGGGCCCATCATGGCTTGATTGAAGTTCGATGGTTCATCACCATCAATGATCAAAAGATCATGACAGTCAGTCACGAGGAATCCCTGATATCTCTCGGGTTCGTGACGGATCCTCCCGGATCTTCGAACTTCAGGTACTACAGGTTCAGGCTCTACAATTTCTTGTAGATCCTCCTGCTGCTCTTCCTCATTAGGTTGAGCAGTATCCTGTTCATCTTGAATTTCTTCAAGCAGTACCTTACTCCCACTGTCTTTCTTAGAGAGAAACTCTCTCTCAAGAAAGTTACAATCCCGGGCAACAAAGATCTTGTTCTCGGAACGTAGATAGAAGTAATAAGCCTTGGTTTCCCGTGGATAACCAATGAAGTAGCATTTATCAGATTTTGGTGTAAGCTTATCTGAGATTAATCTCTTTACATAGGCTTCACAACCCCAAATTCTTAGATAAGACAGCACTGGAGCTTCTCCAGTCCATAATTCATATGGTGTCTTTGCTACTGCTTTTGATGGCGCTCTATTTAGAGTGAACACTGCTGTTAGCAGAGCATATCCCCAAAGGGATATTGGAAGGTCTGTGTGACTCATCATAGATCGAACCATATCCAATAAGGTCCGATTTCTCCTCTCAGACACACCATTCCATTGAGGTGTTCCAGGAGGAGTGAGTTGGGATACGATCCCACACTCTCTCAGATGATCACTGAATTCTTGGCTTAAGTATTCTCCTCCTCGGTCGGACCGAAGAGCCTTAATGCTTTTGCCAAGTTGGTTCTGTACTTCATTTTGGAATTCTCTGAACTTCTCAAAAGATTCAGACTTATGTTTCATCAAATAAACATATCCATACCTACTGAAATCATCAGTAAAGGTAATGAAGTACTGATAGTTTCCTCTTGCATTAGTGGACATTGGGCCACACACATCAGTGTGTATCAGGCCCAATAAGTCACTGGCCCTCTCGTTAGGTTTATTAAAGGGGGCCCGTGTCATTTTGCCCATCATGCAGGATTCGCATTTCTCACATGACTCAAAGTCAAATGAGCCAAGAAGTCCATTCGAATGGAGCCTCTTGATGCGTTTCTCGCTGATGTGCCCTAAACGACAATGCCATAGAAACGTTCGGTTTTCCTCATTAGGTTTAAACCGTTTTGTATTAATGTTATAAATTGGCGCGGATTGATCGAGTATGTAAAGCCCATTCGTAAGAGGGGCAGAACCATAGAACAAATTGTTGCGATTGAAGGAACATAATTTATTCTTAACTGAAAAATCATAACCTTCCAAATCCAACAAAGAAATTGAAATAATATTTCTGCTTATAGCAGGTACAAAATAACAATTATTAAGTTCTAAAATCAATCCCGAAGGTAAAGACAACAAGTAAGTTCCTACAGCTAGTGCTGAAACTTTCGCTCCATTCCCAACTCGTAGTTCCACTTGTCCTTGCTTCAGCCTTCTACTGTTGCTGAGTGCCTGCATATTAGTACAAATATGAGCCCCACAACCAGTATCCATGACCCATGAGGTATTATCAGAAGTAGTTGTATTAACTTCTATAACAAAAATACCTGATGAAGAAGTCTCGAAAGTCTTCTTCTTTAATTCCTTTAGACCTTCCTGGAATTTCTTGCAATCTCTTCTCCAATGCCCCAGTTCTTTGCAGAACCTGCACATGTCAGTAGGCCCAGCCTTGGACTTGGGCTTGGGCTTTGGCGTGTCCATGTCCGCGACTTGGACACCCTTGGCCTTTCCCTTATCCTTAGCAGAAGACTTCTTAAACCCCTTGCCCTTTTGTACCATAAGTACATTGGGGTCCTTGGCGGTTTTCTTCAAGTTGGGCTCTGCAGTCTTGAGCATTCCGTGAAGCTCAGGCAGTGTCTTACTCAAGCCATGCATGTTAAAGTTCAGAATGAACTGATCATAGCTTGCAGGTAAAGACTGCAGAATGATGTCGCAGGCAAGTTCCTGGCTGATTGGGCAGTCGAGTTTGTGAAGATGATCGAGATAACCCATCATCTTCAACACATGAGGACTCACTGCCGCATTCGCAGCCAACTTACAGTCCAAGAGGTTCTTAACTGTCTGGAACCTCTCGGTCCTAGCCTGCTCCTGAAAAAGCGATTTCAGGCTTGCCATGATCTCGATTGGAGACAACACACTTTCGAACTGCTTTTGCAGCTCTGGAGTCATTGTCACCAACATCAGGCAATAAACATCATTTTCATCTGACGAATGCTTTTCCCAAGCATTGTGCAGAGTCCTGGCAGCATTGGCAAGAGGCCTCTCGGGGAGGGGATCTCGAAGGACATAATCCTTCTTCTCCTGCTTGAGGACCAGCCTCAAGTTCCTTGACCATGTCAGGAAGTTCGTTCCAGTCAGCTTCTCCTTCTCGAGAACAGACCGGATCGAGAATGTGTTTTGTGTGCTTGTAGTAGTCATATCTGAAATATATAAATAAAAAGGTTATTAGTTATATGTTCAAAATGATTAATCTCGTATTAAAGTATAATATGATTAATCATGCATTATATTCAATAACATAAGTTACCCTCAATAGAATATAATGATTCCAAGATCCACATATAACTAAGATCAAAGTGGGCCACTGGCCGTCACCCAACCTTAGCTTATATCGGTAAGCCCTATATCGGCTAATTATATCCGTGATATAACTCTTGGTTGTGAATCTGGGCCCGAGGCCCAATCCACCCTGATGTCTCAAGGCCCGGGACTCCCGATGGCCTAGTCAAGAAAACCGGACTATACAGTCATGTAATCATTAATGTCTGGGACTCCCAATGACATTTATGAATCACAAACCGTCTTACCCACGCAAAAGCAGACATCCTCACACTGTAAGGCCATGAATGCAATTGAATGGGCTTTGACAGCTGACATAGCCTGGACAAGACATCCAACGCTTGATATTATTTGAGGTTCGTAGGTTTATTAAAATCATTCCCAAAATAGAAGATTACTATTTCGGGAAACTTTCTATTTATGGAAACCTACTATTTTTAGAAACTTTCTAAAATTGGAAACTTTCTAAAACCGGAAACTTTCTAACTTTAGAAACTTCTTTAAAATCCAAAACCCGCAAATTCAGAAAATTCTATTTTAAGAAACTTTCTAATTATAAAATTTCGGAAACTTTAATTTAAAACCGACTTTATAATTTTATAAAATAGATTTTGAATTAATCTGAAGAAAGACTCAATTAACTGGCCCAATTGTTTTAACTTCTTGGCCCGAGGCCCAAGAATTGGTCCATGTCCAAGACATGACCCAATTGTCCAATTAATTGACATAACCGGTCTGGTTCATTAAAACTGGTCTAACCAAGTTTTAATTACTACGATGACCACAATTGTCAACCGGTTATTTACTAAACCGGAATCTCTCAATTTATTTGGTCCAACCAAATCAAATTAGAAATTCCCGGTTTAGGCACTAAATCCAATATTTCTTTCGACATTGGATTTCTTATTCCGGTTTAACCAGATTTAATAAAATTATTAAACCTGTTTATTAAACCGAAACGTTGATTTTAATCAAGTTTTAAACCGAACCAGCTAACCGAAATCGAACCGATTGAACCGTGAAACCCTAGCTTTCGGATCAAGCAATGATCGTCCAGCCGCAAGCCGTCAACGATCCGAGATCGAGACGATGCGCAGGACAGCCGGGACAGCTCGGGACGGGACGGGACGGGCGGGACGGTGCACGGGACGCGCGATCGGACGATCGATCGGGACGAGCGATCGGACGCGTCGCGATGATCGATTGCGATCGATCGAATGATCCGATCCAATCCGACCATCCCGACTGTCCGACCCGCGATCCCATCCGTCCGACCGGCCATTCCTCTCGGCCGTAACAACCAACCGGCCAAGCCGGTCGATCACACCTCGGCCAATCAACAAAACCCGAGTCATATAGCTCGGTTTTGTGATTCAAGTGTTTGTTCAGGATTTAACTCAGTTTCTTATGTGTTTTTCTTATCAGTAATGGATTCAAAACACATCTAAACAGATTAAACAACCTAAACAATGAATCTAAACAAGAAATCCTAAGAACCAATGGCTCTGATACCACTGTTGGAAGTTTCGGTTGATCCTGATTCAATTCTCATATTGATATCAACCTAAACATGCATCAGATCTAGGTGTTCTTATTTAGAAACATTAGATCTCACCTTTTACCTGTTTGTTTGCAGCGGAATTGATGAACAGGTCAATGATCAGGGAGATACACCGAGAGATGGATCCTCCAAAGGCTCACACACGCAATCACAGGAAACTGGCTGCTAGACCGAGCTAAGGGAGGCGCAGAAACGAGAGAGAGAGGCGCGGCTGGGAGGCTTAGGGTTAGGGAGAAGAGACTTGGCTTTTAGACATTAAAAGCCTTCTCTTTTCCCTTTTGGGCTTTTGGGCCCAATCTGATTAAATCCCATTTAATCAGACCCATTATTCATTCTCTCTTAGTACGACAAATGCCTAGCACTTTTGTCGTACTTCTGCTATGCCTTTCAACATTATTTCCTGCTAGCTTAAGCGTGTGACCCATATGGGATCATACAATAAAGGCAATAAGTCCAAGACTTATAGATCATGAGCGGACTCTAGCAAGCCATCATGACCCCCAGTATTGTATGACTTATGTCTGATCACTGACATACTCTTACGTTATAGAGACAGTACAGAGATTGCTGGACACAATTCCAACAATTCGGAGGATCCATTACTTGACTTCGAAATTTAACTTGACTTAATTTTCTCTCCTATGGGCTTGGTATACTTTGAGTCGGATTCCTCTGTTGGTTCTGGCACAGCTTGTAAACCTGTCTGATTATGGTTCCCTTCTCTCCTTCCTTGAAAGTAAAAAAAAAAAAAGATATACTGAGGATAAGCTAGTAGCTTCGAAGTTGTCGCGGGAGTGGTAGAGACCCCTATTACCTCATGTGCATCCATGGAAACATGTCCAAAGTATACCCCAGTAAGGGAAGAGCACTGATAGAAAAAATAAAATGATACCCAGTGGGGAAAAATCAGTGCTAAGGAAGGAAAAAGAGAAGAAAGGGACCAGAAGCAACAGTTGAGTGGTCAGGTGCTAACAGAGAAAGAGTCCATGTGTTCTTTGATCGATACCCCATAGGTGAGACCGCACTTAATTGATTTTAGAAGTCTTTTTTTAACACTGAATGCATTGCATAAATCACCCAACCCAATAGGGGGGAAAATAGTACACCTCAACTAAAGGAGGATAAAAAATTACAAAGAAAAGGAGCACCAGTAGGTGTCGAGAAAAACCAAGATAAGAATGTAACTTCAGAAACACAGCTGGCAAAACTTTTAGCCCTCTTTTTCTGCATCCGTTAAGTGCCGTAACCAAGAAGGTCCTTTGCTTGCGATGTAAGATTGGTATTTCTTGTTCCTTATTACACTCGCAGCTATCTCCGTTGCTACCCTGTTTCGCGAGATAACAACATGTTCACACGAGAAGGAATCAAAGGAGTGTAGCATGGATATGATGTTTACGGATAGTGCTTGGAACATTGGATAGAGCTGAGGAGATAGTAAGATATCTCTGGCCCGTTCAAAGTTAGATTCAAAGATCACTCTTCTATGCCGTAAATGCATGATGCTTTCCACTGCCCATGAGAATGCCAAGAGCTCATTTTCCTCCGCAGAGGCGACGTTCGCAAATGATCGACGACCATGGTGAAGAACAGTCCCTTGGCTATCTCGGATAATCCAGGCAGCACCTCCATCTGAGCCATTAATAGACCAGTCCGCCCCAATGTTACATTTAAGCTTTCCTTCCGGTGGCTTTGTCCATTGGGAGACACATTGGAGATTTGAGGAAGCTTGAGTTGTTCCTGCATCTATTGTATTTACTTTATGCCAAATGTATGATTCATCCATAGCCTTGTCCAGTATCCATGCAGCACTGTACCGTGTGTTTTCAAACACCAAAGCATTTCTAGCCTTCCATATGTTCCATAGTATCCAGGGAATGGATCTTCTCTTCTTCTCCTCCATATTTTTGTTCTTCATGCAAGCTAGAATGTGGTGAAAATTCAGAAAAACAGAGGAGGTAGAGAAACCTGCAATTGGCCAGTTGATGTTCAAGTTCCTCCATATCTCGTTAGCAAGAGGGCATAGGAAAAGCATGTGGCATATTGTTTCTTCAGCTCCGCCACATATCGGACAGGTAGTGTCCACCTGAATATCACATGATCTCAGTCTTCCCTTCACCGGAACAGCTCCGGATAGAGCCCTCCACATGAAATGGTGGATCTTCGGGAGAGTTTTGGTTTTCCACAGTTCTTCCATAACTATTTCTCCAAGGGAGGAAGTTGCTGGTGGTTTGCATCTGCTTGATCTCTTAAAGACTCCAATAAGCGGTATCCACTTTTAGTTGAGTACGTTCCTGAGTTTGAAAACCCCCATTTATCTCTATCTCTTTCAAACCGAGCCGGTTTGATTTTCAGCACTCTGGAGGCATCCATATCAGTAAAGGTGTTTCTTACTATGTCCACATCCCAGAGACTTGTGTTAGGGATCATTAAGTCTGCGACAGTAAGTGTAAGATCCACAATGCTGCCTTCCCGATACATTGGTGGTCTGGCAGTGACGTCCGTGAGCCAGTTCTGAGTCCAGACCCTTGTGTCTTCACCATTTCCAATTTGTCGTACCAGACCTTGCTTTAGGACCTCTCTACCATGTAATATACTGCGCCATGCAAAGGATGGACGTATTCCTGTTCCACACTCCAGGAAATTCCCATTCCGAAAGTACCTCTCTTTTAGCACCCGAGCTACCAACGAGTTGGGATTACTCCATATCCTCCAGGCTTTTTTGCCTAACAACGCTTGGTTAAATCGGCTTATATCATGAAATCCCAGCCCACCTTCTTCCTTTCTCCTGCATAATCTCTGCCAAGCAACCCAACTTATCTTCTTTTTATTTTCCCCACTACTCCACCAAAATTCTATCAACGCACTTGTAAGTTTGTCACATAGATCTTTTGGGAGTTTAAAGACTGACATGGCGTATATGGGTAAAGCTAAGCAAATGGATTTGATCAGTATCTCTTTGCCACCTTGAGATAAGGATTTAGCGAACCAGCCATTCAGTCGACCATGTAATTTCTCCCGGATGAAACTCAGAAGCTCTTTCTTTGATCCCTTAAAACATTCCGGTAGGCCAAGGTATGTACCATCCCCACCTTCTCTTTCAATGCCCAGAACTTCTTTAATTCCAGCTTTATCACCGTCGCTTATCTTCGCACCAAAGATTATCGAGGACTTTTGAAGGTTAATCACTTGTCCCGACGCCTCTCCATACAGTTTTAAGCAGCGAACATGTTCTGCACTTTCCTCCATGTTCGCTCTACACATCAGTAAGCTATCGTTTGCGAATAGAAGATGGTGCACTGATGGGCTAGTATCCGTTAGCTGAATCCCATGTATGCGTCCTGCGTTCTCAGCTTTGTTTAAGCAGTTCACAAGAGCCTCAACACAAAGAATAAAGAGGAAAGGCGAGAGAGGATCGCCTTGTCGTATGCCTCTTTCTGGTTTTATAAACCCATGGGATCGACCGTTTAGTAAAACCGAGTATGAAACAGTGGAGATGCAGGCCATGATCCAAGAAATCCATTTCCTATCAAAGTTCATCTTCTCCAGTAGTACTTCCAAGAAGCACCATTCTACCCGGTCATAAGCTTTTGACATGTCAGTTTTCACTGCCATGAAAGCTTTCGCAACACTTTCCTTAGTCCTCAGACCATGCACCATTTCATGAGCCACAATCACATTATCAGTAATGAGTCTTCCCGATACAAAAGCACCTTGAGTATCAGAGATGATATCCGACAGTATCCTTTTGAGTCTTCCACATAAGATCTTAGATATAATCTTGTAATGCACAGAAAAAAGGCTGATAGGTCTCATGTCCTTCATCTCCGAGGGGTTTTTGATTTTTGGCAGCAGACATAGTTGAGTGTGGTTCCAACCAGCCGGGAGTATGGAAGTGTCAAAGAATTGGCGAATTTCTGCTGTGATATCAGGGCCTACAGTCTGCCAGAACCGCTTATTGAATGCTCCAGTCAGCACATCCTCTCCCGGAGCACTGCTCCCTTTGACCGAGAATGCCACTTGTTGGATCTCGTCATTAGTTACTGGAGCCGTGATCATATCATTCATCTCTGAGGTTACGTTCCCTTGAAAGCCCTTAAATAATGTGTCAAGGTCGTGGGGGTTGGTACTCATGAACAAGTTTCTGAAGTAGTCAACAACAATACTACCTTTGGAACCTTCCGAAAAGTTTTCACGCCCAAACTCGTCCTTTAGCATCAACACCTTGTTCTGTACCTTCCTTCCCTTAACACTGTCTTGAAAGAACGGAGTGTTCTTATCACCCGCTTTCAACCAGTTTTCATGACATCGTTGCCTCCAGAACAACTCTTCGTCATTGTAGGCTTTCGCAAGCTCAGTCTTAATCCGTTTCATGACTGATGCATTAGGGTGTTGCTTGGTTACTTCTTGTTCCAGATCTCTGTGCAGTCTAGTAATCCGATCACGTGAATTCAGGAATGTGATCTTCTTAAATTTCGCTAATTCTTTCCTGCAGCTATCAATTCTGTCCATGACAGACTGATGATCATTGCGGATGGGATTATTCCAGCCTTTCTTGACTGCTTCATCAATACCCGGGTTATCAAGCATCCTCTTATCAAAGTAAAACCTTCCCCTGCTTTGAGGCTCAGCTTCCCACGCAAAACAGAGGAACATGGGCCGATGATCTGAAGCCCAAAGATCCAAGTACTCCAGCTTAGCCTTTGGGAAGATAGTAAACCACTCATCATTCCCGAAGCTCCTATCCAGCATACACTGGACCCAAATCCTGTCTCTCATACCAGCCCAGGAGAAAAAGTTTCCAGAATGGTGAGGCTCTTTGATTTTGCAATTTGCAACCATGTTCCGAAAGTTCCAGAAGGATGATTCTTCACGCACTGCCCCACCAAGTTTCTCATCCTTATTCAGTATTTCATTGAAATCTCCGATCAGCATCCACGCATCATTTCTGACCAGACCAATCTGAATTAGTTGATCCCAAACTCTTTGCCTTCTTTCTCGAACCGGGTCTCCATAGACGCAAGACATAAAGAAGGACAATGTACCCAACTTTACATGTAAATCTATTACCCGTTTATTCTTCGAAATAACCTCCACATCATAGCACTTCTTCCACATTACCGCAAAGCCTCCACTCAACCCCTCCGGCTCAACAGTAATCAACTCATCGTAATCCAAACTTTTTTGTAACCCACGCATGTAACATAACTTTTGCTTAGTTTCCATTAAAAAAAATAAAGTCCGGGAAGAACTTTTTATGCATCTCCCGGAGAAACTGAACTGTCTCGGTGCTTCCAGCTCCTTGACAGTTCCAACTCATTACACTCATTGGATTTGCAGCGGCTTCAAACCGGAAGCCACCGAAAGAGATTGGGTTTTTGATCCTTTCTTGCTTGGAGAAGGCTGTGGATCTTCAGCTTTCCTCTTGGATGATTGGTCTTTTGTAGCCATTACACCAGTCTCAAGAGAGTGTGGTGTAGAGTCCGCAGAAACAGAGGTGCGGTTCTTCCTCCTCCACGATGGAGGCCTCTTCCTGTTCTTCTTCCCAGTGGCAGAGGTACCGGTAGTCGAAGGCAGAGAAGCCCCCAGACTGAAACCTGTGGACCCCTGAGCCAAGAATGGAGAAGAGACACTACTCGTCGGTGATATGGGATCCTTACTAATGTTAGGTCTTTGAAACTCCGGCGTTGAAGCAGACTGCTTTTCTTTGAGGGAGGTCGGCCATTGTAGTCTCCTGGACATGGTATCATAACCATATACATGTCCCTTTCCCTTATCTAAGTCATGTGTGATCTTCAGTATGTTGACGGAGAGATTTTGTTTTGCTTCATCGATAGATTGTTGCACACGTTGTATGCGGGCCTTGCGTTCTATTTCATTAGAGTGAGAAACATATTGGATAGCCATCTTCTGTTCTTCCTTGGACAGTTCCGGGAATAGAGGGGGAAACCCTGGTGGCGCATCAAGGAGCTTAGCATCTCGGCCACAAGCGTTATTTGTTTCATCAATCTAGTTCTCAGCTATGCGTTGATCATGTCTCACATTACTCTGCCTTTTACCTCTCTTCAACCAGGGGCAGACAAACTTTTCGTGAGTAAGACGTTGGCAATGAAAACACTTTTTGTGAATCTTCTCGTACTCAAATTCAATGAGCACCATCTCACCAGAAGGAAGGATTAGTTGTTTTGCTGCGATCGCAGGATTCTCCACATTGAAGATTATCCGAGCTCTGATGTAGTTTTTGGCCTGAGACACCCTTGGGTCATAGGCTATCTCCTCTACATGGCCTATTTTCGAAGCCAGGGTGTTCATCGTGGCGATAGTAAAGTGGTTGACAGGGATGTGTTTAATCCGGATCCACAATTCCATGGATGACAGGAAGTTCTTCAGAGGCGATGGTGACCAGCGTTCCAGAACCATGGTCCAGTGATTATAGGACCACGGTCTATCTTTTAGTACCGTTTCCAGATCTTCTTTCCTCTGAAAAATGAATTGAAACCGGTCTCGTGAAAGGGCAATACCTCTGACACGATTGTAGACTCGCCATGCCGTGGGCATGTATTCAATCATCTTAGCCATTGACTGGCATTCTGGGTTTAGGAGGCGTCCCAGAAGGCTGACTGCATTCTCATCAATCACTGTGAACTGGGGGCTGTCGGAGAGGACAATCGGATCATCATCAATGATAGTCATTGACCTCAGAGCATTGTGCAAGTTTTCAGCCATGATTGGGAGGACCTTCGTTTCACAAAATCTGAGGTTTCGTGAGCTTGGAGTAACGGTGGCGCTGCCAGAGGCTAAGGCGGGTTGATGAATATCGCAAGAATTATGGGGGTGATTGAAATCCGTATTAATTCTTGCCATATATTTCACAACTTGATGAGCAAGCTCCACATAAAAAGGAAAATTCCATAGGGAGATGCGTGAGGTATGAGGAAATAGTTGATAAGAAAGGAAAACTCAATAACTAAGTTTCCAAAAAAAGACCGTTGCAAATCAGCCGGGAAATTTGGCCTTACACAAATGTGAAGGAGAAAAGGAAATAAGAGGGAGGTGAAACCCTCTAATTCAACCCAAAGGGGCTAAGCTCAAAAAAAAGAGGATACCGAAATCTGATATAGTTAAGGTTAAAGATTGATTTTAGAAGTCAGTATGGTGAATTTGAATGCTCTGAATGTGATTGTGTAGTTTACTAAGGATAGTTGCTAAGTGTGGGGGAAGTACATGTTGGTCTTGATGTTTGTAGGTTCATTTTCATGTGGCTTACTAAGGGGAATCTGAGTTTGTGCTCCTACGATGAAACGAGTTTTTGAAGTTTTCAAACTTCTTTTCCTGATCTTGGTCTTATGTTTGCTTGAGGGCAAGCAAAAGCTAAGTGTGGGGGAGTTGATATACCATGGATTTTAGGGATTTTAGCCATGGTATATGTCTTATTTATCAAGTCTTTTATTATGTTTTGGAATCTTTTTAGTATGTTTACAGGTCTATGTACGTTTGGAGCGGAATTGGACATTATGGTGCATTCTGGACCATTTTGAAGCATTTACCCGAGAGGAAGAGTTCACTGTCGAAAACAGAGACCTGTGTCGATCGACACAACCTGTGCATCGATCGACACAAGGACGACACAGCTAATCTCAGCGGATTAATGAAGATTTGGAAATTTTCACTTTGGCCCAGAAGTTTCTCATAATTACAAAGAAGCTCCAGCCGTGATTAGATCATTATATTAGGGTTTTTAAGCCATTGTTTAGGCTACGCTTTACTTACGCTTTATTCTATTCAGAGAGAGAGAGAGATTTGGAACTCATATTCTTTGTTTCTCTTTTATGATATTTGGTTTTCTATTCATGATGTCTTCTGTTTCGATGACCATGTCTGAGTAGTTTACCAGTTAGGTTTAGGGATTCTCACAGGGGATTTGATGGAATTATAGGTTGATCAATCTGTAGGGATTCATATTTGTTAGTTCTTCATCTAGGGTTGTTCTTACTGCTTAATCTGAATTAGCTACCCAGATTTATGATTTTAGGTTGATTTCCGCACCGACAGTTGGTTGATTAACTAGAAAGAACCTAGATGAGAAATTTGACTATTCGCAAATAAATTTGGCTTAGGAGAATTGTGAACGAAAGAACTTGAGATTAATGCTTGTTTAGAACTCTAGGATTCGCAACGAAAGTTGGCTTGCTAGGTTGTTAGACATAGATAATATTCGCAACGAAAGTTGGTCTGTTATAATTCTGTGATTCTAGTTCTAGAACAGTTCCTAATTAGATCCCGATTAATTGATTAGCTTATGTTCCTGATTTCCTGAGAACTCCCTAGACTTGACGCTTTTGAAGGATTATGTTTGTTCATAGGTTTAATTATCAGATTACACCCTAACACATAATCAACTAGGATCTAGGTGATTTGCAGTTGAATCATAAACAGATCAGGATCATTACCTTATGATTGCAGCGGATTGATCAAGGGAATGAAGAGATCACTGAGAGCTGATAAAAACCGGCTCCTCCTAGGTATCCACACGCTTACAAGCTACTGGATCAGGCTGCTAGAGCAAGCTGGAACAACAGAGAGAGAGGAGGACGGCCAGACCTAAAAATCGCAGAATCCTTAGGCTAACTGGCGCCTCCTCTTCCTTATATGGGCCCAAGTAATTAAACTAATGGCTTATTAGGCTTTTGGGCCCAAGACCCAAATCAGACAAAAAGACTGTATTTTGTCTGGCCCAATTCTCTGTACAAATACAGTAAATGTCTTGCATCTTACTGTATTAATTCCTTGTTAACTTTCCCGTTAGCTATGGTGTGTGACCCTTAGGGATCATACAATACTGGTAATAAGTACTTAACTTATAGATCAAGAGCGGGCTCTAGCAAGTCATCATGACCTCCCAGTATTTATGACTTATGTCTGATCTCGACACTTATCATACTTTCTAGAGATAGCACAGTAGATTTCAGGACATTCCCAACAATCTCCCACTTGTACTGGAATCCTACATTCCCTAATCCTTTTGTCTCAATATCTCGATCTGGCATAAGGCAAGATGCGTGTCATCCTTATATAGCCAGACCATGTTCATCGGACCAGATTTGATACTGACAATTCAAACGACTTGGGCAAGTCCGTTTGGGAGTGGCCACTCTCTTACCAGCTATCAAGTCTCCGATTGGCCTAGAGATATTACCTCCGTTAAACGGCAGGGACAAATCCCATCTTGTTCCATCACTATGAACTACACACTTTATAATACACCCAACCAAGGTCCTTATAGCTCCCAGTTACGAAACAGCGTTAGACAATGATCAAAGTGCATCAATCCATGTGCAGCCACATGCATGCGAACTCAGGTCTAAGGACCTTTCAAAACAACTAAATAAAGCCCTTTACTAACTCCCACTGAAATTAAGACTACATCTTAATTTCACTTATCCTACAGCTACAGTCCGCGACTCGTGCTTAGGCCTAAGGAGTGGCTTTGTTAATAGATTAGCAACGTTCTCATTCGTTGAAACTTGCTGATCTACTTAACACCTCTATCATTTATCTCACGGAATAGGTTATACCTACCCTCAAGGTGTTTGGACCTCTGATGTGCAGCTAGCCTCATCTATGCTAGGAATCACATCAAGTTCAGTGATGAACTCTTCTTTCCAAACAACCTCTTTCGCCGCTACCCAAGCTGCGAAATGTTCAGCTTAAGTCATGGAGTCAGCAACAGTGCCTTGCACCGCCAGACAGACACAAGATATAACCGGACTGTGACCGGAAATCATCTTTGTCTGTTGGAAACTTGCCTTTCAGACTCTACCGACTTGTAGCACCTCACTTTCTCCGTAAATCAAGAACTTATCCTAAGTATTTTCCAAATACTTGAGGATATTCATTACGTCTATCCAGTGATTCTTTGCTGGATTTGACTGGTCTTTACTTGTCTTGCTTAATATTAAAGCAACATCAAAACAAGTACGTGTCATGGCATACATGATAGATCCAATTGCCGACGCATATGGAATCTCATCCATGCATTCAAGCTCAGCAGATATCGTAGGACACTGTTTCTTGCTTAACGTAATGCCATGTGACATTGGCATAAAACCCTTCTTGGAATGCTGAAAACGTGTAGGACTTTGTCAATATAAGAATCCTGACTTTGTCCTATCAGCTCTTTTGGATCTTTATCTTTAGATCCAAAATCCAAGAACATATGTGGCTTTACCCATGTCAATCATAAAACAACTCCCAAGCCAGTCATTTACCGACTGCAGCATTGGAACGTTATTTCCGAGAATCAGTATGTCATCGACATACACTATGAGAAATGCAACATCGCTCCCACTTATCTATTAGTAAACGCACAGTTCCACTTCGTTCCTGTTCAAGTCAAAACCTTGACTACTTCAACATAACGAAGATACCAACTTCGATATGCTTGCTTCTATCCATGAATGGATCGATGAAGCTAACTTACATACAGTATAATTTTTCGGAGTCCGGGCTCACTTTCGCTTCTGTGAATTTCGCAGGTTCGTCACTTTCAATGATCATCAGATCATGGCAATTAATCACGAGAAATCACTCTCGGATTAGTGACGGATTCATTCAGATCTGCGAACTTCAGGCTCTACAGGTGTAGATTCTACAGAAATCTGTAAATCCATCCGCTGCTCTCCCTCAACAGGTTGAGCAGCCTCCTGTATTTCTCGAATTTCTTCGAGTTATACTTTTACTCCCACTGTTCTTCTTGGAAAGAAACTTTCCTTTTAGAAAACAGAATTCCGAACAACCTAACTTCGTTTTCGGAATGGACGTAAAAAGTAACAAGCCTTGGTTTCCCTAGGACAACCAGCGAAGTAGCACAACTACAAATACTCAGTAAAGACGAATTTGGATCATTTCCAGTCCACATTTATGTGGTGTCTTTCAACTGATATTGGTGGAACTATTTCAGCGTAAACTTAGATATTTCTAGAGCGTTATTCTTAAAGAATATCATGGAAGATTCGTGTGACTCATCTTTAATCATTTCTAATAAGATCTGATTCTTTCTCACAGAAACACCTCCAGGTTTTCAGGAGAAATGAGCTGTGAAACGACTTCACACTCATTCAGATGATCACACCATCAATGACTTAAGTATTCTCACTCGTGATCTAATCCAGAGTCTCAATACTTCTGTCACTCAGATTCTATACCTCCTTCTGGAACTCTTTCGACCATTTCAAAGAATTCCGACTCGTGTCTCATCAAATGAACACAGTCATACTCACTGAAGTAATCAGTAAAGATAATGAAGTACAGGAAATTTTCTCTGGCATTACTGCTCATTGGGCCACATACATGAGTATGTTTAAGGTCCAATAAGCCTTTGGGCCTTTCTCTAGCTCGGCTAACATGGGCCCTTTGTCTTTTGGTCCAGTAAGCAGAATTCAAGTCTCATAAGATATCCGATCAAATGAGCCCAAAAGTCCATAACTATGGGATTTCTGAATCCGACTCACTCTATGTGACCAAAAAAATTTACGCCAAGAAAAATCAGGTTTAATTCATCAGATTTAAACCAATTCGGTATTTATGTTACATTTAGGCACTCTTTGGTTTAAGATATAAAACCCATTCCTTGAATAGGGTGCTACAATTAATATTTCATTAAGATCAAAAGAACAAAACTTGTCTTTTATCAAAATGAAAAACATTCAAATTCTTACAAGAAAATGAAAGACAACTCTGCTTAAAGCAGGTACATTGTAGCAATTACTTAATATAACCAAGCCTTAAAGGCATCTACAAGTGAAAACCCTACGGCTGAGGCAGCATCCATAGCTCCTTCCAGACACGCAGTTCCACTTGCCCTTTCTTCAACGTTCTACTGCTGCTTAGGCTCTGCATATTATAACAAATATCAGTGCCACAACCAGTATCCAATACCTATAAGGTAGAACTTGAAGTAACAACATGAATACCTGAGGAAGTAGTCTCATACATCACCTTCAACTCCTCATAATCTTCCATGAATTTAATGCAATCTCTCTTCCAATGCCCAGCCTCTTTACAGTAGCAGCACTTACCAACGTAAGAAGTATCTGACTCGGGCTCAGAAGACACAGGCTTGCCATGATTCAAAATCTGGACAACTTTGTCTTCACCCTTGTCAGCACTAGGTTTAGTAAACCTACCCTTCTCCATTATGAGATTATACAGGGTACTCTTCACGTTTGGCTCAACTGTCTTGAGCATATCATGCAGTTCAGTCAGCGTCTTCGTTAAGCCTTTCTTGATATAGTTCCTTTTGAACTTATCATAGCTTGACGGCAGTGACTGCAGAATGATCTCAGTTGCCAATTCTTGGCTAACTGGATAATCCAGTTTCCTCAGGTTATCAATGTAACCCATCATTTTACTGACATGAGGACTCACTGGATGATCATTTGGTAGCCTGCAGCTAGTGAGAGACTTAACCAACTGGTATCTCTCCACTCTTACCTGCTCCTGAAATTTCAATTTCAGGCTGCTGATCATCTCTATTGGCGACTCCATGTTCTCATATTGCTTCAGCAAATCTGAGTCCATGGTAGCCAATATCAGACCACGCACTTCTAACGCATCATTATAATGCTTATTCCAAGCATCATATACTGCATGAGAGGCATTGGACCCGATCCTCTCGGGGAGAGCTCTCTCAAGGACATAGTCCTTTCTCTCCTGCCTGAGGACTAGCCTCAGGTTCCGCGACCAAGTCAAGAAATTTGATCCGTTCAGTTTGTCCATCTCAAGGACAGACCGGATCGAGAAAGTGTTTTGATTGTTTGTGCTAGTCATAACTGAAATTTAGAGATAAATAGAGTTTTAGTTATTTAGTTCATAAAAGAGTAATCTTAACAACTTATAAGAAAACTCGCATTGTATTCAAAATTTCTTTGTTTATCCTCATAAGAATACAATGATTCCGAGATCCATGTTAAACTAAAACCAAAGTGGGCCACTGGCCGTCACCCAGAATTAGCTTAACTAGGTAAGCATACACACAGCTAGTTACAACTCATGTAACTCTCGGTTGTGGATTGGGCCCAAGGCCCAATTCACCAGATGTCTCAAGGCCCGGGACTCCCGATGGCCCAGTCAAGGAAACCAATCTCTTGCAGCCAAATAATCACTAATGTCTGGGACTCCCAATGACATTAATGACTATATACTACTTTACTTACGCAAAAACAGACACCTCACACTGTAAGCCATATCTGTAATTGAATAAGCGTTAAGTAGCTGACAAGATTGGGCAAGACATCCAAGCTTGATATTGGTTTTGAGGATTATAGGTTTTCCTTCCAAAAATAGAAGATTACTATTTTGGAAACTTTCCATTTCAGGTAACTTACTAAATATGGAAACTTTCTATTTTAGAAAACCTACTTATTTTAGAAACTTTCTAAATCGGGAAACATGCTTATTTTAGAAATTTTCTAAATTCAGAAACTTACTATATTTAGAAATTTCCTAACATGCCAAAATTAGAAACTTCTAATCAAAGAAACTTTCTAATTTAATGTTTTATTAAAGTTTTCGGTTGGGTCACAAATTATAGGCCCAATTCTTGGCCCAAGACCACATAATTCCAATTGGCCCAATAATTTGACATAACCGAGTCGGTTCATTAATTCTGGTCCAAGACCAAATTAACTACTAAATCCAACTGGTTATTTACTAAACCAGACCAGCTCTAAATTATTTGGTCCAACCAAATCAAACTTAGACAAGCCTTCGGTTTAGGTTAAAATTCAATTTTTGAATTTAAATCCGGTTTAACCAGAAATTAAATAATACCAATTGTATTAAATAATTTCTAGCAAACCGCGATTTGGTTAACCGCTTGAACCACCAATTAAATTGGATCGGTTCGGTTAAGTCCAAATCAGGAAGAAATAGATTGGTCTAACCAATCAATTTTAGCTGATTTTGATCTAACTTGCGGGTTAAGCTTAAGCTAACAATGAAACACAATCGGATTGATCGGTTCATTATCGCGGGTTAGGGAAGGACGAACCGCGAAGCTCGTCTGAACCGATTGGCTACTCGCGGAACGTATGCCTTGCCAGCATATCGATCGATATCACGCTCCCTCGTCGATCGATACTCGCGTGCATCAGCTCGTTGCGATCGGGTCATCGGGACAGCGAGAAGCAATCGATCCGATTGATATCGATCGATATCACGCTCCCTCGTCGATCGATACGGGCGTCCACTTCGCATACCGATGGGTTTCAATCGGTTCATGCGATTTACATATTAGGTTTTCAAGTTTTCTAATCAAATTTCTTAACACAAATTCGATTCTAAACATTAAAACAACCTAAATATGATCCAAACAGCAAAAACCTAACGACCTAGGCTCTGATACCACTGAAGGATTATGTTTGTTCATAGGTTTAATTATCAGATTACACCCTAACACATAATCAACTAGGATCTAGGTGATTTGCAGTTGAATCATAAACAGATCAGGATCATTACCTTATGATTGCAGCGGATTGATCAAGGGAATGAAGAGATCACTGAGAGCTGATAAAAACCGGCTCCTCCTAGGTATCCACACGCTTACAAGCTACTGGATCAGGCTGCTAGACCAAGCTGGAACAACAGAGAGAGAGGAGGACGGCCAGACCTAAAAATCGCAGAAGCCTTAGGCTAACTGGCGCCTCCTCTTCCTTATATGGGCCCAAGTAATTAAACTAATGGCTTATTAGGCTTTTGGGCCCAAGACCCAAATCAGACAAAAAGACTGTATTTTGTCTAGCCCAATTCTCTGTACAAATACTGTAAATGTCTTGCATCTTACTGTATTAATTCCTTGTTAACTTTCCCGTTAGCTATGGTGTGTGACCCTTAGGGATCATACAATACTGGTAATAAGTACTTAACTTATAGATCAAGAGCGGGCTCTAGCAAGTCATCATGACCTCCCAGTATTTATGACTTATGTCTGATCTCGACACTTATCATACTTTCTAGAGATAGCACAGTAGATTTCAGGACATTCCCAACAGCTTTGCCTTATTGCTTACAAACCTCTTGATTTACTTTCTGTTCTGATTTACTGCTTTCACTGCTGTTTCACCTAGCTTAATTCGACGTTCTACAATCTATCGCAAGAATCTAGAGTCTCTGTGGATTCGATACCCTATATACTACTGGTTCACGTCTATGCACTTGCAATGTAGATCTAGGGATTAAAACCTGATCGTATCAGTAGCCCAACAAAGAAAATAAGCCAAATGAATATGGAAGACCCAGGATTAGAAAACCCAAATATCTCGGAAGTCCATATTAGATGATAGTCCCCATAATATCAGCAGCAAAGCCCACGAAATCCCAAAGAAGATAACAAATTGATGGAACTCAAACACACCGAGACAAGAAGATCAAGCGATCAAGCCAAAGAAAACCAAATTTTCATGGTTGAGCTTGAGAAAGAGGGATTTGAATCACGAAAGGAAGAGATGCGGTTCCTGATTGTTGTGCCAATCATTCGAATAATCGAATCCGGCTGAAGGAAGGTATGGCGATGAAGTCTGTTATTTCTTTCTCGCCAAAGTTCATAGATTACCGCTTTCCAGGTTAAAACCGAGATGTATTTCAGGTGCTTATTAGCAGTCAGGGACAAGAGGAGCTGGATAGATTCATCCTAGGAGTAGTCGATCACTTGAATGCTCAGTTTTGAGGAGAAGAAGCCACATACCTGTCGAGAGAAACCACAGGCGAATAAAAGATGATCGCGAGTCTCATCATGACTCGAGCAAAGAAGACAATTAGGAGGAACCTGAAGATTCCATGAGATTAGTTTATCTATAGTCAGACATCTGTTTAGATGAAACAACCAAGTAAGTGAGTTGTGTTTTGGGATACATTTCTTACTCCACACCAGCTTTGTCCATGGCAGCACAGGCTTAGGATCACAAAGCTCCTTATATATATCCCGAGAGATGAATTTGTTCCTTGAATTACATGTAGTGATATGATTAGAGGACCCTGTCGCCTTCGCCTCGTCATCCGAGAGAGTGATACTAGTTAAGTGAATAAGCAGATGCTCTACTTTATCACTTCTCGCGGCAGAAATTCTCCAGCCATTTCCTAACCAGACCGAAGCAAGAGAAGCTGATAAAGGGATACATGTGTGCCGAGGACCTTGATTGCCAATATAGGAAATGAGCTGACCAAAAGGTGACCACGGAGAATACCAGAAGCTGCATTTAATTGCATTGCCGGGTAGCACTCTAATCTATCTCAAAGCAATATGTCTTAGCTTTAGGATCTGTTTAAAAATCCAAGTGTGAGATCGAAGTGGTTTGAGCACCTAGAGGTTATGATTTTTAATGACATTTTGGTGTATCCATGCCACCCAAACAGATTCACGATTAAAGAAGAGAATCCATAACAACTTCAAGGTGCAAATGCTGTTCCATTCTTCTATGTTTTTAAGACCCAACCCACCCTCACCTTTAGGAGTTGTTACCGAGCTCCAAGCGACTCGTGCCACATGCCTTCCTTCTAAAGATCATTTCCAAAGGTATGCGCCACACATAGAGTTTATTGTGTTAATACACTTTTTAGGCAAAATAAAGCTGCACACCAAAAAATTATTATCCCCGAGATAACCGTGCTTAGCAGTTGAAGCCTTCTAGCGAATGAAATATGCTTAGACGTCCAGTTGCTAATTTTTTTTACTTTATTTTCTTTAGAAGCGTCTCACAATTCAACAGAGAAAACTTCTTGGTAGACAGGGGAAGTCCCATATATCGAATAGGAAAATGGCCTTGAGGGATGCCCGATATCTGCACTAGAGAGGAGATTTCCGCATAGGAAATACCAGAGTCGAAAAGGCAGGACTTGTCAACGCTTATAGATAAACCCGAGAGCTCTTTGAAGTCTGATACAACATTGATGATGCCTTGAAGAGAGGCCACATAACCATCACAGAATATGAGCAAGTCATCGGCGAAACAAAGATGGGTAAGTTTTGAAACTTTGCATCTAGGATGGTAGTCAAACAAATTTCCTTCTACTGCAGAATTTAACATGTGGGATAGTACATTCATGGCCATGCCAAACAAATAGGGACGTAGAGGGTCTCCCTGTCTTAGACCGCGGGTGCCACGAAAGAAACCATGAATTGCACCATTGATTCCCACATAGAAGGAAGGTGCAGAAATACACTCCTTTATCCAAGCAATATACAAGGGAGGGAGGTTCAGAGAAGAGAGAGCAGTGATGACAAAATCCCATTTCAAAGAATCAAAGGCCTTCGGGATGTCAACTTTCAGAGTAAGTCTTTTAGGACCTTTATTTTTATGATCTCCACTTATAATCTCAGAGGCAAGGAGACAATTCTCAAGGAGACGTCTACCTTTGATAAATGCCAATTTATTAGGAAGAATTATGTCGGGGATAAGCGGCTTGATTCTTGAAACAAGGATCTTTGAAATAACTTTATAAAGTGTATTGCAAAAGGATATCGGCCGAATAAAGATTATAGATACGGTTTCCAAGCTGGGAATAAAGAACCAGAGTGTTGTGTGGTGGTCTCGGCCTCTTCAAGTTGCATAGAAGATTATTTTGTGTTTACTACACAACAACAGCATTGAGGTTGCTGGAGAACCTGAGTTTGACAAGATTACACAGAGGTAGAAAGCTCAGAACATGAATAAACCGAAGATGAGGAAACTGTTGATGCACTCAAGTTTGTCAATAATCGTTTGGGAAGGAAGAGAATATGTTCATTTCTGTGTTTATGGACTATGTCAGGACTGTCACAATATCTCAGAATTTTTCAAAGAGTGGCTTGAAGAAGCTTTTACATGTTGTTTGGAGTGAAGAAATCTTGATAGTGCAGCCATTTACGACATGAACTCTTTGGCCCTATATCAGAGGACAAATTTTTTTGGAGAATCAGGATTGAATCAGCAGAAGTGTGCATCGAGCTTGTCAGAGTATATGGAGATGGAAACAGATGTTGAAATGACTGCAATGGGGATGGATACAACTCGCCTATGGGATCCTGGTGGAATTTTTTCTGTTGCTGAATCTACAAGGACCAATTTCCATGAATTGCTGCATAAAAACTTTCTCATAAACCTTGTGGTCAAGGTTTTTCTGTAGAGTTACTTGCAAGTTTGACTCAAGCTATTGCTGTAGTTATTGTGTTGTTCCATGGTCCTACACATGGAATTTTGCTAATTCAGATTGGCAGCAGCTCAGAGACAAGAAGCAGGGAACGTGCTATAAGACAGGGATATTCAAGTGCCAAGCCAAAAGAAGGAAAATGCAATCGCTGATGTTTACTTGTAGGTATAGTTTCTGCAAAAATCATATTTGGTATGACATCGCTGGAGAAGAAAGACCTCCAACAGTTATGATACATAGCATATGAGGAATTGGTCCAAGCTTCAAACCTTGTGGTCAAGGTTCTCGAAACAAGGGGGATGTGTTAAAGGGAAATCAATGGTTGTAATTGAGCCACGTGTAGGGCTATGATGAAGTGAATACAATTATAGTGCAAAAGAGTATTAATACTCGCATTTGTACAACATTTGGAATAATCTGATAAGTGAATGAAATTCTCTGTTCTTCGTCTTTCTTCTTGTTCTTGAGTGTTGATGACTTTCTGAGCTTGAGAATTCAGATTCTCTGCAAGATAGTCCCAAATTGGTGTTTGTTTGAACATTGATTTGGTGTTCTTGACAAAATGTTTTCAAGAGAAAGAATAAATATTCAGCAAAAGATAGTGAGAAAAATGTCAAAGTCATGAAAATTTAAGTACAAACTGAAGGAACAACAGGGATTCAGTGATGCTGGTCTATTAGTGATCCATCTGGGGGTTATAGATACGGTTTCCAAGCTAGGAATAAAGAACCAGAGTTGTTATGTGGTGGTCTCGGCCTGTTCAAGTTGCAGAGAAGATTCTTTGGTGTTTACTACACAACAATAGCATTGTGGTTGCTGGAGAACCTGAGTTTGACAAGATTACACAGAGGCAGAAAGCTCAGAACATGAATAAACCGAAGATGAGGAAATTGTTGATGCACTCAAGTTTGTCAATAATCGTTTGGGAAGGAAGAGAGAATATGTTCATTTCTGTGTTTATGGACTATGTCAGGACTATCACATTATCTCAGAATTTGTCAAAGAGTGGCTTGAAGAAGCTTTTACATGTTGTTTGGAGTGAAGAAATTTTGATAGCGCAACCATTTACGACAGGAATTATTTGCCCTATATCAGAGGACAAATTGTTTTTGGAGAATCAGGATTGAATCAGCAGAAGTGTGCAGTGAGCTTGTCAGAGTATATGGAGCTGGAAACAGATGTTGAAATGACAGCAATGGGGCTGGGTACAACTCGCCTATGGGATCCTGGTGGAATTTTTTCTGTTGCTGAATCTACAAGGACCAATTTCCATGAATTGCTGCATAAAAACTTTCTCATAAACTTTGTGGTCATGGTTTTTCTGTAGAGTTACTTGCAAGTTTGACCCAAGCTATTGCTGCAGTTATTGTGTTGTTCCATGGTCCTACACATGGAATTTTGCTAATTCAGATTGGCAGCAGCTCAGAGACAAGAAGCAGAAAACGTGCTATAAGACAGGGATATTCAAGTGCCAAGCCAAAAGAAGGAAAGTACAATCGCTGATGTTTACTTATAGGTATAGTTTCTGCAAAAATCATATTTGGTATGACATCGCTGGAGAAGCAAGTCCTCCAACAGTTGTGATACATAGCATATGAAGAATTGGTCCAAGTTTCAAACCTTGTGGTCAAGGTTCTCGAAACAAGGGGGATTTGTTAAAGGGAAATCAATGGTTGTAATTGAGCCACGTGTAGGGCTGTGATGAAGTGAATACAATAATAGTGCAAAAGAGTATTAATACTCATATATGTACAACATTTGGAATAAACTGAAAAGTGAATGAAATTCTCTGTTCTTCGTCTTTCTTCTTGTTCTTGAGTGTTGATGACTTTCTGAGCTTGAGAATTCAGATTCTCTGCAAGGTAGTCCCAAATTGGTGTTTGTTTGACCATTGATTTGGTGTTCTTGAAGATAACGAGTTCCTTTGTTATCACTATGGTCCTAATCCTGGACCTTCTTATTACCACCATCCTTATCCAGACCCACTTCCTTATCATCGAGACCCTTATAGAAGACCACCTCCATTTCCAAACTGGTATAATCAGATGACTCGTTCATATCCTTCATAATTTCCAGCTACACCGAGTAGGTACGGTGATATGCCTCTGTATAGCCATGTTTCTTCTCATCATTGTGGCGGCGAGAGACTCACAACATCCTATAGTCCACCTGTTAACAACTACAATAACAGCCCGAGTTTTAATTCTTCCATGAGCTCTCCAGGTCCTCGAGGTGGTTACGCGAGGTGGCCGAGTGATCTTGATTCTGACATGGGCGGTGCATTTGCTCGTGGGTATATTAAGAAAGCTGTTTCTGATACCGATGCTTGTCGTTGCCATCCTCTTGCTGGTGGTGCTCCTTTTATAGCTTGTCAAAGTTGCTTCGAGCTGCTTTACTTGCCTAAGAAGAAGCTTTTGGCTCAGGAGATGCAACATAAGCTTCAATGTGGTGCGTGCTCTGAAGTTATTAGCTTCACAATTGTCGATAAGAAACTCGTTTTTTCTTCTGTCTCTCTAGAGGTTGAAGATAGAAGCACAACAAACACAGTGGTGGTAGATTAAGAAGAACCAATACAGGGTTTAAGGAATCACCGGTCTGAATCTCAACACTCAGATGAGGAAGAAAGATCGAGCATTTCTAGTGAACCACAAGAGATAGAGGTGAAATAAGTTCATCGACGAGTTAAAGGCTTAAAAACTCCAGAACCCGCTGCTCCTGAGTTAGGTTCATCGACGAAATTTTTGAATATTCTTATGTAAACCAAGCTGCACTCGCTTACGGAATGACAGAGTTAGGTTATAACAAGAAGGATATGCAAGAGTTTTTCATGAAACAAGACTCGCTAAAGTCGGAATCAGTAGCTACAGAGACAGAGGTTTTTTACAACGGATACTCTAACAACGAGATCTCTGAAGATTCAAGGTACTCAAACGGAAGAGAAAACAACAACAGACCAAGAAGCAGAAAAGGTAGAGAGTCTGATTCGACGGAGATCACAACGAGATCCTCTACTTATAACGCCCCTTTCCCATTCTCCGCTGACTGTCGAGCTGACCGGTCAACAATCAAACAAGAACATGGCCGATCGAACCCGAGCAAGTCGAACAGGAAAGGTTCGCCACAGGACGAAGCCAGAGACGGATCGGTTTGAGACAAAGGCTCGCACTAACCCATCTTTGACTCTGCTATCCTCATATCCATAGTACAAAGCTGTACAACTCGTACTACTTCAATGAGTTGTGTCGGTTCGGACGAAACCCAATATCAGGGAAACAATTTCATTTTTGAGTACTCAAACGTTAAGCACAACGTTTAATAGATTTTACAAACAATCTCCAATTCAAAACACACAATTAAATCAAACACACCAATGGCGCCAAAGCCGAACCGAATAAAAACAATCAAAAACCCGAATCAAATCCTGCCACAAGCAATCCCAAAACTACACCGAGGACCTCCCGCATCCGTCGCTGCTAAACCTGAAAAACACAAAAGAGTCTAATGAACGATCTAATATCACCCAGTGAATCGGCTCCCCACTAACGGCTTCTAATCTATCTAAAGTCTACAGATTCCCGCCCAAAAACCCCAAAATAATAATCAACAGAAATAATTGGTCGATCACGCTCTACCACGTCGTAATAAACCCACAACACACAAACACTGCCAAAGATGAAGAGAATTAGGGAAATCGAAGGCACTGCGGCACATGTCCTCGATTAGACTCTATCTATCTATCGCGCAATAAAAGAAATAACAAAACAACGCTGGGCCCTACGATCTCGGTAACTTCCACGGGTTTGCATCGTCACCTACATGGTAACTAACCCACGACTCCTAGACGTGTACACAAGGTCCCACGACTAGGACACCATTCTCCGTCCATCGATACGCGGTGACTCCTGTTACCCCCGGTAACCTGAGTTTCCATGCGATCCGGCCCTAGGACATGACCCCGTATTCTCCGAATCACACACCTACCGGCGTCACCCAGTAGGTTAACACCATAACCGGAATTACCATGATCCGATTAGACAAAAACTCGAGGATCCAATCGGGTCGGAAGTACCAGAACTTAAACAAAACCTAGGCTTGCGGAATCTAACGCACCCTAGAGTCCTAATGCAGAAATATAAACACACAGACTCACTGGGACTCTAGCACAGATCACGCAATCAACAATAATAACAAAACCTCAACCATTCCGCAAGCCGCTACACTACCACACCACCGCTCTGACTAGGTAAGATACCTAGTCAGCACTAACTAACTTACCTGGTCCCATGACCGGAGTAAGTGTCCACAAGGTCTGCTCGGCCCAACACCGAAGCAGTCTAATAAGCATGCACGCAAACTCACAGCAACTATCACAACAATCACGCAATCAAACAATCACGCAAACACAACAATCACAACAAACACAACAATCACAACAATCACCACGCAAGCAGGCCTATTAGGGTTTCTAAGTCTTTTAATCCGTTCTTATCCGCTACCTTGGGTTAGCGGATTTCTAACCTGTAGACGGCTTATAAAACACACCACTTCTCTTACTTAACTCATTCTAGGTATCTTTTATTAACTCTTCGATCCGTCGGTTTAGAGTTAGTAAACTTACTAACTCCCCGACGTCTCATTATTAATTAACTTAATTCATTACCCTTCCCCGCTATTAAACCTAAGTCCCAATCCCGTTACATATTCTATACGTTCGTTTAGGTTTAATTCGTATTTTATTTCCGTCTTAATTCCTGTATATAGATTCATTCATTCTCGTTCTTATACATATATATGCATATACAGTCCTAATCAAACGGTGTCTATATGAATGCATCAAACAATTATCACTAACAACCTAACAGCAAGCAATTGATTAACACTAACAACCTAACGGCACGCAATTGATTAACCTTTTAATTCTAAAAACCCTAACATGCATATTCGTTCCTAGCCGGTTTATCGTTAATTAGTCCAATCAATTATCAATCAACCAATCATATTAATCAACGGGTATGCAAGTCCTAAGTCTACGGTTTCTCGGTTCCCGATCTACATGCAACTAAGAGTTTTTGAGCCGACTCACAGTGAGGTAGGCGCAGAATGACGGTCTGACGCGGTATGAATCCCGAGACCCCAAACTGGAACCCGAACCTCCCGAATGCACGAACTCGAACCCCGAGGATTCCCAAACACCCTGACATGAACCGCAAATCGTCACTGGCCGGAGTCAACGCGTTGACCGACGTTGACCACGGAGTTGACTGGTCGGTTGACTTTGACTCCAGTTGACCATTGACCTTGGACCGTTGACCTTGACTTGAACCGGTTGACCACCCAATTGAATTACTGAACCAGCTGAACCGATTGAACCACTCCGATTGGACCGGTTAGGTTAAACCGGTTTAAGTTAAACCGTTGACCCGGTTTAACCTAACTTTGACCTCGGTTAAACCAGCCTTAAACCAACTCCAATTTCAGAACCAACCCACTCAATCGAACCCTTGAAGAACCGGCTTCAATCTGACGGCGGCGAGGCTTCTCCGGTGACCGGCTCCGGCGTTGACCGGCGGTGGTCCGGCGGTGGTCCGGCGTTGACCGGCCGGTTCACCCCTTTTTCCGGAGACTCAGAAGACGATCCACCTATCAAACTGATCGCAAAGAGAAGATCTAGCCATCTATGGCTTCAAAACGTCCAGATATGATGAAGGGAGAGAGATCCGCCAAAACCCTAACCGCAGCTGCTCTCCGGCCAGTTTCTGGCGAGCTCCGGCGACGGCGGTCATGGTTGGCTAACTTTCGGTTTTAGAGGAGGGAGATAGGAGTCTACTGGCTTTTACAGAAGTTGATTTGGGTTTATAATGAAGAAGTTATGAGATTTTTGGTGTTGGAAGGTATGAAGAATACTCAAGAACACTTTGAATGTTCTTGAGTTTCTTTGAAGATTCATATGTATTTTCTGGGTTTTCTGGGCAAATGGGATGAATGTGGATGAATAGAGAGAGAGAGGAGAGAGAGGTCGTGGTGAGAGGATTAGAGAGAGGTTTTTGTGGCCAAAATGAGAGTTGTGAAACAATATTTTCCATGTTCATGAACCATTCTCATGCATTGCATGCAAAGAGAGAAAGGTGGCGACATCTACAGAGTGACACCTGTCTCCAGAAGTGTCTGAGTAACCAAAAACCCTTCCCTAAACCGAAATAAACCAGCTCTTAACCCACTTCTTTCTGTTGCTTCGGTTTCTTCGGTTTCGCGTTTGACTTTTTAGAAAAGCCTTCACCATTTCCATAAATCCCAAAACCTCCAAAACTTATTCTCCTTGATATTAGATGAATTTAAAAAGTTGAATCACTCCGTTCGAACTTACGTAGCTCCGGTTATGAATTTTTGAAGTTTCTTCGGGTTTGTCGGTTTCCATTCCCGACAAGCCGTAAAACATGTTTCTGCTCCGTTTCTTCCAATCCTGGTCTTCTAAATGTTCTTTATGTTGTTAAACATGAACATTTGGCCCGTCATAGCTTCCGTCTCGAACTTTGACAAAATTACAATTTTGCCCCTCACTTTGGCAAAATTACAATTTTTCCCTCTGTCGACTTTCTGCTGCTTGTTGACCATATTTTTGGATACTGGTTATCACACTACTGATCGAAACGACGATCAAGAGAAGTCATTAGAAGTTTGGGTTAATGGATATATTTTACCGGAAGATGTAGTTAGCAGTGCTGAGAAATTAGCTGGACATATCCAAGCTGGAAAGTATTGGTAATGCGATGAACTTCAACCTTCACTAGTTTTTTCAACAAATAAATAATATGAAGATAGATGGATCCAAGAGAGGAGGACCACCAGAAGGAAGAGGATGCACCAGCCGACCCGTTCAAATCGAGCGGGCAACGAACCAACGGCTCATGGAGCGCTCGGCGATTTGGATAAGGGATTTCGGCGTCATGGCGGTGTAGCGCCGTGGAAGTTGACCAGAGTCTGGCAGAAACCGGGAAAAGGACCCGAGAAAACTCGGGAGAAACACCGGGTAGTAAGCCTGTAATTTATTCATCTGAAAGAAAAACGATCGATCCCATCTGTATAACACAATGAAAATTTGAGATGGGAAGAAAGAAACAACAAAGATTCAAAAGTAACCCGGTCGACGGCTTGGCAAACGCCGCCACCGACGACTGGAGACAAGAAACTGAGATCGGCTTTTTTCATTAAAGAGAAGTTAGAGCGAAGAGGAGAGAAGTTCTTATAAAGTGTGGTTTTCACTCATGACATGGGTTCGAAATTTATTTTATTTTATTTTTCATATAGGTTAGAATTTAAAAAATTTAAGATTTATTTTTCTTCTTTTAGTTTATTTTTCGTATACATTCATAATAACCCAACCCTTCCCGGATTCGACCATTCAAGGGAAGTTTAAAAATAGGGTCTATGTCTACTGACGGAAAATAAACAGAGACATTTACTGAAGTTAAAGTGGAAAAGTTACATGAGTTTTCACATATGTAAACTCTAGAATATTTTCGGAACTTCAACTTAGCCCTGAGAGATGCCGAAGCCCAATCGCAAGCAAGTTGAAAATCGAAATCAAAAGAAACTAGCGTAAATAAAAAATACAAAAACATGAGAGACCAAATGGCTAGTAACCAAAACATCAAACTCATGCTTAAGAACCGAACCTATGATGGTAGCCCAACGAAGAAAATAAGCCAAATGAAGATGGAAGACCCAGGATTAGAAAACCCAAATATCTCAGAAGTCCATAGTAGATGATAGTCCTCATAATATCAGCAGCAAAGCCCACGAAATTCCAAAGAAGATAACAAATTGATGGATCCCAAACATACCGAAACAAGAAGAACAAGCGATCAAGCCGAAGAAAACCAAATTTGCATGGTTGAGCTTGAGAAAGAGGGATTTGAATCACGAAAGGAAGAGATGCGGTTTCTGATTGTTGTGTCAATCATTCGAATAATCGAATCCGGCTGAAGGAAGGTATGGCGATGAAGTCTGTTATTTCTTTCTCGCCAAAGTTCATAGATTACCGCTTTCCAGGTTAAAACCGAGATGTATTTCAGGTGCTTATTAGCAGTCAGGGACAAGAGGAGCTGGATAGATTCATCCTAGGAGTAGTCGATCACTTGAATGCTCAGTTTTGAGGAGAAGAAACCCCATACCTGTCGAGAGAAACCACAGGCGAATAAAAGATGATCGCGAGTCTCATCATGACTCGAGCAAAGAAGACAATTAGGAGGAACCTGAAGATTCCATGAGATTAGTTTATCTCTAGTCAGACATCTGTTTAGATGAAACAACCAAGTAAGTGAGTTGTGCTTTGGGATACAATTCTTACTCCACACCGGCTTTGTCCATGGCAGCACAGGCTTAGGATCACAAAGCTCCTTATATATTTCCCGAGTGATAAATTTGTTCCTTGAATTACATGTAGTGATATGATTAGAGGACCATGTCGCCTTCGCCTCATCATCCGATAGAGTGATACTAGTTAAGTGAATAAGCAGATGCTCTACTTTATCACTTCTCGCTGCAGAAATTCTCCAGCCATTTCCTAATTAGACCGAAGCAAAAGAAGCTGATAAAAGGATACATGTGTGCCGAGGACCTTGATTGCCAATATATGAAATGAGCTGACCAAAAGATGACCACGGAGAATACCAGAAGCTGCATTTAATTCCATTGCCAGGTAGCACTCTATTCTATCTCAAAGCAATATGTCTTAGCTTTAGGATCTGTTTAAAAATCCAAGTGTGAGATTGAAGTGGTTTGAGCACCCAGAAGTTATAATCTTTAATGACATTTTGGTGTATCCATGCTACCCAAATAGATTCACGATTAAAGAAGAGAAGCCATAACAACTTTAAGGTGCAAATGTGGTTCCATTCTGCTATGTTTTTAAGACCCAACCCACCCTCAGCTTTAGGAGTTGTTACCGAGCTCCAAGCGACTCGTGCCACATGCCTTCCTCTAAAGATCATTTCCAAAGGTATGAGCCACACATAGAGTTTATTGTGTTAATACACTTTTTAGGCAAAATAAAAGTTGCACACCAAAAATTTATGATCCCCGAGATAACCGTGCTTAGTAGTTGAAGCCTTCCAGCGAATGAAATATGCTTAGACGTCCAATTGCTAATTTTTTTTACTTTATTTTCTGTAGAAGCGTCTCACAATTCAACAGAGAAAGCTTCTTGGTAGTCAGGGGAAGTCCCATATATCGAATAGGAAAATGGCCTTGAGGGATGCCCGATATCTGCACTAGAGAGGAGATTTCCGCATAGGAAAGACCAGAGTCGAAAAGGCAGGACTTGTCAACGCTTATAGATAAACCCGAGAGCTCTTTGAAGTCTGATATAACATTGATGATGCCTTGAAGAGAGGCCGCAGAACCATCACAGAATATGAGCAAGTCATCGGCGAAACAAAGATGGGTAAGTTTCGAAACTTTGCATCTAGGATGGTAGTCAAACAAATTTCCTTCTACTGCAGAATTTAACATGTGGGATAGTACATTCATGGCCAGGCCAAACAAATAGGGACGTAGAGGGTCTCCCTGTCTTAGACCACGGGTGCCACGAAAGAAACCATGAATTGTACCATTGATTCCCACAGAGAAGGAAGGTGTATAAATACACTCCTTTATCCAAGCAATATGCAAGGGAGGGAGGTTCAGAGCAGAGAGAGCAGCGATGACGAAATCCCATTTCAGAGAATCAAAGGCCTTCGCGATGTCAACTTTCAGAGTAAGTCTTTTAGGACCTTTATTTTTATGATCTCCACTTATAATCTCAGAGGCAAGGAGACAATTCTCAAGGAGAAGTCTACCTTTGATAAATGCCGATTTATTAGGAAGAATTATGTTGGGGATAAGCGGCTTGATTCTTGAAACAAGGATCGTTGAAATAACTTTATAAAGTGTATTGCAACAGGATATCGGCCGATAGTCCTTAATGATCATAGCTCCTGGGAATTTTTGGACCATGGTAAGGATGGTCGCATTTTTTATGAAGGCATAGTCACGTCAGAGAAGAATCTCATAATTGCATATGTAACATCTGAACCCAAGTGAGGCCAAGCAGCTTTATAAAAGGATGAAGTATAACCATTTGGACCAGGGCTTTTGAAAGGATTAAGCTTAAAGAGAACAACCTTTATCTCCTCAGTTGTAGGAACTTTCCTAACTGCATTGATATGAGAATTTGAGCAAATGAAGGAGTGAGATTGCACAATAGACAATAAACCATGATTCACAAGCGACAAGGGAGGTCCCAGGATAGAAGCAAAATGAGAGACAACCAGGTTTCCAATCGCCATGGGAGATGTAGCTTGGAAACCATCAAGACCAGTCAAAGCCACACTAGCATTGTAAGCGATTCTTACATTTTCCACCTTTAAAAAGTATCTAGTGCATTGGTCTCCAAGTTTTAACCAATTAATCCTTGAGTTCTACTTGTAGAAGGACTGCTCAACCGGCTTAAGGATCGCTGGTTTCTCATTACACAACCTTTCTTGAAGGAAGTTTTCATCAGAGGGGTCAGTAAGAGATATGACTTGAAGGTCATTAAGAATGCCGGTAATTTCCACTACTCTTTTTTCTATGTCTGAGTAGTTGGCCTTATTCAAGGAACGAAGAGCCTGCTTCAGAAGTTTTTGGTTTTTGGACAGGATAAAGAGAGTAGAAGTACCAGTAGGAGAGACAATCCAATTATCCTCAACCGCCAACAAAAAAATCCAGGTTGTTGATGAGGTGATTAAATAATTTAAAAGGCTTTGTCCCAGAGACTGGAATTGGGACTTCCAAGGACACAAGGGCAAGCATGTGGGCAGAGATATCGTGAGGCATGATATTAACCACACTACTGGGGTAAGCTATTAGCCACTCTTCGTTAATCAACACTTTGTCTAATTTCTTCGCAATAGGATTAGAAGGATGTTTATTAGACCAAGTAAAGGGTGGGCCATAATAACGTAAGTTACGAACCTCAATATCATTAATGCAAGAGCTGATTCAATCATTTGGGGGTAATCTGATTAAATGCTGGAGAGGAGTGCTCCGAGCAGTGAATGATTTCGTTGAAATCTCCCCCAATAATCCAAGGAGAGGAGGAGTTCATAGAGGAGTAAATCTGATTGAGGTTTTGCCAGAGCTGCTTCCTTTCAAGAATAGTGTTAGCATCATAAACCGCCGTCACAGTGAAGGGTCCAAGATCAGGGCCAAAGACTAGACACGACATCAGTTGACGGCTTTTATGGGTGATAGTGACTGAGAGCAGCGCTTTCCAAAATATAATAATGCGACCATCTTCATCTTCTGAGTGATTAGAAGCGTAGGACCACTGAGGGAAAATAGAATCCATAATCTGAATCAGGTTCTATTGCTTAACATGAGTTTCCAAGATAGCTCCAAAAATAACCTTATTTACAAGCCAGTTCCAAAAAGCATGGTGTTTATCATTCTCGTTAATACCCCAGACATTCCAAAAAGTTAGGTTTATCGACATAAAAAAATTATTGATGTTTCGTCCCTTCCAACAGTGACGTACCCATAATAGGGGTAGAAGAAACCGAGATACTCGCAGAGGGAGCAGACTTCAAAATAGCAGTAGAGCCAGACTTTTGAGTATGGGAACCTGGGATCAAAAGAGTATGAGTGTCAGATATTCCATCTGATAAAGCCAAGTCACCAGGATCAGGTTCTGAAAAGAGAGTTTAGATAATCTGCAACTACCAATTGCCAGAGCAGAAGAAGGAGGCTCTTCAAGCAAGAGAAGGCATTGGCAGTTTGTTATAAGAGAGTGATTTGAAACTGCTGAGAACACCTTAGAGAGAGGTGAGGAACTTTTCCTCTTCTTGGAAGCTAAAGGAGGGAGACTGCAAATAGCTGGCAAGCCAATCACATGAGTTATATCCTTAGTAGTGTAAAGACTAGATGGGCTACCTCATTATCATACACAAGCATTGGAGGTAGAGAATTCCCAGATAAGTCTTGCACATTTTTGGGCACAGAGGCATTAGAGGCCAAAGTAGATTTATCCGGAGAAGAAGGCCCATGAGTGGAAACAGTTTGCAGATCCACCGAGGGACCAGGGGAGTTTTTGAAGGATTGTTTAGTGAATCCTGATTCAATTTCTCATTGATTGATTCCTACTAAACAGATTGGATCTAGGTTCTCTTGCTTGAATCATAAAAGATCTCACCTAATACCTTGTTATGCAGCAGAATTGGGAGGTACGAGTCAGAGATCAGCAGAACCGCCAAGAGACAGCTCCTCCAAAGGTTCACACACGCACACTTCAGGAAATTGGCTGCTAGACCACTGGGAGGGAGGCGCAGAAAGAGAGAGAGAGAGGCGCAGAAGGCTTAGGAGAATTTTTTTAGAGCTAGGTCAAGTTTTATTCATTAAAACTCCTTTTAGTTCTCATGGGCTTTTGGGCCCAATTCTCAGTCTGATTAAATCCCTTGGATTTAATCAGGCCCTTCTATCTCTCCAAGCACAGTAAATGCCTAGCACTTTTACCGTACATCTGCTGAACCGTTCCTTCATGGTTTCCTGTTAGCTTAGGCGTGTGACCCATATGGGATCATATAATAAAGGCAATAAGTCCAAGACTTATAGATCATGAGCGGACTCTAGCAAGCCATCATGACCCCCAGTATTATATGACTTATGTCTGATCATTGACATACTCTTACTTTCTAGAGACAGTACAGAGATTACTGGACATAATTCCAACAATCTCTCACTTGTACTGGAATCTCTGTATTCATATTCCTTTTGTCTCAATATCTCGATTAGTCATAAGGCAAGATAAGTGTCATCCTTATAAAGCCTAATCATGTTCATCGGACTCTGATTTGATACTGACAATCCAAACGACTCGGGACAGTCCGTTTGAGCATGGCCATGCATTTTCCAGTATTTAAATCTCCGATTGGCCTAGAGATATTCACTCCATTTATATTGGAGGGACAAATCCCGTCTTGTTCCATCACTGTAAACTACTCATTTCATAATACACCCAAACAGGGTCCTTATAACTATCGCTTAACGACAGTGTTAGACAATGATCAAAGTGCATCAGTTCATGTGCAGTCACATGCATGCGAACTCAGGTCTAAGGACTATACTCTATAGTCGTAGTAAGAATCTCTTATGACACAGATATAAATATCCTGAAGAGTTCTTATAAGCGGGTCTTGTCCGGTCGTATGTACCCCAACATACACCTATGTACTGACTTTGATGCCGTGCATCTATGACATCCTGAGACTTTGTCATAAGTCACATACCAATCTAGTCTCACGCGGTTGTTGGTGTTCCAATTTCAACAACCTTCGACTAGGGACAGGATGATATAAGCCATCTATCAAATATAGGGTCTCATGATCAAGCTAAATGACTTTGATGACTCAAGATCAAGTCACTTACTTCGATGACCTATAAAATGGTTCATATCATTTTGGAACGATTATTTCATCACAGTTAAAATAATTTTGAAATAATAATTTTATTTAAACATCTTAAAATGTTTTACAAGAACATATCAAATAACTAAATAAAGCCCTCAAACTCCCACTCAAATTTAGATTACATTTCAATGTCTCTAATGCCTACAGCTTCAGTCAGGAACTCGAGCTTAGGTCTTGGGAGTGGCTTTGTCAATGGATCAGCGACGTTATCATCTGTCTGAACTCGGCTGATCTTGACTTCCTTTCTTTTTATGATGTCACGTATCAAGTGAAATCTTCTTAGTACATGCTTGGATTTCTGGTGTGATCTTGGTTCCTTTGCCTGAGCAATAGCACCATTGTTATCACAAAACAGTGCCAGAGGCTCAGCCGCATTTGGTATCACACCTAGTTCAATAATGAACTTTCGTATCCAAACAGCTTCCTTCGCTGCTTCCGAAGCGGCGATATATTCAGCTTCTGTAGTGGAATCAGCAACGGTGTCTTGCTTGGAGCTTCTCCAACTGATTGCACCGCCATTCAGACAAAAGATATAACCGGACTGTGACCGGAAATCATCTTGGTCTGTCTGGAAACTTGCGTCCGTGAATCCACTGACTTCAAGCACATTACTTCCACCGTACACTAAGAACTTATCCTTAGTATGTCTTAGATACTTCAGGATATTCTTGACGGCAATCCAATGTTTTTCACCTGGATTTGACTGGTATCTACTCGTCATGCTCAATGCATAAGCAACATCAGGACGAGTACAGATCATGGCATACATGACAGATCCTATTGCAGATGCATAAGGAATATTCTTCATGCGCTCAAGCTCAGCAGCCGTCGTAGGGCTCTGCTTCTTGCTTAGCGTTGTGCCATGTACCATTGGCGTGAAGCCCTTCTTGGAATCTGCCATGCTGAATCTATGCAGGACTTTGTCAATGTATGAATCTTGACACAAGCCTATCAGCCTTTTAGATCTATCCCGGTAGATCCTGATTCCAAGAACGTATGCGGCTTCACCCATGTCTTTCATGGAAAAACAACTTCCAAGCCAGTCTTTTACCGACTTCAGCATTGGTACGTCATTTCCGAGAAGTAGTATGTCATCGACATACAGAATAAGAAATACTATCTTGCTCCCACTAGTTTTCTTATACACGCATTGTTCTTCTTCGTTTCTGATGAAGTCAAATTGCTTGATCGCTTCATCAAAACGAAGATTCCAGCTCCTCGATGCTTGCTTCAATCCATAAATGGATTTATGAAGCTTGCATACTTTCCCAGCATTCTTTGGATCTATGTAACCGTCAGGTTGTGTCATATACACATCCTCTTCCAGAATTCCATTCAGGAAGGCGGTTTTCACGTCCATCTGCCAAATTTCATAATCATGAAAAGCTGCAGTTGCTAGTAGAATCCGAATAGATTTCATCATAGCCACTGGGGAATAGGTTTCATCATAATCCACACCGTGAACTTGTCTGAAACCTTTTGCCACCAACCTGGCTTTATAAATCTGGACATTTCCATCCACGTCAATCTTCTTCTTGAAGATCCATTTGCACTCGATGGCTTTTACACCAGCGGGTAAGTCAACCAACGAAAACACTTGGTTGACCGACATGGAGTCCATTTCGGAATCAGTGGCCTTACGCCACTTAGAGGAATCTGGGCCCATCATGGCTTGATTGAAGTTCGATGGTTCATCACCATCAATGATCAGAAGATCATGACAGTCAGTCACGAGAAATCCTTGATATCTCTCGGGTTCGTGACGGATCCTCCCGGATCTTCGAACTTCAGGTACTACAGGTTCAGGCTCTACAATTTCTTGTAGGTCCTCCTGCTGCTCTTCCTCATTAGGTTGAGCAGTATCCTGTTCATCTTGAATTTCTTCAAGCAGTACCTTACTCCCACTGTTTTTCTTAGAGAGAAACTCCCTCTCAAGAAAATTACAATCCCGAGCAACAAAGATCTTGTTCTCGGATCGTAGGTAGAAGTAATAAGCCTTGGTCTCCTTCGGATAACCAATGAAGTAGCATTTATCAGACTTTGGTGTAAGCTTGTCAGAGATCAATCTCTTGACATAGGCTTCACAACCCCAAATTCTAAGATAAGACAGCACCGGAGTTTCCCCAGTCCATAATTCATATGGTGTCTTAGCTACTGCTTTTGATGGCGCTCTATTTAGAGTGAACACTGCTGTTAGCAGAGCATATCCCCAAAGGGATATTGGAAGGTCTGTGTGACTCATCATAGACCGAACCATATCCAATAAGGTCTGATTCCTCCTCTCAGACACACCATTCCATTGAGGTGTTCCAGGAGGAGTGAGTTGGGAAACTATCCCACACTCTCTCAGATGATCACTGAACTCTTGGCTCAAGTATTCTCCTCCTCGGTCGGACCGAAGAGCTTTAATGCTTTTGCCAAGTTGGTTCTGTACTTCATTTTGGAATTCTCTGAATCTCTCAAACGATTCAGACTTATGTTTCATTAAATAAACATATCCATACCTACTGAAATCATCAGTGAAGGTAATGAAGTACTGATAGTTTCCTCTTGCATTTGTGGACATTGGGCCACACACATCTGTGTGTATCAGGCCCAATAAGTCACTGGCCCTCTCGTTAGGTTTATTAAAGGGGGCCCGCGTCATTTTGCCCATCAGACAGGATTCGCATTTCTCACATGACTCAAAGTCAAATGAGCCAAGAAGTCCATTCGAATGGAGCCTCTTAATGCGTTTCTCGCTGATGTGCCCTAAACGACAATGCCATAGAAACGTTCGGTTCTCCTCATTAGGTTTGAACCGTTTGGTATTAATGTTATAAATTGGCGCGGATTGATCAAGTATGTAAAGCCCATTCGTAAGAGGGGCACAACCATAGAACAAATTGTTGCGATTGAAGGAACATAATTTATTCTTAACTGAAAAATCATAACCTTCCAAATCCAACAATGAAATTGAAATAATATTTCTGCTTATCGCAGGTACAAAATAACAATTATTGAGTTCTAAAACCAATCCCGAAGGTAAAGACAACAAGTATGTGCCTACAGCTAGTGCAGGAACTTTCGCTCCATTCCCAACTCGTAGCTCCACTTGTCCTTGCTTCAGCCTCCTACTGTTGCTGAGTGCCTGCATATTAGTACAAATATGAGCCCCACAACCAGTATCCATAACCCATGAGGTATTATCAGAAGTAGTTGTATTAACTTCTATAACAAAAATACCTGATGAAGAAGTCTCCAAAGTCTTCTTCTTCAATTCCTTTAGACCTTCCAGGAATTTCTTACATTCTCTCCTCCAATGCCCTGGTTCTTTGCAGAACCTGCAGATGTCAGTAGGCCCAGCCTTGGACTTGGGCTTGGGCTTTGGCGTGTCCTTGTCCGAGACTTGAACAGCCTTAGCCTTTCCCTTGTCCTTGGTAGAGGATTTCTTAAAGCCCTTGCCCTTCTGCACCATAAGCACATTGGGGTCCTTGGCTTTCCTCAAGTTGGGCTCTGCAGTCTTGAGCATTCCGTGAAGCTCAGGCAATGTCTTACTCAAGCCATGCATATTGAAGTTCATGATGAACTGATCATAGCTTGCAGGTAAAGACTGCAGAATGATGTCGCAGGCAAGTTCCTGGCTGATAGGGCAGTCAAGTTTCTGAAGATGATCGAGATAACCCATCATCTTCAAGACATGAGGACTCACTGCCGCATTTGCAGCCAACTTACAGTCTAAGAGGTTCTTAACTGTCTGGAACCTCTCAGTCCTTGCCTGCTCCTGAAAAAGCGATTTCAGGCTTGCCATTATCTCGATGGGCGACAACACACTCTCGAACTGCATTTGCAGCTCAGCAGTCATGGTCGCCAACATCAGGCAATAGACATCATTTTCATCTGACGAATGCTTTTCCCAAGCATTATGCAGATTCCTGGCGGCATTGTTAGGAGGCCTCTCGGGGAGGGGATCACGAAGGACATATTCCTTCTTCTCCTGCTTGAGGACCAGCCTCAAGTTCCTTGACCACGTCAGGAAGTTCGTTCCAGTCAGCTTCTCCTTGTCGAGAACAGACCGGATTGAGAATGTGTTTTGTGTGCTTGTAGTAGTCATAGCTGAAATATAAGATAAAAGGATTTTAGTTAATATGTTCAATATGATTAATCTCGCATTATATTCAATAACATTAGTTACCCTTAAAAGAATATAATGATTCCAAGATCCACATATAACTAAGATCAAAGTGGGCCACTGGCCGTCACCCAACCTTAGCTTATATCGGTAAGCCCTATCTCGGCTAATTATATCCGTGATATAACTCTTGGTTGTGAATCTGGGCCCGAGGCCCAATCCACTCTGATGTCTCAAGGCCCGGGACTCCCGATGGCCTAGTCAAGAAAACCAGACTATACAGTCATGTAATCATTAATGTCTGGGACTCCCAATGACATCAATGAATCACAAACTGTCTTACCCACGCAAAAGATAGACACCCTCACACTGTAAGGTCGTGTGTACGATTGAATGGGCTTCAACAGCTGACATAATCTGGACAAGACATCCAACGCTTGATATTATTTGAGGTTTATAGGTTTTCTTAAAATTTCATTCCCAAAATAGAAGATTACTATTTTTGGAAACTTTCCATTTTTGGAAACCTACTGTTTTTGGAAACTTTCTAAAATTGGAAACTTCCTAAAATTGGAAACTTTCTAATTATAGAAATTTCCTATAATCCAAAACATGCAAATCTAGAAACTTCTATTCTAAGAAACTTTCTAATTTCAGATTTTGGAAACTGATTAATTTTAAAATCAAATTTTAATTATTAAATAAAATTTTAAATTAAATCTGAAGAAAAGACTCAAATAATTGGCCCAATTGTTTTAACTTCTTGGCCCATGGCCCAAGAATTGGTCTATGTCCAAGACATAACCCAATTGTCCAATTAAATGACATAATCGGTCTGGTTCATTAAAATTGGTCTAACCAAAATTAATTACTACGATGACCACAATTGTCAACCGGTTATTTACTAAACCGGATCTTCTCAATTTATTTGGTCCAACCAAATCAAATTAGAAAACCACTGGTTTAGGCACTAAATCCAATTTTACGACTTTGGATTTCTTATCACGGTTTAACCAGATCTTAATAAATTTATTAAGTCTGTTATTATTAAACCGTGACGTTTAAGTTTTAATAAATTTTAAACCGAACGATTAACCGAACCGAACCGATTGGTCACGAACCGATCACGGTCGTGACCTAGCTTCGCGATCGAGACGAGACACGATCGGCCAGCCGCAAGCATCACGCGATGCACGAACGGGACGGGACGCGATCCGGGATCGGTCCATCTCGATCACAACCGCGACGCTGACGATCGATCGGGACGATGGCGAGACGGGACGGGACGGTGGTCGGGTCGAGACGCGACGAGAGCTGGATGCGATCGCATCGATCCATGCCATCGATCCATGATCGATACATGCGATCGGCTCGGCCGATCGGTTCATCACTCGCGGTTCACCAGCTGATCGATCCGACCACGCAACTCGATCCATGACGCGATCGGTTTGTGCGTCTTGACCGATCCGGACGTGTGATCCTTTCCGATCAACACTCCGACGCATACCAATTCAATATAGATTGGAACATGCGATTTTATTTAGTTTAGGTTTTAATTCTTTGTTTCTTAAGTGTTTTTCTTATCAATAGATTGATTCAAACACTTCTAAACAACCTAAACATGATTCTAAACAAGAAATCCTTATAGAACCTGGCTCTAATTGTTGGAATTGTGTCCAGTAATCTCGGTACTGTCTCTAGAAAGTAAGAGTATGTCAATGATCAGACATAAGTCATATAATACTGGGGGTCATGATGGCTTGCTAGAGTCCGCTCATGATCTATAAGTCTTGGACTTATTGCCTCTATTATATGATCCCATATGGGTCACACGCCTAAGCTAACAGGAAAATGTGTAGGAACGGTGTAGCAGAAGTACGGTAAAAGTGCTAGGCATTTACTGTACTTAGAGAGAATAATTGGGTTTGGCCACTGTGTGTCGATCGATACACAAGGAGTGTCGATCGACACAGTGCGCGAACGCCTCGGAGTTAATTGGCCTTTGGGCCAAATGGCCCAAAACGAACTGAACGAGTTATATAAACTTAAGACGAGTTCAGGTCGAATATGAGCCCTAGCCGCGAGCCTCCTCTCTCTCTCTGCGCCGATTCCCTACTGGTCTAGCAGCCTCTTCCTGCTCGGTGTGCGTGTGTGAACCTCTGGAGGAGTCATCTCTCGGTGGCTCTCTGATCTCTGACCATACCATCCCTTTCCGCTGCATAAACAGGTATAAGGTGAGATCATCAATTGTTTCTATTCGAGAAGAACCTAGATCCGCATGTTTAGGATAATCTGAATCAGAGAATTGAATCAGGATCAACTAAACAATCCTTCAGTGGTATCAGAGCTATTGGTTCTGGTTTTTCTTGTTTAGATTCAAGTTTAGGATTGTTTTTCTTGTTTAAAAGTGTTTTGAATCAACTACTGATAAGATAAATCACTTAAGTAACAAGAATTGAAACCTAAACATATGAAAAATCGCATGATCAAGCTATATGATTTGATATGCGATCAAATCCGAGAGAAAGAGAATCGGCCAGAATCGCATGGATCGATCGATACGATCGCATGGATCGGTCGATACAATCGGAGATCGCATGGATCGATCGATACGATCGCATGGATCGGTCGATACAGTCTATCGGGTAACCCTGTTAACGCGTGAAAGCATCGATCGATGCAGGATCGATGCAGGTTCGATGTTGGTGCATCGACCGATGCGGTTGGTGCATCGATCGACACGGTTAGGGTTTTGGCTCGGTTCAGTGCATGCGTGAGAGCATCGATCGATACAGGATCGATGCACGATCGATGCAGGATCGATGCTGAGAGCATCGACCGATGTGGTTGATGGATCGATCGACACGGTTGGTTCATCGATCGACATGGTTGGTTTAAGGCTCGGTTTAATTTTTTGATTAAAATTAATTCGTCCTGGTTTAATAAACAGATTTAATAATTTTATTAAGTCTGGTTAAACCGGGACAAGAAATCCAATGTCGAAAGAATTATTGGATTTAGTGCCTAAACCAGGATTTTCTAATTTGATTTGGTTGGACCAAATAAATTGAGAAAATCCGGTTTAGTAAATAACCGGTTGACAATTGTGGTCATCGTAGTAATTAAAATTTGGTTAGACCAATTTTAATGAACCAGACCGGTTATGTCATTTAATTGGACAATTGGGTCATGTCTTGGACATGGACCAATTCTTGGGCCTCGGGCCAAGAAGTTAAAACAATTGGGCCAATTATTTGAGTCTTTCTTCAGATTAATTTAAAATTTATTTTATAAAATTATAAAGTCGATTTTAAATTAAAGTTTCCGAAATTTTGAAATTAGAAAGTTTCTTAAATTAGAAGTTTCTGGATTTGCGGGTTTTGGATTTTAAAGAAATTTCTAAAGTTAGAAAGTTTCCGTTTTTAGAAAGTTTCCAATTTTAGAAAGTTTCCAAAAATAGTAGGTTTCCAAAAATGGAAAGTTTCCCGAAATAGTAATCTTCTATTTTGGGAATGAATTTTTTAAATAAACCTACGAACCTCAAACAATATCAAGCGTTGGATGTCTTGTCCATTCTATGTCAGCTGTCGAAGCCCATTCAATTGTATTCATGGCCTTACAGTGTGAGGGTGTCTGCTTTTGCGTGGATAAGACGGTTTGTGATTCATAAATGTCATTGGGAGTCCCAGACATTAATGATTACATGACTGTATAGTCTGGTTTTCTTGACTGGGCCATCGGGAGTCCCGGGCCTTGAGACATCAGAGTGGATTGGGCCTCGGGCCCAGATTCACAACCAAGAGTTATATCACGGATATAATTAGCCGATATAGGGCTTACCGATATAAGCTAAGGTTTGGTGACGGCCAGTGGCCCACTTTAATCTTAGTTATATGTGGATCTTGGAATCATTATATTCTATTGAGGGTAACTTATGTTATTGAATATAATGCGTGATTAATCATATTAAATTTAATACGAGATTAATCATATCGAACATATTAACTAAAATCCTTTTATCTTAATTTTCAGTTATGACTAGCACAAACAATCAAAACACTTTCTCGATCCGGTCTGTCCTTAAGATGGACAAGCTGAACGGATCAAATTTCTTGACTTGGTCGCGGAACCTGAGGCTAGTCCTCAGACAGGAGAGAAAGGACTATGTCCTTGAGAGAGCTCTCCCCGTGAGGATCGGGTCCAATGCTTCTCATGCAGTATATGATGCTTGGAATAAGCATTATAATGATGCGGTAGATGTGCGTGGTCTGATATTGGCTACCATGGACTCAGACTTGCAGAAGCAATATGAGAACATGGAGTCGCCAATAGAGATGATCAGCAGCCTGAAATTGAAATTTCAGGAGCAGATAAGAGTGGAGAGATACCGGTTGGTTAAGTCTCTCACTAGCTGCAAGCTACCAAATGATAATCCAGTGAGTCCTCATGTCAGTAAAATGATGGGTTACATTGATAACCTGAGGAAACTGGATTATCCAGTTAGCCAAGAGTTGGCAACTGAAATCATTCTGCAGTCACTGCCGTCAAGCTATGATAAGTTCAGAAAGAACTATATTAAGAAAGGCTTAACGAAGACGCTGACTGAACTGCATGATATGCTCAAGACAGTTGAGCCAAACGTGAAGAGTACCCTGTACAATCTCATGAATGAGAAGGGTAGGTTTACTAAACCTAATGCTGACAAGGAAGAAGACAAAGTTGTCCAGATTTTGAATCATGGCAAGCGTGTGTCTTCTAAGCCCGAGTCAGATACCTCTTACGTTGGTAAGTGCTGCTACTGTAAGGAGACAGGGCATTGGAAGAGAGATTGCATTAAATTCATGGAAGATGATGAGGAGTTAAAGTCGATGTATGAGACTACTTCCTCAGGTATTCATGTTATTACTTCAAGTTCTACCTTAAAGGTATTGGATACTGGTTGTGGCACTGATATTTGTGATAATATGCAGAGCCTAAGCAACAGTAGAACGTCCTTAAAAGGTATTGAATACTGGTTGTGGCACTGATATTTGTGATAATATGCAGAGCCTAAGCAACAGTAGAACGTTGAAGGAAGGGCAAGTGAAACTACATGTCTGGAAGGAGCTTGGGATGCTGCCTCAGCCGTAGGGTTTTTCACTTATAGATCCCTTTGAGGTTTGGTTTTGTATTAAGTAATTGCTACAATGTACCTGCTTCAAGCAGAGTTGTCTTTCATTTTCTTGTAAGAATTTGAATGTTTTTCATTTTGATAAAAGACAAGTTTTGTTCTTTTGATCTTAATGAAATATTAATTGTAGCACCCTATTCATGGAATGGGTTTTATATCTTAAACCAAAGAGTGCCTAAATGTAACATAAATACCGAATTGGTTTAAATCTAATGAATTAAACCTGATTTTTCTTGGCATAAAGTCTTGGTCACATAGAGTAAGTCGGATTCAGAAATCCCATAGTCATGGACTGTTGGGCTCATTTGATAAAATATCTTATGAGACTTGAATTCTGTTTAGTAGACCAAAAAGGTAAAGGGTCTATCTTAGCCGAGCTAGAGAAAAGCCCAAAGGCTTATTGGACCTGGAACATACTCATGTATGTGGCCCAATGAGCAGTAATGCCAGAGAAAATCTCCTGTACTTCATTGTCTCTACTGATTACTTCAGTGAGTGTGACTGTGTTCATTTGATGAGACACAAGTCGGAATTCTTTGACATGGTCGAAAGAGTTCCAGAATGAAGTATAGGATCTGAATGACAAAAGTATTAAGACTCTGGATTAAAATCACGAGTGAGAATACTTAAGTCATTGATTGTGTGATCATCTTAATGAGTGTGAAATCGTTTCACAGCTCATTTCTCCTGAAAACCTGAAGGTGTTTCTGTGAGAAAGAATCAGATCTTATTAGAAATGATTAAAGATGAGTCACACGAATCTTCCATGATATTATTTAAGAATAACGCTCTAAAATATCTAAGTTTACGCTGAAATAGTTCCACAAATATCAGTTGAAAGACACCACGTTAATGTGGATTGGAATCGATCCAAATTCGTCTTTACTGAGTATTTGTAGTTGTACTACTTCGCTGGTTGTCCGAAGGAAACCAAGGCTTGTTACTTTTACGTCCATTCTGTTTTCTAAGAAGGGAAGTTATTTTCCAAGAAGAACAGTGGGAGTAAAAGTATAACTCGAAGAAATTCGAGAAATACAGGAGGCTGCTCAACCTGTTGAGGAAGAGCAACGGATGGATTTACAGATTTCTGTAGAATCTACACCTGTGAAGCCTTGTCCGAAGGAAACCAAGGCTTGTTACTTTTACGTCCATTCTGTTTTCTAAGAAGGGAAGTTATTTTCCAAGAAGAACAGTGGGAGTAAAAGTATAACTCGAAGAAATTCGAGAAATACAGGAGGCTGCTTTACCTATTGAGGGAGAGCAGCGGAAGGATTTACAGATTTCTGTAGAATCTACACCTGTGGAGCCTGAAGTTCGCAGATATGAATGAATCAGTTACTAATCCTAGAGTGATTAGTTGAACCTGATAATCATTGAAAGTTCGCATGATCTGATGATCATTGAAAGCGACGAATCTGCGAAATTCAAAGAAGCGATAGTGAGCCCGGACTCTCCGAAAAACTACATTTTATGTAAGTTAGCTTCATCGATCCATTCATGGATGGAAGCAAACATATCGGAGTTGGAATCTTCGTTCTGTTGAAGTAGTCAAGGTTTTGACTTGAACAGGAACGAATTGGAACTGTGCGTTTACTAATAGATAAGTGGGAGCGATATTGCATTTCTCATAGTGTATGTCGATGACATACTGATTCTCGGATATAACGTCCCAATGCTGCAGTCGGTAAAGGACTCGCTTGGGAGTTGGTTTTATGATTGACATGGGTAAAACCACGTAGTTCTTGGATTTTGGATCTAAAGATAGAGATCCGAAAGAGCTGGTAAGACAAAGTCAGGATTCTTGTCCCGACAAAGTCCTACACGTTTTCAGCATTCCAAGAAGGGTTTTATGCAAATGTCACATGGCATTACGTTAAGCAAGACACAGTGTCCTACGATAACTGCTGAGCTTAAATGCATGGATAAGATTCCATATGCGTCGGCAATTGGATCTATCATGTATGTCATGAAACATACTTGTTTGTTGTTGCTTTAATGTTAAGCAAGACAAGTAAAGACCAGTCAAATCCAGCAAAGAATCACTGGATTGCCGTAAAGAATATCCTAAAGTATTTGAGGAATACTAAGGATAAATTCTAGAGTTACGGAGAAAGTGAGGTGCTACGAGTCGGTAGAGTCTGAAAGGCAAGTTTCCAATAGACAAAGATGATTTCCGATCACAGTCCGGTTATATCTTGTGTCTATCTGGCGGTGCAAGGCACTGTTGCTGACTCAATGACTTAAGCTGAACATTTCGCAGCTTGGGAAGTGGCGAAAGAGGTTGTTTGGAAAGAAGAGTTCGTCACTGAACTTGATGTGATTCCCAGCATAGATGAGACTAGCTGCACATCAGAGGTCCAAACACCTTGAGGATAGGTATAACCTATTCCGTAAGATAAATGACAGAGATGTTAAGTAGATCAGCAAGTTTCAACGATTGAGAACGTTGCTAATCTATTAACGAAGCCACTCCTTAGGCCTAAGCACGAGTCGCGGACTGTTGCTGTAGGATAAGTGAAATTAAGATGTAGTCTTAATTTCAGTGGGAGTTATTAAAGGGCTTTATTTAGTTATTGGATATGTTCTTGAAACAACATTTAAGATGTTTAATGAAATTATTATTTCAAGATTATTTTAACTGTGATGAAATAATCGTTCCAAAGTGATATAAACCATTTTATAGGTCATCGAAGTAAATGACTTGATCTTGAGTTATCAAAGTCATTTAGCTTGATCATGAGACCCTATATTTGATAAATGACTTATATCATTATGTCCCTAGTCGAAGGTTGTTGAAATTGGAACATCAACAACCGTGTGAGACTGGATTGGTACGTGACTTATGACAAAGTCTCAGTGTGTCATAGATGCGCGGCATCAAAGTCAGTACATAGGTGTATGTTGGGGAACATACGACCGGACAAGACCCGCTTATAAGAACTCTTCAGGATATTTATATATGTGTCATAAGAGATTCTTACTACGACTATAGAGTATAGTCCTTAGACCTGAGTTCGCATGCATGTGACTGCACATGGACTGATGCACTTTGATCATTGTCTAACGCTGTCGTTCTGCGATAGTTATAAGGACCTTGTTTGGGTACATTATGAAATGAGTAGTTTACAGTGATGGAACAAGACGGGATTTGTCCCTCCAATATAAATGGAGTGAATATCTCTAGGCCAATCGGAGATTTGAATACTGGAAAATGCATGGCCATGCTCAAACGGACTGTCCCGAGTCGTTTGGATTGTCAGTATCAAATCAGAGTCCGATGAACAAGATTAGGCTTTATAAGGATGACACCAATCTTGCCTTATGACTAATCGAGATATTGTGACAAAAGGATTATGAATACAGAGATTCCAGTACAAGTGGGAGATTGTTGGAATTGTGTCCAGTAATCTCGGTACTGTCTCTAGAAAGTAAGAGTATGTCAATGATCAGACATAAGTCATATAATACTGGGGGTCATGATGGCTTGCTAGAGTCCGCTCATGATCTATAAGTCTTGGACTTATTGCCTCTATTATATGATCCCATATGGGTCACACGCCTAAGCTAACAGGAAAATGTGTAGGAACGGTGTAGCAGAAGTACGGTAAAAGTGCTAGGCATTTACTGTACTTAGAGAGAATAATTGGGTTTGGCCACTGTGTGTCGATCGATACACAAGGAGTGTCGATCGACACAGTGCGCGAACGCCTCGGAGTTAATTGGCCTTTGGGCCAAATGGCCCAAAACGAACTGAACGAGTTATATAAACTTAAGACGAGTTCAGGTCGAATATGAGCCCTAGCCGCGAGCCTCCTCTCTCTCTCTGCGCCGATTCCCTACTGGTCTAGCAGCCTCTTCCTGCTCGGTGTGCGTGTGTGAACCTCTGGAGGAGTCATCTCTCGGTGGCTCTCTGATCTCTGACCATACCATCCCTTTCCGCTGCATAAACAGGTATAAGGTGAGATCATCAATTGTTTCTATTCGAGAAGAACCTAGATCCGCATGTTTAGGATAATCTGAATCAGAGAATTGAATCAGGATCAACTAAACAATCCTTCACTAATACCACTGAAGGATTGTTTAGTGAATCCTGATTCAATTTCTCATTGATTGATTCCTACTAAACAGATTGGATCTAGGTTCTCTTGCTTGAATCATAAAAGATCTCACCTAATACCTTGTTATGCAGCGGAATTGGGAGGTACGAGTCAGAGATCAGCAGAACCGCCAAGAGACAGCTCCTCCAAAGGTTCACACACGCACACTTCAGGAAATTGGCTGCTAGACCACTGGGAGGGAGGCGCAGAAAGAGAGAGAGAGAGGCGCAGAAGGCTTAGGAGAATTTTTTTTAGAGCTAGGTCAAGTTTTATTCATTAAAACTCCTTTTAGTTCTCATGGGCTTTTGGGCCCAATTCTCAGTCTGATTAAATCCCTTGGATTTAATCAGGCCCTTCTATCTCTCCAAGCACAGTAAATGCCTAGCACTTTTACCGTACATCTGCTGAACCGTTCCTTCATGGTTTCCTGTTAGCTTAGGCGTGTGACCCATATGGGATCATATAATAAAGGCAATAAGTCCAAGACTTATAGATCATGAGCGGACTCTAGCAAGCCATCATGACCCCCAGTATTATATGACTTATGTCTGATCATTGACATACTCTTACTTTCTAGAGACAGTACAGAGATTACTGGACATAATTCCAACAGTTTTCCGCAGTAACAACCTGGTCAGAAGCCTTAGCAACCTGGTCAGAAGCCTTAGCAACAAACCTGAACTTTGAGTTGCCAATAGTTTTAGATGGCTTTGAGAAGGGTGGTATAGTATCCTTTGAAGCCGATGGGACATCAGTAGGAGGATTAGGAGGTTGCTTCCGAGAGCTAGATCATGAAGGGTCATTTGTAGGAGCCCATTTTGCATTAGGGCATCTTTGTTGGAGATGACCAAGCTGCTTAAAACAAGGGCAAGTGGGTGGTACCACGGATAAGAGACAGAAACTGGTATGATATCACCATTCTCTCTAATAAGTTCAACAAATGATGGTAGAGGATTAGTACAATTTTCCGCACTTTGACATGAGCAACTTCCAAACTGATCATTCTAATAGTGAATTCATCTGTTTCAACAGGATCTCTGATTAACCCAACTGTCAAACTAAGGCCTTCACGGGTATAGAGGTCAAAAGGGACTCCTCTCACATGAGCCCATATAGGTATTGATTCCAGAGAAGGAGGCTTAAGAGCTATTTGAGCTGACCATTGGGCAACATAAAACAAAGAGGAGCCAATGTGCCATATTTCCTACTTAATTATCTTTTCTCGGATAAAATCGTTAGGGATCTTCATAAGCATAGATCGAGAAGTTGGCCTCAGGTGAATCTCTAGTTTCTTACCTTTGCCCCAAAGATGGGTCAAAACACTTTGGATTTGACTGAAAGATGGTGGTTTTCCAGTGAAAATACTTAAGATGTAGTCCTTATGAGCTAAAGCACCACGCTGGAAGACAGCATCTGGGACCAGGATTCTAGGAATACCATCAGGAGATAAAGTAGGAGTAGCAAGCCTTTTAAGGGAATGCTCAACTGAAGTCTTCATTCGAAAGGCCCAAGAGTTAATCTGCTCTTGAGAAGAACGAAGGACCTCATGGTCTGGAATGTCTTTATAAGAATCCGGGAACAGAATGATGAACCTCTGATGCATTATTGGACAGAGGAGGGCCTGAGGTAGTAGGAGGAATAACTAGACTCTTGAGACCAGCAAGAGTTGTTGAACCATTTTGAGAATCTGGTAATTCAGATCTAGTTTTGTGAACGGGAAAAGTAGATCTACTTTTCTGAACAGTAGCTGAAACCCCATCTGCATAACATGCAGGAAGGGGAGTAATGCGAGAAATACTGACTCCACTTTGCTCATCAACGGTGGTAGGGGAACACACATGAGCCAAAGTAGTATCATAGTAAGCTGGAGAAACTTTCGCTGAAGGGACAATATCCATTGGGATGGACCTTCATTCATCCCAGAGGAGGTATCATTAACGGTAGTTAGCCTAATGGGATTAGGGGTCAGGGTCACTTTGGATAGACCATATGAACCCTGCCTTTTAATAGACCATACAGAGGTTGTCGAGCAAAAATGGAGCACCGGTAAAGAGCCAGGTGAAAGAGGGGAAAATTCTGAATGGTGGATGAAAGGTTGCGAGTGGGAGTTTGGTGTCTCCAGCCATAAACAACGGTTACAGAACACCAAGCGCGGGAATTGATGTAGAAGTGAGAGGAGAGAGCGAAGAGAGAGAAAAATAGATTTTTTTAGTAATAATAAAAAAAATTCCCCAAGTTATGTCGATATAAAGTTTGTAATATTTCTCCTTTTATCCGTTCCAAACAGACCAAACTGGTTTGTGATTCTTGGTCGAAATTGGTTATAGATTTTGTGGAATGAAATCGTTTGCCTACGAACTTAATATGTTTTGATTAATGAGATACCGGCTTATATAACTACATCTACATGTATATCTTCTTATGTGTTAAATGGACTTCAAACTATAGTCATATATGTAGTTGTAAAATTAACTGGATATTAAATTCATTTGAACGTTAGAGATTTTTTATGTTTAGTTTGTTTTTTCACTACTATAAATTATCATTTCGGAAAAAAATAACATAAATTATAGATGAGAACCAATGAGATTCCAATTTTTAAAAGAAAAAAAATTACAAAACAGTTTCAAAATAATTATTATTTTAATTTTTTATTAATGTTTAACATGTCGGAAAAATGGCGTGAGACGCCCTTCCACTGAGACGGAGAGCAGATCGGATCCGTCAACTTGTCGCCACAAAGCCGTTGGCTTACCCTCGTTCACGCCGCCCTCTAGGCTTACTAGAGCTAGTCGCCAGTTCATGCAGACCAAATCACCTTCCGCGACGCCTCACCACCGCTCGTCGACCCCCTGACCTCTCCGCGAGTAACCGGGCCATAACCAGAAGAGGGCAGACATGCCGCCTATGCCAGCCGCCTTGGAGGAAGCAAAAAAATCGGATCTCGACCTCTATAAACCGAATTTGCTCAGAGTCGCCGAAATTGAACTGCCGGAAAACCTAATGTAGCGCCACCGAAAAAAATGACTCGCCACGGAAAACTAACAAAACCCACTGCATGCAACGGAGAGAAACGCAAGGACAAGAAGAAAATAAAGAAAGCAAAAGCCTTCTTCACTCCGACGAGATCACCGGAGAGATGAGGAGGCAGCGGTGATTTGTGGATTTGGAAAAGTTGAGAGAAAAGAAGAGAGAGAAACGCGTGGTACGATTGACCTTATCCTTTTGTATTATAAGGATAGAGGCAGGGAAAAAACACCGTGTCGTTCTACTACATCAGCCGACGCCGTCTCGCCGTTCATAGGTAGCAGTGTTGGGATCCTTAGTCGTCAGTCGTCACGAATGACCTATGCCATACGACAAAACATTCGGTTTTTAGCATCTTTTGGCAGATATCTGAACAATAATGCATAATTTTAATAACATTGTTTTATTCGGTTTCTAGTAGCACTGATTAAAGATTGATTTGGCTCGCTCCCTCGGTAGCTATAACAACTATATGATTTTCAAAAAATTCTCATATAACTCGCTCAAATAAATAAAGAAAATTATTATATTATATTTACGTGTGATAACATATCAGCTTAAAAGTTGTATTGATGCGACAGCTTGGTAGACTTGGTTTTCCTAAGCTAGTGCTACTTATACTAATTCAAGCCTTTAATTTGTTATATGAAATAGTAAACAGAAATTCAGAAGTAAAACATTTTCTTTATATTCTATTACATAATATATATTATGAGAACTATTACACGTTTTCACCAGTGGACAATTTTTATTGCTTAATGAAAATTTACATATGACAGTTTTATATATTTTATGTTTCCTCACGCCAAATTGTCTTATAAAAATCTATGTCTTAAACAGTTGCATTGCACCACATTAAAAATTTATATAATCATATATTTACTAATCTGGATTAATAGATAATAAATTATATTTTATGAGAATAAATTATATTTTATGAGATTTGAACTTCAGATTTTATGGTATAAATATTAATGAACTCTTAGCAAAACCATTAAATCAAAAAGGTTTCAACGAAGCACAACATTTAGAAGCATGAAAACATTTTGTTATAAAAATAATAAATGTTTTGAAAATATATAATTTTAGTTTGGCAAAACATTTTTAATGCACAAGTCGGGTTGACAAAAGGAGGTAAATAAATTTATAAATTATCATCGTCCACAATAAATGATTTAATAGGCTTTTTGGTTGATTATGATTTTGCGGGATATATTCAAATTAGTAAATCATTACAATAATTATGGGCTTTGAGATAATTCCCACTTACAACTTTTTCACTCAAACATATGCTAAAAGTCTAATCTATCGATGAATGATTATATGCCTTTTAATCGTCGCCATGATGTCCCAAAAATAGTTGAAGAAATCATTTTAAGTTGTACAAGTTTGGCGAAGAGGAGAACGCAATTGCAGAAGCTAATAAAGAAAACAACAATGAAAAAAAAAAAAAAAAAAACCATCCTCGTAGGGAAAAAAAGAAAAGGAAAAAAATCATTGCAGAAGCATTACGTTTGCATGTCATCACATTTCACACGTGCGTCCAAGACATTTCACACGCACACATATTTTGACCCACAATCACAAAAGGCTGGTCCTCACAGATTTTCAACAATTTATCAACCCTTTCTCCAATAACTGAACAGAATATATCATTATGGCTTGAATGGTATGTCAGATGAATAGTAGAATAGCGGAATAATTAAATAATTATTGACGGGACGAACTGAACTGAATTAAATTTTTGCAGAAAATTACAAAACGCCGAAAAGCTAGTTTTAATAGATTAATCACGTTTTGTTTTTTATAATTATATTTTTAACATGCTAGTTGTATATAGCGGAATCACGTTTTCAAAACGTGAAAACGTGAATAAGTGATGAATGTTACAAATGGTAAAAAATAGCGGAATCACGTTTTCAAAACGTGAAAACGTGAATAAGTGGTATATCATTCATCACCGTTGTAGGGCTTGAATGGTATGTCAGATGAATAGTCAAATAGCGGAATAACTGAATAATTGTTGGCGGGACGAACTTAACTAAATCAAGTTTCTGCAAAAAAATTATAAAACGTTGAAAAGCTAGTTTAGTAGATTAATCACGTTTTGTTTTTTATAATTATATTTTTAACACGCTAGTTGTATATAGTGGAATCACGTTTTCAAGTTCAAAACGTGAAAACGTAAATAAATGATGAATGTTATGAATGGTAAAAACAGCGGAAACACATTTTCAAAACGTGAAAACGTGAATAAATGGTATACCATTCATCACCATATGAATTTATGATAAATTGATAATCAATCCAAATTTTTAATATATCACTTGCAAATGTGTTTACCTAAATTATGAAAATTTATTCTATATATATGCAAAAAAAACTATATATACATGAAAATTAAAATTTGTGAATTCGCTTTTTCCTTGTAATTACGGGTCAAATTATTTAGAAAAGTAGATCATGGCCACAACAACGAACATGCTACAAACGCTAAAAATAAATAAATAGAAGAAAATCTGTTTCCTCTTGTTGATGAATATGATACACACACGAACTCTCTATATAAAGCCATTACTCAATACCTAATCAATTACATAAAGGGAAAAAAAAGTTACAACAAGCACACACAAAAAAAAGAATAATATATTCTTGAAGGTTGCATCAATGGAGATTTCAAAAGCCCCTCACGTTGCGATCATTCCGAGTCCGGGAATGGGTCACCTCATCCCACTCGTCCAGTTCGCTAAACGACTCGTTCACCGCCACGGCTTAACCATAACCTTTGTCGTCGTCGGCGAAGGTCCACCGTCTAAATCTCAAAGAACTGTCCTCGACTCTCTTCCGTCTTCAATCTCCTCCGTCTTTCTCCCTCCTGCCGATCTCACCGATCTCCCTCCGACGACTCGCATCGAAACTCGGATCTCGCTCACCGTGAGTCGTTCGAACCCGGAACTCCGGCGAGTCTTCAACTCGTTCGCGACGGAAGGTCGTTTGCCGACGGCGCTCTTCGTCGATCTATTCGGTACGGATGCTTTCGACGTCGCTGTGGAGTTCAACGTGTCACCGTATATTTTCTTCCCATCAACGGCCAACGTCTTGTCGTTTTTTCTCCATTTCCCAAAACTTGACGAAACGATGTCGTGTGCGTTCAAGGAATTAACCGAACCGATTAAGCTCCCCGGATGTGTACCGGTCTCCGGAAAAGATGTTCTTGATCCGGCTCAAGACCGGAAAGATGACGCGTACAAATGGCTTCTCCACAATACCAAGAGGTACAAAGAAGCCGAAGGAATTCTTGTGAATTCTTTTCTCGAGCTAGAGCCGAATGCTATAAAGGCCTTGCAAGAACCGGGTCTTGATAAACCACCTGTTTATCCAATTGGACCATTGGTTAACGTTGGTAAGCAAGAGAGTAGTAACGGGATCGAAGAAGAGTCTGCATGTTTAAAGTGGCTGGATAACCAACCACTCGGTTCGGTTTTGTATGTGTCGTTTGGTAGTGGTGGTGCACTCACATGTGAGCAGTTTAATGAGCTTGCTCATGGTCTTGCAGACAGCGAGCAACGGTTTCTTTGGGTCATACGGAGTCCGAGTCAAATCGCTGATGCCTCGTTTTTCAATCCGCATAGCCAAACCGACCCATTAACATTTTTACCACCCGGTTTCGTAGAACGGACTAAAGGCAGAAGCTTTATGATCCCTTCATGGGCTCCACAAACCCAAATCCTCGCTCATCCATCCACTGGAGGGTTTTTGACTCACTGTGGATGGAATTCAACTCTAGAAAGTATAGTAAGTGGTGTTCCACTGATAGCATGGCCATTATACGCTGAGCAGAAGATGAATGCTGTTTTGTTGACCGAAGATGTCCGTGTTGCGCTCAGGGCGCGTCCCGGGGATGATGGGGTTGTGAGAAGAGAAGAGGTAGCTAGAGTGGTTAAGGGATTGATGGAAGGTGAAGAAGGTAAAGGTGTGAGGAATAAGATGAAGGAAATGAAGGAAGGAGCTAGCAGGGTGCTTAATGAAGATGGGTCTTCTACAAAGGCACTTAGTCTTGTGACATTAAAGTGGAAAGCCCACCAAAGGGAGTTAGAACAAAATGGCAAGCACTGAATATATGCATGTATGTGCCTATATAATAATAAATGATGATTTGTATAATCAGACGGTGTGATATGCAAAATTGTGTTTGTGTATGTATGAATGTTATACTTTTCTTTGCTGCTTCTGTGTCATCAGTTTTTATTTGTACATGATTTTGGCTTTTGATTTATGGATAACTAAGTTTTAGATGCATGGTGCAATCGACGGTAACAAGTCATATGTTTCTAGAGTCAGATGTTTCCACTAAATTTTTATTAATTCTTTGATAATGTTCACCAATTAATTCAAATCTTATGATCATATCTCTAAACAACTCAAGTTCTGTAATATACGTTGAAATTGTTTTTTTTTTTTTTTTTTTTTAAATGGTTTATAGTATAACCGTTTGTTTCAGCCATAAACACTTGTTTTAATCTCGTCAGTAATCATTCAGTAGTTAACTATGGATTTCAACCATTTGTCTGTTTGGTAATAAGATATGCGTTTAAACGACTTTAGTAACCGATGAAAATCTGCAAGAGATTAAAAAGAAATATACTTTGAAATGGAGGAAGAAGAATAAGTGTTTGTGTGGGTTAGGTGAAATAGTTTTTAAATAAAACAGGAGTGGGACCTGAAGACAGCATGTCGTTTTATGACTTGTAAAACGACGTCCACTTTTGTTTGGAAGTAGGTGTTACTTGTCACTTTCCAACGTGTCAAGCGTTAAGCAGTGTTGGAAATGTATATTTTCTACATCTTTCCTTCTAGAATAGAAGAATAGAATATTAGTGATGCAATTACTTTCTATTATCAACACACCTCTTTTAACTTCTCACTAGATTTTGACCCGCACTTCTAAGTGCGGGTATAATTTTCTTTACAAATTTTACTTTTTATTCATTTTGTTAATAGTAGTTTAGATTTTTAATTATGTAATCTAATTTTGATTATAATTGTTTAACCAACATTATAAACAGTGAGTTATCAATTTAGTTTTTTAAAATGAATTATGTGTTATTTGGAGGAGATATATCGTAAGGATTAAGAGATTAAAATAACGATTTCGCATTATATATTTTAATTTGTGTTGTATCGTAAGATCATAGTTTGGAAAAATATATATGTGAAAACAACTATTGTAAAAGTTATGTGGTATATGTTTAATTGTTATTTTATTTATCTAAAATATTATTTTATAAAATACATGTTGTAGTCGTATATATAATTTGCAAATTTGATGGAACTATCCGTTAAAAACTTCATTCAAACATAAAGCATAATTTGACGCTTCAAATATTTGAATAATATAAGTATGAAATCATTTTAATATTTTATTAATTTTAAAATATATCAACTGAAATTATTTACTATATACGAATTTTTTTTAGAAAATTTATAATCGAGATTGGCTAATTAATTTTTCAACCCGTTTAATTAATTAAATATTTTTCAGTTTGATGGAAAAACCTGCTAAAAAGTACAATCGTAAAAACATCAATCGTAATATGTATATATATATATATTTGAAACAAAATAAAGAGATATTAAAATATATTATAAATATATTTTGAATTAAATCATAAAATTTTGAATTAAATCATAAATTAGAGAATCTTAATTTATATATAATAGTTGATGTATAAATTATTAATTATATTTATCAATTAATTTGTTTTGATTTTAATTAATTAGGAAAGTGGGACCCATTAGATTTTGGTTGTTTGGCTACATGTTTAATAATTGTCTTGTTTGGAAACATGGATTGTAGAGATAATAAATCAAATATAAATTGTTTTACAGTTTTACCCTTAATGAAGGTTACAAATCCTAATAATATCAAGGGCAAATTTCGGGAACAACATTTATGTACCATGGCAAACCTTCCTGTTTTAATAGTATTGATATTTTTTGTATCATCAAACTTTATCAGAGATCCTTCTTTTGAGCTTAAGACTCTAATATCTGGATATTAGGGTTTGGTTTGGGTTAAAACATTTCTTCTTTGGTATTTTTCATCCGGTTTTAGACTAAATTTTCGAATGTGTCAAAAAGTTTCTAGGGTTCGTGATGGCACATATATGTTCTTCATCCTCCATCCAGATCGATTCTTATTATTACCTTCTTGGTTTTTTCTCTGAATTTATCTTCTTCCTCCTTTGTTTGATCCGTCGGCTCTTGAAAATGTCTTATGCAATGGATATGGCGATGATGGCCTCGTTAGAAGAAAAAAAAGAAGAGCCATTTATTCTACCGAATTTTCCGTAGTTATGTTCTAGTGAAAAGAACGTCTACAGCTCCATAGGCAGGCTGCTCAACCCAAATTTCCAGAAGATGTCAAGCATAATCCTAGCGAAAATGGCAAAAATATGAACGGGTTAGGGTCGTGGTTCTTACCAGGGAGAGATTTCAGTTTATCTTCCAGTATGAGCACGATCTCATTAAGGTTCTAAGCAAGAACTTCCAAACCTTCAATGAATGGGATATGGCGATAAGGAGATGGGTAGATGTTGTAGCATCGGTAACGTTGTTGGAATTGTGTCCAGTAATCTCGGTACTGTCTCTAGAAAGTAAGAGTATGTCAATGATCAGACATAAGTCATATAATACTGGGGGTCATGATGGCTTGCTAGAGTCCGCTCATGATCTATAAGTCTTGGACTTATTGCCTTTATTATATGATCCCATATGGGTCACACGCCTAAGCTAACAGGAAAATGTGTAGGAACGGTTTAGCAGAAGTACAGTAAAAGTGCTAGGCATTTACTGTACTTAGAGAGAATAAAAGGTTTAGCCACTGTGCATCGATCGATGCATAAGGTGCAACGATCGATGCAGTGCGCAAACACCGACGAGTTAATTGGTATTTGGGCCAAATGGCCCAAACGGAACAGGACGAGTTTTGTGTCATAAAACTCGAGTTTCAGACTGATTAACCCTAAGACTTGAGCCGTAAACTCTCTCTCTCTGCGCCGAGTTCCCCTAGTGGTCTAGCAGCTGTTTCCTGTGAAAGCGTGTGTGAACCTTTGGAGGATTCATCTCTCGGTGTTTCTCTGATCTCAGACATACCATCTTCTTCCGCTGCAATAACAGGTATAAGGTGAGATCATCATTTGTTTCTATTCTGAGAAGAACCTAGATCGCATGTTTAGGATAATCTGAATCTGGAATTGAATCAGGATTCATCTAAACGTTCCAACAGTGGTATCAGAGCTTTAGGTTCTGGTTTTTCTTGTTTTAGATTCATGTTTAGGTTGTTTATTCTGTTTAGAAGTGTTTTGAATCCATTACTGATAAGAAAAACACTTAAAACAAGAATTGAATCCTAAACAAACTGTTTAAAAATCGCATGACCAAACTATATTGATTTGGTATGTGATCTAAACTGATTTTGCATCGACTGAGATCGCATTGCATCGATCGATGCAATGCAAGGATCGATCGTTGCAGTCACGAGAGATTGACCGCGATCGCATGGATCGTTCAAACGATCGCATGGATCTCACGAGAATCTCTCGGCCAAACCTGATAACCGTTCGTGCACGCGTGAGAGCATCGATCGATGCAGGATCGATGAACGATCGTTGCAGGATCGATGCTGTGAGCATCGATCGATGCGGTTAGGGTTTTGGCTCGGTTTAATTTAATTAAAATTAAACGTCTCGGTTTAATAAACAGATTTAATAATTTTATTAAGTCTGGTTAAACCGGGATAAGAAATCCAATGTCGAAAGAAATATTGGATTTAGTGCCTAAATCAGGAATTTCTAATTTGATTTGGTTGGACCAAATAAATTGAGAAAATCCGGTTTAGTAAATAACCGGTTGACAATTGTGGTCATCGTAGTAATTAAAACTTGGTTAGACCAGTTTTAATGAACCAGACCGGTTATGTCAAATAATTGGACAATTGGGTCATGTCTTGGACATGGACAAATTCTTGGGCCTCGGGCCAAGAAGTTAAAACAATTGGGCCAATTATTTGAGTCTTTCTTCAGATCAATTTAAAATTTATTTTATAAAATTATAAAGTCGATTTTAAATTAAAGTTTCCGAAATTTTTAAATTAGAAAGTTTCTTAAAATAGAAGTTTCTGAATTTGCGGGTTTTGGATTTTAAGAAATTTCTAAAGTTAGAAAGTTTCCAATTTTAGAAAGTTTCCGAAAATAGTAGGTTTCCAAAATAGAAAGTTTCCGAAATAGTAATCTTCTATTTTGGGAATGAAATTTTAATAAACCTACGAACCTCAAATAATATCAAGCGTTGGATGTCTTGTCCAGGCTATGTCAGCTGTCAAAGCCCATTCAATTGTATTCATGGCCTTACAGTGTGAGGGTGTCTGCTTTTGCGTGGGTAAGGCGGTTTGTGATTCATAAATGTCATTGGGAGTCCCAGACATTAATGATTACATGACTGTATAGTCTGGTTTTCTTGACTAGGCCATCGGGAGTCCCGGGCCTTGAGACATCAGAGTGAATTGGGCCTCGGGTCCAGATTCACAACCAAGAGTTATGTCACGGATATAATTAGCCGATATAGGGCTTACCGATATAAGCTAAGGTTGGGTGACGGCCAGTGGCCCACTTTAATCTTAGTTATATGTGGATCTTGGAATCATTATATTCTATTGAGGGTAACTGATGTTATTGAATATAATGCATGATTAATCATATTATATTTTAATACGAGATTAATCATTTTGAACATTTAACTAATAACCTTTTTATTTATATATTTCAGATATGACTACTACAAGCACACAAAACACATTCTCGATCCGGTCTGTTCTCGAGAAGGAGAAGCTGACTGGAACGAACTTCCTGACGTGGTCAAGGAACTTGAGGCTGGTCCTCAAGCAGGAGAAGAAGGACTATGTCCTTCGTGATCCCCTCCCCGAGAGGCCTCTTGCCAATGCCGCCAGGACTCTGCACAATGCTTGGGAAAAGCATTCGTCAGATGAAAATGATGTCTATTGCCTGATGTTGGTGACAATGACTCCTGAGCTGCAAAAACAGTTCGAAAGTGTATTGTCTCCCATCGAGATAATGGCAAGCCTGAAATCGCTTTTTCAGGAGCAGGCAAGGACTGAGAGGTTTCAAACAGTTAAGAACCTCTTGGACTGCAAGTTGGCTGCGAATGCGGCAGTGAGTCCTCATGTCTTGAAGATGATGGGTTATCTCGATCATCTTCAGAAACTCGACTGCCCAATCAGCCAGGAACTTGCCTGCGACATCATTCTGCAGTCTTTACCTGCAAGCTATGATCAGTTCATTCTGAACTTTAACATGCATGGCTTGAGTAAGACACTACCTGAGCTTCACGGAATGCTCAAGACTGCAGAGCCCAACTTGAGGAAAACCGCCAAGGACCCCAATGTGCTTATGGTGCAGAAGGGCAAGGGGTCTAAGAAATCCTCTGCTAAGGATAAGGGAAAGGCCAAGGCTGTCCAAGTCACGGACAAGGACACGCCAAAGCCCAAGCCCAAGTCCAAGGCTGGGCCTACTGACATGTGCAGGTTCTGCAAAGAACTGGGGCATTGGAGAAGAGATTGTAAGAAATTCCAGGAAGGTCTAAAGGAATTGAAGAAGAAGACTTTCGAGACTTCTTCATCAGGTATTTTTGTTATAGAAGTTAATACAACTACTTCTGATAATACCTCATGGGTCATGGATACTGGTTGTGGGGCTCATATTTGTACTAATATGCAGGCACTCAGCAACAGTAGAAGGCTGAAGCAAGGACAAGTGGAGCTACGAGTTGGGAATGGAGCGAAAGTTTCAGCACTAGCTGTAGGCACATACTTGTTGTCTTTACCTTCGGGATTGATTTTAGAACTGAATAATTGTTATTTTGTACCTGCTATAAGCAGAAATATTATTTCAATTTCTTTGTTGGATTTGGAAGGTTATGATTTTTCAGTTAAGAATAAATTATGTTCCTTCAATCGCAACAATTTGTTCTATGGTTCTGCCCCTCTTTCGAATGGGCTTTACATACTCGATCAATCTGCGCCAATTTATAACATTAATACAAAACGGTTTAAACCTAATGAGGAAAACCGAACGTTTCTATGGCATTGTCGTTTAGGGCACATCAGCGAGAAACGCATCAAGAGGCTCCATTCGAATGGACTTCTTGGCTCATTTGACTTTGAGTCATGTGAGAAATGCGAATCATGCATGATGGGCAAAATGACACGGGCCCCCTTTAATAAACCTAACGAGAGGGCCAGTGACTTATTGGGCCTGATACACACTGATGTGTGTGGCCCAATGTCCACAAACGCAAGAGGAAACTATCAGTACTTCATTACCTTCACTGATGATTTCAGTAGGTATGGATATGTTTATTTGATGAAACATAAGTCTGAATCTTTTGAAAAGTTCAGAGAATTCCAAAATGAAGTACAGAACCAACTTGGCAAAAGCATTAAGGCTCTTCGGTCTGACCGAGGAGGAGAATACTTAAGCCAGGAATTCAGTGATCATCTGAGAGAGTGTGGGATTATATCCCAACTCACTCCTCCTGGAACACCTCAATGGAATGGTGTGTCTGAGAGGAGAAATCGGACCTTATTGGATATGGTTCGATCTATGATGAGTCACACAGACCTTCCAATATCCCTTTGGGGATATGCTCTGCTAACAGCAATGTTCACTCTAAATAGAGCGCCATCAAAAGCAGTAGCAAAGACACCATATGAATTATGGACTGGAGAAGCTCCAGTGCTGTCTTATCTCAGAATTTGGGGTTGTGAAGCTTATGTCAAGAGATTAATCTCAGACAAGCTTACACCAAAATCTGACAAATGCTATTTCATTGGTTATCCACGGGAAACCAAGGCTTATTACTTCTATCTACGTTCCGAGAACAAGATTTTTGTTGCCCGGGATTGTAACTTTCTTGAGAGGGAGTTTCTCTCTAAGAAAGACAGTGGGAGTAAGGTACTGCTTGAAGAAATTCAAGATGAACAGGATACTGCCCAACCTAATGAGGAAGAGCAGCAGGAGGACCTACAAGAAATTGTAGAGCCTGAACCTGTAGTACCTGAAGTTCGAAGATCCGGGAGGATCCGTCACGAACCCGAGAGATATCAAGGATTCCTCGTGACTAACTGTCATGATCTTTTGATCATTGATGGTGATGAACCATCGAACTTCAATCAAGCCATGATGGGCCCAGATTCCTCTAAGTGGCGCAAGGCCACTGATTCCGAAATGGACTCCATGTCGGTCAACCAAGTTTTTTCGTTGGTTGACTTACCCGCTGGTGTAAAAGCCATCGAGTGCAAATGGATCTTCAAGAAGAAGATTGACGTGGATGGAAATGTCCAGATTTATAAAGCCAGGTTGGTGGCAAAAGGTTTCAGACAAGTTCACGGTGTGGACTACGATGAAACCTATTCACCAGTGGCTATGATGAAATCTATTCGGATTCTACTAGCAACTGCAGCTTTTCATGATTATGAAATTTGGCAGATGGACGTGAAAACCGCCTTCCTGAATGGAATTCTGGAAGAGGATGTGTATATGACACAACCTGACGGTTACATAGATCCAAAGAATGCTGGGAAAGTATGCAAACTTCACAAATCCATTTATGGATTGAAGCAAGCATCGAGGAGCTGGAATCTTCGTTTTGATGAAGCGATCAAGCAATTTGACTTCATCAGAAACGAAGAAGAACAATGCGTGTATAAGAAATCTAGTGGGAGCAAGATTGTATTTCTTATTCTGTATGTCGATGACATACTGCTTCTCGGAAACGACGTTCCAATGCTAAAGTCCGTAAAAGACTGGCTTGGAAGTTGTTTTTTCCATGAAAGACATGGGTGAAGCCGCATACGTTCTTGGAATTAGGATCTATCGGGATAGACCTAAGAGGCTGATAGGCTTGTGTCAAGACTCATACATTGACAAAGTCCTACAAAGATTCAGCATGAAAGATTCCAAGAAGGGCTTCACGCCAATGGTACATGGCACAACGCTAAGCAAGAAGCAGAGCCCTACGACGGCTGCTGAGCTCGAGCGTATGAAGAACATTCCCTATGCATCTGCAATAGGATCTGTTATGTATGCCATGATCTGTACTCGTCCTGATGTTGCTTATGCATTGAGCATGACGAGTAGATACCAGTCAAATCCAGGTGAAAACCATTGGATTGCCGTAAAGAATATCTTGAAGTATCTAAGACATACTAAGGATAAATTCTTGGTGTACGGTGGAAGTGATGTGCTTAAAGTCAGTGGATTCACGGACGCAAGTTTCCAGACAGACACAGATGATTTCCGGTCACAGTCCGGTTATGTCTTTTGTCTGAATGGCGGTGCAGTAAGTTGGAGAAGCTCCAAGCAGGACACCGTTGCTGATTCCACTACAGAAGCTGAATATATCGCCGCCTCAGAAGCAGCGAAGGAAGCTGTTTGGATACGAAAGTTCATTATGGAACTAGGTGTGATACCAGATGCGGCTGAGCCTCTGGCGCTATTTTGTGACAACAATGGTGCTATAGCTCAGGCAAAGGAACCAAAATCACACCAGAAATCCAAGCATGTTCAAAGAAGATATCACTTGATACGTGACATCGTTAATAGAAAGGAAGTCAAGATCAGCCGAGTTCCGACAGATGATAATGTCGTTGATCCGTTGACAAAGCCACTCCCAAGACCTAAGCTCGAGTTCCTGACTGAAGCTGTAGGCATTAGAAACATTGAAATGTAATCTAAATTTGAGTGGGAGTTTTGTGAGCTTTATTTTAGTTATTTGATATGTTCTTGTAAAACATTATTTTATGTTTAATGAAATTATTATTTCAAGATTATTTTAACTGTGATGAAATAATCGTTCCAAAATGATATGAAACATTTTATAGGTCATCAAAGTAAGTGACTTGATCTTGAGTCATCAAAGTCATTTAGCTTGATCATGAGACCCTACATTTGATAAATGTTTTATATCATCCTGTCCCTAGTCGAAGGTTGTTGAAACTGGAACACCAACAACCGTGTGAGACTGGATTGGTACGTGACTTATGACAAAGTCTCAGTGTGTCATAGATGCGCGGCATCAAAGTCAGTACATAGGTGCATGTTGGGAACATACGACCGGACAAGACCCGCTTATAAGAACTCTTCAGGATATTTATATCTGTGTCATAAGAGATTCTTACTACGACTATAGAGTATAGTCCCTAGACCTGAGTTCACATGCATGTGACTGCACATGGACTGATGTACTTTGATCATTGTTTAACGCTATCGTTCTGTGATAGCTATAAGGACCTTGTTTGGGTACATCATGAAATGATTAGTTTACAGTGATGGAACAAGATGGGATTTGTCCCTCCAATATAAATGGAGTGAATATCTCTAGGCCAATCGGAGATTTGAATACTGGAAAACGCATGGCCATGCTCAAACGGACTTTCCCGAGTCGTTTGGATTGTCAGTATCAAATCAGAGTCCGATGAACAAGATTAGGCTTTATAAGGATGACACTAATCTTGCCTTATGACTAATCGAGATATTGAGACAAGAGGATTATGAATACAGAGATTCCAGTACAAGTGGGAGATTGTTGGAATTGTGTCCAGTAATCTCGGTACTGTCTCTAGAAAGTAAGAGTATGTCAATGATCAGACATAAGTCATATAATACTGGGGGTCATGATGGCTTGCTAGAGTCCGCTCATGATCTATAAGTCTTGGACTTATTGCCTTTATTATATGATCCCATATGGGTCACACGCCTAAGCTAACAGGAAAATGTGTAGGAACGGTTTAGCAGAAGTACAGTAAAAGTGCTAGGCATTTACTGTACTTAGAGAGAATAAAAGGTTTAGCCACTGTGCATCGATCGATGCATAAGGTGCAACGATCGATGCAGTGCGCAAACACCGACGAGTTAATTGGTATTTGGGCCAAATGGCCCAAACGGAACAGGACGAGTTTTGTGTCATAAAACTCGAGTTTCAGACTGATTAACCCTAAGACTTGAGCCGTAAACTCTCTCTCTCTGCGCCGAGTTCCCCTAGTGGTCTAGCAGCTGTTTCCTGTGAAAGCGTGTGTGAACCTTTGGAGGATTCATCTCTCGGTGTTTCTCTGATCTCAGACATACCATCTTCTTCCGCTGCAATAACAGGTATAAGGTGAGATCATCATTTGTTTCTATTCTGAGAAGAACCTAGATCGCATGTTTAGGATAATCTGAATCTGGAATTGAATCAGGATTCATCTAAACGTTCCAACAAACGTAAACACCAAGAAACTAGATTCGGTATGAAGTCTAGGTCTTGGACGAGTTCAGCGGCGCAAGCTTGATGAAACTTGAGGCGAAATCGATTTATAAAAGAAAGCAATTCTTATTGAATGAAAAATGAATTGTTTAGAACTACAAAACCCTTATATAAAGGGGTTTAAAGATAACAACTAACTTGCTAATAGATAAACACCAACACCCGAATAAAAGTAAAGATAACACCAAATCCGTAAACGTAATCTTAAAACGAGATCATATCTTCTTGTTGTAACAAAGCCCAAAAGAGAATGAAGATACTTGGGCCTTACGCTACATTAGGTCGCCCGGGGTGAAGAAAAATTCGACCTCAAATTTCCGAGCTCGTCTTCTTGCAAGTAAGGGACCAATTGCTTGACGTTAAAGACATCAGCCGTGTGCATATGAGGCGGTAAGCGTAGCCGATAATCGTTATTGTTGATCTTTTCCACACCTCGAGCGGACCAATCTTCCTGGCCTTAAGCTTGTTATACTCGCCTGGAGGAAAGCGCTCCTTAGTCAAGACTGCCCATACCAAATCGCCAACGTTAAACTGCAGGTCACGTCGTTTAACATCTAAGGAAGCCTTGTACTTCCCTGTTGTCGTAACCAAGTTATCATGGACATTTTGGTGAAGTGTTGCAAACTCCTCCACAAAGTCACACGCACGCCCATGGTGACGGGATCGATCCGGCGCAAGACCAAGATCAGTAGGGCCTCGGGGATTAAGACCATACACCACACGAAAAGGGCTGAAACTTGTGCTACGATTAATAGCTCTGTTATGAGCAAACTCTGCTTGACAGAGTACAAAATCCCATGAACGCAAGTTATCACCCACCAGACAACGTAACAAATCGCCCAATGCTCGGTTAGTGACCTCGGTTTGACCATCGGTCTGAGGATGGTACGCGGAACTCATATCCAAGCTGGTATGCAACAAACGCCATAAAGACCGCCAAAAATGACTCAAAAACCTTGAGTCCCGATCGGAGACAATAGAAACCGGCAGTCCATGCAACTTATAAACCTCTCGGAAGAATAGAGTAGCAACTTGCACATCGTCCGTCGTCTTTTTACAAGGTACAAAATGTACCATTTTCGAAAATCTGTCAACGATGACGAAGATAGAATCATGGCCGCGTTGTGTTCTTGGTAATCCCAAAACAAAGTCCAAGCTCAAGTCTGTCCATGGCTGAGTAGGAATGGGAAGAGGTAAGTAGAGACCGGCATTAGAGGCGTGGCCTTTTGCATGCTGACAAGTGCTGCATCGTGCGACGAATCTTTCAACATCGCGGCGCAGACTTGGCCAAAAGTACGATTCAGCAATGAGCTTGAGTGTGCGATCTCTCCCAATATGGCCTTCACAATGTAATTCTCGGATCAGCTGAAGGCGTAGGCTGCACTCCGGAATACACAAACGATTGCCTTTAAAAAGGAACCCCTCGAAAAGATAAAAGTCCCCTGTCCCACCCGTCGATGTATCAGCCCAGATCTTAGCAAAATACGAGTCAGCTGGATACAATTCGGGTAACGAACTGAAGCCAAGGATGGAGACATGAAGAGTTGATAACATGGAATGGCGTCTGCTTAGAGCGTCCGCAACCCTATTTAACGTACCTGCCTTAGGATCACTACAAAAGTGAATTGTTGGAGATAAGCGAACCACGATGCATGGCGTGACGAGATCTTATCTTGTGAACTCATATGCTTCAGAGCGTCATGGTCAGTAAAGAGGACAAACTCTTTATGAAAAAGGTAATGTCGCTAATGTTTAACTGATTGGACCACTGCATACAGCTCAACGTCGTACGTACTGTACCGCAGCCGCGAACCCGCGATCTTCTCGCTGTAAAACGCAACTGGTCGCCCGACTTGACTAAGAACACCCCCAATCCCTGCCTTAGATGCATCACAATGGATTTCAAACACCATGTTGAAGTCAGGGAGGATCAATACAGGGGCAGTAGACAGTTTCTCTTTGATGAGAAGAAACGCTTGATCAACCGCCGGAGTCCATGTGAACGGTGCACCATTAATGCAGTCCGTAATGGGCGACATGATAGTGCTGAAATGGCTAATGAAGCGTCTGTAAAACGAAGCTAATCCATGAAAACTTCGTACTTCAGTAACGGAGGAAGGTGTCGGCCAAGACTTAATGGGGGAGACCTTTGCTGGATCAACTTCGAGGCCACGATCAGACACAATGTAACCCAAGAACAACACCTGATCAACACCGAATGAACATTTCTTTGTTGCTGCAAACAATTTTTCGCGGCGCAAGACCAGCAACATATCACGAAGGTGAAGCAAGTGATCCTCCAAAGATGCACTGAAAATCAAAATGTCGTCGAAGTAAACAACGACGTAACGACCAATAAAAGGGCGAAGAGCTTGGTTCATGACTCGCATGAACGTACTCGGTGCATTGGACAGCCCGAAAGGCATCACCAACCACTCAAACAGACCTTCACGTGTCTTAAAAGCAGTCTTCCACTCATCCCCTGGGCGAATGCGTATTTGGTGATACCCACTCCTGAGATCTAGCTTGGTAAAGAGTGATGCGCGGCCAATCTGATCAAGGAATCATCTAATCGGGGAATCAGAAATCTGTACCTGACCGTGATACGGTTAATGGCACGACTATCAACGCACATCCGCCACGAACCATCCTTCTTAGGGATCAGTAAAGCTGGTACGGCGCAAGGGCTTAGTCTCTCCCGCACGTATCCTTTGAGGACGAGATCTTCGACCTGCCGTCTGAGCTCATCATGCTCTTGTGGGCTCATACGGTAATGAGGGCAATTCAACAATGCGGAATGAGGAGCGAGGTCAATACAGTGCTGGATATCTCGCAAAGGCGGGAGACCAACAAGCAGTTCATCCGGGAAGACATCAGCAAATTCACGCAAGAGCGGCGTAAAAGCAGGTGGTGCAGCCGACAATTGTGTGTCAGTGCTAAAAGCGACGACAACCGCAAGGACGAAGGAAGTGTGTCCATGATCCTTCTCAAACTCGGACCTACTAACAAAGAGAATAGGAGTATTAGCCGAAGGCAGATATGGCGTAACAGTGGGTTGACCTGACGCGGTCTCGGAAACATCCTGGGAAGGTAACCGAGTGATGCGTTTATCCTCAAAGATGAACCGGTACGTGTTAGCGAAACCATCGTGCATAGTGCGACGGTCGTATTTCCACGGTCGCCCCAACAGAAGGTGGCAAGCATCCATGGGGATGACATCGCAGCAGACTAAGTCTTTATAATTATTCCCTATTGAGAATGGCACACGACATCACTGAGAAATATGTAACTCAGTCTTGGAGTTCAACCAAACCAATTTATATGGCGTCGGATGTGGCTCAGTGAAAAGAGCGAGTTTAGCAGTAGCCTCCTCCGAGATGACATTGGTGCAACTTCCCGAATCGATAATAAGCTTGAAAATCTTGCCACGAATAGTACACGAGGACTGGAAGATATTCGACCGGAGCCATGGCTCTTCTCGTACCTGAGGAAGGAGAAAGTTCCGTCGGATCACCAAATTGATGCCCGTGTCACCTGGAACCAGGTCGTCTTCCAACTCTGGATCCTCAGGATCGTCATCATAAATGGGCTCATCAGTGTTAAAAAGGCCTCGAGGGCCCTGTTTCGGACACTCGGACTGGCGATGTCCAGTTTCACCGCATCCAAAGCAGCGAAATCCAGAAGGGCGAAGTGGCTTCAACCCTGGTTGATCCGGAAGATCCGACTTTCGGACCTGTTTTTACAAATCTGTGGTGCGTGGATCCCCTGTTTCAGCAGTAGCAGGCAGGCGAGGTCGAAGAGAATTCCACGAGCTTACCGACGAACGCAACTGTTTTTCAAAGAGCAAAGCACACTGATGTGCTTCTGAAACTGATAGCGGATCAAACTGTAACAACGAGTTTTGTATCTGTGGTCGCAGCCCACCCATAAAACGAGAGACAACCTATTCGTCTGACTCCGTTAGCGTATTTCGTGCCAATGATATATCATAGTTTTTACCGGTTTTATGCCATGATATAATTGTGTTTTAGTGTTCTTTTGTGTTCTTTTAGAGTCTTTTACATGTTTAATCAGGTTTGGAGCAGAATTGAAGATATTGGAGCATTTTGGGATTTTTGGAGTGTTTGGCCGAGAGATTGAGCTCACTGTCCGATTTTGAGATCATGCATCAATCGACACACCTTTGGTGTCGATCGACACACTAGCGAGTTGGGCCGATTTGACGGTTTATTGAAGAATGAAGATTTTGTACTTTGGCCCAGAAGTTTCCAGTATTTACAAAGAAGCCCCAGCCGAGATTAAGCCTATATAATTAGGATTTTGGTGTTTATTTTACTTACGCTTTCATACTTAGAGCTAAGAGGTTTTTAGAGCTTTTGGGGCTGATCTAATCCTGTACTTCATCTATTTTGGAGAATATTTTGAACCCCTTTATCTATTTAATTTCTTATATGCAATCTATTTATTCATTGATTATGCTTTCATATTCTATGTCTGAGTAGATTCATAGTTAGGTTTAGGGTTTCTCATTAAGGATTTCATGACTTGCTAGACTTGTTTAATTCAGTTAAGGATTCACATGAATAGAATGTTCTTCGATCTGAATTGTGCTTAAAGCTAGTTCTAACCTGATCAATTAGAATCTAGATCTTAGGTTTCTAAATACGACACGAGAGTGTGGTTTAGAATCTGAACTATTTAGGTTGAGCAATTAAACTTCTCGCAAAGGAATTTGGTTTAGTTTAATTGTGAACATATCGAACTTGAAATTAATGCTGGTTTAATCTGTTAGTAATTGCAAAGGAATTTGGATTGCTGCACTTAGACTTAGAGAATTCTCGCAAAGAGATTTGGTTAATTATATATCCTTGATTTGAGTTCTAGAACTGTCCTTAATTAGATCCTAACTGATTGATTTGTCTGCTTGTCTGATTTCCTGAGAACGCCATAGACTTAGCGCCTTTAATTAACTGCTTTCACCACCGATAATCTGCTACTTGTTTACTTTCTCGCTTTGCTATTTAGTTTACTACAAATTGCTTTCTTCTTAGTTTAAATTCCTATAGTTCTAATCTATCGAGACCAGAGTCTCTGTGGATTCGATACCCTATATACTACAATCACTTAACTGTGCACTTGCAGTAGAATAGGATTAAAACCTGACCCTATCAAGTTTTTGGCGCCGTTGCCGGGGACTCTTATAGTCTTCGATATGATCGAACTTAGGGTTTCTACTAGGATTTTTATTTTTATTTTCGTTTTTTTTTTAGTTACTAATTTTTCGCTGTTTTTTCTCTGTCGCAGGTACCGATTTCGCTTTGCGTCGATCGTTTCACCTTTGTGTCGATCGTCACTAGGCGATTTTGAGATTGAATCGATCGTTGCACTGATAGCATCGATCGTTGCTTGGCGATTACAAACAGTTTATGCAGACGCGTGAAACTAGAAGTAATCAGAACTTGAACCTCGTTAATCTCGGACTTGAAGAACTTGGACGACTAGAGAGGACTAACAGAAAAGAAAGAAGAGCAAGGATGGTACATGAACGTTTGATTCTGATACAAGATGCTCAAGGTATCCTGAGGGATCCGCAAAACAATCCTTACAATGCTGCTGGGCAGAGGATTGATGTTGAGGGACGTGTGATCCCTGAGGTTGAGGAACCTGAACCACAACCACAGCCGCAGGCGCAAGGACATAACCAAGGTAGACAGATGGTTTTCCATGAGAGGACTTTAGCTGACTACAATAGACCGGATGAGTTTCATGCAAACCGGTCAGCTCTAGTACTTCCTGGTTTTGAGAGGGATGACTTTGAGATCTAGACCATCTACTACTCGCTGATGAGACAGAATGCTTTCCATGGTCATCCAACAGAGCAGCCTATTGATCACATTGATCAGTTTGAGGATATAATCACTGGCATGAAGTATGATGGAGTTTGCCAGGATTACCTGTTAATCAAACTCTTTCCATACAGTCTCGCTGGAGACGCTGCTGCATGGCTGAAGCAACTGGCACCTGGTCAGTTTACTACTTGGGCAGCTCTAAAGGGTGAGTTTCTGAGACATTTCTACGATGATGCGTGCTCGGATCAGTCCAGACAGGACATTATGCAATTTTCCGAAGGCCCTGTGGAGCCTTTAAAAGCTGCCTGGATGAGATTCAGGAAGTACCAGTGTGACTGCCCACACCATGGATTCACTGAGGTCACATTGCTAGGTATCTTCTTCAGAGGCATAGATCTTCCATATCAGTCTGCGCTGGATAACTCCAGTAATGCAAACTTCAACACCAGAACTCCTGCACAAGCTAAGCAGTTGATTGAGAAATTAGTGAGCAGCAACAGTTGCAAGACTATGGATGGGAGGAGGAAGAAATCTGGTGGAAGTTTAGAGAATTCGGAGATTGCTGATATTAGATCTAAGCTGGACACAGTTTGTAATCTCCTAGCTGGTAAGAAAGCTGTCCACTTTGCTCAAGATGTAGAGGTAATTCAGACAGAGGAGGACACTCAGGAAGAAGATGTGAATTACATTGGAGGATCTGGTTTCCAAGGTAACAGATTTGGTAATCAGCAAGTAAACAGGTTCTTCAATGGAGGACAAAGGAGTGCCTTCACAGGCAATCAGAACTCTTCTAGCTTTGGACAGACTAGTGGTTTTCAGAAACCTTTTGGACAAGGTACTCAGAGAACCTATGTGTAATACCCTGTATTCAAAAATATGGTCAACGGGCAGAAGAAAAGTCAACAGGGGCAAAATTGTAATTTTGCCAAACCCAGGGGTAAAATGGTAATTTTACCAAAGTTCGAGACGGAAGCCGAGACGGGCCAAATGTTCTTGTTTTAATACATAAAGAACATTTACAAGACTATAATTGGAAGAAACGGAGCAGAAACGGGTTTTTCGGCTTATCAGAGTAAACACCGAGGAAACCAGGAAAACTTCGGAAATTCATAACCGGAGCTAGGAAACTCCAAACGAAGTGATTCAAGTTGCTAAATTCATCTAAAATCAGGGAGAATCAGATTATGGAGGTTTTGGGATTTATGGGAAGAATGAAGTATTTTCTAAAATAATTATCGTGAAACCGAGCAAACCGAGAAGAATTTGCAAGATGGGTTTACAAATGAGTTGGGCCGGTTATGGGCTGGACTTTGTGGATAAGAAGAAGCTACAGGGACAGGTGTTACACCTTCAGGTCGCCAGCCTCTCCTCTTGAGGTGTCAACCCCATGTGAAGCAAAGAAGTATTCATCCCATTTCACCAAAAACTCATTTTTGTGTGTCTCAATCTCTCTAGCTTCACCCACGACCAGAAGCTCTCCCTTCTCTCTAAACTCATCTGACAAACCCAGAAATTCATCTCTTGTTCTTGAAGATTCAACAAGAACAACTCAAGAACACCAAAGTGTTCTTAAAACCTTCTATCACCAAAAACATCATAACTCTCTCAATATAAACCCTAATCCACTTCTGCAAAGTCTGGTGGACTCCTATCTCCCTCTTCTACAACCGACATCCAGCCAATCAGAACCTCCGTCGCCGGAGCTCGCCGGAATATGGTCGGAGATCAGTTGCGGTTAGGGTTTAGGTGTATCTCTCTCATCCTGCATCAGATCTGGACGTTTTGAAGTTCTAGATGCATAGATCTCCTCTTTCCGATCAGTTTGATAGGTAGATCGTCACATGAGTCGCCGGAAAAAGGGGTGAACCGGCCGGTCAACGCCGGTCAACGCCGGAAAAGTTTCCGGAGAAGCCCCATCGCCGCCGTGTCTTCAGCCGGTTCTTCAAGGGGTTGATTCAGCTTGGTTTGGTTCAAGAATTGGCTTGGTTTAGGCTTGGTCAAGCCTTGGTCAACGGTTGGTTAAACCGGTCAACAATTTGACCTAAACCGGTTTAACCTAACCGGTTCGATTTAGACCGGTTCAGTTGGTTTGGTTCGATTGAGGTGGTTCAGTTGGTTCAGATTGGGTCAACCGGTTCAAGATTGGTCAAGGTCAAAGTCAACGGTCAAAGTCAACGGTCAACCGGGGTCAAAGTCAACGCCGGTCAACGTCGTGGTCAACGCCGGTCAACGCTTTGACTCCGGCCAGATTATGATTTGCGGTTTGTGTATGGGTGTTCGGGAAGCTTCGGAGTTCGTATTCGGGTGTTCGGAAGGTTCGGGTTTAGTTCGGGGTCTCGGGAAGTCGTATCCGCATCCGTGCCGTTCATTCCGACCAGTCACTGTGAGTCGGCCCAAACACCATAGATGGAGCATATAGATCGAGAAATGAGAAACCGTAGAGCTAGGGTTTGCATACCCAAATGTGATTTGATTGTGAATGAGAATTGAATTGGGTGATTAACGATAAACCGGTTAGGGTTAAGACGCATGTTAGGGTTGTGAGAATTAAATGGATTAAACATGTTGTGTGCCGTTAGGTTGGTAGTAACGTTGATTGTTGCATGCATATAGTCGTGGCATGATAGGGCCGTATATGCATATATATATGTATGTAAACAACGATATCGAATGAATATAAGTATGGGAATTAAGACGGTGTTAAAAGATGGAATTACACCTAACAAACATATGATGTATGAATCGATATCGGGTTTGAGTTGAATTAGGTTAATGAAAAGTAAATGAATTAAGTAAAGGAAAGATGAGACGTCGGGGAGTTTAGTAAACTACTAGCTCTAAACCGACGGATCGGGGATGTGATAAAAGATACTTGGAAAAGTAAGAAAATGGGAAAGTGTATGATTGGTGAGCCAACTACGGATTAGCAATCCACTAATCCAAGGTAGCGGACGTTAATGAGGTATGGGCCGACTACGGATTAGCAATCCGCTAATCCAAGGTAGCGGACATTAATGAGGTATGGGCCGTCTACGGGTTAGCAATCCGCTAATCCAAGGTAGCGGACGTGAATTGGTTAAAAGACGTTAGAAACCCTAATAGGCCTGATTGTGTGGTGATGGTGTTATTGTGTTGTTGTGTGGTTGTTTCAGTGAGCTTTTGTGCAGGCCTATTAGATCGTCTCAGTTTTGGGCCGAGCGATCCGTGTGGTTACTTAACTTGGTCATGAGACCGGTTAAGTCGTGGTTGCTGACTCGGTGTGGTGCCGAGTCAGAGCGGTGGTGTTGGTGTGTGTGTGTGTAGACTTGCGGGACGTGGTGTTGAGATGGTTGTTGAGAGATGTCTGAGTATGATTGCTAGAGTTCGAGCGAGTCTGCGTGTTTACTTCTCTGCACTAGGACTCTAGGGTGCGTTAGATCCCGCAAGTCTAGGTGTTTGGATACGTTCCGGTACTTCCGACCCGATTGGATCCTCGGGTAGTTACCTGATCGGACACGTGCCTTCGGGCAGTGGGGATGGTTATGGTGTTAACCTACTGGGTGATGCCGGTAGGTGTGTGATTCGGAGAATACGGGGTCATGTCCTAGGGCCGGATCGCATGGAAACTTGGGTTGCCGGGGGTAACTTGAGTCACTGCGTATCGATGGGCTGAGAACAGTGTCCTAGCCGTTGGACTTCGTGTTGACGTCTAAGAGTCGTGGGGTTAGTTACCATGTTGGTGACAATGAGAACCCGTGGAAGTTACCGAGATCGTAAGGGCCCTGTGTTGTGTTCGTATTGTTGGTGTTGCGCGATAGATTGATCGAGTTCCAATCGAGAGCATGTGCCGCAGTGTTCTCGATTCCCTTGGTTACTCTTGTGTTGGTGACAGTGTTATTATTTGAATGATTGTGTGTTGTTGGTTCGACACGACGTGGTAGTGCGTGATCGACCGTTTATTATATTGATTGTTTTTTGGGGATTTTGGGGACGGGAATTTGTAGCTGCTAGATAGACTAGCAGCCATAGTGAGGAGCCGTCTCGCTGGGTGATCTTAGATCACTCATTAGACTCTTTTTGTGTTTTCAGGTTTAGCAGCGGCGGACGCGGGAGTTCCTCGGTGTAGTCTCGGAATTGCTTGTGGCGGGATTTTGATTCGACGGTTTTGAGATTTTATTTCGGTTCGGCTTTTGGTACCATTTAGTACCATTATGTGTTGCAACACGATGATCATTTTATTAATGGCAATTGTTTTGTAAAGACTGTCAAACGTTGTACATAACGTTGATTACTCAGAAATGAATACGCTTCCCTGATATTGTGTTTAGTCCGAACCGACACAACTCACGGAAGTGGTACAAGTTGAAAAGCTTTGCATCATGGAAGTGAGGATAGCGGGGTCAAAGACGGGTTAGTGCGAGCCTTTGTCTCAAACCGATCTGTCTCTGGCTTCGTCTTGTGACAAACCTTTTCTGTTAGACTTGCTCGGGTTCGACTTGGTCATGTTCTTGTTTGATTGTTGACCGGTCAGCTCGTCAGTCAGCGAATAATGGGAAAGGGGCGTTACAAATGGTGGTATCAGAGCATGGTTCTACATGGGTTTCGAAGCTACTCATTTCTGAGTGTTTTCCGTGTTTTATCGAGTCAAAATTGTGTTTTTACCCAAGCATCCATTAGGAAACCGAGCCGCGTCCGTGAATTCGGGGTTGGGATGGCGTAGGAATTGTATTATTTGTACTAATGTTTATCTGCATTTTTGGTTGCAGTCAGCAGCAGAGTGTCCCTGGACGGATTGTGTGTGGGTGTGTGTGCATAGTGTGGGATATCTGCGAGTAGTATGAGTCATCATTGGATGAGTGCGGCACAGTATCAGGCACAGTTAGAGCAGCACCAGGCGAGTTTGAAGACGCAGCCTGGACAGTCACAGGGTTCTCGGGCATTTGATCGATCACCGGTTTGACCGCGAGTACAGCAGGAGGCGAGAATAGCCGCTGTAGATTGGAGATCGTTCCCTGACCCGTTACCCGTCACCGCGGTGGTACTGCCAGGGTTTCAGCCGCCGATGCTTGAGGCGCATGACGTGCCATTACCTAGTTTACATGCGTCGGAGTTTATTCCGCTCAGCGGGATATATTTTATGGTGGACCCATTGCACGAAGCCGTAGACATGGACATGGAGCCCGTCGATCCCGACCAAGTGGCGATATCAGAGATGTTCTAGAGCAGCAGATTGGTCTGTATCACCAGCCGGATCCATATTTGGGTTCATCTCGGACCCCATTTGACCGATCCGCGTCACCACCGTCTGACCCTATCGAGCCATTCACAGAGGCTGAGCCAATGTCTGAGTCAGACACGTGATTTGAGTCAGTGACACCGTCGGGTACTCCACCGTCTGAGCCAATGGTACCACCGGAGACCACACCAGCGGGTACGTTGGAGACGCCACCAACAATGCCTGCATATCGGATGTGTAGCGCATGCGGAGTTCAGGGTCGTCGTGCGTTCGAGTGTGTCAAGATCCTTCTTTGGAGTCTGTTTCCTTTTGTCAAGTGGTGTGGCGCGTCGGATCACCAAACACTAGTTTATTACTGTGGCCACGCCCAGCGCCCGTTACCGTCTGTCAGCTTTGTGGCCGCGGGGAACATGTTGCACGTTTATGTACGACGGAAGAGCCGCAGTGAGTTGGAGCACCGTTCGGAGATGCACACCCACCACATCCTCCCGGCACACCTGCCAGTGGTACCACCACGAACCGCGATGCCTCCTGTGTTGGGCATTCCTGTCGTGTTGGGGCTGTTAGGGCTAAGATAGTTAGGCCCAGGTAAGTAAGGGCTCTAACTCGTTGTTTGATGTGTGTAGATCGGCTTGCGATCGTCTCTGACGATTCGGTTGCGTGTAGTGGTGTTTCATGTGGGACGGATTGGTAACCGCTAATATGTAGACTTCGACGGACCTACGTATCTAAACCTCTATGTGGCGAATAGATGTTTTATTTACGTAGTGGATGTGGAGTGTTTCGGTTGTCGTTTTGAGTAGCGGAGTGGTTATATTGCATACTCATGATGGTTGTGAATGAATGCAATATAGTTACGATGTGAAAATGAATGATGGTCCGAGCAAACGGTTTCCATCCGAACCCTGAGAGACAACTGCAATCGCCGATTTGCTTGATTGATTGTGTATATTTATTTTCTTATGTGTTTATGCTTGCGTGCTTTATCTAATGCTTGAGTGGTGCATTAGATAGTTGGGAATTGTGTTTCGTTCTTTGGCGTAGCACTGTTGGGGTGCTAGTTTTGTTTATGGCATGCATAGCATTTGAGTAGCATTGATGGTGTGGGTAAGCCATTTGAGTGATAGATATATTTCGTTGGCTTGAGTAATTTGAATGTTATCGTTGTTGTTAAGTTGGTAAAAATAAAAAGAGTGTTAGAACCTTTCGTTTAAAAAGGTATTGAGCTAACTTGAGAATGGTTGGATTCGACCGTCAATTCACGAGAGAGCGGAATTATAGAATATCGTTATTTAATCATGGGTAACCGTTGGGTACATAATTAACTAACTATATCTCTATGAGGAAGTGATATCGAGGGATGAATTGGTTTGAATTTCACCGTTCATGTGAAAGTTGTTGTGTTGACTGTAGGGCGGAATGGACGATGCGATACGAATACGAGACCGAACCCGAACCCGAAAGCGAGATGGAATGTAAAGGAACCGTGAGACGAGTTGACCCGGGAAGTGAAGCAGTGGTAAGGATCGTTAGTGGGAAGTGTATCAGTGCAAGGCAGCGGGGCAAGGAAGAAACGATTGATATGATGAGTTAGCAAAACGATTTGGAAAAAAACGTCAGTGACATTGTGGGAACCAGAGTGAAGCGGTCGGTATGAATTGAATGGAGATTTAGCAAAGTCGAATACAGATATCAAATTTCTTGGGGAGCGTTCGGAAAGGAAGAATCAGTAGCGGAAACAGAGTGGAGTTGTTAGTACGGATGAAGTTGGAGCTATAGAGATGTCAGGTTTTGAAGTACAGATTCTTAAAGAGTGTCTCGGGGAGACAAACCAATATTGGGAAAGATGGGGAAGTCGAAGCAAAGTGGGGAAGTCAGGAGGGAGAATCAGAGCAAAGTAAATACTTGTGGACGATCGAGGTTCGAGGAAGATCAGTTAGAGAGAAAAGTGACACAGTAAGGCGGGAACGGAGGTCGAGAAACGAAGCTATACATGGTTAAGAGAGTACGAGTAAAGAACAAGTGAGGGAATGCCGTCAGGAGTACGGATCGAGTATTGGAGAGACAGCTAGATGAGCAGTGTGAAGGTTAGTGCAAAGTGTGGGACAAGGTGGCAAAGTGTCAGAGAGTATTGGAAGTACGGTCCGAGTGTCGATGTTCAAGTAACGGCACGTAGGCCTGGGCGTTCGGGTACCCGTTCGGGTTCGGTTCGGGTCTTTCGGGTTTTCGGGTTTTCGGTTCTGAGATATAAAACCCATTCGGGTATTTTAGAATTTCGGTTCGGGTTCGGTTCGGTTCCATTCGGGTTCGGTTCGGGTTCGGGTACCCGAAAAACATAAAACAAAAATAAAAATTAGTTATATTTAAATAAAAATTCGTTAAATTTTGATAAATATAACAAAACCCTTCATATATTTTGTTTATGTTTGATAATTTAGTTATTTTAGACTAAAAACAACTAATATATTTAAGTTTATAATTATAATTTTGGATAATTTTGTTATATTAGGTCTAAATATAATTAATATTTTAGGTATATAATTGTAATTCAGATATTTCGGGTACCCATTCGGTTCTTGGTTCGGGTCGGGTTCGGGTTCGGTTCTTCGGATATAGGAGTTTAGGACCCGTTCGGGTATTTTATCGTTTCGGGTTCGGGTTCGGTTCTACTTTTTCGGTTCGGGTTCGGTTCGATATTTCGGCGTAGTGATGCAACTTGCGGGGTTTGGTGCCGATTCAAAGTCTGTAAGTGACGGAGAATTCGGGGGCCGGATTCCTGTAAGTGGGGAAGAATGTAATACCCTGTATTCAAAAATATGGTCAACGGGCAGAAGAAAAGTCAACAGGGGCAAAATTGTAATTTTGCCAAACCCGGGGGTAAAATGGTAATTTTACCAAAGTGCGAGACGGAAGCCTAGATGGGCCAAATGTTCTTGTTTTAATACATAAAAAACATTTACAAGACTATAATTGGAAGAAACGGAGCAGAAACGGGTTTTTCGGCTTATCGGAGTAAACACCGAGGAAACCGGGAAAACTTCGGAAATTTATAACCGGAGCTAGGAAACTCCAAACGAAGTGATTCAAGTTGCTAAATTCATCTAAAATCAGGGAGAATCAGATTATGGAGGTTTTGGGATTTATGGGAAGAATGAAGTATTTTCTAAAACAATTATCGTGAAACCGAGCAAACCGAGAAGAATTTGCAAGATGGGTTTACAAATGAGTTGGGCCGGTTATGGGCTGGACTTTGTGGATAAGAAGAAGCTACAGGGACAGGTGTTACACCTTCAGGTCTCCAGCCTCTCCTCTTGAGGTGTCAACCCCATGTGAAGCAAAGAAGTATTCATCCCATTTACACCTAACAAACATATGATGTATGAATCGATATCGGGTTTGAGTTGAATTAGGTGATGAAAAGTAAATGAATTAAGTAAAGGAAAGATGAGACGTCGGGGAGTTTAGTAAACTACTAGCTCTAAACCGACAGATCGGGGATGTGATAAAAGATACTTGGAAAAGTAAGAAAACAGGAAAGTGTGTGATTGGTGAGCCGACTACGGATTAGCAATCCGCTAATCCAAGGTAGCGGACGTTAATGAGGTATGGGCCGACTACGGATTAGCAATCCGCTAATCCAAGGTAGCGGACGTTAATGAGGTATGGGCCGTCTACAGGTTAGCAATCCGCTAATCTAAGGTAGCGGACGTGAATTGGTTAAAGACGTTAGAAACCCTTAATAGGCCTGATTGTGTGGTGATGGTGTTATTGTGTTGTTGTGTGGTTGTTTCGGTGAGCTTTTGTGCAGGCCTATTAGATCGTCTCAGTGTTGGGCCGAGCGATCCGTGTGGTTACTTAACTTGGTCACGAGACCGGTTAAGTCGTGGTTGCTGACTCGGTGTGGTGCCGAGTCAGAGCGGTGGTGTTCGTGTGTGTGTGTGTAGACTTGCGGGACGTGGTGTTGAGATGGTTGTTGAGAGATGTTTGAGTATTATTGCTAGAGTCCGAGCGAGTCTGCGTGTTTACTTCTCTGCACTAGGACTCTAGGGTGCGTTAGATCCCGCAAGTCTAGGTGTTTGGATACGTTCCGGTACTTCCGACCCGATTGGATCCTCGGGTAGTTACCTGATCGGACATGATAGGTGTAGTTTTATCCCTATTCTACTGCAAGTGCACAGTTAATGCAATCGTAGTATATAAAGTATCGAATCCCACGAGGACTCTCAGTCACACAATAGATTATTAGTAATTCAGATTTAATTAAGCAAAACAGGTGTGAAAACAGTAAACAAAATATCAAACGAATAAAGTGAGTTTGTAAGCAAGAAGGCGAAACGTTAGGTTTCAGGAGTTCTCAGGAAATCAGGAACGCAAGCAATCAATCTATTTAGATCTAATCAATAACTGTTCTAGAACTCAAACACGGATGTAGAATTAACCAAATTCCTTTGCGATAATTCTCTAAGTCTAAGCGCAGCAAACCAAACTTTCGTATGCGAGAACTAACAGATTAAACTAGCATTAATTCCAAGTTTGATATGTTCACAATTAACCTAAACCAAACTTCCGTTTGCGAGGAGTTTAATTGCTTATCTAGGTTCTTTCTAGTTAAATTAACCAACTTCCGCCGCATTAATCAACCTAACATCATAATTCTGATTAGCTACTTCAGATTAAGCATTAAGAACAACTTAGATAAAGAACTAGCATATATGAATCTCTACAGATTAATTTAACTATAATTCTCTGAAATCTTTAGTGAGGATCCTTCAACCTAACAGGAGATCTACTCAGACATATTCATCGAGACAGAAAAGATCATAAGTAGAAAACCAAATATCATAAAACAAAGTAAAGATCTGGGGTTCAAAATCCTCTCTCTCTCGAGAGCCGGATCAGCCCCTAACTCTCTCTGAAATAAAATAAGACTTAAGAAAAGCGTAGCCTAAACAATGGCTTAAAAACTCTATTTATAACCTAAAACACGAATTGGGGCTTCTTTGTAAATATCAGGAACTTCTGGGCAAAACTCCTATTTCATTATTCTTCATTAAACCGTCGTTTGGCCCATCTCGCGTGTGCAACGATCGATGCCACTATTGTGTCGGTCGTTGCGTCTCTGAAATATCGACAGTGAAGTCTATCTCTCGGCCAAACACTCTAATTAGCTCCAGAAAGTGCCATAATCACCAAATATGCTCCAAATGTGCTTGTACCTAATAAACACCTGAAAAGACTCTAAAACATAGTAAAAGACTCGATAAATGACACATATACCATGGTTAAAAACCCTAAAATCCATGGTATATCAACTCCCCCACACTTAGCTCTTGCTTGTCCTCAAGCAAAACAGAGAACTAAATGCAGTCAAGAGGTTTGAAAACTTTCAGAAACTCTTTTCGTCATAGAAGCAACAATACTCAGATTCCCCTTAGTAAACCACTGCAAGAATCAATCACAGGATATCAAGACCAACATGTACTTCCCCCACACTTAGCAACTGTCCTAAGTAAACTCCACAATCACATTCAAGCATTCAAATTCTCCCTACTGACTTCTGCAAGTATTTAAGTGCGGTCTCACCTAAGGAGTATCGATCAAAGGGCACATGGATTCTTACCTTATCAGCTCTAGACCACCATACTATCTTTCTCTAGTCCCTTTCTTCTCTTTCCCTTCTTTAACAACTGATTTTTCCCACATTGGGTATCATTTTTTTTTTATCAGTGTTCTTCCCGTTATGGGGTGTACTTTGGACACATTCCATGGATGCATAAGGGATAATAGTGTTTGCTACTATTCTCATGACCACTTCGGAGTTACTAACTCATCCTCAGTTTATTAATTTTTTTTACTTTATAGAAGGGGAGAAGGGAACTAAATAGGATAGGTTGACAGGCTATGTCAGAACTAACAGGGAATCCGACACAAAGTATACCAAGCCCTTAGGTGAGAAATCTAAGTCAGTATTAAATTGAAGCCAGTAAAAGGATCCTCTGATACCTGAAGTGATGTGGGTGTTCCCAGTAGGTTGATCTGTGTTTGGGTTTTCTAATGGTCAGAGATAGATCCTGCAACTTCATCCCAATGGTTACTTAAGTTCCTACAAGTCTTGTAAATCTTCTCAGAAAATCATAGTTTCTTACTTAAACAATTTTGACTCAATAAAACAAATTTTTTGAAAAATGGACTGACTCTTAAGAAAATAGAAAGATATAAGTCAGTAGCACCTCCCCCACACTTAAGACACACTGTCCCCAGTAGTGTCAAGCGAAGGATTGGTAAAAATAAGATAAAAATTGGTAATGGTTTGTGTTGAGTTCTGTCGTATTTTACCTCTGTCGCTCAAGCACCGATCGTTGCACATAGTGCATCGATCGTTGCTAGGCGATTTTTCGTTGAATGTCGATCGTTGCTCGTAGCAGCAACGATCGTTGCAATGCGTGCATCAAATTAGTCAGCAAGTTAGCAGGTTAGTCCATTGGAATCAGTCAAATTTCGAATCCTGCAAGCTGGAAACACTGAAAACAGAGTAAAATCGAAGCAAGTAGCGTAGCATACCAAACACATCATCCAAAAATAACAAAATCCTAAAAGTCAAAAGGAAAAAGTGCAAAGAAAAATAAGAAAAGGATAAAAAGTACAGAACCGAATGTCTGAATACGGAGATAAATCTCACTCACTCTCATCATCTATCCCACCGTACCGCACATCGTCATCGGCTGCCTCAGCTATGCGATCAGTACCGCTCGAAGAGGTAGGAGTCGGAGATCGTCGTCTGCGTCGAGAGGGCCCTGGAACGGGCTGGTGAACCTGTGGCTGTCTCCTGCAAGTGCAGCTGCGCAAGAAACCCCAAATGGTCTGAAACATACTCTCCTGATGCTCTCTCCAATCACCCTCAGACATCTCACGCACATGCATAGACGGGGCTGGGCGATTCTGGCCGCAATCAGCCGTCATCAAAATCTTCCCAAAATCGTGAAATCAACTGCAAAATCGACAACAATCCATCACTAAACAACCTAAAGCATAATCATTTTAACATGCATTCATCAATTTTGATCAAAATTTCCAATTTCTAAAACCCTAAAAGTGAAATCCGAAAATTTATCAAATAGAAATACATTACCTTGATTTCGTGAGAAATGGGTAGGAGAAATAGATTGGGGATGTAAAAATAAGTGAAATAGTGCTTTGAATCAAAGAAATCGATGAAGAAATGGTGATTTTCGGTTTTGGCTCTCGGTGTTGTCGGCGGCGAGAAATGGAGAAGAAAGAGAGGAAAGAGGGTTTAAGGCAACTTACCTTGGTCGTGGGTGCAACGATCGTTGCATAGGAGCAACGATCGATGCTGGTTGAACCAGATCGATTCCGGTTTAGCGCGACATACCTTAATTTTCAATTTAAACCAACTGCAACGATCGTTTCACATGTAAGCAACGATCGTTACTCATCTCCAGACTTGGTTCTGTATCTAAAAACTAGCAAAAACAAATAAAAACGTGAAATCCTAAGAAAAACACCAAAAATGAAAAGGAAAAACAAATAAACTTAACAGTGGGTTACCTCCCACTCAGCGCTTGTTTTAAGTCATTAGCTTGACTTTTGGAAAGAGGTCAGAATCATGGAGGTTTCAACAGAGACTTTGAGTGTCTCTGTGAATGCCTTATCAGCATGATGTCGTCCAAGGAACGTAGGAAGGAATGTAGGGTGGGATCGACACTTGGGTGGTTTAAAGCTTTTTCCTGCATTCAAAACAGTCGAGTCAGCAAGTTTAAACTTAGAGGATTTATGCTTTACCTTTGGCAGAGATTTGATGTTCGGAGCCTTCTGCTTATGAGTAGCCTTAGGCATTGAAAATGTTAGAGTAGAATCCTGTGGAACCACCACCTTCTTATCAACTACTACTACGCACTGAACAACATCTTTAGACCTTACAGGGGCTTTTGGGAATGGTATTGGAGGTTTGTAGATTCTTTCCTTAGCAACTCCACGAGGTATAAGTGAAACTGGTCCTTTACGGGGTGCAACGATCGGTGCATGTGTTGCAACGATCGACGCGGTTGTCTCAGCTCGAGTTTCAACTACAGTCTCGGGTCCATCAGCTTCCTGGTCTAATCCAGCAATCTCAAACTCAAATTTCTCCTCTCGACCTGATCCAGTATCAGTCAGAGCTATCCAAGCCAAAAGATCCATGTCAATCTCTGTTGAGTCAGGTCCGTCGAAGCTCTCAAACTCAGGGAATTCAATGTCAGACTCCCCTCTATTTTCCACAAATTCCATAGCCTTAACTGCTAGATATGGTCCATGATCCATCCTGTGGTCATCTTGAATAGGAAAATTAACGACATGTGCTTCCTGAGTATTCTTCCTTGTGGTAGGACTTGAAATATGATCCATATGTGTATCTAGCAACTTCATATGAGTGTCCAAGGACTCAAATTTCTCATTCAGATTAGTGTACAAGCTCTCAAGCTTCGAGCTGAAAGACGATGTGGTCTGTTGTTGTCCTGCGATGGACTGCTCTATCATGATCTCTAATATGCTTCTCTGTGCATGTACAGGAGATGCTAGGCAGGGTGTATAACCATAGTCTCTTGATCCTTGAGCATGCCTAGAACCTTGTCTCTGCTGATGTCCAAATGTATGTCCATAAAAATCAGCTCCAGCCATATGGTTTACCTCTGCAAATCCTTCAGTTTCTGCATGTGCTCGGAACTGTCTTTCCCTTAGTAGGACGTTGTGGATGTCATCTATCTTATTCCTCATCTCAGCTACTTGCCCAACCAATACATGGTAATCTGGCAAAATGGGGTTTCCTTCCCCATCTAGTTTCTGACCTTTTGCGTTGCATATATGACCCTCTTGGTCTCGTAAAACGCCGTTTTCTCCCCGAATCAGAATCATAGGTTCCATAGAGTGGAACCCATTGAACGTCTCAGATCTTGGCATCGCTGTTCTCGCTTTGCGTCGATCGATGCTAGTGTGCAACGATCGATGCAGTGCGAATCCCTGCAATCCCAAAAATCAAAAGCGTGAGTAAACAAGAAAATTAAAAAGAATGCTTAGTCTAAATCCTAGTACTAAATCTATTGGTGAACTCAAAGAGTCCCCGGCAACGGCGCCAAAAACTTGATAGGTGTAGTTTTATCCCTATTCTACTGCAAGTGCACAGTTAATGCAATCGTAGTATATAAGGTATCGAATCCCACGAGGACTCTCAGTCACACAATAGATTATTAGTAATTCAGATTTAATTAAGCAAAACAGGTGTGAAAACAGTAAACGAAATAGCAAACGAATAAAGTGAGTTTGTAAGCAAGATGGCGAAACGTTAGGTTTCGGGAGTTCTCAGGAAATCAGGAACGCAAGCAATCAATCTATTTAGATCTAATCAATAACTGTTCTAGAACTCAAACACGGATGTAGAATTAACCAAATTCCTTTGCGATAATTCTCTAAGTCTAAGCGCATCAAACCAAACTTTCGTTTGCGAGAACTAACAGATTAAACTAGCATTAATTCCAAGTTTGATATGTTCACAATTAACCTAAACCAAACTTCCGTTTGCGAGGAGTTTAATTGCTTATCTAGGTTCTTTCTAGTTAAATTAACCAACTTCCGCCGCATTAATCAACCTAACATCATAATTCTGATTAGCTACTTCAGATTAAGCATTAAGAACAACTTAGATAAAGAACTAGCAGATATGAATCTCTACAGATTAATTTAACTATAATTCTCTGAAATCCTTAGTGAGGATCCTTCAACCTAACAGGAGATCTACTCAGACATATTCATCGAGACAGAAAATATCATAAGTAGAAAACCAAATATCATAAAACAAAGTAAAGATCTGGGATTCAAAATCCTCTCTCGAGAGAGAGCCGGATCAGCCCCTAACTCTCTCTGAAATAAAATAAGACTTAAGAAAAGCGTAGCCTAAACAATGGCTTAAAAACTCTATTTATAACCTAAAACACGAATTGGGGCTTCTTTGTAAATATCAGGAACTTCTGGGCAAAACTGCTATTTCATTATTCTTCATTAAACCGTCGTTTGGCCCATCTCGCGTGTGCAACGATCGATGCCACTAGTGTGTCGATCGTTGCGTCTCTGAAATATCGACAGTGAAGTCTATCTCTCGGCCAAACACTCTAATTAGCTCCAGAAAGTGCCATAATCACCAAATTGCTCCAAATGTGCTTGTACCTAATAAACACCTGAAAAGACTCTAAAACATAGTAAAAGACTCGATAAATGACACATATACCATGGTTAAAAACCCTAAAATCCATGGTATATCAGGACACGTGCCTTCGGGCAGTGGGGCTGGTTATGGTGTTAACCTACTGGGTGACGCCGGTAGGTGTGTGATTCGGAGAATACGGGGTCATGTCCTAGGGCCGGATCGCATGGAAACTTGGGTTGTCGGGGGTAACTTGAGTCACTGCGTATCGATGGGCTGAGAACAGTGTCCTAGCCGTTGGACTTCGTGTTGACGTCTAGGAGTCGTGGGGTTAGTTACCATGTTGGTGACAATGAGAACCCGTGGAAGTTACCGAGATCGTAAGGGCCCTGTGTTGTGTTCGTATTGTTGGTGTTGCGCGATAGATATATCGAGTTCCAATCGAGAGCATGTGCCGCAGTGTTCTCGATTCCCTTGGTTACTCTTGTGTTGGTGACGGTGTTATTATTTGAATGATTGTGTGTTGTGGGTTCGACACGACGTGGTAGTGCGTGATCGACCGTTTATTATATTGATTGTTGTTTTGGGATTTTGGGGACGGGAATTTGTAGATGCTAGATAGACTAGCAGCCATAGTGGGGAGCCGTCTCGCTGGGTGATCTTAGATCACTCATTAGACTCTTTTTGTGTTTTCAGGTTTAGCAGCGGCGGACACGGGAGATCCTCGGTGTAGTCTCGGGATTGCTTGTGGCGGGATTTTGATTCGACGGTTTTGAGATTTTATTTTGGTTCGGCTTTTGGTACCATTTAGTACCATTATGTGTTGCAACACGATGATCATTTTATTAATGGCAATTGTTTTGTAAAGACTGTCAAACGTTGTACATAACGTTGATTACTCAGAAATGAATACGCTTCCCTGATATTGTGTTTAGTCCAAACCGACACAACTCACGGAAGTGGTACAAGTTGAAAAGCTTTGCATCATGGAAGTGAGGATAGCGGGGTCAAAGACGGGTTAGTGCGAGCCTTTGTCTCAAACCGATCTGTCTCTGGCTTCGTCTTGTGACAAACCTTTTCTGTTTGACTTGCTCGGGTTCGACTTGGTCATGTTCTTGTTTGATTGTTGACCGGTCAGCTCGTCGGTCAGCGGATAATGAGAAAGGGGCGTTACACTATGGATCTTCATCTTATCAGACTCCTCCTGCAGCCACTGCTCATGAGAGTAAGATGGAGGCAATGATGGAACAGCTGCTGGAGAGTCAGACCAAGATTTCTGTAGACAGCAATAAGAAGTTGGATGCTGTCTGTGAGGATCTCAATGGAAAGGTTGAGTCTCTGAGCACTCATATGAAGCAGTTGGATACTCAGGTGAATCAGATTTCCAGTTCTATGAAGGGAAAAGGAGTAGCAGACACTCATATTAAGGCATGGTCTGTGTACATTAATGATGGATCTCACCTAGGTGAAGGTTTTGAGCTAAGCACAGCTGAGTTGGTAGAAGAGGTTGAATTTTCGGAATTTGGAGAAAATCTCTCGGGTGAAAACAGTGGTGCATCGATCGACACACCCCTAGTGTCGGTCGATGCAGGTCGTGAACAGACAGACTCGCCGAATGCTGATGGCATTGATGCAGATTTGGAACTTGATCGATTATTCCTTGGAGTGTCTGAGATCACTCAGGAGGAGATTTATGCACAATCCATTAGACTATGTCCCTCAGTGTCTGAAGTGATTAAGCAGGAGATTGAAGAGCTTAAGCAGCTAGAGAAGATTGGTGAAGAGTTGGAAGAAATTCCATCTTCTGATGATCTACCTTATCACCCATGTGTGCAGAAGTACTTGAACAAGATGTTGCCTTTGGATGAAGAGCTGAAAGATTGGGTGATTGTAGTCCCTCAACAATCAAGTGATGTACTGTTAACCAAGGTTCCCAAGAAGCTGCCTGATCTTGGGATTTTTTTGCTAAGTTGCTCTATCTTTGAGGATAGTTTTAGGCGCTCTCTTTGTGATCTGGGAGCTGCTGGAAGTCTTATGCCATATTCTGTGGCAGAGAAGCTGGGTATGCTGGATTTTTATCCTACTAGGACCTCTCTTGTCCTAGCTGATCAGTCTATACGAGTTCCAGAAGGACTCCTTGAGGACATCCCGGTGAGAGTTGGAAACTATTTAGTTCCAACAGACTTCTTAGTGCTGAAGTATGACAGTGATCCTGATGATGCGTTGATACTGGGTAGACCATTCTTGGCTACAGCGGGAGCAGTAATAGATGTTAGATACAGTCTGATAGACCTCCACCTGGGAGATGAGCCGCTGCATTTTGAGATGGACAAGCTCCGCAAGACACTGATAGATGGGCAAACCTTCACCATTATGGATGGAGATGATGAGCAGTCAAGTCACACTACGGTTTTAGATCCTGGAGAGCAGTTTACTCCTTCTTTTCTTGGACAGGATCATTCTGATACGGCTTATTCTCCGCCATGGATGAGGAGGCTTGCACAGAGGCAACCAAAGTCTCTGTCAAGATCTCCAGCAAACTGATCTTGTTCGTCCGGTCAAGCTATTGACCTCATACAAGCGCTGAGTGGGAGGCAACCCACTGTTTTCGTTTTTGCATTTTAATTTTAGTGTTTTTGTAGGATTTTACGTTTTGTTTCTGGTTTTGGTGAGTTTTTGTTTGCAGGTCTCGGACAAATCGCAGTGCGTCGATCGACACACCACTGTGTCGATCGTCACAACACGAAAAGAATCGCATTGCAGCGATCGTTGCGGTCCTAAGCAACGATCGATCATACACGAAAATCACACAACAACGGTCGATGCACCTAGTGCAACGATCGATGCCTGAGCGACAGAGGTAAAACCCGACAGAACTTAACCATTCCTTAAACAAATTTTTCTTTCTTTTTGCCAATCCTTCGCTTGACACTACTGGGGATAGTGTGTCTTAAGTGTGGGGGAGGTTCTACTAACTTCTTTCTTTTTGTTTTCTTAGAGTCAGTTAAATTTTTGGAGATTTTTTTTATTGAGTCAAAACTTTTAAGTAAGAAACAATGATTTTTTGAGAAGATTAGCAGCACTTGCAGGAACTTAAGTAACCATTGGGATGAAGCTGCAGATTATCTCTGACTATTAGAAAACCCAGACATGGATCAACCTACTAAGAACACTCACATCGCTTCAGGTATCAGAGGATCCTTTTACTGACTTCAAACTTAATACTGACTTAAATTTTCTCACCTAAGGGCTTGGTATACTTTGTGTCGGATTCCCTTGTTAGTTCTGACACAGCCTGTAAACCTGTCCTATTTAGTTCCCTTCTCCCCTTCCATAAAAAAAAAGATAATAAACTGAGGATGAGTTAGTAACTCCGAAGTGGTCATGGGAATGGTAGTTACTGTTGGGATAGTGTCCTGAAATCACACTTGTACTCACTCCTATGATAGTTGTGTGTTGAGACCAGACATTCGTATGATATGTTGGGAATGTCCTGAAATCTACCGTACTATCTCTAGAAAGTATGATAAGTGTCGAGATCAGACATAATGCATAAATACTGGGTGATCATGATGACTTGCTAGAGCCCGCTCATGATCTATAAGTTTAGGACTTATTACCAGTATTGTATGATCCCAAAGGGTCACACACCATAGCTAACGGGAAAGTTAAAATGGAATTAATACAGTAAGATGCAAGGCATTTACTGTATTTGCACAGAGAATTGGGCCAGACAAAAGACAGTCTTTTGTCTGATTTGGGCCTTGGGCCCAAAAGTCTAATGAGCCATTAGTTTAATTACTTGGGCCCATATAAGGAAGAGGAAAGGCGCAGGAAGCCCTAATGCTTCCCCCATCTGCGATTTTAAGCCAGAGCCGTCCTCTCTCTCTCTGTTGATTCCAGCTTGGTCTAGCAGCCTGATCCAGTAGCTTGTAAGCGTGTGGATACCTAGGAGGAGCCGGTAATCATCAGCTCTTGCAGATCTCGATATTCCATTGATTAATCCGCTGCAATCATAAGGTAATAATCCTGATCTGTTTATGATTCAACTGCAAATAACCTAGATCCTAGATAATTATGTGCTAGGTTGTAACCTGACAATTACACCATGAACACACATAATCCTACATGATACTGGGTGGATGCAATGTTTTGCTAGAAGCCTCTTGCAGTCTGTAAGTTGTAGACTTACTGCCAGTATTATATGATCCTATAGGGTCACACACCTAAGCAAACTGGAAGCATGAATGTGGAAATGATCATTATGGTAATGATCATGTTGATGTGTATTGGGTACACATTGACATAGAGTTTTATGATATACGTGTCGATCGATGCATGAGTGTGTCGATCGATGCAGGCTTTTCGTGGAAGTGTGACGATCAACACATTAAGTGTGTCGATCGTTGCATATCGGGTTTCAGAACTGATGTTTCGGATTAATGACGTAACCGAGTCGGATTTGTCTGAAGGTTTGTAATGTCATTTCCAGGTCGATATATAAAGGCTTATATGGTCGACCTGAACCCTAGCCGTCTTTTCTTCTGACTGACAGAAAATCAGAAACTCCAGAAACTCTTAGATCCCACAGATTCGGCACTAGCATCCCGTTTTCCAGCTTGTGTGCGTGTGTACGTGGTAGAGGTGAGGCACTTGCTTCGCTACTGATCTCGTTCACCATTCATTCCGCTGCCAGTAACAAGGTAAGAACGAGGTTGGTGATTCAATATATCAAACCCTAGATCCTAGGCGATCCAACAGTGGTATCAAAGCGTTGTTAGGGTTTAGCTAATGAATCTGATGCAATTAATTCGAAAACTGAGTTTGTTGAATTGATTATTGCCTGCTAAAATCGTGTTTTCAAGTATTAATCTCGGATTAAAGCCTATGTTGAAAATTCGATGCCTGTGTTTTCGTAGTGTGTCGATCGACACAAAGCGTGTGTCGATCGATGCAGAGCGAAAACACGTAAATAATTTTAGGGTTTGTCGCAGCGTGTCGATCGATGCAAAGCGTGCGTCGATCGACACAGAGCGAAAACTCGCAAATAATTTTAGGGTTTGTCGCAGCGTGTCGATCGATGCCAAGCGTGCGTCGATCGACACAGAGCGAAAACTCGTGAAAAACTTTGGGTTGTTCGCATAGCGTCGATCGACACTAAGCTTGTGTCGATCGATGCACCACGAAAACTCGCACTGTATCGATCGACGCACTGGGTGCATTGATCGATTCAGTTGGTTGGTTTCGGTTGGATTGGATTGAACCGGAAACCAATTTGATTGTGGTTAAGATGTGTCGATCGATGCAAAGGATGTGTCGATCGACACACAACTCGCAGACTCAAGAGGTTGGACTTCTAGTTGCGAATACCAAATCAAAATGAACCTTAACTTAATAAAACTGAATGTTTAATTAATTAATGACTTCTTGGATGTATATTGGATATACATCAAGATTAAATAGTTAATTTCCTCAACTAAATATCAAGTGATCTTGATGTCTTGCCCAATCTTGTCTACTGTCAAGACTCGTGTCGTTCGTTGGATAGTCTTGGAGTCCTTGGTATCCACAACAACATGAGTAAGACAGGTGGTCATTGATAGACTTGCAGTGCGACTGTCAATGATCACAAGACAAGAAAATATTGGTTTACTTGACTGGGCCTTCAGAAGTTCTGGGCCCAGAGACATCATAGTGGATAAGACATGGATTGTCTTATCTGCGACTAAGAGTTGTACTGGGTACAATTAGCAATGATTTGCTTACATGGATAACTAAAGTTTGGGTGATGGCGAGTCGCCCACTCGAATTTTGGTGATCTGAGGATCTTGGTTCATTGTATTCATCTGAGGAAACATAGTTTTGAATACAATGCGAGTTTTCTTATTAGATAAGAATTCTCATTTCCTTGAGCATTATAACTAAAACCTCTACCTCTTTTAATTACAGCTATGTCTGTCTCAACTCACATCAACACTTTCTCACTGAGATCCGTCCTTGAGATGGACAAGTTAAATGGATCTAATTTCTTGGAATGGTATCGGAACCTGAGAATAGTTCTCAGGCAAGAGAACAAGGAATATGTCCTTGAAAGAGTTCTCCCCGAGAGGCCACGTTCCAATGCCCCGCAGACAGAAAAGAATGCTTGGGATAAGCACTCAGCTGATGTCAAAGATGTTAATTGTCTAATGCTGGTGACTATGAACTCTGAGCTGCAGAAGCAATATGAGAACGTGATGTCACCCATTGAGATGATTAACAGCCTGAAAGCTTTGTTTCAGGAGCAAGCTCGCACAGAGAGATACCAGACGGTTAAATCTCTCATGGATTGCAAGATGGCTAAGGACAGTCCAGTAAGTCCTCATGTCCTTAAAATGATGGGTTACATTGATAACCTGGGGAAACTGGACTGTGCCATTAGCCAGGAGCTAGCCACTGACATGATTCTACAGTCTTTTCCGTCGTGTTTTGATCAGTTCATCATGAACTACAACATGCAAAACATGACTAAGACATTGACTGAGTTGCACGGTATGCTGAAGACAGCAGAGCCAAATCTCAAGAAGGCTACTCCCAGTGTCCTGATGGTACAAGGGGGTAAAAGGTTTAAGAAACCTAAGAAGGACAAGGGAAAGGCCCAGGTTGTCGAGACTGAGAGTCAAGACAAGCCCAAGCCCAAGCCCAAATCCGGGCCTTCTCCTGAGGATAAGTGCAACTACTGCAAGCAGTTAGGGCATTGGAAGAGAGACTGCAAGAAGTTCAATGAAGATTACAAGAAGCTGAAGAAGACGTATGATGCGTCTGACTCAGGTATTTATGTTATCGAACTTAATGTTATGTCTTCTAGTTCTACTTCGTGGGTATTGGATACCGGCTGCGGTGCTCATATTTCTACTAATATGCAGGCACTAAGAAACAGTAGAACGCTGAAGAAAGGACAAGTGGAGCTACGGGTCGAGAATGGAGCTAGGGTTGCTGCACTGGCCATAGGCACCTATGAGTTTTCTTTACCTTCGGGCATGGTTTTAGCTTTGAATAATTGCTATTTTGTACCTGCGATTAGCAGAAACATAATTTCAGTTTCCGTTTTGGATTTGGAGGGTTTTGATTTTGCTGTTAAGAATAAAGTTTGTTCTTTTAATCGCGATGGTACATTTTATGGTAGCGCCCCATTAGATAATGGGTTATATGTTTTAAACCAAGAAATACCTGTCTTTAACATAAATACAAAGCGGTTTAAGTCCAATGACGAAAACCCGACTTTCCTATGGCATTGTCGTTTGGGCCATATCAATGAGAAACGCATCCAAAGGCTCCATCGAAATGGGCTTCTGGGCTCATTTGATTTTGAATCATGTGAGAAATGCGAATCTTGCTTGATGGGCAAAATGGCTAGGGCCCCTTTCAACAAACGGAATGAAAGGGCCAGTGAGTTATTGGGCCTTATTCATACTGACGTATGTGGGCCAATGAGCACTGTTGCCAGAGGAAATTACAAGTACTTTATTACCTTCACTGATGATTTCAGTAGGTATGGCTATGTCTATTTGATAAGACACAAGTCAGAATCCTTTGATAGATTCAAGGAATTCAAGAATGAAGTACAGAACCAAGTTGGCAAAAGTATCAAAGTTCTGCGATCGGATCGCGGAGGAGAATACTTAAGCCAAGAGTTCAGCGACTATCTGAGCGAGTGTGGAATTGTTTCACAGCTCACTCCTCCTGGAACACCTCAATGGAATGGAGTGTCAGAGAGGAGGAATCGAACCTTATTGGATATGGTTCGGTCTATGATGAGTCATTCTAATCTTCCATTATCCTTTTGGGGATACACTCTAGAAACGTCTGCGTTTACACTAAATAGGGTGCCATCTAAATCAGTGGATAAGATACCACATGAATTGTGGACTGGGAAAATTCCTAGTCTGTCTTTCCTGAAGATTTGGGGCTGTGAGGCTTATGTCAAACGTTTAATCTCTGACAAGCTCGCACCCAAATCAGACAAATGCTACTTCATTGGTTATCCTAGGGATACCAAGGCATACTACTTTTACAACCAATCTGAGAACAAAGTTTTTGTTGCTCGGGACTATTCTTTTCTTGAGAGAGAATTTATTTCTAAGAAAAACAGTGGGAGTAAAGTACATCTCGAAGAAATTCAAGATGCACAAGAAACTGTTCAACCTGTTGAGGAAGAGCAGCAGTTGAATCCACAAAGTTCTGTGGGACCGACGCCTGTGGAGCCTGAAGTTCGCAGATCCGGAAGGATCCGTCACGAACCCGAGATATACTATGGATTTCTCGTTACCAATTGCAATGATCTGATGATCATTGAAAGTGACGAACCAGCGACCTTCGCGGAAGCAATGATGGGCCCGGACTCCGAAAAGTGGCTTGGAGCCTCTAAGTCCGAAATGGAATCCATGTCAGAAAACCAAGTATGGTCCTTGGTCAATTTACCTAATGGTGCAAAGGCCATTGAATGTAAATGGATCTTCAAGAAGAAGATTGACGTGGATGGCAATGTACAGATTTACAAAGCGAGGTTGGTGGCTAAAGGTTTCAACCAAATTCATGGTATTTACTATGATGAAACCTATTCCCCAGTCGCTATGTTTAATCCATTCGGATTCTTCTAGCTATTGCTGGTCATTATGATTATGAGATTTGGCAAATGGATGTCAAAACCGCATTGCTGAATGGCATTCTGGAAGAGGATGTGTATATGATACAGCCTGAAGGTTTTGTTGATCCTAAAGACGCTGGGAAGGTATGCAAGCTTCATAAATCCATTTATGGGTTGAAGCAAGCATCACGGAGTTGGAATCTTCGTTTTGATGAAGCGGTAAAGCAATTTGGTTTTATCAAGAGCGAAGAGGAACCATGTGTATACAAGAAGACTAGTGGGAGCGGAATTGCGTTTCTTGTACTATATGACGATGACATACTTCTTCTCGGTAATGACGTTCCGTTGCTTCAGTCTGTTAAGACTTGGCTTGGAAGTTGTTTTTCCATGAAAGACATGGGAGAAGCAGCGTACATTCTTGGGATCAGAATCTACAGAGATAGAGGGAACAAGCTGATTGGATTATGCCAGGACACTTATATTGATAAGGTGTTGCACAGATTCAAGATGCATGATTCCAAGAAGGGCTTTATACCAATGTCTCATGGCATTAGTCTCAGAAAGAAGCAGTGTCCGAAGACACATGCTGAGCGAGAGCGCATGAATAGGATTCCTTATGCTTCTGCAATAGGATCTATTATGTATGCCATGCTCTTCACTCGTCCAGATGTAGCTTACGCGTTAAGCATGACGAGTAGATACCAATCTGATCCAGGTGAAGATCACTGGACAGTTGTCAAGAATATTCTCAAGTATTTGAGACATACTAAGGATAAATTCCTGGTGTATGGAGGAAGTGAAGAACTTGTGGTGAATGGATTCACTGATGCGAGTTTTCAGACCGACAGAGACGATTTCCGATCACAATCTGGATATGTCTTCTGTCTAAATGGCGGTGCAGTGAGATGGAAGATCTCTAAGCAGAATACCGTAGCTGATTCCACGACGGAAGCTGAATATGTTGCTGCTTCAGAAGCGGCAAAGGAAGCTGTTTGGATCAAGAAGTTCATGACTGAACTTGGTGTGGTTCCTAGTATCTTGGAGCCAGTGGCTTTGTTTTGCGACAACGATGGAGCCATTGCTCAGGCGAAAGAACCCAGGTCACACCAGAAGTCCAAACACGTAGAGAGGAGATATCACCTGATTCATGATATCATCAATAGAGGTGATGTAAAGATCAGCAGAGTTCCGACGGAGGAGAATGTCGCTGATCCTCTGACTAAGTCACTCCCAAGGCCTAAGCATGAAAGTCATACGACTGCTGTAGGCATTTGAGATCTAAATATGTAATCTTGATTCTAGTGGGAGTTTTAGTTTTATTTTAGTTATAATAAGATGCTCTTGTAAACATTCTTTTGGATATGTTTAAATGAAATTTGATTTAAGCATTATTTATTGTGATCTAAATAATGGTTCCAAAATAAGTTTATGTTATATTATAGGTCATCAAGTTGAAGACTTGATCATGAAACCCTATAAGTAAAGATGACATAAATTATAATGTGTCCCTAGTCGAGGTTGTCAAAGTGGGACGCTGACAACCGCAAGAGACTAGATTGTGAGGTGACTGTTGGCTAAGTTTCATGGAGCCAATGATATGATTATCGCAGTCAGTCACATAGGTATATGTTGGTGAACATATGATCGGACATGACCCGCTAATGAGAAGTCTACAAGATAGTTATATCTGTGTCATAAGAGGTTCTCATTACGACTATAGAGTATAGTCCTTAGACCTGAGTTCATCATGCTTTCTTGCATATGAATTGGTACACTTTGACCTTGTCAAACGTCGACCCGTAACTGGCGGCTATAACGGCACTGTTCAGGTATATCATGAAGTATGCGTTGAAAAAGGGATGGAACAAGATGGAATTTGTCCCTCCTGAATAACGGGAGATAAATATCTCAGGGCCTATCGAAGATTTAATGCTAAGAAAATGTGTGGCCGCACTCAAACGAACTGTAGTTCAGTTGTTTTTAATGTTCAGTATGAGATCAGGAGTTCGATAAACACGATGTTGGCTTAATAAGGATGACACCAATCTTGCCTTATGCCAAATCGAGATATAGAGACACAAGGATTATAGGAATTGATGATTCCAGTACAAGTGGGAGATTGTTGGGATAGTGTCCTGAAATCACACTTGTACTCACTCCTGTGATAGTTGTGTGTCGAGATCAGACATTCGTATGATACTGGGTGGATGCAATGTTTTGCTAGAAGCCTCTTGCAGTCTGTAAGTTGTAGACTTACTGCCAGTATTATATGATCCTATAGGGTCACACACCTAAGCAAACTGGAAGCATGAATGTGTAAATGATCATTATGGTAATGATCATGTTGATGTGTATTGGGTACACATTGACATAGAGTTTTATGATATACGTGTCGATCCATGCATGAGTGTGTCGATCGATGCAGGCTTTTCGTGGAAGTGTGACGATCGACACATTAAGTGTATCGATCGTTGCATATCGGGTTTCGGAACTGATGTTTCGGATTAATGACGTAACCGAGTCGGATTTGTCTGACGGTTTGTAATGTCATTTCCAGGTCGATATATAAAGGCTTATATGGTCGACCTGAACCCTAGCCGTCTTTTCTTCTGACTGACAGAAAAGCAGAAACTCCAGAAACTCTTAGATCCCACAGATTCGGCACTAGCATCCCGTTTTCCAGCTTGTGTGTGTGTGTACGTGGAAGAGGCGAGGCACTTGCTTCGCTACTGATCTCGTTCACCATTCATTCCGCTGCCAGTAACAAGGTAAGAACGAGGTTGGTGATTCAATATATCAAACCCTAGATCCTAGGCGATCCAACAGTTACAACTTTCATATCCTGTGCATCCATGGAATGTGTCCAAAGTACACCCCTTAACGGGAAGAGCACTGATAAAAAAATAAAATGATACCCAATGGGGAAAAATCAGAATGCTAAGGAAGGGAAAAGAGAAGAAAGGGACTAGAGAAAGATAATATGGTGGTCTAGAGCTGATAAGGTAAGAGTCTATGTGCCTTTGATCGATACTCCTTAGGTGAGACCGCACTTAAATACTTGCAGAAGTCAGTAGGGAGAATTTGAATGCGTGAATGTGATTGTAGAGTTTACTTAGGAACAGTTGCTAAGTGTGGGGGAAGTATATGTTGGTCTTGATGTCTGCAGGTTGATTCTTTCATGTGGTTTACTAAGGGGAATCTGAGTGTTGTTGCTTCTAGGATGAAAAGAGTTTCTGAAGAGTTTTCAAACCTCTTCACTACATTCTAGTTCTCTGTTTTGCTTGAGGGCAAGCAAAGGCTAATTAAGTGTGGGGGAGTTGATATATCATGGTTTTTACCGGTTTTATGCCATGATATAATTGTGTTTTAGTGTTCTTTTGTGTTCTTTTAGAGTCTTTTACATGTTTAATCAGGTTTGGAGCAGAATTGAAGATATTGGAGCATTTTGGGATTTTTGGAGTGTTTGGCCGAGAGATTGAGCTCACTGTCCGATTTTGAGATCATGCATCGATCGACACACCTTTGGTGTCGATCGACACACTAGCGAGTTGGGCCGATTCGGCGGTTTATTGAAGAATGAAGATTTTGCACTTTGGCCCAGAAGTTTCCAGTATTTACAAAGAAGCCCCAGCCGAGATTAAGCCTATATAATTAGGATTTTGGTGTTTATTTTACTTACGCTTTCATACTTAGAGCTAAGAGATTTTTAGAGCTTTTGGGGCTGATCTAATCCTGTACTTCATCTATTTTGGAGAAGATTTCGAACCCCTTTATCTATTTAATTTCTTATATGTAATCTATTTATTCATTGATTATGCTTTCATATTCTATGTCTGAGTAGATTCATAGTTAGGTTTAGGGTTTCTCATTAAGGATTTTATGACTTGCTAGACTTGTTTAATTCAGTTAAGGATTCACATGAATAGAATGTTCTTCGATCGGAATTGTGCTTAAAGCTAGTTCTAACATGATCAATTAGAATCTAGATCTTAGGTTGCTAAATACGACACGAGAGTGTGGTTTAGAATCTGAACTCTTTAGGTTGAGCAATTAAACTTCTCGCAAAGGAATTTGGTTTAGTTTAATTGTGAACATATCGAACTTGAAATTAATGCTGGTTTAATCTGTTAGTAATTGCAAAGGAATTTGGATTGCTGCACTTAGACTTAGAGAATTCTCGCAAAGAGATTTGGTTAATTCTATATCCGTGATTTGAGTTCTAGAACTGTCCTTAATTAGATCCTAACTGATTGATTTGTTTGCTTGTCTGATTTCCTGAGAACGCCCTAGACTTAGCGCCTTTAATTAACTGCTTTCACCACCGATAATCTGCTACTTGTTTACTTTCTCGCTTTGCTATTTAGTTTACTACAAATTGCTTTCTTCTTAGTTTAAATTCCTATAGTTCTAATCTATCGAGACCAGAGTCTCTGTGGATTCGATACCCTATATACTACAATCACTTAACTGTGCACCTGCAGCAGAATAGGATTAAAACCTGACCCTATCAGCCAACAAAGCGAAGAATTCAGACGCATAGTCATCGACGGACTTAGTGCCCTGTCTTAAATTCTGTAAGCGGTTGTAGATTGTGCGAGTGTAGTTATAGGGCAGGAATGCTTTGCGAAACTGACCTTTGAGCTTATCCCATGACGCAATGCGAGGCTTGCCAACTCGGGCCCGTTGCTCCTTAACCTGCTGCCACCACGCTGAAGCCCGACCTTTGAAGCGGGTTGCCACCAGAGGTACACACATGTCAGGAGGCACCTGTTTGAAGGCCAAAGTTTCCTCGACCGAGCTGATCCAATCGAGAAGCTCCTCTGGTTGAAGGACACCGTGCAATTCCAGTAGATCCATCTTAAAACCCGACTCCCACTTCCTAATGTCTTCACGATGATTAACAATAACGCCTTGGTGCTGGTTATGATGAAACGGGGCAAACGGATTGCCTTCATCATCATCGTCCGCACTATCCTCCTCAAAGAGCGGATTATTGGCACGAGCCATCCGCGGAGCTTCGTTGCGAACCTCCAACGCTGCATGAACCAAAGCTTCCACAGCCTCACACATGGTGTTACGCAGGTCGTGATGGAAATCCGTAAGCACCATACGGAAGACCTCTGTCTGCTCCTCCAAAAGTTGTTGGACACTCTTCTTAGGCGGCATGGTAGGATCGTGTTGAATCTGATACCAACTGTTGTAGCAGCGGTAACGTAAACACCAAGAAACTAGATTCGGTATGAAGTCTAGGTCTTGGACGAGTTCAGCGGCGCAAGCTTGATGAAACTTGAGGCGAAATCGATTTATAAAAGAAAGCAATTCTTATTGAATGAAAACTGAATTGTTTAGAACTACAAAACCCTTATATAAAGGGGTTTAAAGATAACAACTAACTTGCTAATAGATAAACACCAACACCCGAATAAAAGTAAAGATAACACCAAATCCGTAAACGTAATCTTAAAACGAGATCATATCATCTTGTTGTAACAAAGCCCAAAAGAGAATGAAGATACTTGGGCCTTACGCTACATCAGTAGAACACCCACCCGATGATTACCTCCAGTATGTTCCTATTTGGGTGCAAATCCGGAATATTCTTGTAAACCATTACACGGACAAAGCCATTAAAAATATTGGGGAGCTGGTAGGTCAAGGCCCTTCTAAATCACAAAGTCAAGATTGTATAAGGGTGCAATGTAATACCCTGTATCAAGTAATGGTGAACGGGCAGCAGAAAAGTCAACGGAGGGCATTTTCGTAATTTTAAAAAGTTAAGAGACATTTTGGTAATTTTACCAAAATATGAGCCGGAAGCTGAGACGGGCCAAATGTTATTCTTTTTAAACAAAGAAAACATTTAGAAGACCAAGAATGGTGGAAACGGACCGCAGATGAGTTTTTTTCCAGAATATCGGGAAAGGAAACCGATAGAACCGACAAAACTTGTAAAATTCATAACGGGAGCTACGGGTGTCCGATTGAGTTGAAGCGAATTTCTAAATGCTTCTACATGAGTCTCATATTTTTAAAAAAGCTTGGAGGATTTATTTCAATGGCTACGAGGTTCTAAATATTTTTTTACGGGCTGTCAGGAATGGAAACCGACAAAACCGAGAAAAGACATAAATGCCTCTAAAGTCCATCAAAAATTATGAAATTTTGACCACAGATCCATTAAAATATATAAATATATAGAAGCTATGGTTAAAAGGATTCATCAATATCTGACTCATAGATTAAGTTATGAATTTTTGGTCATTAAAAGTTAATTAAGGACTAAAATTTCAAAATAAAATCAAGGGAGCTTGGGATTGGTTCAGACTGATCAGATCTGATATATGAAGTTATTTTGGACCTAACTCAATCCCATTAAGAGGCTTGGGCCACGAAAATCCTGCAAGAGAAAAGAAGAGGCCTTGTAAGTTTTGGTACAATGAATCTACAAAAATTTATTGGCCCAAACCAGGGGGCTTTTAGATGGGCTCTAGAGGTGTAAGATGGATGTTAAAATGAGGTGTTTCTGGCCAACACCTGGTGAGAAGGTGTGGCACAAGATGGTAGAAGAGAAGAGACAAATGGAGGATGGAAATCACTCCACTTTTGCTATAAAAGAGGCCTCCACACCTCTCATTCTTCATGTAATGGCCCTGGCCCAGCCCGATTAAAAAAATTCTAAAAAGAAGAAGGAAAGCCCAAATCTCAGCCCAAGCCCACCTTCCTTTTCTGTAAACCATAAGGATATTCCTTCTTTTTCCTATTAATATAAACTCTTTTCCCCAGAAACTCATTCTCTCTTTTCCCGGCGAAGCCCTGTCGAGATCGTGAGCAGTTCGAAGCATCCAAGAGCCCTATTCACGTTTTCCTTCTCCCCTCTCTCATCAGGTAACTCTCGGAATTCCGGATCTGTGCTTTCAACCCGAAAAAAGTTTTGATTATTTCGTAACTCCCAAAATACCCCGAATCCCGAGAAACCGAGCCCACCATCGTGAGATCGACGCGTGCCGGAGGAGCCACACGCCGCCGCCGCCGCCGATCGCCGGAGCGCCACCGTTGACCTCCACCGTCGCCGCCGTTGACCGTTGACCGACCGGTCCGGTTAGCTGGGTTGGTCCGGTTCGATTGTAATTCTCGGTTTAAATCAATTTCTTTCTGTTTGCCGGTTCAATTCAATTTTTCCTTCTGGTTCAATTAAATCTTGGTTTAATTCAATTTCCTTGGGTTAGCTGGTTATGATCTGGTTTAAGATTTTGGGTCGGTTATGGATTTGGGCCTGGTTCATTCTGAGTTTGGGTCTGGGTATAGGTTGACCGGGTCAATCAGTTGACTTTGACATGGTCGTTGACTTTCAGTCAACCAAACTTCGTTGGACCATAACTTGACCATCCTAAGCCCAATTCGAACGAAACGAAAGCCCATCTCACCCGATCTTTCGTCATATTTCCAGATCTGATGTCCGTTTGGGATAATGCAGCTTCTAAATTACCGTTTTGCCCTCTTCTTTGGCCAAGGTGAGGACCGTTAGTTATCTCCCTTGCTCTATCTCAATTTCGGACGATAGTCCTCTGTTAATGCCATCTTTCCTAGGTAGTGTAGGGATAGTAAATCGCTGATGTGATTGATTGTGTAACGTATAACTGCTAGGGTATCGCTAAAACCGAAAATGTTGTATATGCGTGATAGATATGATTGATTAGAACTGTGGTAGGGCCCCCGAAAGGGTGCTGTGTGGCGGGATGCGTACAGGGTGCGTGTCCCTTGAGAAGTCTTCGGAGGTTTGACGAGCCTCCAAAGAAGAATAAAGAAGGATTGTGTGGGCCTACGGGCTGAAGGGAGGGGTCCACGAGTGTGAAAGCACGAGTAGACGTTAGAACTGCGTGGTGAAGCCTTCGGGCCTGATTGCAAGGTGTTATTAGCTTAGGACTTGTGCTTCGTAGTTGTGTAGTGTAAGCCGGGATCGCGGGTTCCTTAAATTTGCCATAACTGGGTAATTGTGTTTGAAACAATTACTCAGTCCTCTTCCTTTTCCATGTCCCCGTTTTCTTGCAGGTCTGGATGCAGGATCAATCGGTCATGTGGCATAATTGGTGGCTATGAATACGAAGTAAGCGCCGGGTCCTGAGACAAGTTGATTTGGGGTCCCGGTTGGACCGAATCCGGTTCAACGAGTGTCCTAATGCCGCGTCTCCGGTTCGCCGGGAGACGGGTGTTACACTTCACACCAAAAACTCTCAAAGAAGAAGAAGAAGAACGGAGGAGGAAGAAGAAGAAGAAGAAGAGAGAGAGATAGAGGCGTGAAGAAGAAGAAGAAGCGTGAAGAGAGAGAGAGGATATGAAGCTTGAAGAAGAAGAAGAGGGAATGAAGCTTGAAGAAGAAGAGAGAGAGATGGAGGAGAAAATGAAGCGTGAGAAAAGAAGAAGAGAGAGATATGGAGGAGAACCAGAGGAGAGAGAGAGAACCAAAGGAGAGAGAAGATGAAGCTGTTGGGAATGTCCTGAAATCTACCGTACTATCTCTAGAAAGTATGATAAGTGTCGAGATCAGACATAAGTCATAAATACTGGGTGATCATGATGACTTGCTAGAGCCCGCTCATGATCTATAAGTTTAGGACTTATTACCAGTATTGTATGATCCCTAAGGGTCACACACCATAGCTAACGGGAAAGTTAACAAGGAATTAATACGGTAAGATGCAAGGCATTTACTGTATTTGTACAGAGATTGGGCCAGACAAAATACAGGCTTTTTTGATTTGTGTCTTGGGCCTAAAATCCTAATGAGCCATTAGTTTAATTACTTGGGCCCATATAAGGAAGAAGAGAGGCGCAGGAAGCCCTAAGGCTTGATGCCTCTGCGATTTTCACACCAGCCGTCCTCTCTCTCTCTGTTGATTCCAACTTGGTCTAGCAGCCTGATCCAATAGCTTGTAAGCGTGTGGATACCTGAGGAGGAGCCGGTAATCATCAGCTCTTGCAGATCTCGATATTCCATTGATTAATCCGCTGCAATCATAAGGTAATGATCCTGATCTGTTTATGATTCAACTGCAAATCACCTAGATCCTAGATAATTATGTGCTAGGTTGTAACCTGACAATTACACCATGAACACACATAATCCTTCAGTGGTATCAGAGCCAGGTCATTAGGTTTTTGTTTTTGGATCTTTGAATGAATCGATTTGATATTGTTTGTTAATAGCATGAATCGAAAGTCAAAGTTGATTACTGGATATGAATCGTTTTTTTTTTTTTTTGTTCATAAGTGAATCGATTAATTGAACCTAGATCAATCGCTTTTGTCTTAGCTTTATTAATGTTCAAAGCGATTTTGTGAATGATAAAACGATTTAGAAAAGTCAAAATGGTTTTTGTCTTTTGTGAAGAACATGATCGTATGAACAAGCAATTAATTAGCAATCAGATTATGGCATGATACGATTTGGAAAAGTCATTCCGCTGCAATCATTGAATTATGTATCGCTTGTTAATTGAGTATACCCCACGCGTGTAATCATGTGATCGTGGTTTGAATTGAATTAATCGCATGAATCGTGTTTGTGTAATTGGAAAAGTCAAAAATCGTGTTTTGTCTTCAAGTGTACGTGATGAAACGATTTTGAAAAATCAAATTCAATGTTGAGAATCGATTTGTTGATAGGTTGGTTAAGATTTTGAATCAATTAATTAATTATTTAATTATTTATGGTTCAAGCGGTTAACCCAAATCGCGGTTTGCTGGAAATTATTTAATACAATTGGTATTATTTACTTTCTGGTTAAATCGGATTTAAATTCAAAATTGAATTTTAACCTAAACCGAAGACTGGTCTAAGTTTGATTTGGTTGGACCAAATAATTTAGAGCTGGTCTGGTTTAGTAAATAACCAGTTGGATTTAGTAGTTAATTTGGTCTCGGACCAGAATTAATGAACCGACTCGGTTATGTCAAATTATTGGGCCAATTGGAATTCTGTGGTCTTGGGCCAAGAATTGGGCCTATAATTTGTGACCCAACCGAAAACTTTAATAAAACATTAAATTAGAAAGTTTCTTTGATTAGAAATTTCTAATTTTGGCATGTTAAGAAATTTCTAAATATAGTAAGTTTCTGAATTTAGAAAGTTTCTAAAATAAGTAGGTTTCCTAAAATAGAAAGTTTCCAGATTTAGTAAGTTACCTGAATTGGAAAGTTTCCCAAAATAGTAATCTTCTATTTTTGGAAAGAAAACCTAAAATCCTCAAAAACAATATCAAGCTTGGATGTCTTGCCCAATCTTGTCAGCTACTTAACGCTTATTCAATTACAGATATGGCTTACAGTGTGAGGTGTCTGTTTTTGCGTAACTAAAGTAGTATATAGTCACTAATTTCATTGGGAGTCCCAGACTTTAGTGATTATTTGGCTGTAAGAGATTGGTTTCCTTGACTGGGCCATCGGGAGTCCCGGGCCTTGAGACATCTGGTGTATTGGGCCTTGGGCCCAATTCACAACCGAGAGTTATTGGATATAACTAGCTGTGTGTATGCTTACCAAGTGAAGCTAATTCCGGGTGACGGCCAGTGGCCCACTTTGGATTTAGCTGAACATGGGTCTCGGAATCATTGCATTCTTATGAGGTTAAACAAAGAAATTTTGAATGCAATGCGAGTTTTCTTATAAGTTGTTAAGATTACTCTTTTATGAACTGAATAACTAAAACTCTATTTATCTCTAAATTTCAGTTATGACTAGCACAAACAAACAAAACACTTTCTCGATCCGGTCTGTCCTTGAGATGGACAAACTGAACGGATCAAATTTCTTGACTTGGTCGCGGAACCTGAGGCTAGTCCTCAGGCAGGAGAGAAAGGACTATGTCCTTGAGAAAGCTCTCCCCGAGAGGATCGGGTCCAATGCCTCTCATGCAGTATATGATGCTTGGAATAAGCATTATAATGATGCGGTAGATGTGCGTGGTCTGATATTGGCTACCATGGACTCAGATTTGCTGAAGCAATATGAGAACATGGAGTCGCCAATAGAGATGATCAGCAGCCTGAAATTGAAATTTCAGGAGCAGGTAAGAGTGGAGAGATACCAGTTGGTTAAGTCTCTCACTAGCTGCAAGCTACCAAATGATCATCCAGTGAGTCCTCATGTCAGTAAAATGATGGGTTACATTAATAACCTGAGGAAACTGGATTATCCAGTTAGCCAAGAATTGGCAACTGAGATCATTCTGCAGTCACTGCCGTCAAGCTATGATAAGTTCAGAAGGAACTATATCAAGAAAGGCTTAACGAAGAGGCTGACTGAACTGCATGATATGCTCAAAACAGTTGAGCCAAACGTGAAGAGTACCCTGTATAATCTCATGAAGGAGAAGGGTAGGTTTACTAAACCTAATGCTGACAAGGGTGAAGACAAAGTTGTCCAGATTTTGAATCATGGCAAGCGTGCGTCTTCTGAGCCCGAGTCAGATACCTCTTACGTTGGTAAGTGCTGCTACTGTAAAGAGGTTGGGCATTGGAAGAGAGATTGCATTAAATTCATGGAAGATTATGAGGAGTTGAAGTTGATATATGAGACTACTTCCTCAGGTATTCATGTTATTACTTCAAGTTCTACCTTATAGGTATTGGATACTGGTTGTGGCACTGATATTTGTTAAAATATACAGAGCCTAAGCAACAGTAGAACGTTGAAGGAAGGACAAGTGGAACTGCATGTCTGGAAGGAGCTATGGATGCTGCCTCAGCCATAGGGTTTTCACTTGTAGATGCCTTTGAGGCTTGGTTTTGCATTAAGTAATTGCTACAATGTACCTGCTTTAAGCAGAGTTGTCTTTCATTTTCTTGTAAGAATTTGAATGTTTTTCATTTTTATAAAAGACAAGTTTTGTTCTTTTGATCTCAATGAAATATTGATTGTAGCACCCTATTCAAGGAATGGGTTTTATATCTTAAACCAAAGAGTGCCTAAATGTAACATAAATACCGAATTGGTTTAAATCTGATGAATTAAACCTGATTTTTCTTGGCGTAAATGTTTTGGTCACATAGAGTAAGTCGGATTCAGAAACCCCATAGTTATGGACTTTTGGGCTCATTTGATCGGATATCTTATGAGACTTGAATTCTGCTTACTGGACCAAAAGACAAAGGGCCCATATTAGCCGAGCAAGAGAAAAGCCCAAAGGCTTATTGGACCTTGAACATACTCATGTATGTGGCCCGATGAGCAGTAATGCCAGAGAAAATTTCCTGTACTTCATTATCTTTACTGATTACTTCAGTGAGTATGACTGTGTTCATTTGATGAGACACGAGTCAGAATTCTTTGAAATGGTCAAAGAGTTCCAGAATGAGGTATAGAATCTGAGTGACAGAAGTATTGAGACTCTGAATTAGATCACGAGTGAGAATACTTAAGTCATTGATAGTGTGATCATCTGAATGAGTGTGAAGTCGTTTCACAGCTCATTTCTCCTGAAAACCTGGAGGTGTTTCTGTGAGAAAGAATCAGATCTTATTAGAAATGATTAAAGATGAGTCACACGAATCTTCCATGATATTCTTTAAGAATAACGCTCTAGAAATATCTAAGTTTACGCTGAAATAGTTCCACCAATATCAGTTGAAAGACACCACATAAATGTGGACTGGAAATGATCCAAATTCGTCTTTACTGAGTATTTGTAGTTGTGCTACTTCGCTGGTTGTCCTAGGGAAACCAAGGCTTGTTACTTTTATGTCCATTCCGAAAACAAAGTTAGGTTGTTCGGAATTCTGTTTTCTAAATGGGAAGTTGCTTTCCAAGAAGAACAGTGGGAGTAAAAGTATAACTCGAAGAAATTCGAGAAATACAGGAGGCTGCTCAACCTGTTGAGGGAGAGCAGCGGATGGATTTACAGATTTCTGTAGAATCTACACCTGTAGAGCCTGAAGTTCGCAGATTTGAATCCGTCACTAATCCGAGAGTGATTTCTCGTGATTAATTGCCATGATCTGATGATCATTGAAAGTGACGAACCTGCGAAATTCACAGAAGCGAAAGTGAGCCCGGACTCCGAAAAATTATACTGTATGTAAGTTAGCTTCATCGATCCATTCATGGATAGAAGCAAACATATCGGAGTTGGAATCTTCGTTCTGTTGAAGTAGTCAAGGTTTTGACTTGAACAGGAACGAAGTGGAACTGTGCGTTTACTAATAGATAAGTGGGAGTGATGTTGCATTTCTCATAGTGTATGTCGATGACATACTGATTCTCGGAAATAACGTTCCAATGCCGCAGTCGGTAAAGGACTGGCTTGGGAGTTGGTTTTATGATTGATATGGGTAAAGCCACATAAGTTCTTGGATTTTGGATCTAAAGATAGAGATCCAAAAGAGCTGATAGGACAAAGTCAGGATTCTTATATTGACAAAGTCCTACACGTTTTCAGCATTCCAAGAAGGGTTTTATGCCAATGTCACATGGCATTACGTTAAGCAAGAAACAGTGTCCTACGATAACTGCTGAGCTTGAATGCATGGATGAGATTCCATATGCGTCGGCAATTGGATCTATCATGTATGCCATGACACGTACTTGTTTTGATGTTGCTTTAATGTTAAGCAAGACAAGTAAAGACCAGTCAAATCCAGCAAAGAATCACTGGATAGACGTAATGAATATCCTCAAGTATTTGGAAAATACTTAGGATAAGTTCTTGAATTACGGAGAAAGTGAGGTGCTACGAGTCGATAGAGTCTGAAAGGCAAGTTTCCAACAGACAAAGATGATTTCCGGTCACAGTCCGGTTATATCTTGTGTCTGTCTGGCGGTGCAAGGCACTGTTGCTGACTCCAAGACTTAAGCTGAACATTTCGCAGCTTGGGTAGCGGCGAAAGAGGTTGTTTGGATAGAAAAGTTCATCACTGAACTTGATGTGGCTAGCTGCACATCTGAGATCCAAATACATTGAGGGTAGGTGTTACCTATTCCGTGAGATAAATGACAGAGGTGTTAAGTAGATCAGCAAGTTTCAACGAATGAGAACGTTGCTAATCTATTAACGAAGCCACTCCTTAGGCCAAAGCACGAGTCACGGACTGTAGCTGTAGGATAAGAGAAATTAAGATGTAGTCTTAATTTCAGTGGGAGTTTGTAAAGGGCTTTATTTAGTTGTTTTGAAAGGTTCATGTAAACATAATATTTTATGTTTATGAAATCTATGATTTCTGGATTATTTTAACTGTGATATAAATAATCGTTCCAAAATGATTCATGTCATTATATATGGGCCATCGAAGTACATGAGTAGACTTGATCCTGAAACCCCATATTTAACAAAATGACATAAATCATAGTGTCCATAGTCGAAGGTTGTTGAAATTGGAACACCAACAACCACTTGAGACTAGATTGTGTTGAGACTTATGACCAAGTTTCGAGGGGTCATAGATGCGCGGCATCAAAGTCGACACATAGGTATATGTAGGGGAGCATATGACCGGACATGGCCCGCTGATGAGAACTCTACAAGATATTAATATCTGTGTCATAAGAGGTTCTCATATACGACTATAGAGTATAGTCCTTAGACCTGAGTTCGCATGCATGTGGCTGCATATGGAGTGATGCGCTTTGATCATTGTCTAACGCTGTTTCGTAACTGGGAGCTATAAGGACCTTGGTTGGGTGTATTATAAAGTGTGTAGTTCATAGTGATGGAACAAGATGGGATTTGTCCCTGCCGTTTAACGGAGGTAATATCTCTAGGCCAATCGGAGACTTGATAGCTGGTAAGAGAGTGGCCACTCCCAAACGGACTTGCCCAAGTCGTTTGCATTGTCAGTATCAAATCTGGTCCGATGAACATGGTCTGGCTATATAAGGATGACACGCATCTTGCCTTATGCCAGATCGAGATATTGAGACAAAAGGATTAGGGAATGTAGGATTCCAGTACAAGTGGGAGATTGTTGGGAATGTCCTGAAATCTACCGTACTATCTCTAGAAAGTATGATAAGTGTCGAGATCAGACATAAGTCATAAATACTGGGTGATCATGATGACTTGCTAGAGCCCGCTCATGATCTATAAGTTTAGGACTTATTACCAGTATTGTATGATCCCTAAGGGTCACACACCATAGCTAACGAGAAAGTTAACAAGGAATTAATACGGTAAGATGCAAGGCATTTACTGTATTTGTACAGAGATTTGGGCCAGACAAAATACAGGCTTTTGTCTGATTTGTGTCTTGGGCCCAAAATCCTAATGAGCCATTAGTTTAATTACTTGGGCCCATATAAGGAAGAAGAGAGGCGCAGGAAGCCCTAAGGCTTGATGCCTCTGCGATTTTCACACCAGCCGTCCTCTCTCTCTCTGTTGATTCCAACTTGGTCTAGCAGCCTGATCCAATAGCTTGTAAGCGTGTGGATACCTGAGGAGGAGCCGGTAATCATCAGCTCTTGCAGATCTCGATATTCCATTGATTAATCCGCTGCAATCATAAGGTAATGATCCTGATCTGTTTATGATTCAACTGCAAATCACCTAGATCCTAGATAATTATGTGCTAGGTTGTAACCTGACAATTACACCATGAACACACATAATCCTTCAGAAGCTTGAAGGAGAGAGAGAAGATGAAGCTTGAAGGAGAAGAAGAGAGAGAAAACCAGAGAGAGAGAGAGAGAACTAGAGGAGAGAGAGAAAAAGAGGAAAGAGAAGATGAGGATGGTTCAGAGGCTCAATCGGAATCACTAAGGTCAACGGTACGGTCAAGTGCGGGTCAAGGTCGGGTCAAAGCAAGTCGACGATTCGGGGAAGGTTCGGGTTAGCATCGGGTCGTGCCGGGTCTCGTTGTTCCACTAGTCCGTCAATCCGTCCATACGTCGTCATAATAACATTGTGAGTCGGCTAAATTGTCTGTTGCATTTATTTAGAATCATATAGATCCAGAATTGATAAACCGTATTTTCGGTTGCATACCCGATTGATTGAATTGGTTAGAATGGCTAGGTTGATTAATAACTCGGTGAACTAATTAAATGGTTAGGTTAAGGGATGCATGCTAGTTAGCTTATATTCGTAATCGTTGATAGTTCGTTGATTGCGTGATTGGGTGTTGCATTAATTGATTGATAGTTCGTTGATTGCTTGATTGGATGATGCATACATATAGAACGGCATGCTAGGACGTATATGCATATATAAGTATTTAAGAATACATCTAAAGGAATCTATATACTGGGAATTATGAGTTGATTAAAATACGGTTAAAAAAGTAAAACACTTAGAATATAATAACGGGGTGGGTTAATTAGTCAGGTTAAGGGTAATGAATGGAAGTTAATGAATAATGAGATGTCGGGGAGTTAGTAATCTTACTAACTCTAAACCGACAAATCGAGAACTTATTAAAGATACTTAGGAAGGGATAAGTAAAAGAAGTAGTGTGATTGATGGACCGTCTACGGGATTAGTAATCCAATAATCCCAAGGTAGCAGATTGAATGAGTAAAGGTTAAGGACATATTAAAAGACTACTAAAACAAAATAATTGTTTGTGTGGTGTTGTGATTATTGATTGTGTGATTGTGATTATTGATTGTGTGATTGTGTATCTACTTCGGTGTTGGGCCGAGTAGACTATTGATTGTGTGATTGTGTATCTTCTTTGGTGTTGGGCCGAGTAGTCTATTGATTTTTTGTGTGATTGTGTATCTACTTCGGTGTTGGGCCGAGTAGACTGTTGACTGTTTGTGTGATTGTGTATCTACTTCGGTATTGGTCCAAGTAGACCGTCGATTGCTTGATTGTTTATCTACTTTGGTGTTGGGCCGAGTAGACTGTACGGGTAGATACTTACTCTGGTGTGGAACCAGATAAGTCTGGGTAAGGTCGGCTGATGTGGAGGTTGTGAAGGAATTTCTATCAGTTCCTAATCCAATTAGGCAACCCTAAGTTTGAATTCCATAGCCTAGAATCTAGGGTTTAGGTATACTGAATCATTAGGATCTCGAAATACCTGGAGTTTAGCAGCGGAAGATGAGCAAGTATTCGAGATTCACAAGCGCCTCAAGTGTTGCGCCTCTACTGGTATCCACACGCACACAAACTGGAATCCGCCGGGATGCTAGTGCCGGGAGGACGGATCTCTTCGGTATTAGTCTGTTTCTGAGAGGTGGCTGCGATTAGGCCAAAGGCCATCCTCCAGGTCGTGCTATATCATATATATATATAGACCTGGGAAAACCTAATTAATCACCGGGCCGAACCGAGATTAATTGAGTCATTAAATCAAAACATTGTTTCGATCTGCGCCTTGCATCGATCGACACAACACTTGTGTCGATCGACACACCCTCAAAAAACGTATATTAATGTGTATCAAATACACATTAATTTGATCATTACACTAATGATCATTCACATCATTCCCACATGAAGTATATCCAGTCTGCTTAGGTGTGTGACCCTGTAGGATCATATAATACTAGCAATGAGTTTATAACTCACAGATCACAAGTGGCTTCTAGCAAAACATTATGATCACCTAGTATTATATGAATGTCTAATCTCGACAACACAACTATCTCTAGAGTGATTACAAGTGTGATTTCAGGACATTCCCAACAATCTCCCACTTGTACTGGAATCATCTATTCCCATAATCCCTTCGTCTCTATATCTCGATCTGGCATAAGGCAAGATCCGTGTCATCCTTATTAAGCCAAGATCATGTTCATCGAACTCCGATTTATACTGACAAGACAAACGACTGATAATCACCTCGTTTGAGTGCGGCCACACATTTCTCAGTATCAAATCTTCGATGGGCCCTGAGATATTTATCTCCTGTTATATAGGAGGGACAAATCCCATCTTGTTTCATCCCTGTTCCCTCACACACTACATGATACGCCCAATCAATGCCTTTATAGTCACCAGTTACGACTGACGTTTGACAAAGTTAAAGCGGACCAATTCACATGTAAGAAAGCATGATGAACTCAAGTCTAAGGACTATACTCTATAGTCGTAATGAAAACTCTCATGACACTTATATAACTATCCTGTAGAGTTTTCATTAGCGGGTCATGTCCGATCCTGTGTTCTCCAACACATATCTATGTGATTGACTTTAATACTCTTTATTAATGACTCCATGAAACTTAGTCATCAGTCACCTAACATACTAGTCTCACGCGGTTTTTAATGTCCCATTTTAACAACCTTGACCAGGGACCAACATAATTTATGTCATTTATTATCTGTAGGGTTTCATGATCAAGTCACATACTTGATGACCTATAAAATGTCATAAGTTGCTTTGGGACTATTATTTAATAACATAATTAAATAATACTGATGTCAGAGTTCATTAACATAATGAAATTATGTTTACATGAACATCATATCATAACTAAAATTTAACAACAACAACTCCCACTAAAATTAAGATCACATCTTAAAACATCTAATGCCTATAGCAGTTGTCTGAACCTCATGCGTTCTCGCTCAGCATGCGTCGAAGGACACCGCGTCTTGCTAAGAGTAATGCCAAGAGTCATTTGCATGAAACCATTCTTGGAATCATGCATACTGAACCTGTGCAAGACCTTATCAATATAAGTATCTTGACACAATCCAATTAGCTTGTCCAATCTATCTCTATAGATTCTTATTCTAAGAATGTATGCGGCTTCTCCCATGCTTTTCATCGAAAAACAACTTTCGACTCAAGTTTTAACAGACTGAAACAATGGAACTTGATTTCCGAGAAGCAGTATGTTATCAACATACAATGCTAGAAATGCAACTGCGCTCCCACTAGTCATCTTGTAAACACACTGTTCTTTTTCGTTTCTGATGAAGTCAAACCTTTTGACTGCTTCATCAACACGAAGATTCCAACTCCGAGATGCTTGCTTCAATCCATAAATGGATCGATGAAGCTTGCATACCTTCCTAGCAGCTTTAGGATCAATGAAAACTTCAGGTTGTGTCATGTACACATCCTCTTCTAGAATTCCATTAAGGAAAACTGTTTTCACAACCATCTGCAAGATCTCATAATCATAATGAGCAGTAGTTGATAGGAGAATTCGAATGGACTTAAGCATAGTGACTGGAGAATAGGTTTCTTCATAGTCAATACCATGAATTAACTTGAAACCTTTTGCCATCAACCTAGCTTTGTATATCTCAATATTACCATCCACATCAACTTTTATTCTTGAAAATCCATTTACTCTCAATGGCTTTTCACCATCGGGTAAATCAACCCAAATGATACTTGGTTCCGTGACATGGATCCCATTTCGGATTCAGCGGCTTTCAGCTAATTTTCGGAGTCAGAGCCCATCATTGCTTCTTCAAAATTCGCAGGCTCGTCACTTTCAATGATCAACAGATCATGGCAATTGGTTACGAGAAATCCAAATTTCTCGGGTTCGTGACGAATCCTTTTGGTTTTGCGAACTTCAGGCATCACAGGTGTAGGTTCTACAACTCTTTGTAGATCCAACTGTTACTCTTCCTCATCAGGTTGAGCAGTCTCCTGTGATTCTCGAATTTCTTCGAGTTGTATTTTACTCCCACTGTTCTTCCTGGAAAGAAAGTCTCTCTCAAGAAAAACACAGTTTCGAGCAACAAACACTTTGTTCTCGGATCCGTTGTAAAAGTAATATGCCTTGGTCTCTTTAAGATAACCAACGAAGTAGCACTTATCGGATTTGGGTGCGAGCTTATCGGAGATTAAACGTTTTACATAAGCCTCACAACCCCCAAATCTTTATGAAAGACAAATTAGGAACATTTCCAGTCCACATCTCATGTGGTGTCTTTGCAATTGATTTTGATGGAACCCTATTTAGTGTAAACGCAGACGTTTCTAGAGCGTATTCCCATAAAGATAATGGAAGATCTGAGTGACTCATCATTGATCGAACCATATCTAATAAATTCAGATTCAAGAGGAGTGAGTTGTGAAACAATTCCACAATCTCTCGGATGATCACTGAATTCTTCGCTTAAGTATCCACCTTCACGATCTTATCGTAGAGCTTTAATACTTTTGCCAAGTTGATTATGTACTTCATTATGGAACTCTTTGAACTTTTCAAAAGGATTCCGATTTATGTTTCATTAAATAGACATAACCATACCTACTGAAAATATCAGTAAAGGTAATGAAGTACCAAAAGTTTCCTCTAGCACTTGAGCTCATCGGGCCATACACATCCATTTATGTTCATTTTGTTCGTTCGCGACCTATGTCGATCGATACACTTTTTGTGTCGATCGATACTACCTTTTGTTGAAAGGGGCCTTCGTCATTTTACCCAATAAACAAGATTCGCATTTTTCACATGATTCATAATCAAATGAGCCCAAAATCCCATACTATGGAGCTTCTGAATCTGTTTCTCATTTATGTGGCCAAACGACAATGCCAAAGAAAAATTTGATTCGTGTCATTTGACTTGAATCTCTTAATACTAATGTTATAGGCTGGTACACTTTGGTTTAGAACATAAAGTCCATTCTATAATGGATCGCTACCATAAGATATATCATTGTAATCAAATGAACAACATTTATTCATAATTGAAAACTGATATCCTTCTAAATCCAAACAAGGAATAGAAATAATATTTCTGCTTATAGCAGGTACATAGTAGCAATTATTAAGTTCTAAAACAATGCCAGAAGGTAAAAGACAAATGAATTCCTACAGCTAATGTAACAACTCTTGCTCCATTTCCACCGCACAGGTCCACTTGTCCTTTCTCCAAAGTCCTACTATTGCTTAGGCCCTGCATATTTTCACAAAATATGAGCACCACAGCCGGTATCCAAAACCTAAGAAATAGGACCAAAAGTAGTAACATTTACTTCTATAACATAAATACCTGAAGAAGAAGTCTCATACGTCTTCTTCAGCTTCTCATAATCTTCCAGGAATTTATTGCAGTTTCTTTTCAAATGCCCATAACCATTACAATAATGGCACTTATCATCTTTAGAAAGACCAGGTTTAACCTTAGGAGCATGGTTAGACTCGCTTTGATTCAAAATCGAGCTCGTCTTGCAATCACCTTTGTTCTTAACAAGTTTCTTAAACTTTTTACCCTTTTGTACCATAAGGACATTTGGGGTGTCCTTCTTGATGGTAGGTTCAACAGTTTTGAGCATTCCATGCAACTCAGTCAAAGTCTTTGTCAAGTTGTTCATGTTATAGTTCATAATAAACTGATCATAGCTTGACGGCAGTGACTGCAGAATGATGTCAGTAGCCAACTCTTGGCTAATGGGACAATCCAGTTTCTCCAGGTTATCAATATAACCCACCATCTTAATGACATGAGGACTAACTTTTCCGTCCTTTGGTAACTTACACTCAATTAGAGACTTAGCCGTCTGGTATCTTTGAGTTCGTGCCTGCTCCTGAAACATACTTTTCAAGCCAGTGATCATCTCTATTGGCGACTCCACGTACTCATATTGCTTCTGCAAGTCCGAGTTCATGGTAGCCAACATGAGACAACACACATCGACCACATCATTATAATGCTTATCCCAAGCATCCTTCTCTGACTGCCAGGCATTGGCTCGGTACTTCTTGGGGAGAACTTTCTCAAGAACATAGTCCTTTTTCTCCTGTTTGAGAACAATTCTCAAATTCTGATACCATTCAAGAAAGTTAGATCCATTTAACTTGTCCTTCTCAAGGACGGATCGTAGGGAGAAATTGTTATGATGGTTTGTGCTAGACATAGCTGAAAACAAGAGAGGTTTAGTTATGGTGTTCAAGAAATGAGAAATCTTAACTATTAAGAAGACTCGCATTATATTCAAAACAATGTTTCCTCAAATGAATATAATGATCCAAGACCCATAATTCACTGAAACTTGGGTGAGCCACTGGCTATCGCCCAAATTTTAGATATCTAGGTAAGCAACAACTTTGCTAGTTATATCCAATATAACTTTTGGTTGTGGATTGACATCTCATGTCCAATCCACCTGATGTCTCTGGGCCCAAAACGATTTTGATGGCTCAGTCAAGTAAACCAATCTTTTAAGTCATGTAATTGTTGACGTCTTGCACTGCAAGTTCATCAACACGATTACCTCCTGTCTTACTTATGTAATTGTGGACACCTTGCACTGCAAGTCTATCGCACAATGAAACAAGTCTTGACAGTTGACAAGATTGGAAAGACATCTAAACATACTTGATATTTAGTTGAGGAACGGAACTGTTTAAAAAAATTAATCTTATTATGTTTTAATTATTCTAAGAATTTGGATCTAATTTTGGTTCGGTTCTGTGATCTCAGGTTCAATAACCGAAACCACCAGAGACTGTGTCGACCGATACTACTTTAGTGTCGATCGATGCAATTCTACCGAAACCAATTTGCGATAACCGATCAATCTAATTGACCCGGTTTTGATGACCGGTCAGTGTCGATCGACACAACACTTGTGTCGGTCGACATTAACCCAATTCAACCAGACCGCAATTAACCGATCATACCGGTTTAAACCAATTGCAATAACCAGTTCAATCCAATTGAACCGGTTCATCCAATTGAACCGATTTAGCCAATTTTAACCAAGCGCGATAACCGGTCCAATCCAATTGAATCGATTAAACCAATCGCAAGGTCTGTGTAGACCGACACAACACTTGTGTCGATCGATGCGTTAGGGCATCAGAAACTTTGATCTTTATGATCGAAACCTAAATTTTAATCGGATTTCCATACTGTGTCGATCGATGCCAGATTGGTGTCGATCGACACTATGCGAAACCACATAAAAGTTTTTCGAATAAAAACCCTAAAACGCGATTTCCTTTAACATAACACAATCGATTCAAATTCATCTAATTCAAATAGTTTGCTGTTAGATTCAATAGGATAAACCCTAAGGCTCTGATACCACTGAAGGAATTTCTAGCAGTTCCTAATCCAATTAGGCAACCCTAAGTCTGAATTCCATAGCTTAGGATCTAGGGTTTAGGTATACTGAATCATTAGGATCTCGAAATACCTGGAGTTTAGCAGCGGAAGATGAGCAAGTATTCGAGATTCATAAGCGCCTCAAGTGCTGCGCCTCTACTGGTATCCACACGCACACAAACTGGAATCCGCCGGGATGCTAGTGCCGGGAGATCGGATCTCTTCGGGACTAGTCTGTTTCTGAGAGGTGGCTGCGATTAGGCCAAAGGTCATCCTCCAGGTCGTGCTATATCATATATATATAGACCTGGGAAAACCTAATTATCACCGAGCCGAACCGAGATTAATTGAGTCATTAGATCGAAACATTATTTCGATCTGCGCCTTGCATCGATCGACACAACACTTGTGTCGATCGACACACCCTCAAAAAACGTATATTAATGTGTATCAAATACACATTAATTTGATCATTACACTAATGATCATTCCCATCATTCCCACATGAAGTATATCTAGTCTGCTTAGGTGTGTGACCCTGTAGGATCATATAATACTAGCAATGAGTTCATAACTCACAAATCATAAGTGGCTTCTAGCAAAACATTATGATCACCTAGTATTATATGAATGTCTAATCTCGACAACACAACTATCTCTAGAGTGATTACAAGTGTGATTTCAGGACATTCCCAACAGGTTGGTGATAGGACTTGCGGGATAGACTGGGATTGAGATGGTAGTTCTATTTGACCTTGTTGGTATTGCGTGATAGAGTCCTAGTGAGTCTGCTTGTTTACATTACTGTTATTAGGACTCTATAGGGTGCGTTAGATCCCTCAAGTCTAGAGATGGCGTTCTGGTACTTCCGACCCGATTGGATCCTCGGGTAGTTACATGATCGGACACGGGCTTTCGAGTGGTGATTCTGGTTATGGTGTTAACCTACTCAGTGACGCAGGTAGGTGTATGGTCCAGAGAATACGGGGTCACGTCCTAGGGCCGGATTGCATGAAAGCTTTGGTTATCTAGGGATAACCCGAGTCACCGCGTATCGATGGACAAAGAATGGTGTCCTAGTTGTAGGACTTCGTATTTTCCTATAAGATTCGTGGGAGGTTTTAGTTACCGTGGGGTAGCTAAGTGTTCCCGTGGAAGTTACCAAGTTCGCGTTTGAGGCCCATGGTGTGGAGATTGCATTAGAGATGCGTTTAGTGTAGATCGAGTCTAATCGAGGGCATGTGCCGCAGTGTTCTCGATTTCCTTCGTTGATGTTATGTGTTGTTATTTGAATGCTTGTGTGTTGTGGAGTGATAGGTTGTATAGTTTTCCCTATTCTACTGCAAGTGCACAGTTAATGCAATCGTAGTATATAAGGTATCGAATCCCACGAGGACTCTCAGTCACACAATAGATTAATAGCAGTTCAGATTAAATTAAGCTAAGCAGATGTGAAAGCAGTGAACGAAATAGCAAAGTAAATCAAGTGAGTTTGCGAGCAAGAAGGCGAAGCGTTAGGTTTCGGGAGTTCTCAGGAAATCAGGAACGCAAGCAATCAATCTATCTAGATCCAATCAATAACTATTCTAGAACTCAAACACTGATATAGAATTAACCAAATTCCTTTGCGATAATTCTCTAAGTCTAAGTGCAGCAAACCAAACTTCCGTTTGCGAGAACTAACAGATTAAACTAGCATTAATTCCAAGTTTGATATGTTCACAATTAACCTGAACCAAACTTTCGTTTGCGAACAGTTTAATTGCTTATCTAAATTCTTTCTAGTTAAATTAACCAACTTCTGCTGCATTAATCAACCTAACATCATAATTCTGATTAGCTACTTCAGATTAGGCATTAAGAACAACTTAGATAAAGAACTAGCAGATATGAATCTCTACAGATCAATTAAACTATAATTCTCTGAAATCCCTAATGAGAATCCTTCAACCTAACAGGTAATCTACTCAGACATGTTCATCTAAACAGAAGATATCATAAGTAGAAAACCAAATATCATAAAATCAAATAAGAACTGGGGTTCAAAATCAAGTCTCTTTCGAGATCAGGATCAGCCCCTCAGGCTTTCTGAAATAAAAATAGAACTAAAGTAAAGCGTATCAAAGCGTTGCCTAAACATTGGCTTAAAAACTCTATTTATAACCTAAAACACGTTTTGGGGCTTCTTTGTAAATATTAGGAACTTCTGGGCAGGACTGCAGTTTCATTAACCTTTATTAAACCGTCTTTTGGCCCATCTCGCTGGTGCATCGATCGTTGCCACGAGTGTGACGATCGTTGCAACTCGGAAATATCAACAGTGAACTTTATCTCTCGGCCAAATACTCCAATTAGCTCCAAAAAGTGCCTAAACCACCAAATATGCTCCAAATGTGCTTGTACCTAATAAACACCTGAAAAGACTCTAAAACATAGTAAAAGACTCGATAAATAACACATATACCATGGTTAAAATCCCTAAAATCCATGGTATATCAACTCCCCCACACTTAGCTCTTGCTTGTCCTCAAGCAAGACAAAGAACTAAATGTAGATAAGAGGTTTGAAAACTCTTCAGAAACTCATTTCATCCTAGAAGCTACAATACTCAGATTCCCCTTAGTAAACCACTTGAAAGAATCAATCACAGGATATCAAGACCACAATGTACTTCCCCCACACTTAGCAACTGTCCTAGGTAAACTCCACAATCACATTCAAGCATTCAAATTCTCCCTACTGACTTCTGCAAGTATTTAAGTGCGGTCTCACCTAAGGAGTATCAATCAAAGGGCACATGGATTCTTACCTTATCAGCTCTAGACCACCATACTATCTTTCTCTAGTTCCTTTCTTCTCTTTCCCTTCTTTAACAACTGATTTTTCCCCACTGGGTATCATTTTATTTTTTTTATCATTGTTCTTCCCGTTATGGGGTGTACTTTGGACACATTCCATGGTACACAGGATATGAGAGTTTCAGCTACCATTCCCATGACCACTTCGGAGTTACTAACTCATCCTCAGTTTATTATATATATATTTTTTTTTACTTTACAGAAGGGGAGAAGGGAACTAAATAGGACAGGTTTACAGGCTGTGTCAGAACTAACAAGGGAATCCGACACAAAGTATACCAAGCCCTTAGGTGAGAAATCTAAGTCAGTATTAAGGTTGAAGTCAGTAAAAGGATCCTCTGATACCTGAAGTGATGTGGGTGTTCTTAGTAGGTTGATCTGTGATGGGGTTTTCTAATAGTCAGAGATAGATCCTGCAACTTCATCCCAATGGTTACTTAAGTTCCTGCAAGTCTTGTAAATCTTCTCAGAAAATCATAGTTTCTTACTTAAACAATTTTGACTCAATAAAACAAAAATTTTTGAAAAACGGACTGACTCTTAAGAAAACAGAAAACAAAAGTCAGTAACACCTCCCCCACACTTAAGACACACTGTCCCCAGTAGTGTCCAGCGAAGGATCGGTAAAAAGAAAGAAAAATTGTTAATGGATGTTTTAGTTCTGTCGGGTTTTACCTCTGTCGCACAAGCATCGATCGTTGCACTAAGTGCACCGACCGTTGCTGTGCGATTCTTTCGTATTGTAACGATCGACACTATGGTGTATCGATCGACGCACTGCGCTTTCACGAACAGTTAGCAAATTAGCAGGTTAATCCGTCTGTTTTTGTCAATTTTGATCCCTGCAGACTGAAAACACTAGAGACAGAGTAAAACCGAAACAAAAGATGTATCGAATAGAGTACACATCATCCAAACAAAGTAGAATCCTAAAAATCAAAAGAAGAAAAGTGCAAAAGAAAAGAAAAAGTCAGAATACAGAACCGAAAGTATGGAGACTACTCTCACTCGCTCACATCGTCTATCCCACCATACAGTGCATCGTCATCGGCTGCCTCGGGTGCGGGATCGGTATCAGTCGGAGATCGCTGTCGACGACGTCGGTCAGGTACGGGCTGATGGATCTGTGGTGGCCTCCTGCAGCTGCAAGTACGCATGAAGTTCCAAAGAACTCGAAACATACCATCGGATCTCTCTCTCCACTCTGCCTCAGAATATGCACCGTAAGCCATCGCAGGCTCAGGAAAGGGACCCACAATGTCGACCGGGACAGGCGCGGGCGCAGGAGCAGGGGCAGAAGATGTCGAAGCTCGTGAGGAAGGCTCTCCCAGCGGATGAGCCATGGTCGGAATCCCACAATACTCAAAAATGGGAGTAAGTAAACTCCCTACCGTCTCTGTACCAGCTCCATCAAACGGCTTCAGCTGCAAATCAACCAAATGCTGTGCGAAAATAGCTCCCAAGTTGAGACCCGCAGTCGGATCTCTCACGCCAGAACCTCTAAACTGATCTCTCAGCCCCATAAACAGCAACTCCATCTCAAGTTTGCGCATCTTGTTGGCCTCAAACTTGCAAAGCAAGCTCCAGCACAAGATACGCGAGACATATCGCAGCACCGGATGTCTCATCTGCACTACTGGTGTGGTCCTGGAGTTGTATCGACCGCTGCCAATACTCTCCCAGAATGTGCGAGCCTCCACCGGATCCCACTCGAGTGGCATGGCTATGCGCCTCGGCGCAGTACTGAACCCGTAGATCCTGCAGAGATCAAGTAGAGGAATCCGATACCTGACTCCCCAACTCATGAAGGTGAAAGCACCCACTGTAGCGCTCCTGTGGTCGGGATCTGAGTAAACCACTCTGCAAGTGGCCAATAGCTGCCTGACCAGCTCAGGATAGAGGTCATAGTGTCGCATCGGCATTGTCCCTAGACCAATGCCTCTGCACACAGCCATCACCTGCTCATCGATCCCCAGAATCCTGCAGGTGGAGTAGTCCGCGAACTTGGTCGGATTGATGATCATCCCACACCAACCACTGTAGAGAAGCGAGTCATACTCATCCCATGAAGAGAGCAATGGCCGCTCTGTGAACTCAGCGGACCTTAAGAAATGTATGAGGTCCTCCGGCCACTGTCTGGTCGTCTGAAATGTTGTGGCGTCCTCTCTGGGCCAAGGTAAAGCAATCAGTGGCCCATATCTGTTGTATGGTGCGGGTGACTCTGATTCCCTGTTAAACCATTGAGGCGGTGGGGTGTAGTGTCTTGTCGCTGTGGAAGCTGTGGCTCGCTTCTTGCGGGGTTGCCTTTGAGATGCCATCTGCAAAAACAAAGTTCAAACATTTATCAAGTCTCGGCAAAATTTCACTGTGAAATCGCGAAGCATCGATCGTTGCATCTAAGGCATCGATCGTTGCAAGGCGATTTCGCGTTATCGAACATTTCCCAAAATCGCAATGCAACGACCGTTGCTCGAGAGCAACGACCGTTGCAGGGCGATTTTGCCGCAAACAAATCATCAAAAATCAGTCAAATCCAAACCACATTGTCTCAAATCAGTTCAAAATCATCATCCATCACCCTAAATCGTCTAAATTACGCATGCATCATCAGTTTTTGGTCCAAAAATCAACAACCCTAAAACCCTAAAAATCCAATCCGAAAATTCGAAAATTGAAGAACATTACCTTGATTTCTTGAGATATGGGTTGGGGAAATGGATTGGGAGCGTAAAAATAAGTAAAATAGTGCTTAGAAACAAGAAATTTGGCAAAGAAAAGTAGATTTTGGGTGGAGGTTCTCGGTGTGTCGACCAACAGAAATGGGGAAGAAGAAGAGAAAATAGGGTTTAAGGTGACTTACCTGGTCGTGGGTGCAACGATCGTTGCTTTAGGGGCAACGATCGATGCTGGTTGAACCAGATTGATTCCGGTTTAGCTCAACGTACCTTAATTTCGATTTAAACCAATTGCAACGACCGTTGCACATGTGAGCAACGATCGTCACACATCTCCAGACTTGTGTTCTGTATCTAATATCTAACAAAAACAACTAAAAACGTGAAATCCTAAGGAAAACACAAAAAATGAGAAAGAAAAATAATTAAACCTAGCAGTGGGTTGCCTCCCACTCAGCGCTTGTTTTAAGTCATTAGCTTGACTTTTGGAAAGGGGTCAGACTCATGGAGGTTTCAACAGAGACTTTGAGTGTCTCTGTGAATGCCTTATCATCCATGGTGGTGTGTAAGCAGTAGCAGCATGATGTCGTCCAAGGAACGTCGGGATGAATGTAGGGTGAAATTGACACTTGGGTGTTTTAACGCTCTTTCCTGCATTCAAAATAGTGGAGTCAGAAGGTTTGAACTTAGAGGATTTATGCTTTACCTTTGGCAAAGTTTTGATGTTCGGAGCTTTTTGTTTATGTGTAGTTTTAGGCCTTGAAGATGCTAGAATAGGCTCTTGTGGAACCACCATCTTCTTGTCAACCACTACTGTGCACTGGACCATATCTTTAGACGTAACGGGAGCTTTCGGGAATGGCAGTGGAGGCTTATAGGTTCTTTCTTTAGCAGGTCCTTGAGACATGAGTGAAACTGGTTCCTCTCAGGGTGCAACGATCGGTGCTTGTGATGCATCGATCGATGCTGTCGTCTCAGCTCGTGTTTCAACTATGGTCTCGGGTTTATCCGCTTCTTGATCCATTCCAGCCATCTCTGACTCAAATTTCTCTTCTTGGCTTGGTCCCACTTCAATCTGAACTATCCAAGTAAAGAGATCCATGTCAATCTCTGTTGAGTCGGGTGCATTGAAGCTTTCAAACTCAGGCAATTCAACATCAAATTCCCCACTGTCTTCCACAAATTCAACAGCCTTAACTGCTAGACATGATCCATGATCCATCTGTATGTCCAGCTGCTTCATGCGAGTGCTCAAGGATTCAAATTTCTCATTCAGATTAGTGTACAGGTTCTCCAGCTTCGAGCTGAAAGAAGCTGTGTTCTGCTGTTGCTTTTCAATCGATTGTTCTATCATCATCTCTAGTCTGCTCCTTTGTGTAGGAGGTGCTAGATAGGAAGTGTACTTATGGTCTCTTGATCCTTGAGCATGCCTAGAACCTTGTCTGTGCTGATGTCCCAATGTATGTCCATAAGAGTTGGCTCCAGCCACATAATGTACCTCTGTAAATTTATCAGTTTTTGCCTCTGCTCGGAACTGTCTCTCCCTAAGTAAGATGTCGTGGATGTCATCTATCTTACTCTGCATCTCAGCTACTTGCCCAACCAATACATGGTAATCTGGTAAGATGGGATTTCTTTCCCCATCTATTTTCTGACCTTTTGCGTTGCATATGTGACCCTCTTGGTCTCGTAGAACGCCGTTTTCACCGCGAATCAGAATCACAGGTTCCACGGCGCGGAACCTATTGAACGTCTCAGATCTCAGCATCGCTGTTCTCGCCTTGTGTCGATCGATGCAAGATGAGCAACGATCGATGCAGTGCGAATCCCTGCGAATCCAAAAATCAAAAACGTGAGTAAACAAGAAAATTAAAAAGAATGCTTAGTCTAAATCCTAGTACTAAATCTATAGGTGAACTCAAAGAGTCCCCGGCAACGGCGCCAAAAACTTGATAGGTTGTATAGTTTTCCCTATTCTACTGCAAGTGCACAGTTAATGCAATCGTAGCATATAAGGTATCGAATCCCACGAGGACTCTCAGTCACACAATAGATTAATAGCAGTTCAGATTAAATTAAGCTAAGCAGATGTGAAAGCAGTGAACGAAATAGCAAAGTAAATCAAGTGAGTTTGCGAGCAAGAAGGCGAAGCGTTAGGTTTCGGGAGTTCTCAGGAAATCAGGAACGCAAGCAATCAATCTATCTAGATCCAATCAATAACTATTCTAGAACTCAAACACTGATATAGAATTAACCAAATTCCTTTGCGATAATTCTCTAAGTCTAAGTGCAGCAAACCAAACTTCCGTTTGCGAGAACTAACAGATTAAACTAGCATTAATTCCAAGTTTGATATGTTCACAATTAACCTGAACCAAACTTTCGTTTGCGAACAGTTTAATTGCTTATCTAAATTCTTTCTAGTTAAATTAACCAACTTCCGCTGCATTAATCAACCTAACATCATAATTCTGATTAGCTACTTCAGATTAGGCATTAAGAACAACTTAGATAAAGAACTAGCAGATATGAATCTCTACAGATCAATTAAACTATAATTCTCTGAAATCCCTAATGAGAATCCTTCAACCTAACAGGTAATCTACTCAGACATGTTCATCTAAACAGAAGATATCATAAGTAGAAAACCAAATATCATAAAATCAAATAAGAACTGGGGTTCAAAATCAAGTCTCTTTCGAGATCAGGATCAGCCCCTCAGGCTTTCTGAAATAAAAATAGAACTAAAGTAAAGCGTATCAAAGCGTTGCCTAAACATTGGCTTAAAAACTCTATTTATAACCTAAAACACGTTTTGGGGCTTCTTTGTAAATATTAGGAACTTCTGGGCAGGACTGCAGTTTCATTATCCTTTATTAAACCGTCTTTTGGCCCATCTCGCTGGTGCATCGATCGTTGCCACGAGTGTGACGATCGTTGCAACTCGGAAATATCAACAGTGAACTTTATCTCTCGGCCAAATACTCCAATTAGCTCCAAAAAGTGCCTAAACCACCAAATATGCTCCAAATGTGCTTGTACCTAATAAACACCTGAAAAGACTCTAAAACATAGTAAAAGACTCGATAAATAACACATATACCATGGTTAAAATCCCTAAAATCCATGGTATATCATGGAGCTCGTCACGTCTTGGTAGCACATGACCAGCTATTTGTACTTGATTGTTATTTTGGGTTTGGGTGGGATTATTAGATTATTAGCAGCCTTTAGTTGGGAGCCGTCTCACTGGGTAATCTTAGATTGCTCATTAGACTCTTTTGTGTTTTTCAGGTTTGGCGTAGCTCGGCGGACGCGTAGGACACTCGGAGTAGTCTCGGGTTGGCATTGGGTATCGGTTGTTACGCATTTTGATTTATTTTCGGTTCTGGATTTTGTTGGGATATCCCGCTAAAAGTTTTGTATTGGACCCTATATTGTTATGAATAAGATTTAAATTTTTAAAGTAATGAAAACGGAATAATTCTCTGATATATGGTTTAGTCCGAACCGAACACAATACTCGTGGAAGCGGTACGGGTTGAAAAGCCTCGTATCATGGAAACGAGGTAAACGGAGTCAAAGGTGGCTTGGTTCGAGCCTTTGTCTCAAACCGGACTGTCTCTGGCTTTCGTATAGTGACAAACTCTTCTTGTATGAATGCTCGGGTTCGATCGGATGTTCTTGTTTGATTGTTGACCGGTCAGCTCGTCGGTCAGCGGAAAACGAGAAGGGGGCGTTACATGCAAGTTAAATTTGATGTCGCAAAGCTTCTCCGGAAAACAGAGAGATCACCTTACCTTAAGGAGAAAAGATCTTAATCTCCTTATACTATGAGAAAGTCCAAAAACGCTGCTACTTCTGCCAAATACTAACTCACGACATGTCTGTTTGTCCCCAAAAATCTCGGCATGAATCTACAAGGAATGCGGGACCAAGGTCAAATCCAACAACTGGTAAAACTAAGGGAGCTCCCACTCTTGACAAATCTGATTCGCTGTTTGGAGTTCTAGCTGAAGATCAGGTAGGGATATATCACTTACCAAGGAGACCTAAGATTTCTACTGAAATTCTTGAAAACATGAGGCATTATTTACTCGCAGCAAATGTTGGAGAGAGATTGGTTAGAGAAGAAAGAGCCAGGATATCAGTCAAGGAAGTGGAGAATGATCCCATTCTAGGAAATCTATGCTGAGATTTGAACCGGTTCCTATCTTCACCAAAGATATTGACAAAGGAAAATGCCATTTTTTAATTATGAATCGGCTTCCTCTCACACTCAAAGAGTTGATCTTGAAGGAACCAAAGACAAACTGATGTCTATTGCAATTTCCTCGGGTAGGGCTTTAGAGCAGTACTCAAATCCTTCTTCCACACAAAGCGAGAATCCCAGAATTCTAGCCTCAAGAAGACTTGTTTCTTTTGGTGATTGTTCAACGGTTTATAGGTCTGGCTGTTCTAAAGCCAACTTATCCTGGACAACAATCAAGAACTTTTCAGTGAGGAGGAGATCCCGCAAAAGCAACATGAAACTTAAAGTTCCCTCATATAATGTTGTTGGAATGGAAGTGACAAATAAACAGGGTCTGGAGAAAGGTGTCATCGTCAAAAGGAAATCGGATGTGATATGCTCGAGTTTTAATACCTAGAGCTACACTGCAAGTGCACAGACGTGATTAGTAGTATATATGGTATAGAATCCACAGAGACTCAAGTGTCTTACGATAGACTATAGAATGTCGAGTTAAGCTAGGTGAAACAGAGAGTAAGCAGTAAACAAGGCAGTAAATTAAAATAAAAAATTGTAAGCAAGCAAGCGAAGCGTCAAGTCAAAGGAGTTCTCAGGAAATCAGGAACATATGCTAATCAATCAATCGGAATCTAATTAAGAACTGTTCTAGAACTAGAATCACAGAAGCATAAGAAACCAAATTTCGTTGTGAGTATTATCTATGTCTAGCAACCTAGCAAACCAACTTTTGTTGCGAGTTCTAGAGATCCCAAACATGCATTAATCTCAAGTCCTTTCGTTCACAATTCTTCTAAACCAAAATTCTTTGCAGATAGTCAAATTGCTCATCTAGGTTCTTTCTAGTTAATTAACCAACTGTCGTTGTGGAAATCAACCTAACATCAATAATCTAAGTGTTCAATTCAGATCAAGCAGGACAACCCTAGATGAAGAACTAGAAAGTATGAATCCCTATAGATTGATTAACCTATAATTCCTTGAAATCCCTTATGAGAATCCCTAAACCTAACAGGTAAACTACTCAGACATGATCAATAAAGCATAAATCATAATGAATAGGAAACCAAATATCATAAAATGGATAAAGAAACGTGGGTTCGAAATCTCTTCTCTCTCGAGTACAAGACCAGCCCCAAACTCTCTCAATCTATCATAGAATAAAACTTAGCCTAAAAAATAGCTTATAAACCCTAATATAATACCTAAACACGTCTGAGACTTCTTTGTAATTATGAGAAACTTCTGGGCCAAAGTGTAATTTCCAAAGATCTTCAATAAGTCGCTGAGAAAAGCATGACTCGCGATTGGTGTCGATCGATGCCAAGGCAGCGTTGATCGACACAAGCATCCAGAATCGACTCCAACTTCTTCTTCTCGCATAAATGCTCTAAAAGTCTCCATAATGTGCCATAACCTCCAAATGTGCTCCAAACGTACTAGACCTGTAAACACACATAAAAGGACTCCAAAACACAACAAAAGACTCGATAACAAAGACATATACCATGGTTGAAAGTACTAAAAACCATGATATATCAACTCCCCTACACTTAGCCTTTGCTTGCCCTCAAGCAAACATAAAACCAAGATCATGAGAAGAAGTTTGAAAACTTCAGAAACTTGTTTCATCGTAGGAGCACCACACTCAGATTCTCCTTAGTAAACCACATGAAAATGAACCTGCATACATCAAGACCAATATGTACTTCCCCCACACTTAGCAACTGTCCTGAGTAAACTCCACAATCATATCCAGAGCATTCAAATTCACTACACTGACTTCTGAAATCTAGTAAGTGCTATCTCACCTAGGGAGTATCGATCAAAGAACACATGGACTCTTACTTTGTTAGCACCTGACCACCATACTATTGTTTTTGGTTCCTTTCTTCTCCTTTTCCTTCCTTAGCACTGATTTTCCCCACTGGGTATCATTTTATTTTTTCTATCAGTGCTCTCCCATTTTTATTGGGGTATTACCTTGGACATGTTTCCATGGTTGCACAGGAGGTAATAGGGGTCTCTACCACTCTCGTGACCACTTCGAAGCTACTAGCTTATCCTCAGTTTATCTCTTTTTTACTTTCAAGGCAGGGGAGAAGGGAACAAAAATCAAATAGGTTCACAATCTGTGTTTGGACTAACAGAGGAATCCGACTCAAAGTATACCAAGCCCCTAGGTGAGAACATTAAGTCAAGTTACAATGAAGTTAGTAATGGATCCTCTGAATACCTGAAGTGATATGGGTGTTCTCAGTAGGCTGGTCTGTGTGGGGTTTTCTAATAGTCATAAATCATCTGCAAACTCATCCAATGGCCACTTAAGTTCCTGCAAGTGTTTTAATCTCCTCAAAAAGTCCATGTTTCCTACTCTATTTTGACTCAATAAAACATATTGGACTGACTCTAAGAAAACAAAAAAATGGTGCGTCAGTAGCTACCTCCCCCACACTTGAAACACACTGTCCTCAGTGGAATCGAAGCTTGGGCTCGGTGAGAACAAGAAATCAGAAGGAACAGATTCCAAAAAAAGTCAGAGAACCTTACATGTCATCAGCCTATGTTGATCGATGCTCAGGACCGCGTCGATCGACATAAGGTGAATTTACTCGCAGTTTTGAGATAACCACTGATTAAACCGCAACCGTTACGGTAAAAGCGTAAACCGTATGTGACCTCTGCGTCGATCGACACACAGGACCATTTTGATCGATGCAGGGTGATTCCAACCTGTTCTCACGCTATGAACACACCAAAAGAAGAAAAATCAAAGCAGCCAAAATCAAAACGAAAAATAAAAGAAAGAACAGACCTAGTAGTGGGTTGCCTCCCACTTAACGTTTGTTTAAAGTCAGTCGCTTGCCTATAGGAAGGAGATCAGACTTATGGGGGGATTCAACAGAGGCTTGGGGTGCCTCTGTGAATGTCTCGTCATCCAGGGTGGCGTATAACCAGTCGGATAATGAGATCTCCCAATGAAAGGGCGAACGGAACCAGGGTGGGAGCGAAGTGTGGGTGGGATATTGCGTTTTCCTACATTCACAGCTGATGGATCAGGAGGTTTAAGTTTAGAGGAATCATACCTTTGCTTTGGTTGAAGTGAGATGTCTGGAGCTTCCTGCTTATGAGCAATTGCAGGCTCTGAAGATGTTAGAGCAAGTTCTGGATGAACTGCCATCTTCTCTACTCCAATCTGAATCTCTGGTTACACCTCAACATTGAAGCTCTGTCCATAAATGAGGGTTCTCTGCAGCTTATCCATCTTGAACTGCAAATGCTTATCTCCTAGGTGGAGATCAATCGGACCACGTCTCACATCAATCACTGCTCCAGAAGTAGCTAAGAAGGATCTACCAAGCAGCAAAGGATCATCCGGTTCAACCACATACTTCAGCACTACGAATTCCGTTGGAATCATGTAGTCTCCAACTCTGATAGGAATGTCCTCAAGAACTCCTTCGGGATACCTCTTTGTTCGATCAACTAGGATAAGAGCAATTCTAGTAGGCTGGAAATCCATCAGTCCTAATCTCACAACCACATAGTATGGCATGAGATTCACACCAGATCCTAAGTCACACAGAGAACGCTTGAAGCTGTCCATAAAGATGGAACAATCTAGCACAAATACTCATGGGTCTGGAAGCTTCTCCGTGATCTGAAGCAGCTTCTTTTCCATCACTTTCATGCACTTAGGTTCATCTAGCTCATGTTTGGACCTCGTAGAAGCCTTGGGATAGGACAATGGAGGCTTATAGACTCGTTCTGGGACTGTTGCAGGTTTCTGATCTCGTCTGCGATCAGTGTCGATCGATGCAAAGAATGTGTCGATCGACACAGGACGATTATAAGCACTTTCATCATACGTATCGAGATTGTGTCGATCGACACTTAGTGTGTGTTGATCGATGCTCGGCGCAGACTGATAGAACTCGTCAAGAAATTCAGTAATGATGCCTTCTTCCTCGTATGTCAAATCAACTTCATCTCCTGTAATCACAGAATTGACGAATTGCTTATGTTCAGCTCTTCCTGATCTATTTTTCCTTTGCGTTGCTCCAGCAGTCTGCTGAACCTGAACATCCAGCTTCTTCACATGAGTTCTCAAAGACTCAATCTTTCCATTCACATCAAGGTACATATCATCTATCTTTCCACTAAAGTCCACTGTACTCTTCTGCTGACCTTCCAAGAGTTGTTCCAAGAGACCCATCATCTTATCAGATTGCTCATTTTGTGGAGGAGGAGTCTGATATGAAGAAGAGCCTTAATCTCTGGAGAATGAGCTATTATGCTGAAAAGGTCTCTGAAATGCATACTTTGGTGTGAAACCAAAAGTCTGTCCATGCTGATTCCCATATCTCTGACCTTGATAACCAGCTCCAGCTATGTAATTGACGTCCTCAATCTCCTGAACATCCACTTTCTTCCCAAGTAGGATGCTATGAACAAAATCAATCTTGCTCCTCATCTCAGCTATTTGTGAGCTATCAGCTTTCCCACCAGATTTCTGTCTCTCCATATCAGCATTCTTGACACTATTACTAGTCACCAAGTTCTCAATCAGCTACTTGGCTTCCTCTGGAGACTTAGTGTTGAAGTTACCATTACTTGCAGCATCTGGAGCCATTTGAACCTCAGAGCAACTCCTCTGAAGAAAATGCCCAGCAGTTGAACCTCAGAGAAACCATGATGAGGGCAATCTCTCTGGTACATCCTAAATCTCACCCAAGCTGCCTTCAAAGGCTCTGTAGATCCATGCTTGAATGCCAATAGATACTATCTAAGCTGATCACATCTAGCATCATCATAGAAATGCCTCAGAAACCTCTTCTTCACTGCATGCCAAGTAGTCAGAGTCGCAGGTGGAATCTGCTTCAGTCAATTAGCAACTTCTCCTCCAAGAGAGTGAGGAAAAAGGTAGCAATATAAGTAGTCATAGCTAACTCCATTATGCTTCACCCCAGTGACTAAAGACTCAAAATCCTCGATGTGATCCATGGGGTGCTCATGTGGGAGTCCATGAAAAAGGTGCCATCCCACAAGAGTGTAATAAGACGTCTTCAGCTCAAACTCATTTCGTGCAAATGTAGGAGGTACAATCGCAGACCTGAATCATAAAACTCACCAGGTCTGTTGTAATCAGCTAGTGTCCTCCTAGCATGAGGCTCTGGTGCTCTAGGCACTTCTGGTTGTGGATTTCCTTTTTCGCCTTGAGCTTCTTGATTCTGTGACAGCTGAACAACATCTCGAACAATCACATTCCCTTCAACATCTATCCTCTGTCCCTGAGCATTATAGGGAATGTTCTGCAAGTCCCTCAGAACACCTTCAGCATCTCGTATTAAGATCACAGGGTTAGGATTAGCCATCTTAACTAGCTTCTGAGCTTTCATGTTCTCTCTCTCTCTTTAGCTTTGCAAGCTCTTTAAGCTCAAGATTCACGAGCTCCTTGTCTAAATTGCTCCTTAGGGTCCGATCAGGCATAAACTGTCTCGTTCACGCAAGTGTGTCGACCGACGCAGGGAGAGCGTCTATTGACGCTAGGCGCGAAATAGTGCTGATCGACAGTCAGGACCATGTCTATCGATGTTGTGCGATTCTAGGCGTACCTGAAACGCAATAAAACAAAAATTAGTTAACAAAAACGAAAATCTAGTCTAAACTCTAAATTCAAATCTATCGAAGACTCAAAAGAGTCCATGGCAACGGCGCCAAAACTTGATATGCTCGAGTTTTAACCCCTAAAGTTACAATGCAAGTGCACAGACGTGACTAGTAGTATATAGGGTATCGAATCCACAGAGACTCAAGTGTCTTACGATAGACTATAAAATGTCGAATTAAGCTAGGTGAAATCGAGAGTAAGCAGTAAACAAGGCAGTAAATTAAAATAAATGGTTGTAAGCAAGCAAGTGAAGCGTCAGGTCAAGGGAGTTCTTAGGAAATCAGAAACACATGCTAATCAATCAATCGAGATCTAATTAAGAATTGTTCTAGAACTAGAATCACAGAAGCATAAGAAGCCAACTTTCGTTGTGAGTATTATCTATGTCTAGCAACCTAGCAAACCAACTTTCTTTGCGAGTTCTAGAGATCCTAAACATGCATTAATCTCAAGTCCTTTAATTCACAATTCTTCTAAACCAAATTTCTTTGCAGATAGTCAAATTGCTCATCTAGGTTCTTTCTAGTTAATTAACCAACTGTCGTTGCGGAAATCAACCTAACATCAATAATCTAAGTGGTCAATTCAGATCAAGCATTAAGAATAACCCTAGATGAAGAACTAGAAAGTATGAATCCCTACAGATTGATTAACTTATAATTCCTTGAAATCCCGTATGAGAGCCCCTAAACCTAACATGTAAACTACTCAGACATGATCAATGAAGCATAAATCATAATGAATAGAAAACCAAATATCATAAAAGGGATAAAGAAACATGGGTTCAAAATCTCTTCTCTGTCGAGTATAAGACCAGACCCAAACTCTCTCAATCTCTCATAGAATAAAACTTAGTCTAAACAATGGCTTAAAAACCCTAATATAATAGCTAAACATGTCTAGGGATTCTTTGTAATTATAAGAAACTTATGGGCCAAAGTACAATTTCCAAAGATCTTCATTAAGTCGCCGAGAAATCCTGACTCGCGATCGGTGTCGATCGATGCCAAGGCAGCGTCGATCGATGCAAGCATCCAGAATCGACTCCAATTTCTTCTTCTGGAACAAATGCTCTAAAAGGCTCCAAAATGCGCCATATCCTCCAAATATGCTCCAAACGTACTAAAACTGTAAACACACATAAAAGGACTCCAAAACACAACAAAATACTCGATATCAAAGACATATACCATGGTTTAAAGTCCTAACAACCATGATATATCAGGATGCTAGCAGTCAAACTACAATGAAGGTAGTGAGATGCAAAACTCAGTTGATGGTCCCAAATGAGAGACTGGTTGATTCCAATAAGTCTTCTGAGCTGGAATTGCCAAGGTTTGAGCTGTGCACAAGACTTGAAGATTCCAAGACTGCAGGAAATGCGAAAAGAACATTTCACAGAGGTGCTTTTCTTGATGGAAACAATGCATAATAGAGATGTTTTAGTAGATCTTCAAGTATGGTTGGGGTATGAAATGGTTTGTACTGTCAACCATATTGGTATGTGTGGGGGTTTCCCAGTTTTCTGGAAAGCCAACGTGGAAGTAGAGGTCATATCCACGAGCAAAAGCATTATAGACCTCAGTGTAAAGTTTGGTGAGTTTTCCTTCTATATGACTTGTATATACGGTGATCCCAATGTGAAGTTCAAACATTTGGTTTGGGAAAGGCTCCTAAGAATTGGAATTTAAAGAAAGGGCAGTTGGTGCATGTTGGAATTCTTCAACGAAATCCTAAATAACGATGAGAAGATTGGACGTCCGCTTAGGAGCGATAATTCATTCAAGCCCTTCATAGATATGCTCAATGGTTGTAAGATGTCCGAATTTTCTAACGTTGTGAATGGTTTTACTTGGGGAAAGTTGGAGAAACACTTTTTGGATTCAAATCCTCTTAGTCAGATGCTTTGGAAATGAAGACTAGTACGACATGTTTCCTACTTCAAACCAATACTTCCTATCCAAAATAGGTAGTGATCATAGACTAGTGCTAATCAAATTGCTCTCCTCTCAAGAAAGTTATAAGGGTTTCTTTAGATTTGATAAAAGGTTTCTGAAAAGCCCTTAGTCAAATAAGCTATTCAAGGAGCTTGGTCTAACGATCCAAATGTTGAGAAAAATATGTCTGAGAACTTAAAAAGCTTCAGGAAAGCTCTCAGTAAGTGGAAGCGTGAGAATCCTGTTAATTCCCTGGGCAGAATTGAACAGATTCAGAAGCACATAGAGATAGAACAATCTACCAATCTGCCATCTTCAACAACCATTTTTCTCTTAAAGTTGATCTCTCAAAGGCCTTAAAGGATGAAGATTTCTTTTAGAGTCAAAAATGCCATGAAAAAGTGCTCAAAGAAGGCGATCGGAATACTCGGTTCTTCCACAATTGGGTCAAAACAATCAGATCAAGGACCGATGTCTCTATGCTCCTATATTCACATGGTAAATGAACATCACTCTGAAGCCTCAAAAGGAGATGTAGCGGTGTAGTATTTCCAAGAGCTTTTCACATCTTCAAATCCAGATGTCTTAAGTAACCTTTTTACTGGTTTCATGGAGTAAGTTTTGCCAGCTATGAACCTTCAGCTCACCAACCAAATCTCTGAAGAAGAAGTCAGATTTTCTGTTTTGCGATTAAGCCATCCAGTGCTCCTGGTTCAGACGGTATGATGGGTCTTTTCTTTCAACATTACTGGGACATCATGATAAGCAAGTTACTAAAGAGGTGATATGATTTTTTTGAAGAAGACATCCCTCCTGAAGAGTGGAACTTCACGCAACTTTGTCTGATTCCCAAGATCCCAAATCCGGTTAAGATGACTGATCTTCGTCCCACCAGTCTCTTCTCTGTGGCATACAAGATAGTTTCGGAGACACTGGTATCAAGACTCCAGCCCTTCCTCCCTAGGCTCGTATCTCCGACACAATCTGCGTTTGTGTCGAAAAGGTTGATTTATGATAATATACTGATTTCTCACGAAGTGTTCCGTGGTTTGAGAACGGTTCCAAAGTTGGTAGAAAAGTTCATGGTGGTCAAAACGGACATGTCAAAGGCTTTTAACAGAATTGAGTGGATATATTTAGAAGCTCTCCAGCACGCCTTAGGATTCAGCCAGAAATGGATTATCTGGGTAATGACTTGTGTTACTATGGTCAAATACACAGTGATTATGAATGAAGTTGAGCACGGTTTGATTGTTCTAAGGAGAGGTCTAAGTCAGGGGTACCCTCTATTCTCATTTCTGTTTTTTCCTTTGAACAAAAGGCCTCTCCCATATGCTATCTAGAGTAGAGGAGCTAAACATGATTGAAGGCATTAGTTTCTTAGATAATGGTCCGGCAATCCATCATTTACTTTTTGCTGATAACACACTCTTCATGTGTAAGGCAAACAAGTTTCATAGTGTTGTGATCAAGCAAATACTTTTCACTTATGGTATGGCTACAGGGCAGGTGATTAACATGGCTAAGTTCTTCATTACTTTTGGTTGTGATGTTCTGAAGGAGAACATGCTGAAGGTCAAGGAGATCCTGGAAATTGAAAATGAAGGTGGGGCCATGCACTTACTTGGGATTTCCTGAGTGCTTCAGTGGCACCAAAGTGGAGATGTTATCTTACCTTAAAGATAACATGAAATCTCGCCTCTCAGGATACTTTGCTAGGCAGCTCTCTCAAGGCAGTAAGGAAATAATGATAAAATCAGTAGCCATGGTCATTTCTCCATACTGTCTAAAAGCACACTAGCCAATCTTACTAGTGACATGGCCAGTTTTTGGTGGAGTGCTCAAGAGGCCAAAATAAAAACTCAGTGGGTGGCATGGGATCATCTTTGTGTGCCAAAACATCTAGGTGGCATGGGTTTTAGGGACTTGGAAAGTTTCAGCCAAGCCCAATTGGCAAAACAAACTTGGCGCCTGCTACAAGACCTCATTGCATGTTTTCCAGAGTCTTCAAAAGTAGGTACTATCCTCACTCTGATATTCTTTATGCGACTCTGGGTAGGCGACTTCCCTTTGCTTGGTGCAGCATTTTACATGGTAGAGAACTACTTGTGCATGGTTTGAAGAAAATGGTAGGCGATGTGTGCTCACTGAAAGTATGGACTTCTCCTTGGATGATGGATGAAAAGAAGCGAGCTCCATTGATGAAAACATTATTGTGGATCTTGACTTGTTGGTGTGTGATCTGTTGAAATCAACCACAAAGCGATGGAATGACGCGAAGCTTGAGGATCTTTTCTTTCAATCGGACATAATGCTAATCAAGGATATTAAACCGTCTATATCTTCTCCAGATTTCCTAGTTTGGGACCATAACAAAAACGGGAAATACTCTGTGAAATCATGGTATTGGCTTGCTTCGCAGATCAACAAACATCTTCTCTTTCGGGAAGCTCATATGCATCGTTATTTAGCCGTCTTATATCCGAGGTCTGGTCTCTCAAAATGGAACAAAAGATCAAGAACTTCATCTGTAAGGCTCTCTATGGTGCTATACATGTGGTTGATCAAATAAGCAGAAGAGGCATGAGAATTAACTCGAGATGCCAAATATGTGGCCTAGAAGGAGAGTCAATTAATCATGTCATTTTCCCTTGCACCGTAGCACGTCAATGGTGGGCAGTGTCTCTTTTTCCATCTCCAGAAAACAGTTTTAACCAGGAATCGGAATATGAGAACATATACTACCTCCTAAAGTCAATGAAGAACTTCAACATACCCTTGACAACAAGAATGAGCTTCCTGTTGGGAATGTCCTGAAATCTATTGTATTTACTCTAAGTGAAAGTTGTATTGTCGAGATGAGACAGTCATATAATAATGGGCAATCATAATGCTTTGCTAGAAGCCACTTATGATCAATGAGTTTAGAACTCGTTGCTAGTATTATATGATCCTACAGGGTCACACACCTAAGCAAACTGGATATAGAATATGGGGTTGATCATTAGTGTAATGATCTGATAAATGTATATATGATATGCATTCGATAACAAGTTTCTGAGGCAGTGTCGATCGACACAACATGTGTATCGATCGACACAGATCGCGGACCAAAATAGCGATTTTGGTTTATGACTTGATTAACTTCGGTTTAATCCTTGGTTAATCAGGTCGTGATAGAAGTCGACATATATAAGATATATGGACGACTTTTACACAGAAAAGACCTAATTCACAGCCACTTTAGAGAAACTGAAAACCCTCTGAGAATTCCGATCTCTAACGGCACTAGCATCACGTCCGTTCCAGTTTGTGTGCGTGTGGATACCAGTAGAGGCGCTAATCAATCTCGAACACCTAATCATCTTCCGCTGCATAACTTCCAAGTATCTTTGAGATCTTCAATGATATAAATATGAATCCTAGATCCTAGGCTTGGAATTTATACTTAGGGTTGCTAATTCTGATTAGAACTGCTAGAAATTCCTTCAGTGGTATCAGAGCCTTAGTGTTCCATTGAATATGTAGCATGTTGATTAGATTAGTTGAATCTGTATCGTGATATATTGGATATATGCATGCTAAGTTGGTTTTTGATCGAAGTAATCTCGTTTAGGTTTCCTGTTCGAAAATGTTTATAGGGTTTTTCGCATTGTGTCGATCGATGCCAATCCGGTGTCAATCGACACAGAATGGTAACCCGAATAAATTTTAGGTTTGCCCTAATTGTGACGATCGACACAAGTGTTGTGTCGGTCGACACGGACCTTGCGAAAAGGTTAATCGGTTCAATTGGATTGGACCGGTTATCGATTTTGGTCAAAATTGGTTAAACCGCTTAGAACGGTTTATTGCGATTGGTTTGATTTGGTTGGCGTCGACCGACACTAATGTAGTGTCGATCGACACTGACCGGTTATCAAAACCGGATCAATTGGATTGATCGGTTATCGCAAATTGGTTTTTAGAAGGATTGCATCGACCGACACTATAGTAGTGTCGGTCGACACAGGTCCGATGGTTTTGGTTATTGAACCTGAAATCACAGAACCAAACCAAAATAAATCCAATTCTTAGAATAATTAAAACTTAAGAAAATTAGTAGTTTTAAACAGTTCCGTTCCTCAACTAAAATATCAAGTAATCCTTGATGTCTTTCCAATCTTGTCAACTGTCAAGACTCTTTTCATTGTGCGATAGACTTGCAGTGCGAGGTGTCCACAATTACATGAGTAAGGCAGGAGGTAATTGTGTTGATGGTTTTGCAGTGTAAGGCATCAACAATTACATGACTTAAGAGATTGGTTTTGCTTGACTGGGCCATCGAAATCGTTTTGGGCCCAGAGACATCATGTGGATTGGGCATAAGATGTCAATCCACAACCAAGAGTTATATTGGATATAACTAGCAAATTTGTTGCTTACCTTGATAGCTGAAATTTGGGCGATGAGCCAAAGCTCACTCAAGTTTCAGTGAAGTATGGGTCTTGGATCATTATATTCATTTGAGGAAACATTTTTTTGAATGTAATGCGAGTCTTCTTAATAGTTAAGACTTCTCATTTCTTGAACATCATAACTAAAACCTTTTCTTTGCTAAGCTCCAGCTATGTCTAGCACAAATAATCACAACCATTTCTCCCTGAGATCCGTCCTTGAGAAGGACAAGCTGAATGGATCTAACTTTCTGGAATGGTATCGGAACTTGAGAATCGTTCTCAAACAGGGGAAGAAGGACTATGTCCTTGAGAAAGTTCTCCCCAGGAAGTACCGAGCCAATGCCTGGCAGTCAGAAAAGGATGCTTGGGATAAGCATTCTAATGATCTGCTAGATGTGTGTTGTCTCATGTTGGCTACCATGAACTCGGATTTGCAGAAGCAATTCGAGAACGTGGAGTCGCCAATAGAGATGATCACTAGCCTGGAAAGTATGTTTCAGGAGCAGGCACGAACTCAGAGATACCAGACGGTTAAGTCTCTAAATGAGTGCAAGCTACCAAAGGACGGAGCAGTTAGTCTTCATGTCATTAAGATGATGGGTTATATTGATAACCTAGGGAAACTGGATTGTCCCATTAGCCAAGAGTTGGCTACTGACATCATTCTGCAGTCACTGCCGTCAAGCTATGATCAATTTGTTATGAACTATAACATGAACAACTTGACGAAGACGTTGACTGAGTTGCATAAGATGCTCAAAACTGCTGAACCTAACATCAAGAAGGACACCCCAAATGTCCTTATGGTGCAAAAGGGTTTATGGCAGGACGAGCTCGATTGTGAATCCAAGCGAGTCTAACCATGCTCCTAAGGTTAAAATTGGTCCTTCTAAAGATGATAAGTGTCATTATTGTAAAGGTTATGGGAATTTGAAAAGAAATTGCAATATTATGAGAAGCTGAAGAAGACGTACGAGACTTCTTCTTCAGGTATTTATGTTATAGAAGTAAATGTTACTTCTTATGGTTCTACTTATTGGGTATTAGATACCGGCTGTGGTACTCTTATTTGTACAAATATGCAGGACTTAAGCAAAAGTAGGACTTTGGAGAAAGGCCAAGTGGACATGCGCGTGGGAAATGGAGCAAGAGTTGTTGCATTAGCCGTAGGAACATTTCATTTTTTTTTCCTTCTGGATTGGTTTTTAAACTTAAGAACTGCTACTATGTACCTGCTATAAGCAGAAATATTATTTCTATTCCTTGTTTTGGATATGGAAGGATATCAGTTTTCAAATTAAAAATAAGTGTTATTCATTTGATTACAACGATATGTTTTATGGTAGCGGTCCATTAGAGAATGGACTTTATGTTCTAAAATAAAACGTGCATATCTATAACATTAGTAACAAGAGATCCAAGTCAAATGATACGAATTAAAAATTTTATCTGGCATTGTTGTTTGGGCCACATAAATGAGAAACGGATTCAGAAGCTCCATAGTGATGGACTTTTGGGCTCATTTGATTATGAATCATGTGAGAAATGTGAATCTTGTTTATTGAATAATTCAGTGATCATACGAGAGATTGTGAAATTGTTTCACAACTCACTCCTCCTGAATCGGACTTTATTAGACATGGTTCGATCAATGATGAGTCACTCAGATTTTTCATTGTCCTTCTGGGGATCATTCTAGAAACGTCTGCGTTTACACTAAATAGGGTTCCATCAAAATCAGTTACAAAGACACCACAGGATATGTGGACTGGAAATGTTCCTAATTTGTCTTTCATGAAGATTTGGGGTTGTGAGGCTTATATTAAACGTTTAATCTCTGATAAACTCACACCCAAATCCGATAAGTGCTAATTCGTTGGTTGTCCTAAGGAGACCAAGGCATATTACTCTTACAACCGGTCCGAGAACAAAGTGTTAGTTGCTCGGAACTGTGTTTTTCTTGAGAAAGACTTCCTTTCCAGGAAGAATAGTGGGAGTAAAGTACAACTCGAAGAAATTCAAGAATCACAGGAGACTGCTCAACCTGATAAGGAAGAGCAACAGTTGGATCCACAAAGAGTTGTAGAACCTACACCTGTGGTGCCTGAAGTTTTCAAAGGATCTGATGAATGGCGAGTTTCTGAAGTAGTGTCGATCGACACAGATCGCGACCAAAATACTGATTTTGGTTTATGACTTAATTAACTACGGTGTAAACCTTGGTTAATTAGGTCGTGGTAAAAGTCTATATATATGAGACATGTGAACGAATTTTACACAACCTAAAGCTCACAGATCCGAAAGGATTCGTCACGAACCCGAGAGATTTGGATTTCTCGTAACCAATTGCCATGATCTGTTGATCATTGAAAGTGACGAGCCTGCGAATTTTGAAGAAGCAATGATGGGCCATAACTCCGATAAATGGCTGAAAGCCGCTGAATCCGAAATGGGATCCATGTCACAGAACCAAGTGATAACTGGGATTTTCGCAATCCTTTGAGGTACCAATTCCTCAAGCTTATCGATGTTGCTTTGAGGTATCGAACCTTTTTGGGACGGATAAAACCAATACGCACACACTAAACTTCTAGAGTCAAATCAATTCAATTAAGTTTTTGTTCTAACAATCCTAACAAAAACAAATCAAATAGAGTAAACAAAAAGCAAATAACAAATGGATTCAATCAATGACAGAAATAAGGCCTAAAGGTTAAGGTCAACGGATAGGTGACTCGGGATGATCAAGGAATTCTAAGTCAAACTTCATAGAAGCTAATCTCCTAGCATGGAACACACCAAGTAAATCAGTTTAATCTCTTAATACCAATTCTTCACTTGATCCTAACTCAAGAACAAATTATCATTTGTGAATTAGAATCGAATGAGCATTCAAACAGGTTCCGAACAGCAAACAATCACTCTATACATACATTCTCATGTTCTAGAATGTGAAAGTCCTAACAAATCTAGAAACTGGAATTTCATCGAACATGTTGTGAACAAGAAATTCTAAACATCCTAATCAATGTGATCAAGATTAATTAGGCACTAAGCACACTTTGATAGATGAGATTTTAAACAATCAATCACTAGAAATCCTTTGATCACCCCTAATCAACCTAATCCTACCTAACCCATAAGCCTATGAAGAACTACTCACTAATCATCATATGAACAACAAAATCCATAGAAACAATGTTGATCATAGAAAACTAGAGATAGATTGAAGGATTTGATGAAGGAATCACAAAAGAAGTACTAGATTAATCCAAGAAATCCAAACTTGTTCTTCCAAGTGTTTAGAACATAAAATAAAGCTTAAGAAACCATAAAAAAAATAGGTTTTTGGCTTAAATAATCAATATGGTGCGAACCGGGTCAACCCGGAACAAACCGGGTGTTGACCCGGATCCAAGGCAGATTCTGGGTTTTGTATCAGCCAGCCAGCCCGATATGCTGGCCGATATGAACTCTCGGATTTTTCTGGGAAGGTTCATATCGGCCTGGCCACCCGATACGCTACCCTGTATGAACTCTCGGATTTTTCTGGGAAGGGTCGTATCGGCATGGCCACCCGATACGCCACCCGATATGGACTGTCTGAATTTTTTGTGTTGAGATGCATCCAGTAAATCAGGCATAACTCTTTCCATATAGCTCCGAATGACTTCAAACCACCTCCATTAGAAAGCTAACTCAATTTCCCACGATTTTTATTCAGAATCCCAGAGCTAAAATTCAACGTAATATCTTCATATGACTCAATCTTTCAAGCTCATCGGTTTGGTCCTTCATCACCATTTCACTTGCAATCACTCCTTTGGCCTCCAAACTCTTCCAAACATCCTTAGCAACTCCAAGAACCTACAAAACATAGGAAAAACTCCGAATGCAAGCCTAGAATGCCTAAACCTAGCTCTAGAAGATCCTATACTCTAAACACACCAATGACCAAAGAAATGAAGCCAAAAGAAACTAAAAAAAAAGTAAAACATGATCCTAACAATAGCCTAAATGCATGAAAATACAAGTATATCAATTCCCCCAAACTTAAACCTTGCTTGTCCACAAGCAAGCATAAGACTATTAAAGCAAGTTGGGAGAAAGGTTTGAAGGCGGGAGCTCATATCCAAAGCCAAAACTGAGATCAACAAGTTCCAATTCGAGTCAACGTCACCAAGATGCAACCAAGTTAGGCTTACTCCAAAAATTTAGCCATGCTCATCAAGACAAAACTCTTAGCTCAATTCTCAACCTAGACAAGCATTCCTATCAACTAGCTCTTTAACATTCATTAGGTTTTCAAGTGGATCTTACTCAATGCAAGGTGATCAAACTCATTTGGCAAAGGGACAAGGTTTTGAGATTAAAGTGATCTCAATCAAAAGAGGGGTTTATTCCAAAAGCATGAAGGTTATCTCATAAAGAAGTGAATGAGCTATAGTAAAATGCTAAGAGTTAGAGGCAATTGGTGCATACTAGGTTGATTTCCATCTACCCATGCCCCAATTACTTCTTCTCCTAATCTAGCCCACCTAAATGGATACTACCCTTGAACAAGGCTATTTTTGCCTCATCCCCTTTTCTCAATCAGACATTTTCCAATCAAACTCCCCAAGGATCAATAAAGACTTTTCAAAACAGTGGCAAATCTTTTCTTTTTAACTTCGCTCAAATCTTTCTTTAGCAATGGTCTCTTTTCTTTCTTTAAGGTGAGCCTTTGGCTTCTTTTCATTTCAAAATATGAGACACTTTTCTTTTCTTTAAACACATAAGAGCTTTTCTTCTTTTAAAACACTTTGCCAACAAACATAAGATCCCAACCAAAATCCCTTTCATTCTTCCCTTTCTTTACTCTCTTCTTCCATTCCCAATTTCTCCCCCAAACTTGGATTCTAGCCTATTGCAAAGCTAAAGGTGTTGAGCCTGCACTATATGGAAATTTCCCCTAGTCGCCTCATACTCAACACTTTTTACCTAGCTCATTCAAGAAAATAGGCCTACCTCTCAACAAGAGTGTTTATGGTTTGAAAGAAGGGTGGTGAAAGGTGTGGAGTCTATTCAAGCAAGCGAGAGTGGTAAAAGGGATAAGAATGCTTGAATATTTTCAGAGTATCCATGAGTTTAGCACACAAGGCATGAGTAAGATAATTAGATGTCATCAGTAAAGTTCTCACTTAGGTAGAGCTAGCGTCAATTCAAAGCCTATTTCAGTTTCAAACCAAGTTTCAAAGCAAGCAATCCGAGCATGGTTCGTCTTAACTTTCTAGCCTTTCTTGAATTACAATCTTATGACAATCAACTAGCTCAAACAACTAGCATAAAGAACAAGTCATCACTCAATCATTCTTACAAGGAAATTCAATCATTTCTCCCTATGCATGCGTCCTATATGATGCAACTAGACTCGATCCTATGATGCAAGTGCAACTACATGCTTTCTTTTTGAAATTTTTTGAAATTTTTTTTTCAATTTTTTGGTTTTTTTCTATGCCATAAATGAAATGCATGAGACTGGTCCAAGAGAAGGCGTATCGGTCGAGTGAACCTGGTCAGTGAGAGCGTATCGGCCTGGCCAGCCGATACGGCTTCACTGTTTTCCTTTCGACCACTTTGTCTAAGATGTTTTGGCCCTTTCTTAACGCCAATGAGTCCATAGCTTCACCTATCAACCAAAACCTGATAAAAACTCAAAGCAAAACATCAAAGATGACTAGCAAAAGATCAATATGTACAAGGATAAACATGGGAATGTCTCCCAAGTGCGCTTTTGTTTAAAGTCGTTAAGCTCAACTTTCGCAAACCGAGTTTTAGGCGGTTGAAGAGTGTGGCCTTCCCTCGAGGGTGATGGCTAGGACCTGAGAAGTCAGCTCACTGAGATTGACTGAGTCGCCTTGGCACCTTGGACTGATCGAAGCCTTTACAACCTTTGGAGACATCTTTCTCACCATATCCACAGCCTTCTCTTTGGGAGCTTTTTCCTCATCGATGCTCAGATTCTTCAAAGAGATGGATCCAACAAACTCAGTCCTTATGGTCATGAGAGGAGTTCCAATAGCTCTATCCACCCCCTTCTTTTGAGCACGTCCCATGTGCTCACTCAATGATCCATGAGTAGTGGGTTTAGGCCAAACTTCCTTGCCGACATTGGCAAATAGCCTTGCTTCCTCTAACACATCATCCTCATTTGGAGAGAGGATGACACCACAAGTGTGAAGAGATGTGCTCCTTAGAGGATAATAAGCTTTGGTATCAACATTATTCAGCACAGCACGTCTCTTTTTGAAGTCCAGACAAGCTCCAGTGGTGTTGAGGAAAGAGGTACCAAGTAAGAGAGGTAGTTGGGTACTCTTCTTCATCTTCATGACAATAAAGTCAGTTGGGATAGTGCACTCACCAATCTTCAGTGGATAGTCCTTGATCATTACCATTGGAGTTTTTGAGTAAGAGTCTCCAAATGTAATAGAAGATGGGTACCTTTCCATGCTCTTAATCCCAAGAGATTCCACCATGTCAAGAGATATCACACTCACAGTAGAGCCGGAATCACACAATGCATCCGTAATCTCTAAGTCTCCCAAAGTACAACTGATGGTAAATTTACCCGGATTGCCAAGCTTAGGAAGCACTTTTGGTGCTGTTTGGACAGTAGGCAGAATATCTTCAGCAAAATTATCAGTAGCACTCATCACCTTAGATGGTGCAACATAAGAAGGCTTAACTACAGTGGCCTTCATCTCCTTGAGAGGACAGGTGCAGCCGGAGGGAGTTCATAACCATAGAGAAGTGCTTCTATCTCATCAACCTCTCGCTCATAGTCTGATTTCTCATGATCAACAATAGAGAAGATTGCATTGCAGTAGTCTTTCGGGTTCTTCTCTGGGTTTCCGGGCAAGGTGCCGGTAGGTCTAGAAGTGGAAGCGTGTGTGTTTTCAACATTGATCAAGCGAGAAGTCAAATGTTGCAGCTCGTTCTTTAGGTTCTTCACTTCCAATGCCGAACTTGCTTGTCCTTGGATGAGTTGTTGCATCATTCCCTTTAACTCATTACCCAAACCCGAGGAAGAAGAAGATTGCGGCTGTTGTTGTCCAAAACCGGGTGGAGGGTATTGCTTGGGGACATAGCCTTGTTGTTCTTGAGGTTGAGGCTGAGAGACAAACCCTTGTTGGTTGATGTAAGGGACAAAAGGCTTTTGCTGTTGAGATTGTCCTTGAGATGGAGCTTGAGGATAGACTTGGTCTTTAGGATTGGCTACATTGGGGTTGCGGTATGAAAAGTTTGGGTGGCTTCTATAGTTTTGATTGAAGCCCTTGTTGAAACCACCTTGTCCCGCAATGAAGTTAATCTCCTCTTGTGTCATATCCTCATCCACACTATAGAGGAGTGGCTGAGAATCCTCATAGTTGCTCACAAAGCTGATGTGCTTTTGGTTAGAGAAGATCATCTTGTCCATCTTCTCATTCAAAGCTTTGATTTCCTTCTCATACTTCTCATCCATAGAAGATGATCCTCTTTTAGTGCGCTCATAATCCTCATTGTAGTTCCCATCGCTTGTAGCAAGATTTTCAATTAGCTTCATAGCCTCATCAACTCCCTTGTCTAGGAAGTGTCCATTGCTACAAGAGTCTAGCATCGCCCGCATTCTAGGAAGCACTCCACCATAGAGGTTGCTGAGTAGTGTCTCCTTAGTGAAACCGTGGTGGGGGCACTGAGTAGTTAGCCTATTGAACCTCTCCCAAGCTTCAGCAAAGCTCTCATTGTTGCGTTGCACAAACCCGGATAGCTCATTGCGAAAACGTGCAGTCCTAGTAGGTGAGAAGAACTTCTTCAAGAAAGCCTTCTTGAGGTCTCCCCAAGTAGTAATGGATCCCGGAGGGATGGTGCTTTCCCAATCCTTAGCTCTATCCGCCAAAGAGAAGAAGAAGAGACGCATCTTCAGTCCATCATCAGTCACACCATTGAGCCTTGTAGTAGCACAAATCTTATCAAATGTGTCCAAGTGCTGCAATGGATCCTCAGATGCAAGCCCATGGAACTGGTTGTTTTGCACCATGTTCATCACCATAGCCCGGATCTCAAAGTTGTTGTTGTTTACCGGTGGTAGAATGATTCCTTGCCGGTTTGCATTTGTATCCGGTGCATCTCCGTCACCAATGGCCCTAGCTGGCCTTTGTTGCTCTTGCTGCTGCTGTTGATCCTTATGGTTATCCATAACCGGCTGCTCAACACTCTCAAAGTCTTGTAGATCTTCAACAGTTGGTTCCAACCCAAGTCTCTCAACGTGAACAGCTCTCTCTTGTTCGCGTCGTTCTCTTGCTAATCTCTTCTCGTGTGCCTTGATGTCCTCAACTCTTGCAACTAAGTTTGTAGTCCCTTTGTTGCACAAGTTCATACACCTAACATCAAAGAGAGAGGAAAAAGCAAATTAGTAACAAAGACTTGAACTAAAAAGGAATAGAAATCGAATTGATATATCTTGAATCCCAAAATGGCAACGGCGCCAAATTGATAACTGGGATTTTCGCAATCCTTTGAGGTACCAATTCCTCAAGCTTATCGACGTTGCTTTGAGGTATCGAACCTTTTTGGGACGGATAAAACCAATACGCACACACTAAACCTCTAGAGTCAAATCAATTCAATTAAGTTTTTGTTCTAACAATCCTAACAAAAACAAATCAAATAGAAGTAAACAAAAAGCAAATAACAAATGGATTCAATCAATGACAGAAATAAGGCCTAAAGGTTAAGGTCAACGGATAGGTGACTCGGGATGATCAAGGAATTCTAAGTCAAACTTCATAGAAGCTAATCTCCTAGCATGGAACACACCAAGTAAATCAGTTTAATCTCTTAATACCAATTCTTCACTTGATCCTAACTCAAGAACAAATTATCATTTGTGAATTAGAATCGAATGAGCATTTAAACAGGTTCCGAACAGCAAACAATCACTCTAGATATACATTCTCATGTGCTAGAATGTGAAAGTCCTAACAAAGCTAGAAACTGGAATTTCATCGAACATGTTGTGAACAAAAAATTCTAAACATCCTAATCAATGTGATCAAGATTAATTAGGCACTAAGCACACTTTGATAGATGAGATTTTAAACAATCAATCACTAGAAATCCTTTGATCACCCCTAATCAACATAATCCTACCTAACCCATAAGATTATGAAGAACTACTCACTAATTATCATATGAACAACAAAATCCATAGAAACAATGTTGATCATAGAAAACTAGAGATAGATTGAAGGATTTGATGAAGGAATCACAAAAGAAGTACTAGATTAATCCAAGAAATCCAAACTTGTTCTTCCAAGTGTTTAGAACATAAAATAAAGCTTAAGAAACCATAAAAAATAGGGTTTTAGCTTAAATAGTCAATATGGTGCGAACCGGGTCAACCCGGAACAAACCGGGTGTTGACCCGGATCCAAGGCAGATTCTGGGTTCTGTATCGGCCAGCCAGCCCGATATGCCGGCCGATATGAACTCTCGGATTTTTTTGGGAAGGTTCATATCGGCCTGGCCACCCGATACGCTACCCGGTATGAACTCTCGGATTTTTCTGGGAAGGGTCGTATCGGCCTGGCCACCCGATACGCCACCCGATATGGACTGTCTGAATTTTTTGTGTTGAGATGCATCCAATAAATCAGGCATAACTCTTTCGATATAGCTCCGAATGACTTTAAACCACCTCCATTAGAAAGCTAACTCAATTTCCCATGATTTTTAATCAGAATCCCAGAGCTAAAAGTCAACGTAATATCTTCATATGACTCAATCTTTCAAACTCATCGGTTTTGTCCTTCATCACCATTTCACTTGCAATCACTCCTTTGGCCTCCAAACTCTTCCAAACATCCTTAGCAACTCCAAGAACCTACAAAACATAGGAAACACTCCAAATGCAAGCATAGAATGCCTAAACCTAGCTCTAGATGATCCTATACTCTAAACACACCAATGACCAAAGAAATGAAGCCAAAGGAAACTAAAAAGAAGTAAAACATGATCCTAACAATAGCCTAAATGAATGAAAATACAAGTATATCACCAAGTATATACTTGGGTTGATTTACCCGATGGTGTAAAAGCCACTGAGAGTAAATAGATTTTCAATAAGAAAAGTTGATGTGGATGGTTATATTCAGATATACAAAGCTAGGTTGGTGGCAAAAGGTCTCGAGCAAATTCATGGTATTGACTATGAAGAAACCTATTCTGATGAGGACATCAACCCATCATTGACCCGGCAGACTAGAGGATGGCTCACCAAGCTTGTACATGCCTTCGAAGAGAAGCAGCTTTATCATATCAGGGATATAGGTGCACATTTTGGACCGTATCTACCTAACAATGAGGAGTTAAGCTACAAATCGATATGTTATGGAAACCTGACTCACCAAGGAATCTGCACGAGCTAGAATCACATCAATACCATTTTCTATGAAGAAGTTATGCCCGTTTCAAGACAGGTGATTTTTAGGGAACCCGATAAAGATAGACTTGCACATTTTGGAGTGCTCAGAACGAACCAGGATGAATCAAGGAATAAAGGGACTTGTTATGGATTCTTGATTCATCAGGGAATGCATGAGAGTTGGAATCACACTAATACCAGCTCGGACGAAGAAGATATGAAAGATCAAACCCGAAGGTTGCTGTACCTGCCTTATTTGGAAGCTCACGGATTTAGTGAACTCCATAACTATGTTTGGCGACCAGGAGCACGTGCAAAATCTCCTTGGGATGAGGTTTATACTCTTTTTCCCTTAAGTGTGGTTTTATCCCAATTGAGTTTTCCCACTAAGGTTTTTAATGAGGTAAACTAAAGCCCAATACAAGAGAAGGAGAATCTGGCCCGTCCAACCTTCCTTCTTGTCTTTTCTTTTATGATTTCGACCAGACCCTTTTTGGCCCAAATTGTAACCTAGACTATTGGCTATTTAAGCCATTCTTTTTTTGCTAATAAGATTAAGTAAGTTGATGATAAGAAAACCCTAGTATTGTCTAGTGGCCGATCTCTTGGTTCTTGTGTGGATTCCCCTTGAACAATTGATCCTATTGTCTTCTTGCTTGTGTGTGTGAGTTACTCAAAGTGTTCCTGTCTATTTGTTGTTCGAATCATCCATCATCACCCATTGACCAAGGAGAGAGCGTCTTCGACCAGCTCCTTTGTCCCATCGTCCACCTGGTGTCGATCGAATCCCCATCGCGTCGATCGATCCCTCTCGACCACTCGACCACCCGCCTCCGATCTTACATCATCTGGTATCAGAGCTTAGGCTCTTGAAACCATCCGGTCCATTCTAAACTCTATCATCTCTTTATTTTTCTTGTTTGCAGTTTAATCTTTCTTGCATTATTTTCGAAAATCAAAAAAAAAAAAGTGTTTCATTCTGTTTCTTTTAGTTATTGGCACTGCATATTCTAATCTGAAAATTAAAAAAAAAAACATCGTGTTAGCTTGCTTGAAAAATTGGAATCAGCCTTTACTACTGTTTGCGATTTGTAACTGTCGTCTTGTGTTTGCTTCTGATCTTTGCATCATTACTCGTGCTGTTATTCTGCTTGCATCATATTAGTTAAACAAACAAAAAAAAATTATTTAGTTAGGTTGTTAACTTTGACGGCCGCATTTAGAAAACAACATTAGGGTTTGCTTAATTGGTTTGCCATTGCTTACGGTTTGACTTAATTGGTTTGTCATTGCTTAATCACGTTTGGTTTAGTTGTCTAAGTTATTGCATTTCCTTTTGTTGCATCCATCCTATATTATTCTTCCATATTGGTCATTATAATTAAAAAAAAAAAGTTGTACACGGCATTTGCATTTCTTTTCTTCCATTATTTTGCTTGCAATTTTCCCTTTTAGTTTATTTCTATTTTATTTCTTTATTTTTTTATTATTATTATTTTCTTTTTGTTGCATTTTATTTGTGTGCTAAGTGTGTAGGACGATCGAAATGGAGAACAACCAACAAATAAGGCCGGCCGATCGTATTCGGATCATGGCCTCGGTACGAGCCATACAGGCGCGGCTCGACCGTCTGGAGCGATCACCCGGCCACTCTCGACCTGGTCGAGTGAAACAAGGACGACCAGACCATGGCCACAACCCATACAACATTGGAGAAAACCATGCTGTGGACGAGATGGAACCGGAGCCATCATATTATTACCGGCCTCATCATCCACCCAGACTAAGACATTCGAAACCCCATATATTTCAATATAATTCTTATGTCTTAGACTCACAACCAATGTCTTTTTCAGGTAATGAAGACTACTTTCAATGGGAAGAAGACCTAGAAGACTATTTTTGGGATTACAACATCCCAAGAAAAGAACAGGCCTCGTATGCTATTCGAACTCTGACTGGAGATGCCTATACTTGGTGGGAGAATGAGGAGACGATACAAGTTTACTACAAGGAGCCAGCATGGACGTGGAAGGACCTTAAACAGCTCGTATACGAGCAATATGTCACGCTAAGGCCAAAGACCTAGGGCCGTCCACGCCTTTCGACCGCCTCGACCAAAGTCCCAATGCCTGCACCGCCTCGATCAAAGGTTAAAGTGTCCCGACCCAACTCTTTCCCATCTGATTGTAATGAATCAAAAACTGTTTTAATGCATTTGGGATTGCCCAAAAGTGTTGAGAAGTACGCAGGAATGATAGAGAGTCCAATGGACCGCAAAGACCAAAGGACCGGAGGCGAGACCGAGAAACAAGTGGAACCGCCCGACCCAAACACAGCTGAGAGTGTTAATCAGGTAAGTCTTTCTCTAACAAAGTTCATATCTACTGATTCCACAGAAGTACTAAAAGATTTGACGAACTTAAAAGAGCATGAGGAATCAAAAGATGGTTTGGACCCACAAGTAGACCTTAATCATAATTTAAACTCAGCTTGTTTATCATCTCCTAAAGAACACCTAATGCACTTGTTTCTTGCCAAAGGTGTCAATAGTATTGCAGGAACTAAAGGGCCGGACAGAAAAGAAGTACCACCCGACCTTGGATGCTACTTGAACGAGGTCAAAGAAGAAGATGGTACAAAAACTTGTCATTGGCAAGAAAACCAGAGGAGAGGCGTACTGTTGGATCACTTACTCAAAGAAGAACCGCCTGATGCTCCCTACGTCAACGAGCCCCAGATTCATCAAGGTAAGGCCATGGACTCACAAAACCGCATGAAAGCTAACTTGCTTTCTCTTGGTGCAGGTTATATGATTTCGAGGTCGAAATCTTTTCAAGAGGGAGAGTATGATGAGGACATCAACCCATCATTGACCCGGCAGACTAGAGGATGGCTCACCAAGCTTGTACATGCCTTCGAAGAGAAGCAGCTTTATCATATCAGGGATATAGGTGCACATTTTGGACCGTATCTACCTAACCATGAGGAGTTAAGCTACAAATCGATATGTTATGGAAACCTGACTCACCAAGGAATCTGCACGAGCTGGAATCACATCAATACCATTTTCTATGAAGAAGTTATGCCCGTTTCAAGACAGGTGATTTTCAGGGAACCTGATAAAGATAGACTTGCACATTTTGGAGTGCTCAGAACGAACCAGGATGAATCAAGGAATAAAGGGACTTGTTATGGATTCTTGATTCATCAGGTAATGCATGAGAGTTGGAATCACACTAATACCAGCTCGGACGAAGAAGATATGCAAGATCAAACCCGAAGGTTGCTGTACCTGCCTTATTTGGAAGCTCACGGATTTAGTGAACTCCATAACTATGTTTGGCGACCAGGAGCACGTGCAACATCTCCTTGGGCTGAGGTTTATACTCTTTTCCCCTTAAGTTTGGTTTTATCCCAATTGAGTTTTCCCACTAAGGTTTTTAATGAGGTAAACTAAAGCCCAATACAAGAGAAGGAGAATCTGGCCCGTCCAACTTTCCTTCTTGTCTTTTCTTTTATGATTTCGACCAGGCCCTTTTTGGCCCAAATTGTAACCTAGACTATTGGCTATTTAAGCCATTCTTTTTTTGCTAATAAGATTAAGTAAGTTGATGATAAGAAAACCCTAGTATTGTCTAGTGGCCGATCTCTTGGTTCTTGTGTGGATTCCCCTTGAACAATTGATCCTATTGTCTTCTTGCTTGTGTGTGTGAGTTACTCAAAGTGTTCCTGTCTATTTGTTGTTCGAATCATCCATCATCACCCATTGACCAAGGAGAGAGCGTCTTCGACCAGCTCCTTTGTCCCATCGTCCACCTGGTGTCGATCGAATCCCCATCGCGTCGATCGATCCCTCTCGACCACTCGACCACCCGCCTCCGATCTTACATCATATTCCCCAGTCACTATGCTTAAGTCCATTCGGATTCTCCTAGCAACCGCCGCTCATTATGATTATAAGATCTGGCAGATGGATGTTTGCATTTCTTGTACTGTATGTAGATGACATACTCCTTCTCGGAAATGACGTTCCATTACTTCAGTCTGTTAAGACTTGGCTGGGAGGTTGTATTTAATGAAGCCGCATACATTCTGGGATAAGAATCTATAGAGATAGATTGGACAAGCTAAATTGGATTGTGTCAAGATACTAATATTGATAAGGTCTTACACAGGTTCAGTACGCATGATTCTAAGAAGGGCTTCATACCAATGTCTCATGGCATTACTCTTAGCAAGACGCAGTGTCCTTTGAGACATGTTGAGCGAGAGCGCATGAGAATCAGACTAATGCTATAGGCATTAGATCTCTTAAGATGTGATCTTGGTTCTAGTGGGAGTTGTTTTGGTTTTAGTTATGATATGATGTTCATATAGACATATTAAGGTTATGTTATTTCAATGAAATTTGTTTCAGTATTATTTAATTATGTTATTAAATAATAGTCCCAAAGTAATTTATAACATTTTATAGGTCATCAAGTATGTGACTTGATCATGAAACCCTATAAGTAATAAATGACATAAATTATGTTGGTCCCTAGTCGAGGTTGTTAAAGTGGGACATTAACAACCGCGTGAGACTAGTATGTGAGGTGACTGATGACTAAGTTTCATGGAGTCATTAATAAGATTATTAAAGTCAATCACACAGATATGTGTTGGAGAACACAGGATCGGACATGATCCGCTAATGAGAACTCTACAGGATAGTTATATAAGTGTCATGAGAGTTTTCATTACGACTATAGAGTATAGTCCTTAGACCTGAGTTCATCACGTTATCTTACATATGAATTGGTCCGCTTTAACTTTGTCAAACGTCAGCCGTAACTGGTGATTATAAAGGCATTGATTGGGCGTATCATGAAGTGTGTGAAGAAATAGGGATGGAACAAGATGGAATTTGTCCCTCCTATATAACAGGAGATAAATATCTCAGGGCCCATCGAAGATTTGATACTGAGAAATGTGTGGCCACACTCAAACGAGGTGATTGTCAATCGTTTGTCTTGTCAGTGTAAATCAGAGGACGATGAACATGATTTTAGCTTAATAAGGATGACACAGATCTTGCCTTATGCCAGATCGAGATATAGTGACGAAGGGATTATAGGAATAGATGATTCCAGTACAAGTGGGAGATTGTTGGGAATGTCCTGAAATCTATTGTATTTACTCTAAGTGAAAGTTGTATTGTCGAGATGAGACAGTCATATAATAATGGGCAATCATAATGCTTTGCTAAAAGCCACTTATGATCAATGAGTTTAGAACTCGTTGCTAGTATTATATGATCCTACAGGGTCACACACCTAAGCAAACTGGATATAGAATATGGGGTTGATCATTAGTGTAATGATCTGATAAATGTATATATGATATGCATTCGATAACAAGTTTCGGAGGCAGTGTCGATCGACACAACATGTGTATCGATCGACACAGATCGCGGACCAAAATAGCGATTTTGGTTTATGACTTGATTAACTTCGGTTTAATCCTTGGTTAATCAGGTCGTGATAGAAGTCGACATATATAAGATATATAGACGACTTTTACACAGAAAAGACCTAATTCACAACCACTTTAGAGAAACTGAAAACCCTCTGAGAGATCCGATCTATAACGGCACTAGCATCCCGTCCGTTCCAGTTTGTGTGCGTGTGGATACCAGTAGAGGCGCAGCACTTGAGGCGCTAATCAATCTCGAACACCTAATCATCTTCCGCTGCATAACTTCCAGGTATCTTCGAGATCTGAAGTAGATTCAATGATATAAATATGAATCCTAGATCCTAGGCTTGGAATTTATACTTAGGGTTGCTAATTCTGATTAAAACTGCTAGAAATTCCTTCACTTCCCTTGTATCCTATAGAACTTATGGAAGAGCAGAAACACACTGGTTTTTTATAACAAGAAATTTGTTGCTCTTGCCACAATCAACAAGGTTTAAATGAGGTAAATGCTTGGTCCCTTGCGTAGGCTCTTGATAGTGAAGGGACTACTGAGGACTTAAGGACAACAACCACGGTTAAGAAATGGAGGCCATCACCAGAGCCGTGGTTAAAATGCAATATCAGATTCTTTTGGAAGAAACATAACTTGTAAGGATGCGTCGTGTGTGCTCCGAAACAGCTCAGGTACCTGCATCTCTCATAGTCGACAATCTTTTGGTAATGTGGTTTCTTCTTGATGATGCTACTAATAGCTTTTTTGGGCGGTTGAAAGCATGTTTAGTCTAAATTTTACTAAGGTAGTGTTTGCTATTGATGCAAAGTATATTGTTGGTACAATCAATAGACCTCAAGCTCGGCCCTCCTACAAATGATTCTCTTCGTTGGTCCTTAGAATTTCAGGTAGTATAGATAATTGGAATATCATACAAGAATACTTGCAATGTAACCGAACAACTTATCTTATTGCTCGAAGTGCAACTAATGAGGATCTTTAGCAATCATATGTCGTAACTAGCTCTCCTTCTTGGCATCAAGACCTATTCGATCAAGAACGACTTTAAATTTTTATCTAGACTTGTTGCATTTTTGTATTATGATTGATTTGAATTCATGTTTTGTATCTTCAAACATTTGCCAGTATGACTTTTTTTTTTTTTTTTTTGGTCAACTCCAGTATAACTTTTATATATGAAACATTCAGACGAAAAAGATAATCATCAAACTTTATCTTCTTTCAAAAATTAATAAAATAACTAGCACAATGTTCTATTTGAGCCTATGCACTACTCGCTGCCTCGTTTGCTAGAAGAAATTCAATTATGTTTTTTCTTTTCTAAGGAAGAAGACCCCTCTCAACCAATTTTACATTTCCGGATCTACTTTTTAAATTTTGAATTTTCAAGCTCTTTTTCCAACGATCATAAGTGATCTCCGGCGTCCTCCTGTATTGCCACCACTGCCGCACATGTGTAGAAGGCGACCTTCTCTCCTTCCTGGTCCGTCAGCTCTCTTCCGCAACAGAGTCCGCCGGAGCTTCACGAGCACATTCCCCGGGAGTTTTCATTGCCGTCGGAGCTTCACGAGCACGTTCTCCGGGAGTTTTCATTAACGCCGTAGAAGACCAGTTTCATCTGAAATGGTTCTTCGCCGTGCTCTCTCTTCCGTTTTTGTTGTTCCCCTAAACCGTGTCCCATTGGGGTGGTGGTCGCGTCCCTCGGCTTTTCTCCCCTATGTGGAAGGAAGATGAGTTTGTGTGGACTCTCTACTCTCACGTCTGGGATTAGCTCGGAGCTGCTAGCTCAGGAATCGTTTGTTCGTGGTTTATATCCTCTGGTGGTCGTCGTCGGAAGCTACGGAAAAAGCTCTACAGATCTACTTTTACTCTTTTCAAATTTTGTTTTTAATTTGTGCCCTCGCCGCACCGTCTATCTTCTCTGCCGCTCTTGTTCTCCGGTCCATGCTCTCCGGAATGAAGAGGTAGCGGTGGATCTGGTCCTCCTCTTTGTGTGGAAGAAAACGGCGGCCTAGATCCGGTGCTCAGTTGTTAAAGCTCGTCGAAATCAGCCCAACCTAGTTCCGGTGTTCAGTTTTTTAAACGCATCCTGTGTCGGTGCCAGAAACAGCCCAACTCTTAATTTTCCGGTGACGGCGAGCAAGAATCTTCTAAAAGTCCTACATCATAGATTTCCAGCAAAGCAACGAAGAGTTTGTTTTTGGTGTGATCTTGGGCCAGACTTTATTAAAGAAGATAAGGATTTTATGTCGTTGGGCCTGGAGCAATCTATCTAGGAAGAGGTTTTATTCATTAAATAAAGCTTGCTTTGTTAGCAATTTGACCCTGGGTGGTCAGCGTACTTAATTCCAGCCAGTTTCAAATTATGTGAGATACTTATTTGAAGAAAAGTAAATCTTCTAAGGGAATTAGTTGAAAGCTTCCAAACAAAAAATAAATAAAAAAATTCTAGATGAATACGATTGCTTGGAATTATCAAGGAGTGGGAGCCGAACTCACGAAAGAGCATCTTGAAGAACTTCATAAATGCTTTGCGCCAAACTTCTTATTTTTATCGGAGACTAAAAACAATCGGAATATACTTTAAGACATACAAGTTACTTTTGGCTATGACCAAGTTTGTACAGTGAACCCGAGAGGCCTAAGCGGAGATCTAGCTCTTTTCTACATGGATGATCCATCGGTTTCTATTTTATATACAGATGATCATATTATTGATATTGAGACCTCTTTTGAGGGCCATAAAATATTTATGTCGTTCGTGTATGGAAACCCGACTATCAAATTTCGCGAGTGTGTGTGGGAAAGACTTACTAGGATTAGTCTTAACCGTAAACATGCTTGGTTCATGATTGGTGATTTTAATGAAATCCTAGGCAACCATGAGAAGCGAGGAGGACGCAAGAGCGCAGAAAGTTCTTTCACACCATTCCGGATAATGTTAGATAATTGCGGAATGATAGAACTTCCATTTAAAGGAAATTCATTCTCGTGGGTGGGAAAAAAGAAATGCGGAAAAGTTAAGTGCAGATTGGACAGAGCAGTTGCTAATAGCGAATGGTTATCGCTCTTCACTCATACGACAACAGAATATCTAAAGCTTTGGGGCTCTGATCACAGACCAGTTCTTGCTCGGATCCAATCTAGACTCTGTAAATCAAAAAAGAGTTTTAGATTTGATAAGAGATGGATCGGAAAACCTGGTTTTAAAGAAGCAGTTGTCACGGGATGGGGCCCTTTTGATGAAGTTCCGTTAAGGGACTTTCATCAGAAGATAGGATCTTGCCGTAAGAAAATCGCTGTTTGGAAGAAATCAAACTTTACAAATACTGCAAATTTGATCGAAGTGTTAAAATCCAAGATTGATTTAGCACAAGATGATGATACTACCTCATTAGAAGAACTCGAGGAGTTAAGGAGACAATTGATTGCGGCCTTTAGAGAAGAAGATCTTTTTTGGCAACAGAAAAGCAGGAACCTCCGCCATAAAGATGGGGATAGAAACACTAAGTTCCATCATGGCTTAACAAAACACAGAAGGGCCAGAAATCACATTGTTAGCTTGAAAGATCACAATGAGAGCTTGGTAGAAAGTGCTTTTGGAATAGAAAGGGTCTCTACTCACTATTTCCAAAACCTTTTCTCTTCTTCTTCCCCTACGGAACTTGAAAATTCCCTTCGATATATCACCGTAAAGATATCTGAAGCTACTAATCGTTCCCTATTAAGGACCCCGGCGGAGCTGGAAATTAAGAAGGCGCTTTATGACATAAACCCTGATAAGGCTCCAGGTCCAGATGGTATGACGAGTAGGTTCTACCAACGTTTTTGGGAGCACTTAAGCAAAGATATTATCAAACTGGTGAAAGACTTCTTCATATTAGGAAAGTTCGACTCAAGACTGAACCAAACAAATATATGTCTTATACCTAAGAAGGAAGGCCAAGAGATATGTCAAAATTCATACCCATTAGTCTTTGTAATGTAAGTTACAAGATTATTTCTAAGCTTTTGTGTAAGCGTTTAAAGAGTGCTCTTCCACCTCTCATTTCGGAGACCCAATCGGCATTCATGGCGAAGAGACTGATCACAGATAACATCCTTCTCGCTCAAGAAAACGTCCATGCCCTGCGGACAAATCAAAGATGTAGAGAAGATTTCATGGCAATAAAGACTGATATGAGTAAAGCTTACGATAGAGTCGAATGGAAATTCCTTGAGGCGCTAATGCTTAAGACGGGTTTTGATCCTTGGTGAGTTCTTCTTGTGATGTCCTGTGTGACATCGGTCTCCTACCAGGTCTTAATCAACGGCGAGCCAAAAGGCAATATTATCCCCTCGAGAGGCATTAGACAAGGAGACCCCCTTTCTCCATTCTTGTTTATCTTATGCACAGAGGCGCTAATCTCCCTCCTCAAGGGAGCAGAAGAGGAACAACGAATCACATGCCTTCGTATTGCGAGGATTAGTCCGAAAGTCTCGCATCTCCTATTTGCAGATGATAGCCTCTTCTTTTGCAAAGCAGAGACCGCACAGTGTACAGAGATTCTAAATATTATCGACACTTATGGTAAAGCGTCAGGACAACTCCTCAACCCGGCCAAATCCTCCATTATGTTTGGAAATAAGTGGATATGGGAAGAAAACGAGATATTAAGATCATTCTAGGCATATCTTTAGAAGGCGGTATGAGAATGTACCTGGGTCTCCCAGAACAGATTTGTGGCTCTAAAATGAAAGTATTTTCCTTTGTACCGGATCGTCTTAATTATCATGTTTCCACTTGGTCAGCTTGCTTGTTGTCAAAGGGGGGCAAAGAAGTCAAGATAAAATCGGTAGCTCAAGTTGTTCCTACTTATACCATGTCATGTTTCCTCCTCCCACAAGGCATAACAGATAAACTTAGGAGCTCGGTTTCATGATATTGGTGGAGCTCGAGTCGTAAGAATGATGGTATTCATTGGATTGCGTGGGATAAGTTATGTTTACCTTATGATTTAGGCGGACTGGGTTTCCGTGATTGGCATAACGTTAATATCGCCCTGCTAGAAAAGCAATTATGGAGATTACTCCAATTTCCATCATCACTCCTAGCCCGCGTCATTAATCGATCGGACCCTCTGGAAGACCGTAAAGTATACTCCTCATCGTATGGATGGCGTAGTCAAATGGCGGCGAAACCACTATTGAAGATGGGTGAACGGAGAACAATAGGATCAGGGCTAAACACGTTGGTGTGGAGTGACCCTTGGATTCCTGATGTGCATGCTTGACCCGCTCGCCCCTCGGCCTAAGTCACCATATGTCAGCCCATGATGACAGTCTGTCCTTTCATTAGTCAAGAGACTAAAGAATGGAACTATCCTCTCCTACGAGAATTTTTTCATCCAGAAGATATACCTCTTATTAGGTCTGAGACCTAGCAAGAGGGCCAACCCGGATGGGTACGCCTGGAATCATACGATAAATGGAGTTTATACGGTTAAATCGGGATACGATTTGATTCGCAAACATAATACAAGACCTTTAATTGAATATGTTGGTGAGCCAAGTATTACAGCCCTGAAAAAGCAAGTTTGGAACATCCGAACAGCACCGAAACTCAAACACTTTATGTGGCAAGCCCTTTCGGGTTGAGTTCCGACGTGTGAGAGACTCACTTATAGGCATCTGGACACTGATAGGACTTGTCCTAGATGTGATAGCAGAGAAGAATCTATAAACCACCTTGTTTTTTAATGCCCTCCAGCCGTACAGGTTTGGGCCCTATCGGACTTTCTGTCCATTCCGGGGAATTTCCCCAGTTCTTCTAACTACCGTAATATGGACTTTCTCTTTTGGAGAACAAGAGAGTTGGGTCTCTCAGAGCCTCAAAACTCCATCTATCCATGGATTTTATGGTTTATTTGGAAAGCGAGGAATGATAAGATCTTCAACGGGAAAGAAATTTCCCCTAGGACCACCCTCCAACTGGCTTCTCTTGAGGCGGAAAGTTGGAGACTATCCCTCGCTGAAGACAATGAAGAGGAAAGTGAAGAGACACAAGAGTCTCAGGAACCTATTGCCCCCCTTATTGACATCCAAACCCTCATATGCCAAGTTGATGCATCATGGATTGACCATGGCTTTATCAGTGGTTTAGGGTGGTGATAGGTCGAGTTTTAACCTTATTCTAACTGCAAGTGCACAGTGATGTAGTTGTAGTACTTAGGGTATCGAATCCACAGGGACTCCGGTCAACGATAGATTAAGAACAGTAAAGATTAAACTAGGAGAAAGCAAAGGTGATTAAACTAAAAGCAGAGCAGAAAAGTAAATCAGTAGCAGGAGTGGTTTGTGAGCAAGGAGGCGAAGCGTTAAGTCTAGGGAGTTCTCAGGAAATCAGGAACACAAGCAATCAATCAATCTGGATCTAATCAGAAACTATTCTAGAACTCAAACACAGATATAGAATTAACCAAATTTCTTTGCGAGAATTCTCTAAGTCTAAGTGCAGCAAACCAAACTTTCATTTGCGAGAACTAACAGATTAAACCAGCATTAATTCCAAGTTTGATATGTTCACAATTAAACTAAACCAAACTTTCGTTTGCGAGAAGTTTAATTGCTCATCTAGGTTCTTTCTAGCTAATTAACCAACTTTCGTTGCATCAATCAACCTAACATCAGTAATCTAAGTGGCCAGTTCAGATCAAGCATTAAGAACAATCCTAGAAGAAGAACTAGCAGATATGAATCCCTACAGATTAATTAAACTATAATTCCATGAAATCCCTAATGAGAATCCCTAAACTTAACATGTAATCTACTCAGACATATTCATCGAAACAGAAGATATCATAAGTAGAAAACCAAATATCATAAAACAGAATAATCAACAGAGGTTCGAAATCAATTCTCTTTCGAGAACAAGATCAGCCCCTAAAGCTCTCTGAAATAAAATAAAACTTAAGAAAAGCGTAGCCTAAACAATGGCTTAAAAACTCTTATATCATGGTCTAAAGTCGGCTGGGGCTTCTTTGTCATTATGGAAACTTCTGAGAAAAGTTACAATATCCAATTCTTCTCATTAAACGCTCGCGAGAATATCTGCGTCGACCTTGCATCGATCGTTGCCACAGGTGTATCGATCGATGCAGGTCTGTGAATTCGACAGTGAAGTCCATCTCTCGGGTTAAATCCCTAAAATGCTCCAGAATGCTCTATAATGTCCAATTCCGCTCCAAACGTCTTTAGACCTGTAAACATAACTAAAAGACTCCAAAACATAGTAAAAGACTCGATAAATAAGACATATACCATGGTTAAAATCCAAAAAATTCATGGTATATCAGGTGGTGCTATAAGGATTGTATGGGGCGAGAGGTAAGCGGCCTTCAAGGGTGTCGTAGAATCCTCTCGGCATTACACGCCGAGTTAGATAGTCTTCTCTAGGCAGCTTCCTGTCTCTTTGAGAAGGGGCTCTTGAGGGTACAATTTAAGACTGATTGTTCATCATTGGTAAAGATGATAAACGATCTCGATGATTGGCCATTATTCTCATCAGAATTGGATATCTTACACTCTTTGATACAGAGTTTTGATTACTTCGATCTACGTTATATCCCTCGTGCTAGGAACTTCCGTGCTGACTCTTTAGCGAAGGAAGCCCGGTCTCGAGACGTGTTATTCTCCCACATAAGCCAGACTGTCTCGACTGAAGGAACTTTTCGGAGCCTTTCTTCCAGCAGATTAAACGTGGCTTAATGAAGATGGGTCGACGACAAAAAAAAAAAAAAAAAAAGGAAGAAGGCCAAAATATTTTAGTCCATAATAAATGGCTTAGATTGTTGCTAAATTATCTTAAGAACTTTTCTTATTACAAAGTTGGTAAACTAAAATTAATCAATGAAACTTCAGAGAAAATTCAGTGATTCCTCATGACCCAAAACCTCTCAATTTCTTCTGCCGTTCTTCCTGGGATCCTCCCAGCTATCAACTCCCACCTTTTCAACAAATATAAGAAAAACACACACACAACCTAAAGAAACATGTTTCCTTTTATAAAATAATATTCGATAATAAATCATGCTCATTATGTATTTGAAAAATTGATGTTTTGTATTTTACATAATAATAAAATAATTATAATAATTATTATTATAATAATAATAATTGTTTTTATTTATTAAAATTTTGATGTGTTATTATTTCAACAAATATTGTACCATTCATATTTAAAAAAAATATTAACTAAATTTTAAACAATTTTTTTTGATCAAAATCAAAAACATCAATCTTTCAAAATAAAAAATCTAAAAATTAATCTTAATTTTATTTTCTTCAACGAAATAATGTAACTGGTAATAACTAATACTCCCAATGTATCTAGAAGATTGATATTTTTTAATTTTCAGACATATTAGAAAGTAATAGCAAATAGTTTTTATTTATTTATTTTGCTTTATTTTGTTTTTCAGCAATTTTTCTACCTTTTATATTTATATTTCAAAATGCTTTAATTAAACTCTAAAACATTAATCTTTTAGTGGTAAAAAAATCTAAAACATTAATCTTTAAAATACAAAAGAAAAAAAAAACTAATTTTAAACATCAAACCTGTCACCGACAAGTTTATGCATTCTACAGACCAAATCTTCTTCTTGTTGATTCATGTACACAGCTTTACACTCGAGACTTTCTGTTCCAAGTCATCACCAATTTTTCCAAATATAAAAATGTTTTCTGTTTTAAACATGGAAATCTTAAAACGATGTTTTGGCTTTATTACCTTCAGACGAAGAAGAAGCAACAATGGGATTGGTATTGGTTTGCTTATCCATTTAAAACGGCTTCGTAGTAAACGTTATGGATGTGATGTGAGAAATACAAACGAGAGAGAGAGAGAGAGAGAGAGAGAGAGAGAGAGAGAGAGAGAGAGAGAGAGAGAGAGAGAGAGAGAGAGAGAGAGAGAGAGAGAGAGAGAGAGAGAGAGAGAGAGAGAGAGAGAGATAGAGAGAGGTAGTTTTTTTCAGAGGAAGTACACCAACCATCCTTTCTATTTATTGCAACCCAAGTTTTTTTAGTGGGCTAAACTTTCATTAAATGCTCATAATGGGCAATTACAGATACAGGTTACATGGTACAGGATAAAATTAAAATTTGGGAAATTGGGTCATAGGCCCATTACACAGATCGAAAGTTTTGAGACATGTTTGGACACGTGTGGAACAGTAGTAAAATCTAATCTGAACAAGAAACACGTGGCTTCAGCTGGTAGCTCGAAGCATGCACGGCGGTATCAATTTTCCGATCACCTAAAGCTTCCTCCGCTGCAACCATCGTCACCTGCCGACCGAGAAACCGCCACCTAAGCACCGGAGACCACTGGATACAGGGTAAATATCTCACCACCATCACTCGAACAACGCCAAATATGGGTCAACTGAACAGCGGCTAACCGTATCACGGTTAGAAATAAATCGGAGCCAGCGACATCTTCATACCCCGTTCAACTCGATCGGGGGAAAGAACCCTCCGGAGAAAAGCTCCATATCCCTGTTGACGGCTAGAGGAAGGAGAGGAGATAGATAGCAGAGTCACCAATGGAATCGAACACTGCGGGTTCAGGGTCTGTAACGATTCCTGAGACGGAATCGGAAGAGTCCGGCGTGAAATCGATTAAAATTTGAACAGAATCGATAGAAGCACCGGAAACCACAGTCCAGGAGTACCCAGACGCCGATAAGTCCGGATCTAATCCGGCTAACAAAACGGGCGATTAGAGCTCCGACAATATTATACAAGAGAACGTCGGAGGACCATCGCAGCTTATTGGCGGAGTGAATCCGCAGCGACTACCAAAAAGTATAATACATCCGGCACACCGCCGTGGCTATTGTAGCCCACAGACGGTGGCCGGAGAAGATGATCGGAATTCACGTGTACGTGTAGTGTCTCTAGAGAAAAAAGAAAAAGAAAGAAACTTTTTTTTAGGTGTGTTCTTTAAGCTGTTAAGGAATCTTATTTACTAATTTGCCTTTTTCATTGATTTAGTTTTTTTGTCAAAAATACATCTCTTGAATTAATACAAAAATAAGATTACAAGAGAAACACATAGTATCAAATAAAAGAGAACATAAAAGGGGAAAAGTCAACAAAAGCTCATAAAAGATTACAAAGAACACTCGTCAATTAGTGCTATTCCAACAAATTGTTATGTCCTCACCATACTTTGAACCCGCAGAACAGAAGGAAAGGCATTTTGTCTTCACACTGAAGAGAATCTGTCTTACAAGCTTAGTTAGAACAAGAGTTAGGCAGCTGTAATACCTTAGATTTCGCTGTTGACAAATGAAATAAATTGTACCTTGTAACAATGCTAGTTTTTTTTTGCTTTTGGTTGCTGAATCCGAAGTAACCATTGAATGAGATCTTGCCACTGCTGAGACGCATCACTTAGACTCAGAATAGCAGTGATTTGAACTCATATCTCTTTTGCATAAACGCAATTAAAAAATAAATGATATCTACTCTCATTTTCCAATCAACAAAACAAGTATTGAGTTTCCACACTGCAACCCCAAAAAACTAAACGATCCATAGTTGGATTCCAAATCAACATAAATAGCCATGAAGTAGTAGCATGTTTTGGAATAGCAGCCTTATGCCAAACCAATGCCGACCATTCCTTTTGCATTGATTTAATCATGATTCCTACCGTTAGTCAATTAAGTTCATTATCAACTATCTAAACTCCTCCATTTTATACTAAATGCTTTTAAAATCCACAACGAATTGTTTTGTATCTTTCTAAAACATATATATTATAAGTAAATTAAACATTTATTTTGATGAGTTCTGCTTATTAGATAAAGAGTTCAAAGGAATTCACGTGAAAAAAATTACCAAAAACCATAATCATATCCAAATGAAATTAGTAGATGATAAAAAATTTATCTTTTATTTTATTTTATTTTAAATTTATTGCTCAACAGAAACAATATGCAAACGGTGAAAAAAAACAAAAGACCAACAAACTTAGGTCGATCTCACATCAAACGAACAATAGAAAAGACATCCAAATTTATACGCAATCTTAAGAGCAGTGAGAGCTATACGTTCACTACAAAAAAAAAATTTGTGTTTAGCTACGGATTAACTACGTATTTTTCCATAGCTATTTTTTTGCTATGGATAGCTACTGATTGACTACGACTTGAAACCATAGCTAATACGTAGCCATCTATAGTAATATAGCTACGGATTATGGTTGTAGCTATCCGTAGCATAATAGCTACGAATAGTTACGACGTCGTCGTAGAAAACAGTATCTGTGAATAGCTACGAAACATGTCGTAGCTAATTGCCACGAAACATGTCGTAGTTAATTGCCACGACTTATATTCGCAGCTAACTTGCTATGAATAGCTACGAACCTGTCGTAGGAAAAAAATAGCTATGAACGACTATGAATAAGGTCGTAGCTCAATATCTACGAACAATCCGTGTATGTATCTATATATTTCAATAATACACTCATGGGACTGGATGTATGGTCATTCATCATGTCCATCAATCTTACACTTTGTCTTCATAGAATATATTCTCTTTAGCTACGGCAGGATCCGTAGCTATCCGCAGCTAAGTAGGTATAACACGTTTTTTACACTATTGCAACTAATTTTTTGTCTGAAAAAATCTATATAGCTATGGCCACTAGCTATCTGTAGCTTAGATCATTTATAAAAGAATGATTACTCATATGCTTCTTATTCACAAAATTTATGTGTCGATTCAAACAAACGATCATAAACACTTCTGATTTCGTTTTTTTCTATCATTCTGTAAAATGAATGATTTTTATTTATCGAGAGAATGGATGTATAGACGTTTAAAATGTTTTGATCATTCTGTGTGTAAAAAGTTAGAGGAGGGATTAAATTATTTTATTTTATTTGCGTGTAATCAAGATTATTATCTTGAACACGAGGTCTTGTTCTGTCCGTGTAGGAGGTGCAAAAAATCAAAAGTGTCATGATGCTGCTACCGTGACGACCCATCTTCTCTTAAAAGGCTTTACCGAAAACTATTTTGTGTGGACGCACCACGGACAACAAGGTTACTATGGCGGCGAAGCGTCTACAAGTCATTATGGCGGTCAAGCTTCCACAAGTCATCACATGGCTGGAGGTGAAATAGGGACTCGATATCCTATACAAGTTCTGATGGATGAGTTTCGTGATGCCAACGAAGATTTCAACATGTTACCTAACGATGCCGGAAATATCCAAGAACCAATCTACCATGATCATGTTTACCAAGCTTTAGAAGCAGCAAATCAACCTTTATACGACGGCTACGCTGATGGGAGAATTCAATTGTACTTGACGTAAAAAGTGATGAATTGGAAGACCAATTTCAATATCCCGAAGGAATGCCTAGACGACATCGCTCAAACGTTTAATTATGTTCTTCCATCGCCTAATACAGTTCCGACATCATATTACGAGACAAAGAAGTTGACACGGTCTCTTGGGTTGCCATGTCATAAGATTGATGTGTGCGAGGAGAATTGTATGTTATTTTGGAAAGGAGCTGATCGTGAGTTGTCACATTATCGGTTTTGTGGAAAAGATCAGTATGAACCAAATGTGAGTCGATCGGGGAAGAAGATACCAAAACAAAGGATGTTTTATCTACCACTTGGTGATCGGCTAAAGCAACTATACCAATCAAATACGACTGCGTCACATATGAGGTGGCATGCGAAACATGTATCACCGGAAGGAGAAATGTAGGAATTCATACCAGTTTATAAAACAATTTATAAATCAACCTATGAATAACTAGCCAGGAACTCATGCAAATACTGAAATAAATCTAGATCTACAGTTTCAAATATACCTGGATATTTTGCAGCGGAATAGAAACAAAACGATACAAAATTATTAGAACTCCAAATGTCGTTTCTCTACCGGTATCCACACGTACACAAACTAGATCGGAAAGGGATGCTAGTGCCTCAGATCGTGACAACAAACTCTTCGTTTTATCTATATTTTGGTTTCGACGTGTTCTTGTGTGTTATGTTAAGCACATCATTATGTTCCTTTTATAATAACACACATAAAACTAATTGCTTAATGAAATTAAGTGGGCCAGACCCAATAAGGAATCATAATAATTCCACTTATGCAAGTGTATGGCAAGTGTATGTGTGTTATCGATTATAACACATATACATATAATTAACTTCATATGATATGTCATATGATATTACTCTTAGAATCCAAAAATATCACTAATCTAGTTTTTTAAGTGTGTGACCATGTATGTGATACCCCGTATCAAAAATACGGTCAACGGGCAGCAGAAAGTCAACCAGGGGCAAAATTGTCATTTTACCGAAGTCAGGGGTAAAATGGTAATTTAGCAAAAGTTTGAGACGGAAGCTATGACGGGCCAAATTTTCATGTTTAACAACATAAAGAACATTTAGAAGATCAGGGTTGGAGAAATCGGAGCAGAAACATGTTTTTCGGTGAGTCGGGAATGGAAACCGACAAAACCGAAGAAACTTCAAAAATTCATAACCGGAGCTACGTAAGTCCGAACGGAGTGATTCGAAATGCTAAATTCATCAAATAGCATGTAGAGTCTTATTGTGGAGGTTTGGGGATTTATGGGAATCATTTGGTATTTTCTAAAACAATATTCGCACAATCGAGGAAACCAAAGCAACGGGTCAAGAGGGGTTTAATGTTGGTCAATGCCGGTTTAGGGAAGGATTTTTGGACTCAAAACACTCATAAGGACAATTTTCTATGCCCCAGGGTCGCCACATCTCATGGTTAGGTGTCAATGCATGGTGGTTCATGCATCTTTTTACATGGAAGGAAAACAAGCATGTGAAGAGAAAATTTCATTTGAGCTCACAAAAACCTCTCTCTACCTCACACCCACGACCTCTCTCTCCTCTCTCTCTATGTTCATCCCACTTGCCCATAAAACCCATAAAAAGCCTTTGAATCTTCATAGAACCTTAAGAACATTCAAAGTGTTCTTGAGTGTTCATAAGACCTTCTTTCACCAAAAATCCCATAAATTCTTCAATATAAACCCAAATCAACTTCTGAAAAGTGATATAGCTTCCTCTCTACCTCCTATACAATCTCCAGCCAGCCACCGTCGTCTTCGTCGCCGGATCTCGCCGGAATCTGGCCGGCAAGCATCCGCCGATTAGGGTTTTGGGGAATCTCTCTCTTCCTTCATCATATCTGAATGTTTTGAAGCCATGGATGGTTATATCTCTTCTTTGCGGTCAGTTTGATAGGTGGATCGTCTTCTGAGTCACCGGAAAAAGGGGTGAACCGGCCGGTCAACGCCGGACCACCACCGGTCAACGCCGGAGAAGTCACCGGAGAAGCCCAACCGCCGCCAATCTTCAGCCGGTTCTTCAAGGAGTGCGATGGGATGGTTTGATTCAAGATTTGGGTTGGTTTAAGGCTGGTTTAGCCTTGGTCAACGGTTAGTTCAAACCGGTCAATGTTTGACCAAAACCGGTTTAACCTAACCGGTTCTAATTACACCTGTTCAGTTGGTTCAGATGGTTCAGTGGTTCAACCGGTTTGGTTTGGGAAGTCAACCGGTTCAATTCAAAGTCAATGTTCAACCTTTGGTCAACGGTCAACGTCTCCGGTTAACGCCGCCGGTCAACGCGGTCAGCGCCGATCAACGCTTGGTCAATGGCCGTTCCGAGATTTCTGGAATATTCGTAGTTCAGAGTTCGAGATTCGGGAGTTCGGAATTCGAGATTCGAGAGTTCGGAGTTCGAGATTCGGGAGTTCGGGGTTCGTGTCGGACATCTCGGGATTCACATCCGCATCGAGCTATCATTCCGCGCCTATCTCACTGTGAGTCGGCTCACAAACCTTTAGATTCATTTAGACCAAGAATCGAGAAACTGTAGTGCTAGGATTGCATACCCGTTAACCTGATTGGTAATTAATAATTAATTAGACGTTTAATGTTAAACCCGTTAGGATCGGATAAGCATGTTAGGGTTAATGAATTAAAAAGGTTAATTGATTGTGTGCCGCTAGGTTGTTAGTAATATTTGATTGATGCATTCATATAGTCCCGTTTGAATCGGACCGTATATGCATATATATATGTATAAGAATGATAATTAATGAATCTATATACGGGAATTAAGACGACCTTAAAATATGAGTTAAACCTAAACAAACGTATAGAATATTGTAACGGGGTTGGGGTTTAGGTTTAATAGCGGGATTGGATAATGAATCAATTAGTTAATAATGAGACGTTGGGGAGTTAGTAAGTTTACTAGCTCTAAACCGACGGATCGAGGAGTTAATAAAAGATATCTAGAATGGGTTATAAAAGAAGTGGTGTGAGTTGGAAGCCGCCTACGGGTTAGCAATCCGCTAATCCAAGGTAGCAGATAAGAATGAATTAAAAGACTTAGAAACCCTAATAGGTCTGTTTGTGTGGTGTTGTTGTGATTGATTGTGATTGTGTGATTATTGTGCTGTTGTTGTGAGCTTTGTGTGCAGGCTTGTTAGACTGCTCGGTGTTGGGCCGAGCAGTTATTGTGGACACTTACTCCGGTCATGGGACCGGGTAAGTTAGTTGGTGCTGACAAGGTATCTTACCTAGTCAGAGCGGTGGTAGCGTAGTGGCTTGCGGAATGGTTGGGGAATTATTATTGATATTGACTGTGTGATCTGTGCTAGAGTCCCAGCGAGTCTGCGTGTTTATATTTCTGCACTAGGACTCTAGGGTGCGTTAGATTCCGTAAGCCTAGGTTTTGTTTACGTTCCGGTACTTCCGACCCGATTGGATCCTCGGGTTTTACCTAATCGGATCATGGTAATTTCGGTTATGGTGTTAACCTACTAGGTGACGCCGGTAGGTGTGTGATTCGTAGAATACGGGGTCATGTCCTAGGGCCGAATCACATGGAAACTCTGGCTATCTAGGGGTAGTCCGAGTCACCGCGTATCGATGGACGGAGAACGGTGTCCTATTCGTGGGACCTTGTGTACACGTTTAGGAGTCGTGGGTTAGTTACCACATAGGTGACATTGTAAACCCGTGGAAGTTACCGAGTTCGTAGGGCCCAGTGTTGTTTGATATTTCTTTTGTTGCGCGATAGATAGATCGAGTCCAATCGAGGACATGTGCCGCAGTGCCTTCGATTTCCCTTAATTCTCTTTATCTTTGACATTGATTGTGTGTGTGGGTTTATCACGACATGGTAGTGCGTGATCGACAATTTATTCCTGTTGATTGTTATTTTGGGTTTTGGGGCGGGAATCTGTAGTTCTATATAGACTAGAAGCCATTAGTGGGGAGCCGATTCACTGGGTGATCTTAGATCGCTCATTAGACTCTTTTTGTGTGTTTTCAGGTTTAGCAGCGACGGACGCGGGAGGCCTCGGTGTAGTTTCGGGATGGCTTGTGACGGGATTCGATTCGGGGTTTTGGATGTTTTATTTTTGGTTCGGCTTTGGCGCCATTTTATGTGTTTGATTTACTTATGTGCTTTGAGATGACGATTGTTTGTAAAATTTCTATTAAACGTTGTGCTGAACGTTTGGTTACTCAGAAATGAAATTGTTTCCCTGATATGAGGTTTCGTCCGAACCGACACAACTCACCGAAGTGGTACAAGGTGTACAACTTGTATTACGGAAGTGAGGATAGCGAGGTCAAAGATGGATTAGTGCGAGCCTTTGTCTCAAACCGATCCGTCTCTGACTTCGTCCTGTGACGAACTTTTCCTAATCGATTTGCTCGGGTTCGATCGGTCATGTTCTTGTTTGATTGTTGACCGGTCAGCTCGACGGTCAGCGGAGAATGGGAAAAGGGCGTTACAATGTAGGATCATATAACATTAGTAATGGATTCTCAATTCATAGATTATAAGCGGTTTCTAGCAAAACATTATAACCACCTAATATTATACGATTGTCGAACCTCGACGTTACGACTTAACCATGAGTAGGTACAATTGATTTCGGGACATTCCCAACAATCTCCCACTTATACTGGAATCATCTATTCCCATAATCCCTTTGTCTCTATATCTCGATCTTAGCATAAGACAAGAAACAGTGTCATCCTTATTAAGCTAGATCACATTTATCGAACTCCGATTTATACTAATTAAACAAACGACTGACATTCACCTCGTTCGAGCACGGCCATGCATTTCTCAGTATCAAATCTTCGATAGGCCCTGAGATATTTATCTCCCGTTATATAGGAGGGACAAATTCCATCTTGTTCCATCCCTGTTTCTTACAAAATTCATAGCACACCCAATAAATGTCTTTATAGTCACCTGTTACGGCTGACGTTTGACAAGGTCAAAGTGAACTAATCCATAAGTAATAAATCATGACGAACTCAGGTCAAAGGACTACACTATATAGTCTTGATGAGAATCTCTTATGACACTCATATAACAATCTGGTAGATTTCTCATAGCGGGCCAGTCCAACCTTGTGTTACCCAACACATGTCTATACGATTGGCTTTAATACAACATATTAAATGACTCCACGTAACTTAGTCATGAGCCACCTCACATACTAGTCATCTTCAGTTATTAACGTCCCATTTTAATAACCTTGACCACAATAATTTATGTCATCTTTCACTTATAGGGTTTCATGATCAAGTCACGTACTTGATGACCTATAAAATGATATAAATTATTGGGACTTTTATTTGTTATCCAATAACCAAATAAATCTGAAACAAACTTCATTAATTTGAAAACATAACCAAATGTATGTAAACATGAACATCATATAAAAGTAAAATCCTCCCACTAAAATCAAGATCACATCTTAAGAAACTTAATGCATATAGCAGTAGTATAACTCTCATGTTTAGGTCGTGGAAGAGGCTTGGTCAATAGATCAACAACATTTGCATCCGTTGAGACTCTGCTAATTTTCACATCTCCTCTATCAACAATCTCACGAATGAGATGATATCTCCTCTGAATGTGTTTGGATTTCTGGTGGGACCTAGGCTCTTTTGCTTGTGCGATAGCTCCATTGTTGTCACAATAGAGATCCACTGGGCTAGAAATACTAGGAGCCACACCTAGTTCAATAACGAACTTACGAATCCAAACAACTTCCTTTGCTGCTTCTAAAGCAGCAATGTACTCAGCTTCAGTTATAGAGTATGCTATGGTGTTCTGCTTGGAACTCTTCCAACTTACAGCTCCTCCATTAAGACAAAAGATAAAACCGGATTGTGATCGGTAATCATCTTTGTCTGTATGGAAACTCGCATCGGTGTAACCACTCACAACAATCTCATCATTTCCTCCATAGACCAAGAACTTATCCTTAGTATTTCTCAAATATTTAAGGATGTTCTTGACTGTTGTCCAGTGACATTCACCTAGATCAGCTTGGTATCTACTCGTCATGCTCAAAGCACATGCAACATCTGGACGAGTACAAAGCATGGCATACATGATAGATCCTATAGCAGAAGCATATGGGATTCTACTCATCCGCTCTCGCTCATCGGGTGTCGAAGGACACTGAGTCTTGCTGAGAGTTATGCCATGAGACATTGGTAGAAAACTTTCTTGGAATCATGCATTTTGAATATGTGCAAGACTTTATCTATATATGTATCTTGACATAATCCAATAAGATTATTTAATCTATCTACATAGATTCTAATTCCAAGAATGTACGCGGCTTCTCCCATGTCTTTCATTGAGAAACAACTTCCTAGCCAAATCTTTACATAATTATGTTGGGATTATGTCCTGAAATCACGTTGTATTCACTCTAGAGACAGTTGTATTGTCGAGATCGGACAATTCATGTGATACTGGGTAATCATAATGTTTTGCTAGAAACCGCTTATGACAAATGAGTGAACCTACAGGGTCACACACCTAAGCAAACTGGACATACTTCGTATGGGATTGATCATTGGCATATGGTCTGGTCGATGTGTATTGGATACACATCAAATATAAGTTTTAAAGAGGTATGTCGATCGACGCCGATGGGTGCGTCGGTCGACACAAGACGTGTGTCGATCGACACCTCGGTCGACACAAGGCCGAAACCGAAACTAAAGTTTCGGTTTACGTCGTGGTCGATACATATATAAGTGATCTTATGTGTTTCGACCTAGTACCCTGACGAGCGCCGCCCAGACAGTGTTTTCTCAGAGAGAAAATACAGAAACCTCGAAGAACTTAGTTCCCAGGAGATCCGAGCCCCGGTACTGGCATCCCGGCGGATTCCAGCTTGTGTGCGTGTGGACTAAAGTAGAGGCGCAGCATCTGAGGCGCTTCACAGATCTCGTTTATCTGACCATCTTCCGCTGCCAATCTCCAAGTAAACAGAGATCAGATCCTTGATTCAATTAACTAGACCCTAGATCCTAGGCTATCTAGAACCTGACAGCAATTCCGAATCTGGTAGAATTGGCTCCAAGTTACAACAGTGGTATCAGAGCCTTAGGGTTTTATCATTGAATCAGACCTGTTTATTGAATTTGATGATTTAGATTCGCAAACTAGGTTGTTTGGTTAGAACAGGTCAGATCGATTTCGATCAAGATCGAGTCTGTGATTTCGCACAGTGTCGATCGACACACTAGGTGTGTCGGTCGACACAGAACAGCAAAAACGACAGATTCGGCGGCTAGGGTTTTTCGTGAAGAAAAACCGAAAGCCTTCTGTGTCGATCGACACAGGTTGAGTGTCGGTCGACACAGAGCAGATTCGGTCGAGTGTTGATCGACACAGGTTAGTGTCGGTCGACACAGACCTATTGAATGGTTAATTGGTTCAATTGGATTGAACCGGTTATCATGCTTGGTTAAGTCTGAATAGATCGGTTTAAATTGGATGAATTGGTTCAATTGGATTGAACTGATTATCTCAATTAGAATGAACCGATGAATTGAATCAGTTTGATTGGATAAAACGGTTCAATAGAATTGGACCGGTTATCGCAATTGGTTGAAACTGATTAAAACTGCTTAAATTGGATAGATTGATTCAATTGAATTGAATCAGTTATCGCAATTAAAATAAACTGATGGGTTAAGATCAGTTTGATCTGATAAGTCGGTTCAATTGGATTGGACCGGTTATCAAAACTGTCTTCGGTTAAGGTGTATGTCGACTGTCACACACGGGTTGTGTCGATTGACATGGCCGGTTCGATGAACAGGGTTAATTGGATTAACTAGTTATTGAAGTCCGGTTTTGTTTGGTGGTGTCGATCGACAGACATAGTCTGCGTCGATCGATATAGTGCTCGGAATTCTGGTTATTGAACCTTGAATTTTCAGAAACCAAACTCAACCTAAACCTTGACCAAAGCTTAGCTTCAATATGGTCAACTGTCAAGACTCATTTTGTTGTGTGATAGTCTAGCCAAGAGCTTAGTGTCCACAATTACGTGAGTAAGGCAGGTAGTCATGTTGATGGATTTGCAGTGCTAAACATCAACAATTACATGACCTAAGAAAATTGATTTGTTAAACTTTTGGGTTTAGTTTCCTCAACTAAATATCAAGTAACCTTGATGTCTTTCCCAATCTTGTCTACTGTCAAGACTTGTGTCGTTTTTTGGATAGTCTTAGAGTCCTTGGTATCCACTGCAACATGAGCAAGGCAGGTGGTCATTGACAGGCTTGCAGTGCAACTGTCAATGATCACAAGACTAAAGAGATTGTTTTACTTGACTGGGCTATCGAAAGTTATGGGCCCAGATACATCAGAGTGGATTAGACATAGTTTGTCTCATCCACAACCAAGAGTTGTACTGGGTACAATTAGCAATGATTTGCTTACCTAGATAACTAAAGTTTGGATGATGGCGAGTCGCCCACTCAGATTTTGGTGAAGTATGGATCTTGGATCATTATATTCATAGAGGAAACATTGTTTGAATATAATGCGAGTTTTCTTATTAGATAAGACTTCTCATGATATACATAACTAAATCTTTGTTTTTCTTGGATTTCAGCTTATGTCTATGACTACTTTCTTGTTGTGATCCGTCCTGGAGAAGGACAAGTTAAATGGATCCAACTTCCTTGATTGGTATCGGAATCTGAGATTCATTCTCAAGCAGGAGAGCAAGGACTATGTCCTTGAAAAGGCTCTTCCAGAAAGGCTTGGGACCAATCGCTCGCATGCAGCATATAATGCTTGGAATAAGCATTATATTGATGTGGTAGATGTACGTGGTCTGATGTTGGCTACCATGAACTCAGACTTGAAAAGTCAATACGAGAACGTGGAGTCACCAATAGAGATGATCACCAGCCTGAAACTGAAGTTTCAGGATCTGGCACGAGTTGAGAGATTCCAGATGGTGAAGTCTCTCACTGGGTGCAAGCTACCAGAGGATGCTCCAGTGAGTCCTCATGTCATTAAAATTATGGGTTACATTGATAACCTGGGGAAACTGGAATGTCCTGTCAGCTTATAGTTGGCCACTGACATCATTCTGCAGTCACTGTCGTCTAGTTATGATAAGTTTATCAAAAGCTATATCAAGAATAACTTGACGAAGACGTTGACTGAGCTGCATGGCATGCTCAAAACAGCAGAGCAAGACATCATAAAGGGTAAAAGATTTGAGAAATCTTGTGTTGGCAAGGGTAGAGGCAGGGCCGTCCAAATTTGGAATCAGGATAAGCCTGTGTCATCTTATAAGCCCAAGTCAGGCCCATCTGGTGTTAGGAAATGCTTCTACTGCGATGAGTCAGGGCATTGGAAGAGAGATTGCATTAAGTTATTGGAAGATTCACAAGAGATGAAGGAGATGTATGGTACTTCTTCTTCAGGTATTGTGTTATTAATTCAAGTTCTACATAAGTATTGGATACTAGTTGTGGTACTGATATTTTTGAAATATGCAGGACCTAAGCGACAGTAGAACGTTGAAGAAATGACAAGTGGAACTGCGTGTCTGGTATGAAGCAATAGTTGCTGCATGAGCCGTAGAGATTCTCCACTTGTAGGAGCCTTTCATACTTGATTTTAGAGATTAAGTAATTGCTACTATGTATCTGCCTTGTGCAGAAATGTCTTTCATCTTCTTGTAAAGAATTTGGATGTTTTTTCATTTTGATAAAAGACAAGTTTTGTTCTTTAGATCTTAATGAAATATCATATGGTAGCACCCCGTTTGGAATGGGTTTTATATCTTAAACCAGCGTAAGTTTGAATATAACACAAATACTAAAGGTTTAAGTCTTATGACTCGAACTCGACTTTTCCTTGGCATAGTCGTTTTGACCACATAGAGTGAAGCGGATTCAGAAGTTCCATAGTTTTGGGCTCATTTGATTATTAATCATATGAGATATGAATTCTGCTCACTGGACCAAATGACTAAGGCCCTTTTAGCAAAGCTAAAAGACAACGGACCAGAGGCTTATTGGGCCTTACACATACTGATGTATGCGGCCCAACGAGCATTAGTGCCAAAGGAAATCTTCTGTACTTCATTACCTTATTGATGGCATCAATAAGTATGGTTGTGTTCATTTGATGAGACACGAGCAGGAATCCCTTGAGGAGTTCCAAAATGAAGTGTAAAACCGATTTGACAGAAGTATTGAGATCCTCGATTGAATCGCGGAGGAAAATACTTGAGTCAAGAATTGGGTGATCATCTAAAGAGAATGAATCGGATCTTATTAGATATGCTCCGATTAATGATGAGTCACAGGAATCTTCCATAATCATTTAAGAATACGTTCTAAAATGTCTGTCTTTGCGCAGAAAAGGGTTTCAATCAGAATCAATTGAAAGACACCACATTAGATGTGGACTGGAAGTCTTTTCAAGAAAGTTGTTTCTGATGATTTGGGGATGATAGCTAACAAGCTTGAAACCAAATCTGATAATTTCTACCTCGCTGGTTGTCATGAGGAAACCGAGGCTTACTACTTTATAACCGATCCGAAAATAAAGTTTTGTTGTCCGGAACTGTGTCTTTTGAGAAAGATCATACTTTTCAAAAGGAAAAGTGGGAGTAAAAGTACACATCGAAGAAATTCGATAAACACAGGAGGCTGCTCAACCTGTTGAGGGAGAGCAGCTGTGAGATCTACAAAGTGCTGTAGGATCTACACCTGTGGAGCCTGAAGTTTGCAGATCCGAAAGGATCCGTCACTAACTCGAGAGTGATTTCTCGTAGCCGACACTACAAGAAAAATCTATATTCTTAGCACACGAAAAACGCCATCGTATGTATATGATAGCGTTTTTGAAAATGCTATTTCTGCCCCAGCTATAATAGGTCGGCCATATATGATAGCGTTTTTTGTCTGTGCTATAATATTGTTCACTATAATAGCGTTTTTGAAATTGCTATGTCTGCCCCAGCTATAATAGGTCGACCATATATGATAGCGTTTTTTCCGTGCTATAATATCTTGCATCTATGATAGCGATAGTTTTTCTTGCTATAGTTGAATCTATCTATAATAGCTTTTGATAGCTGAGCCGGAGCCGTATTAAATTATTATTATATTTTTTTATATCGAATTTATATAAAAAATTATATTTAAAATAATTTTATTAATAAACCAAAACATTGTTTACACAAAAATTATTAACAAAACTATCTAAGTTAACATTAAAAACTATCCAAGTCTTTCTTCATTGCTTCTTCTTCCTTTCTCTTCTTTCATCCTTCCAACTCCTGCAGGTAAATCTCTTTGTTCTTCTTTGCATCTGTTGAAAAAGTTACAGAATATGCATTCATCCATTATACTATAAGAAAACTAATGTGTATATAAAGACTGAAAATGAAGAATAACTTTGTTTGGATTAAGGTTTAAACCTGTGACAACAACAAGATTTGCAGCCAGAGATTGAATCACCAACGCTGCACATGGTGTACCTCCTCCTTGACAATGTAGCTGAACCTTTTCCTGCTTTAGCCTCCACAACTTCTGTGCCTCCATCTTGAGTACGCTTGGCGAGGGCGGTGAGTACGTCACCTGAAAAGTTAGCTTGAGGAGTGGCCTACATTGTTTACAAAGCAGAGTGACTTAGTCGAACAAAGGTAAACAACGGTAGTAATAAAATAATAATGCAAAAACTTGATCCTTTTACAGGAATAGTTGATATTTAATAATTATAAGTTGAGTATCAAATGCAAATAGGAAAGGTTACCCATCATTAGATACAATGTTATATTAGCTTCAACTATGAAAGCAACCCGAACATGACTAGAACGTGAACCAGAGCTTTCTGTCCCTAAATTACCTCCATGTTGACACCATCACCAGACATGTAGGCAGAGCCGAAACCAACACGAGATGCATCCATGTTGACATCGTGTATCTTTACGATGTGTATCTTTATGATGCTTATCAAATATCCGTTCCATAATACAGTAAGCACACCCTGCCTCTTCCAAAATTCTCTATTTCCAATTTGTTTGCCATCTAGCTTCAACTGAAATGCCGCACAAATTGAAAGAAGCATTTTGAATCAAACAGAAACTGAAATGGTGCAAATTATGTCTTTCAACAAGATTTTGCAGCCTCTAAAACAAAACTTACATCATTTAGACGACCAACGTAGCTGAGGACATGAGCCATGTACCATCGAGTAGAGCAAAGCGATTTCCTTCCAACCACAGGTCTGTCAAGAATGAAAGAGTCCCAAGGAACTCCAGTTCTGAAAAGTCGGAAATAATATTGAAGGAAACATCAAGGGTAAAACTTAAATAAAATCTACAACACATACATAATACATTCAAAGTGTTCTCATATCTATATGACTATATATATGTGAGTTATCAAACTAAGCCATAGATAGTTACCAAAACGTAAATGTTAAGTGATATATACAAAAATCTATAAAAAGACATGCAGAAACCCACCTCTCTCAAGTGAGAGATTTTTCTAAGCTGATTGAAACCCATATCAAGGTGTTTCAAGTTGGAACATCTCCAAAGGTGATCTACCTTTGCAAGCTTGTTCCGACTGAGATCAAGCGACTCAACAGCTGGGAGAAGTTGCAACGACTCATCCATGAGCAAGAGACAGTTACAAGCGCATGAAACGAAAGACAACTTATTCCACTGTGGTGAATCCTTTATCTCTGCGATTCTATTAGCAAAGACATGTCGTAGCGCATCCTGCATTTGGTGTAAACCTGGTAAACATTAGTCAGGGACACTTACAAAATGGTTCAAAGACAAGAAAAACACACATGAATTGCTTGAGCATGCACAAAACCATAACCGAGAGACGATAACTTCTATCAACATATTATCAACTTCACTCCCACCTTTCAGTAGCCGTTTAACAGAACCTCAACCTTAATATGAATCAAGAACAAGAATCGTAAACGCCTGCAACAAAATATTGTAAATTGTAACTCAAATTGATAAGAGGAAATGTGAAGTGGAAAAGAGAGGAATCTTACAGTATAATTGCCTTTGAAACAAACATAGGTTCTTTCAGTTGGAGGCGGAGCCAGGAGCAGAGTTAGGGTTTTCAAAATCCTTGTAAAGTGTAACACGGGGAGGAGGTAGATTCGTAGCTTTAGCCATTATCCTACAGAAAAATACAACAACACATCATATAATGTATAACTATCCCTATTTACACATATTAGGGTTTCTAATCGATGAATGAACGAAACTTCATAGCATCACCAAACAAATCTCGATCTCTAATCTAAGCGATTTTATCCGGCATAATCAATCTGGGTAAATTTTGTAACAATTGAAAGAGAGTAACTAGAGTTTAGATTAACAAAACATACTTTTTGGGCAAACAAGGACGATCGAAGAATTTTGCTTTTGCTTCAGAGAAGATGTGATTATGCGAAGACGAGGAGACGCAGGCGGAGATGGAGTAAGGGTTAGGTGAGCTAGGTCGGAGAGAACTGGAGGTGGAGGAGGAGGGACTGGGAGAGGCAGAGAAAGGCGGTGAAATCAACACCATCGTGGTGGTGATGGCTACATCCGAGAGAGAGAGAGAGAGAGAGAGGAAAAGAAGTATCAAAGGAGAGAAAATGAGATCTGGAAAGAATTTTTTTTTTTAACATATAACATATCTAGAGTTAAAAAGAATACTCATCCCGCCAAACTTAAACTTTTTGTGAAAACATAAGAGGGAAATTTCGCGGGCTAACAAAAATCCGTGCAAGTGTTGGCGGATTGGGCTAATTTTGTTTCCCGCTTATTAAAATACTATCTTAGCATTATAATAATGCTATTAAAAGTAAAAATAATCTGAAAATTATTTTCAATAGCAGTTTGGAAAACCGTGCTATTATATTGTGCTATCAATATGCATAATTTTTGTAGTGCGATTGTCGTGATCTGTTGATCATTGAAAAGTGACGAGCATGCGAAATTCAAAGAAGCGATGGTGAGCCCCAACTCCGAAAATTGGTTGGGTATGCATGTTAGCTTCACCGATCCATTTCTGGATTGAAGCAAACATCTTGGAGTTGGAATCAACATTCTGATGATGTGGTCAAAAGTTTTGACTTGATCAGAAACGAAATGAAACCATGCGTTTACAAGAAGATTAGTGGAAGCGTAATTGCAATTCTCACACCGTATGTTTACAACATACTTAATCTCACAAACGACGTTCCGACGCTAAAGTCTTGTCAAGATTTGGGTCGGAAGTCAAACTTAACGATAGACGTGGGAGGAGCCACGAAAGTTCTTGGAATAAAAATCTATTGATATAGATTGGATAGGCTAATTGGATCGTGTCAGAATCCTTATGTAAATAAGGTGTTGAACAGTTTCAATATGCATGATTCCAAGAATGGCTTCACACCAAAGGTCTTATGGCGATAATCTAAGCGAGATGCAGTGTCTTGGACACTGGCTGAGCTAGTGACAATATTAGCAAGATGAAGTGTTTTTGAACACTAGCTGAGCTATTATTAATGAGTGTGATTGCTAATGCTGCTGCAATAGAATCCATCATGAATGCCATATTTTGCGCTCGTCTAGATGCAGCTTACGCATAAAGCATGACGAGAAAATACCAAAATGTTCCGGTAATAGTCACTGAACAGTTACCAGAAATATCCCAAGTGTTTGAGGAACTCTAAGGATAGTTTCGTGGTGAACTGAGGAAGTGACGAACCAGTTGAAAGTAGTTAGATGAACAAAGACGATTCCCGGTTCCCATCTGGTTATGTCTTTTTGTCTGAATGGCGGTGTGGTTTGTTGAAATTGTTTCAAGCAAAACACCGCAAAGTCTTCCATGTAGGATTATGTGTGTTCATTGGTGTAATTATCAGATTACAACCTAACATAATCAACTAGGATCTAGGTGATTTGCAGTTGAATCATAAACAGATCAGGATCATTACCTTATGATTGCAGCAGATTGATCAAAGGAATATCGAGATCTATAAGAGCTGATGATAACCGGCTCCTCCTAGGTATCCACACTCTTACAAGCTACTGGATCAGGCTGCTAGACCAAAGTTGGAACAACCGAGAGAGAGAGAGTGTAACGCCCCCTTCCCGTTTACCGCTGACCGACGAGCTGACCGGCCAACAATCAAACAAGAACATGACCGATCGAACCCGAGCAGTCATACAAGAAGAGTTTGTCACAATACGAAGTCAAAGGCAGTCCGGTTTGAGACAAAGGCTCGAACCAAACCGTCCTTAACTCCGTTTACCTCGCTTCCGTGATACAAAGCTTTTCAACCTGTACCACTTCCACGAGTTGTGTTCGGTTCGGACGAAACCGTATATCAGGGAATTGTTCCGTTTTTATTATTTGAAAATATATAAATCTCATTCATAATAATATACAGTCTAATACACAAAACATTTAACGGGATCCCAACAAAGTCTGAAACCGAAAGTAACAGTCAAAATGTGTAAACTCCACACCGATACCCAATGCCAACCCGAGACTACTCCGAGCGTCCTACGCGTCCGCCAAGCTACGCCAAACCTGAAAAACACAAAAGAGTCTAATGAGCAATCTAAGATTACCCAGTGAGACGGCTCCCCACTACGGCTTCTAACAATCTAATAATCCCGCCCAAAACCCAAAATAACAATCAAGTATAATAGCCGATCACGTGCTACCAAGACGTGATGAGCTTCACAACACACAAGCAATTCAATAATAACAACACATCACGTCAATGAAGGAAATCGAGAGCATTGCGGCACATGCTCTCGATTAGACTCGATCTATCTATCGCGCAACACCATCATCATCATCAACACACCACTGGGCCCTTACGCTTCTTGGTAACTTCCACGGGTTTCCACCATTACTGATATGGTAACAAACCCTCTCGACTCCCAGATGTTAACACCAAGTCTCACGATCCAGGACACTGTTCTCCGTCCATCGATACGCAGTGACTCCGGTTACCCCCGGCAACCCGAGCTTCCATGCAGTCCGGCCCTAGGACGCGACCCCGTGTTCTCCGGACTACACACCTACAGACGTCACTCCATAGGTTAACGCCATAACCGAAATTACCATGATCCGGTTAAGCAACTTCCCGAGGATCCAATCGGGTCGGAAGTACCAGAACGTCTCCAATCACCTAGACTTGCGGGATCTAACGCACCCTAGAGTCCTAGTGCAGAAAAGTAAACACGCAGACTCGCTCGGACTCTAGCAATCAATCAGACTCGAACAACCATTAACCACCATCTCATCACCGCACCCCGCAAGTCTACACACACCCGCCCCACCGCTCGCTCGGCCCAATACCGAGACAATCTAATAGGCCTGCACAACAAAGCTTAACAACCCCAAACACGCAATCACACAATACAAACAATCATCACACAAGCAAGCCTATTAGGGTTTCTAATGTCTTTTAACTCATTCACGTCCGCTACACTGGATTAGCGGATTGCTAACCCGTAGACGGCTCATATCTCTTTATCGTCCGCTACCTTGGATTAGCGGATTGCTAACCCGTAGACGGCTCCCAATCTCAACACTTTTCTTTTCTTAACCTTTCCTAGGTATCTTTTATCAACTCCCCGATCCGTCGGTTTAGAGCTAGTAGCTTATACTAAACTCCCCGACGTCTCACCATTTATTTATTCCATTCATTCCTTTATCATTAAACCTTAACCAAGTATCATTCCATATGCTATACGTTTGTTAAGTTTACTTCCGTATTTTATAGCGTCTTAATTTCCGTACTTAGATTCATTTTAGATCGTTTTTCATACATAGATATATATGCATATACGGCCCTATCATACAACGACTATATGTATGCATCACACAACGTTACTACCAACCTAACGGCACACAACAAGTTTAATCCGTTTAATCTTACGATCCTAGTATGCGTCTCAACCCCCTAACCGGTTTATTGTCAATTCAACTCTCAAACGCCATCAATTTATATCCGGGTATGCAATTACTTAATCTACGGTTTCTCGTTTTATGATCTATATGCAATACTACTCTACGGTGTTTTGAGTCGACTCACATTGCTATTATGATGACGGACGGACGGATTGACGGACTAGCGGAACAACGAGACCCGGCATGAACCCGACGCTAACCCGAACCTTCCCCGAACCTCCGTCTCTTTGACCCGACCTTGACCCGCACTTGACCATGCCGTTGACCTTCGTGATCCCGAACCTCCGGACAACCCTCGTATGATGTCTACTACAACCATCTATCCTATTTCTAAATAAAAGAAATCCGGTTTATCGGGAAGATTATTACGTCGGAAAAATTCCTTTTCCGAAGAATATTCTTTAGAATATTCCGACGTATTAATTTTCCTTTCCCCATCTTTCTTTTATTTATTTCCACTCTCTCTCTTCTTTCTCTCTCCTTTATCTCTCTCTCTCCCCTCCGGCTCCTCCTTCTTCTTCTTCTCCCGGCTCCTCCTCCTCCTCCTTCTTCTTGCCGCCTCCTTCTTCTTCTTCTTCTTCCTCCCTTCTCCCTCTCTTCTCCCTCTCTTCTTTCTCTCTTCTTTACTTCTCTTTACTCTTTGTGAGTTTGGTGTGAAGAAAATGGGAGGGGGAAGGTCTCCTTATATAGTAAAAGTGGAGTGATCTTCACCCTCCATTTGTCTTCTCTTCTTCCTCCATCTTGTGCCACGACCTCCTCACCAAAAACCATCCAAAAACAATGCATTTGAGCATCCACCATCCACTTGTAGCCTCCTCCATGCAGCCCTTGGATTGATGACAACACACCACTTTTAGATTCATGAACCTAACATACCAAGAAGCTTCTAAAATTCTTGGGCTGGATTTCGTGGCTCATTCTTCATACTGAGATGGATTTGGGTCCAATATGATCTTAGCAATCAGCCCTAAATACCCTGGTTCAAGCCCAAGCTCCAAAGAATTTATTTTGGATTTTTAGCCACTAATCACCCATTAATGATCTAAAATATGTAACTTAATCTAGGCATTGAATCTTAATGAATCCTTTTAACCGCGGCTTCTACATCTTCTCATGAGGCTGTGGTCCAAATTTCATAATTTTTGGTGGAGTTTAGAAGGTCTTCTCGCTTCCCCGAACATTATATCGGTTCCTCGGAAAAACTGGTTTAAGGTTTAATATTTTAAAAACTCTTTATCTGCTTCTATAAATCCACCAAGCCTTCTTTTCAGATTCTAGATGCTCTTAGATGAATTTAGCAATTTTAATCACTTCAAACGGACACCCGTAGCTCCTGTAATGAATTTTACAAGTTTTGTCGGTTTTATCGGTTTCCATTCCCGATAACCCGAAAAACTAGTTTAATCTCCGTTTCCACCTTTCTTGGTCTTCTAAATATTTTCTTTACTTAAAAAGAATAACATTTGGCCCGTCTTAGCTTCTGGCTCGTATTTTGGTAGATTTACCAAAATACCCTTCATCTTCTGGAAATTACGAAAATGCCCCTCGTCGACTTCTTGACTGCCCGTTGACCCATTCTTGATACAGGGTATTACATTCTTCCCCACTTACAGGAATTCGGTCCCCGAATTCTCCGTTACTTACTAACTTCGAATCGGAACTGAACCCCGTAAGTTACCACTTCTGAAACCGATATGTCTGCTCCAACACCCGAACGCTGAATTGATTGAACTATACTTTCGATGCGTACTGAATTCTGAAACACCATCTTGCTCACGCGGTCATCTCGAACTTCCCATACCAAAAACTTAACTCACGATCACTTCTGGTTTCACATCTTCCCGGTTTACAGACTCCGATCTTGATTTTCAATACCAACGGTCGTGATTGAACTGCTTCACTCGGTCTTTGATTTCAATCCAACTCTGCTTTGCTTCTTACGCTCTGATCTCATGGTAACCCCGCTCTTCCGATGCCTACTGACTTTCAACCCACTGGTTTGCACAAACATCGCTACACCGAACTTCTCTCTGATGACATATTCATTTCTCTTGACTGTACGACTCCATTCTGAGTCTTGTTTCCTTCTTCGCCACACGATACTGCTTGAACTCTGAATTTGTAGTTACACTCCCGATGCTTCCACTGATTCTTGAACCTTGGTTTTGCGCCCATTCTCAGCACATTGACATCTTTGAACTTCTCACTCGAAATGGCTTGACTCTCAATCAATCCCGGCTTCTCCATTTGATTACTTCGTTGATTCTGTCTCTGGTTTCCAACTCATACTTCCGATGCCCAGATGACTCCCTGCTATGCAGTTGTGCGCAACCCTAACACGATGTCACTTTGAACTCCTGACACCGACTTGTCTGATTTCTGATCGCTTCCTGATTCTTCATCGCCATTGGACTTTCCGACTCATTTCCGATTTCGGACCATTGGTTTCGTCTTAATGCTTCAGTCTGACTCCTGACTCCATCTTCGCCATCTGATGATCTCCTTAACCGATATTCTGACTTCCCCACTCTGATTCGACCTTCTTGATTACGCAACATTGCCTCGTCCTCAACCCCGGATACTTATTCCGCCTTTAATACTTATCGCTTCCCACTAATGTTCTGATAGGATTGATGTTCCTCCTTCCAATGAATCCGCCATACTCATGTATGTCTCGAAATCCTCAATCGCTGATCTCCACACTTCATCGATTCTCAAAACTTCTCTTCCCATTGATATCCCCGAACGAACTCTTCCATCGACTCTGATGCTTCTGAATCTCATTGCTATCTTCTTGAACTCATTCGCCTTGCTTCTTTCTACCATTACTACCCAAACTCCTTTTTGAATCCACACTGACTTTCTTGCAGGCTCGGGTCAAACTGTTCCCTGAAATAACATCTCGCCTCTCGGGTTCAGGTTCGGTCTCGTGTCCTCGTCAACTCGTCCATCACGTCCTACATCAACAATAACAACACCAACATGGTTAGACCTTTTTAACATACTCCCGATATCGCTTCCTTATAGAGATATTGGTATTTAGTCACGGACCCAATGGTCACATGTGGCTAATAAACAATATCTTATAATTCCGCTCAATCTCGAATAAGTTTTCTAAAAACCGCTTTATCAATTCTAGGCTTACCAAAAACAATTCTACCAAGCAAACCAAACGATCTCGCTATTCAAAAAAAAAAAAAAAAAAAAAAAAAATCACTTTCTAGCAACCTAGCGATTAAACGAAATGCAGAGATTCAAAATCAACAACTACCAACCTAGCGGGCAATCAATGCATCAATCAATTCAACATTCTAACACCCTAGCAAAGCAATCAATCACACACAATCAATCAATCAAACAAATCGGCAATTACGGTCGTCTCTTAGGGTCGTAGTAACCGTCTCATCGGATCATCATTTGCTTTCACGGTATAACCATATTGCATTTATTATCCCAACTCATGCAATAAGATCACTTCGTTACTTAAACGAAAAATACCGAATACTCCACATCCACTACGTAAATAAAACATCTATTCACCACATAGAGTTTTAAATACGTATGTCCGTCGAAGTCTACATACTCGCGGTTACCAATCCGTCCCAAACGAAACACTGCTACACACAACTGAATTGTTAGAGACAAACGCAAGCCGATATACACACATCAAAAGCGAGTTAGAGCCCTTACTTACCTGGGCCTAATCTATTTCCTAATCTCCAACATGAGGGGTACAACTCATGTGGATACTAATAGACAGGTGTACCAGGAGGATGGAATGAGTGTGGTGGTGGTGGCGGAGCGACTCGGTCTCGGTTATGACAGAAAGGAGCACAATGTTCACCTCGGCCGCAAATGTGGTAAGTCGGAATCGGCGTCAATGCGGTGGTGACTGATATGCTTGGCCAAACTACCGACACCGAATGGAAATGAAAGACACGTGTCACCGCGGGTAAGGAACGAAGAGTCCAATGCGTCGAACTGGTGGTCGAATAGCAGGCGGTGATAGCTCCCATACCCCGAGGATGTATTTTATCGCCATGTCATTAGGGATGAATGTCGACGGTGCGTGCTACTGACGGTAGTACTCCGGATGTAATCGTATCATAAGGCGGCTATGGAATGGGTGGAGTGGTAACGGGCTCGGCACCGGCAACCACATACTCCGAGTAAGCTGCAATTTACGGGAACATTCCACATGTTGGGAGTACGGACCTTGACTAGCTGGGGTAGATCCACCGGACTTATGGTCATCCATACTGATGTCCCTTATCTTGTCGTCGCAACCCACACACACACCAATCCCCCTAGGACAACTCTGCTGCGTGACTGCAACAAAATACCAAATGATTAGCACAAGCTTAATAAAATACCCATTTCCCCGGATTGACGAACGCGACTCGGATTCCTAATGGTTGAATTGGCGACACATTTGACTCGATAAAACATTGAAAACTTTGAAAAACCGGAATATTCGAACCCATGACGAACCATGCTCTGATACCACCTTTTGTAACGCCCCCTTCCCGTTTACCGCTGACCGACGAGCTGACCGGCCAACAATCAAACAAGAACATGACCGATCGAACCCGAGCAGTCATACAAGAAGAGTTTGTCACAATACGAAGTCAAAGGCAGTCCGGTTTGAGACAAAGGCTCGAACCAAACCGTCCTTAACTCCGTTTACCTCGCTTCCGTGATACAAAGCTTTTCAACCTGTACCACTTCCACGAGTTGTGTTCGGTTCGGACGAAACCGTATATCAGGGAATTGTTCCGTTTTTATTATTTGAAAATATATAAATCTCATTCATAATAATATACAGTCTAATACACAAAACATTTAACGGGATCCCAACAAAGTCTGAAACCGAAAGTAACAGTCAAAATGTGTAAACTCCACACCGATACCCAATGCCAACCCGAGACTACTCCGAGCGTCCTACGCGTCCGCCAAGCTACGCCAAACCTGAAAAACACAAAAGAGTCTAATGAGCAATCTAAGATTACCCAGTGAGACGGCTCCCCACTACGGCTTCTAACAATCTAATAATCCCGCCCAAAACCCAAAATAACAATCAAGTATAATAGCCGATCACGTGCTACCAAGACGTGATGAGCTTCACAACACACAAGCAATTCAATAATAACAACACATCACGTCAATGAAGGAAATCGAGAGCATTGCGGCACATGCTCTCGATTAGACTCGATCTATCTATCGCGCAACACCATCATCATCATCAACACACCACTGGGCCCTTACGCTTCTTGGTAACTTCCACGGGTTTCCACCATTACTGATATGGTAACAAACCCTCTCGACTCCCAGATGTTAACACCAAGTCTCACGATCCAGGACACTGTTCTCCGTCCATCGATACGCAGTGACTCCGGTTACCCCCGGCAACCCGAGCTTCCATGCAGTCCGGCCCTAGGACGCGACCCCGTGTTCTCCGGACTACACACCTACAGACGTCACTCCATAGGTTAACGCCATAACCGAAATTACCATGATCCGGTTAAGCAACTTCCCGAGGATCCAATCGGGTCGGAAGTACCAGAACGTCTCCAATCACCTAGACTTGCGGGATCTAACGCACCCTAGAGTCCTAGTGCAGAAAAGTAAACACGCAGACTCGCTCGGACTCTAGCAATCAATCAGACTCGAACAACCATTAACCACCATCTCATCACCGCACCCCGCAAGTCTACACACACCCGCCCCACCGCTCGCTCGGCCCAATACCGAGACAATCTAATAGGCCTGCACAACAAAGCTTAACAACCCCAAACACGCAATCACACAATACAAACAATCATCACACAAGCAAGCCTATTAGGGTTTCTAATGTCTTTTAACTCATTCACGTCCGCTACACTGGATTAGCGGATTGCTAACCCGTAGACGGCTCATATCTCTTTATCGTCCGCTACCTTGGATTAGCGGATTGCTAACCCGTAGACGGCTCCCAATCTCAACACTTTTCTTTTCTTAACCTTTCCTAGGTATCTTTTATCAACTCCCCGATCCGTCGGTTTAGAGCTAGTAGCTTATACTAAACTCCCCGACGTCTCACCATTTATTTATTCCATTCATTCCTTTATCATTAAACCTTAACCAAGTATCATTCCATATGCTATACGTTTGTTAAGTTTACTTCCGTATTTTATAGCGTCTTAATTTCCGTACTTAGATTCATTTTAGATCGTTTTTCATACATAGATATATATGCATATACGGCCCTATCATACAACGACTATATGTATGCATCACACAACGTTACTACCAACCTAACGGCACACAACAAGTTTAATCCGTTTAATCTTACGATCCTAGTATGCGTCTCAACCCCCTAACCGGTTTATTGTCAATTCAACTCTCAAACGCCATCAATTTATATCCGGGTATGCAATTACTTAATCTACGGTTTCTCGTTTTATGATCTATATGCAATACTACTCTACGGTGTTTTGAGTCGACTCACATTGCTATTATGATGACGGACGGACGGATTGACGGACTAGCGGAACAACGAGACCCGGCATGAACCCGACGCTAACCCGAACCTTCCCCGAACCTCCGTCTCTTTGACCCGACCTTGACCCGCACTTGACCATGCCGTTGACCTTCGTGATCCCGAACCTCCGGACAACCCTCGTATGATGTCTACTACAACCATCTATCCTATTTCTAAATAAAAGAAATCCGGTTTATCGGGAAGATTATTACGTCGGAAAAATTCCTTTTCCGAAGAATATTCTTTAGAATATTCCGACGTATTAATTTTCCTTTCCCCATCTTTCTTTTATTTATTTCCACTCTCTCTCTTCTTTCTCTCTCCTTTATCTCTCTCTCTCCCCTCCGGCTCCTCCTTCTTCTTCTTCTCCCGGCTCCTCCTCCTCCTCCTTCTTCTTGCCGCCTCCTTCTTCTTCTTCTTCTTCCTCCCTTCTCCCTCTCTTCTCCCTCTCTTCTTTCTCTCTTCTTTACTTCTCTTTACTCTTTGTGAGTTTGGTGTGAAGAAAATGGGAGGGGGAAGGTCTCCTTATATAGTAAAAGTGGAGTGATCTTCACCCTCCATTTGTCTTCTCTTCTTCCTCCATCTTGTGCCACGACCTCCTCACCAAAAACCATCCAAAAACAATGCATTTGAGCATCCACCATCCACTTGTAGCCTCCTCCATGCAGCCCTTGGATTGATGACAACACACCACTTTTAGATTCATGAACCTAACATACCAAGAAGCTTCTAAAATTCTTGGGCTGGATTTCGTGGCTCATTCTTCATACTGAGATGGATTTGGGTCCAATATGATCTTAGCAATCAGCCCTAAATACCCTGGTTCAAGCCCAAGCTCCAAAGAATTTATTTTGGATTTTTAGCCACTAATCACCCATTAATGATCTAAAATATGTAACTTAATCTAGGCATTGAATCTTAATGAATCCTTTTAACCGCGGCTTCTACATCTTCTCATGAGGCTGTGGTCCAAATTTCATAATTTTTGGTGGAGTTTAGAAGGTCTTCTCGCTTCCCCGAACATTATATCGGTTCCTCGGAAAAACTGGTTTAAGGTTTAATATTTTAAAAACTCTTTATCTGCTTCTATAAATCCACCAAGCCTTCTTTTCAGATTCTAGATGCTCTTAGATGAATTTAGCAATTTTAATCACTTCAAACGGACACCCGTAGCTCCTGTAATGAATTTTACAAGTTTTGTCGGTTTTATCGGTTTCCATTCCCGATAACCCGAAAAACTAGTTTAATCTCCGTTTCCACCTTTCTTGGTCTTCTAAATATTTTCTTTACTTAAAAAGAATAACATTTGGCCCGTCTTAGCTTCTGGCTCGTATTTTGGTAGATTTACCAAAATACCCTTCATCTTCTGGAAATTACGAAAATGCCCCTCGTCGACTTCTTGACTGCCCGTTGACCCATTCTTGATACAGGGTATTACAGAGAGGACGGCCAGACCTAAAAGAAATCGCAGACCCTTCGCTAAGTGGCGCCTCTCTCTTTGTTTTATGGGCCCAAGTAATTAAACTAATGGCTTATCAGGCTATTGGGCCCAAGACCCAAATCAGACAAAAAGACTGTATTTTGTCTGGCCCAATTCTCTGTACAAATACAGTAAATGCCTTGCATCTTACCGTATTAATTCCATTTAACTTTCCCGTTAGCTATGGTGTGTGACCCTTTGGGATCATACAATACTGGTAATAAGTCCTAAACTTATAGATCAAGAGAGGGCTCTAGCAAGTCATCATGATCACCCAGTATTTATGACTTATGTCTGATCTCGACACTTATCATACTTTCTAGAGATAGTACATTAGATTTCAGGACATTCCCAACAATCTCCCACTTGTACTGGAATCCTACATTCCCTAATCCTTTTGTCTCAATATCTCGATCTGGCATAAGGAAAGATGCGTGTCATCCTTATATAGCCAGACCATGTTCATCGGACCAGATTTGATACTGACATTTCAAACGACTTGGGCAAGTCCGTTTGGGAGTGGCCACTCTCTTACCAGCTATCAAGTCTCCGATTGGCCTAGAGATATTACCTCCGTTGAACGGCAGGGACAAATCCCATCTTGTTCCATCACTATGAACTACATACTTCATAATACACCCAACCAAGGTCCTTATAGCTCCCAGTTACGAAACAGCGTTAGACAATGATCAAAGCGCATCAATCCATGTGCAGCTACATGCATGCGAACTCAGGTCTAAGGACTATACTCTATAGTCGTAAATGAGAACCTTTTATGACACAGATATTAATATCTTGTAGAGTTCTCATCAGCGGGCCATGTCCGGTCATATGCTCCCCTACATATACCTATGTGTCGACTTTGATGCCGCGCATCTATGACCCCTCGAAACTTGGTCATAAGTCTCAACACATTCTAGTCTCAAATGGTTGTTGGTGTTCCAATCTCAACAACCTTCGACTATGGACACTATGATTTATGTCATTTCGTTAAACATGGGGTTTCAGGATCAATTCTACTCATGTACTTCGATGGCCCATATATAATGACATGAATCATTTTGGAACGATTATTTTATATCACAGTTAAAAATAATCCAGAAATAAAATTTCATTAACATTTAAAAAATGTTTACATGAACCAATCAAAATAACTAAAATAAAGCCCTCACAACTCCCACTCAAAAAGAGATTACATTTGAATATCTCTAATTCCTACAGCAGCAGTGTGCAACTCGTGCTTAGGTCTCGGGAGTGGCTTTGTCAACGGGTCAGCCACATTCTCATCAGTGGGAACTCTGCTGACCATCACTTCACCTCTATTCACTATATCACGAATCAGGTGATACCTTCTCATAATATGTTTGGATTTCTGATGATGTCTCGGTTCCTTGGCTTGAGCAATTGCACCATTGTTGTCACAATACAGTGTCAAAGGCTCAGTGGCATTTGGGAATACACCGAGTTCAATCATGAAGTTCCTTATCCAAACTCCTTCCTTCGCAGCTTCTGAAGCAGCGATGTATTCAACTTCAGTTGTGGAATCTGCCACGGTGCTCTGCTTGGAGCTCTTCCAACTTACTGCACCGCCATTCAGACAGAAGATGTAACCAGACTGTGACCGGAAATCATCTTTATCTGTCTGAAAACTTGCATCCGTGAATCCACTCATTTCAAGCACTTCACTTCCTCCGTAAACCAAGAACTTATCCTTAGTATTCCTCAAATACTTCAGGATATTCTTTACGGCAATCCAGTGACTCTCACCTGGATTAGACTGGTACCTACTCGTCATGCTTAGTGCATAAGCAACATCAGGACGAGTACAGATCATGGCATACATGATAGATCCTATAGCCGAAGCATAAGGAATCCTACTCATGCGCTTAAGCTCATCAGGTGTTTTAGGACACTGATCCTTGCTTAGTGTAGCACCATGTATCATTGGCGTGAATCCTTTCTTGGATTTATCCATTCCGAATCGATGCAGGACTTTGTCTATATAAGAATCTTGACAAAGTCCAACCAGCCTTTTAGATCTGTCTCTAAAGATTCGGATTCCAAGAACATATGCGGCTTCACCCATGTCCTTCATGGAAAAACAACTTCCCAGCCAGTCTTTAACAGACTTCAGCATTGGAATATCATTCCCAAGAAGCAATATGTCATCGACATATAGGATAAGAAACGCCACTTTGCTCCCACTAGTTTTCTTATACACACATTGTTCCTCTTTGTTTCTGATGAAGTCAAAATTCTTTATTGCCTCATCAAAACGAAGATTCCAACTCCTGGATGCTTGCTTCAATCCATAAATGGATTTATGAAGTTTGCATACTTTCCCAGCATTCTTAGGATCAATGTAACCGTCAGGCTGTGTCATATACACATCCTCCTCCAAGATTCCATTCAGGAAGGCGGTTTTCACATCCATCTGCCAAATCTCATAATCATAATAAGCGGCAGTTGCTAGGAGAATCCGAATTGATTTCATCATGGCCACTGGTGAATAGGTTTCATCATAGTCTATACCATGAATTTGCTTGAAACCTTTTGCCACCAACCTGGCCTTGTAAATCTGGACATTTCCATCCATGTCAATCTTCTTCTTGAAGATCCATTTACACTCGATGGCTTTCGCACCAGCGGGTAAGTCAACCAGTGAAAACACTCGGTTGACAGACATGGAGTCCATCTCGGATTCAGTGGCTTCACGCCACTTTGAGGAGTCAGGGCCCATCATGGCTTCTGCAAAGTTTGAGGGTTCATCACCGTCAATGATCAAAAGATCATGGCAATTCGTCACGAGGAATCCCTGATATCTATCGGGTTCGTGACGGATCCTTCCGGATCTTCGAACTTCAGGTACTTCAGGTTCAGGTTCTATTACAACTTCATGTAATTCATCCTGCTGTTCTTCCTCATTAGGTTGAACAGGTTCCTGTCCTTCTTGAATTTCATCAAGTTGTACCTTACTCCCACTATCTTTCTTAGAGAGAAATTCCCTCTCAAGAAAAGTACAATCCCGAGCAACAAAGATCTTGTTCTCGGATCGCAGATAGAAGTAATAAGCCTTGGTATCCCTAGGATAACCAATGAAGTAGCATTTGTCAGATTTTGGTGTAAGCTTGTCTGAGATTAATCTTTTGACATAGGCTTCACAACCCCAAATTCTGAGAAAAGACATTGCTGGAGCTTTTCCAGTCCATAACTCATATGGTGTCTTTGCTACTGATTTTGATGGCACCCTGTTCAGTGTGAACGTTGCGGTCAGCAAAGCATATCCCCAAAGGGATATAGGAAGGTCTGTGTGACTCATCATGGATCGGACCATATCTAACAATGTCCGATTCCTTCTCTCAGACACACCATTCCACTGAGGTGTTCCAGGAGGTGTGAGTTGGGAGATGATCCCACACTCACTCAGATGATCACGGAACTCCTGGCTCAAGTATTCTCCTCCTCGGTCCGACCGAAGAGCCTTAATACTTTTACCAAGCTGGTTATGTACTTCATTCTGGAATTCTTTGAACTTCTCAAAGGTTTCCGACTTATGTTTCATCAAGTAGACATATCCATATCTACTGAAATCATCAGTGAATGTAATGAAGTACTGATAGTTTCCTCTAGCATTTGTGGACATTGGGCCACACACGTCAGTATGTATCAGGCCCAATAGTTCACTGGCCCTTTCTGTAGGTTTATTAAAAGGGGCCCGTGTCATTTTGCCCATTAGGCAAGATTCGCATTGCTCACAAGACTCAAAGTCAAATGAGCCCAAGAGTCCATTTGAATGGAGCCTCTTGACGCGTTTCTCACTAATGTGCCCTAAACGACAATGCCAGAGAAACGTTTCATTTTCTTCGTTAGATTTGAACCGTTTTGTATTAATGTTATATACTGGAGTAGATTGATCCAGCATGTACAGCCCATTAATAAGAGGGGCACAGCCATAGAACATATCATTGAGATTAAAGGAACACAATTTATTCTTAATAGAAAAATCAAATCCTTGTAAATCCAACAATGAAACTGAAATGATATTTCTGCTTATAGCAGGTACAAAATAACAATTCTCAAATTCTAAAATCAATCCAGAAGGTAAAGACAACAAGTAAGTGCCAACGGCCAGTGCTGGAACCTTCGCTCCATTGCCAACCCGCAACTCTACTTGCCCTTGCTTCAACCTTCTACTGTTGCTGAGCGCCTGCACATTAGTACAAATATGAGCCCCACATCCAGTATCTAATACCCAAGTGGTATTATCAGAAGTAGTAGTATTTACTTCAATAACAAAAATACCTGAAGATGTAGTCGCGAAGGACTTCTTCTTCTCCTTCAGACTTTCCTGGTATTTCTTACAGTCCCTGCGATAATGCCCTGCCTCTTTGCAAAAGTGGCAGATATCAGAAGGCCCAGCTTTAGACACGGGCTTGGGTTTGGCCTTTTCGTTGTGGACAGCCTTGCCCTTTCCCTTGTCTGCAGCAGATTTCTTAAAACCCTTGCCCTTCTGCACCATGAGTACAGACGGGTCCTTGGCCTTCTTCAGATTAGGTTCTGCAGTCTTGAGCATACCATGTAGCTCAGGCAAAGTCTTTGTCAACCCATGCATATTATAGTTCAAGGTGAACTGGTCATATGCAGGAGTAAGAGACTGCAGAACGATATCACAAGCAAGCTCTTGGCTTATAGGACAGTCGAGTCTAGTCAAATGATCGAGATAACCCATCATTTTCAGAACATGTGGACTCACTGCTGCATCCTTAGCCATTTTACAGTCCAAGAGATTCTTAACAGTTTGGAATCTCTCTGTACGAGCCTGCTCTTGAAACAACGCTTTCAGGTTTGCCATCAGTTCCATGGGACAAGTCAGGCCTTCCCACTGAATCTGCAGATCGGGAGCCATTGTCGCCAACATTAGGCAAACCACGTCATTAGCATCTGAAGAATGCTTGGAATGCGTATCCCAAGCATTCTTCACAGCTTGTGTGGCATTATTCGCAGGTCTAGGGGGGAGAACTCTTTCAAGGACATAAGCCTTCTTCTCCTGCCTGAGCACAAGTCTCAGGTTCCTGGACCAGTTCAGGAAGTTTGATCCGTTCAGTTTGTCCTTCTCAAGGGCAGACCGGATCGAGAAAGTGTTTTGAGTTGTTGTGCTTGACATAGCTGAAATTATGAGACAATAGAGTTTTAGTTATTTAGTTCATAAAAGAGTAATCTTAAAAACTTATAAGAAAACTCGCATTGCATTCAAAATTTCTTTGTTCAACCTCATAAGAATGCAATGATTCCGAGACCCATGTTCAACCAAAACCAAAGTGGGCCACTGGCCGTCACCCGGAATTAGCTTTACTTGGTAAGCATGCACACAGCTAGTTATATCTATATAACTCTCGGTTGTGGATTGGGCCCAAGGTCCAATTCACCAGATGTCTCAAGGCCCGGGACTCCCGATGGCCCAGTCAAGGAAACCAATCTCTTACAGCCAAATAATCACTAAAATCTGGGACTCCCAATGAAATTAGTGACTATATACTACTTTACTTACGCAAAAACAGACACCTCACACTGTAAGCCATATCTGTAATTGAATAAGCGTTAAGTAGCTGACAAGATTGGGCAAGACATCCAAGCTTGATATTGGTTTTGAGGATTTTAGGTTTTCTTTCCAAAAATAGAAGATTACTATTTTGGGAAACTTTCCAATTCAGGTAACTTAAATATGGAAACTTTCTATTTTAGGAAACCTACTATATTTAAAAATTTCTTATCATGCCAAAATTAGTAACTTCTAATCAAAGAAACTTTCTAATTTAATGTTTTATTAAAGTTTTCGGTTGGGTCACAAATTATAGGCCCAAGACCACAGAATTCCAATTGGCCCAATAATTTGACATAACCGAGTCGGTTCATTAATTCTGGTTCAAGACCAAATTAACTACTAAATCCAACTGGTTATTTACTAAACCAGACCAGCTCTAAATTATTTGGTCCAACCAAATCAAACTTAGACCAGCCTTCGGTTTAGGTTAAAATTCAATTTTGAATTTAAATCCGGTTTAACCAGAAATTAAATAATACCAATTGTATTAAATAATTTCCAGCAAACCGCGATTTGGGTTAACCGCTTGAACCACCAATTAAATTGGATCGGTTCGGTTAAGTCCAAAATCAGGAAGAAACACCTTGTGTTTTAGCCAATTTTGACCTAACCTGCGGTTTAAGCTAAAGCTGACAATGAACCACAATCGGTTTGATCGGTTCATTGTCGCGGGTTTGGTAAGAACGAACCGCGAAGCTCGGTTGAACCGATTGGCTACTCGCGGACCGTATCTCTCGCCAGTGTATCGATCGATATCACGCTCCTGCGTCGATCGATACCGGCGTGCATCAGCTCGTTGCGATCGGGTCATCGGGACAGCGAGAAGCAATCGATCCGATTCATATCGATCGATATCTCGCTCCCTCGTCGATCGACACGGGCGATCACATCGCATACCGATGGGTTTCAATCGGATTATGCGATTCATATACTTAGGTTTTTAAGTTTTCTAATCAAATTTCTTAAGCCAAATTCGATTCTAAACATTAAAACAACCTAAATATGATCCAAACAGCAAAAACCTAACGACCTAGGCTCTGATACCACTGTAGGATTATGTGTGTTCATTGGTGTAATTATCAGATTACAACCTAACATAATCAACTAGGATCTAGGTGATTTGCAGTTGAATCATAAACAGATCAGGATCATTACCTTGTGATTGCAGCGGATTGATCAAAGGAATATCGAGATCTATAAGAGCTGATGATAACCGGCTCCTCCTAGGTATCCACACTCTTACAAGCTACTGGATCAGGCTGCTAGACCAAAGTTGGAACAACCGAGAGAGAGAGGACGGCCAGACCTAAAAGAAATCGCAGACCCTTCGCTAAGTGGCGCCTCTCTCTTTGTTTTATGGTCCCAAGTAATTAAACTAATGGCTTATCAGGCTATTGGGCCCAAGACCCAAATCAGACAAAAAGACTGTATTTTGTCTGGCCCAATTCTCTGTACAAATACAGTAAATGCCTTGCATCTTACCGTATTAATTCCATTTAACTTTCCCGTTAGCTATGGTGTGTGACCCTTTGAGATCATACAATACTGGTAATAAGTCCTAAACTTATAGATCAAGAGCGGGCTCTAGCAAGTCATCATGATCACCCAGTATTTATGACTTATGTCTGATCTCGACACTTATCATACTTTCTAGAGATAGTACATTAGATTTCAGGACATTCCCAACATTCCACAACCTAAGCACGAGATTTATTCTCTTGCTGTAGGTATTAGATATCTGAAGAGATGATCTTGATTCTAGTGGGAGTTATTTAGTTATGTTATGATCTTTACATAGACATGCTATGGCAAAGTTTGTGTAAGTTAAAATTGACATCAGTATTATTTAATTATTGGATAATTAAGTAATGGTCCCAAAGTACTTTATGGTCATCATATATGTCATCAAGTTGAGGACTTGATCATGAAACCCTATAAGTAAAAGATGACATAAAATTATGATTGGCCCTAGTCAAGGTTATTGAAGTGGGGCACCAATAACCGCGGGAGACTAGTATGTGAGGTGACTGTTGGACTAAGTTTCATGGAGTCAATGATACGATTATAACATATGATCGGACATGACCCGCTTAATGAGAACTCCACAGGACAGTTATATCAGTGTCATGGGAGGTTCTCATTACGACTATAGAGTATAGTCCTTAGACCTGAGTTCATCATGCTTTCTAGCATATGAATTGGTGCGTTTTGACCTTGTCAAACGTCGTTCCGTAACTGGCGGCTATAACGGCATTGCTTAGGCGTATCATGAAGTATGTGTAGAAACATGGATGGAACAAGATGGGATTTGTCCCTCCTAGAACGGGAGATAAATATCTCAGGGCCCATCGAAGATTTGATACTGAGAAAATGCATGGCCGTGCTCAAACGAGGTGATTGTCAGTCGTTTTTTTATCAGTATAGATCAGGAATTCGATGAACATGATGTTGGCTATAATAAGGATGACACAGTCTCTTGCCTTATGCCATATCGAGATATAGCGACGAAGGGATTATAGTGTTGGAATTATGTCCAGTAATCTATGTACTGTCTCTAGAAAGTAAGAGTATGTCAATGATCAGACATAAGTCATATAATACTGGGGGTCATGATGGCTTGCTAGAGTCCGCTCATGATCTATAAGTCTTGGACTTATTGCCTTTATTATATGATCCCATATGGGTCACACGCTTAAGCTAACAGGAAACTATGAGGAAACGGCTTAGCAGAAGTACGGTAAAAGTGCTAGGCATTTACCGAACTTAGAGAGAGATTAATGGGTCTGATTAAATCTGAGGAATTTAATTAGACTGGGAATTTGGGCCCAAAAGCCCAAAAGAATTAGAGAAGGGTTTTATAAATAAAACCAAGCCTAATTCTCCCTAACCCTAACCCTCCCTAGGCGCCGAAAACTCTCTCTCTCTGCGGCCTCTCTCTGCTCGGTCTAGCAGCCATTTTCTGTGATTGCGTGTGTGAGCCTTTGGAGGATCCATCCCTTGGTGGTTCTGCTGATCTCTGACCCATACCATCTCTTTCCGCTGCACAAACAGGTATAAGGTGAGATCCATTAAGTTTCTAATCAAGAGAACCTAGATCTGCATGTTTAGGACTGTTGAATCTGAGAATTGAATCTGGATTAACACTAAACATTCCTTCAGTGGTATCAGAGCCAGGTTCTGTGGTTTTTCTTGTTTAGAATCATGTTTTAGGATTGTTTAAGAAGTGTTTTGAATCTGAGTATTTCTTGAATCTGATTTGTAAAACACTTAAGAAACAAATTAAAAACCTAAAACCCTAACAATGAAATCGCATGGACCAAACAAGGTTTGGTATGCGTCGGCCGATCGTTTTGATGCACGGATCGATCATGGATCGATCGCGTGATCATGGCCGATCGATCGCTTGCGTGCGAGGATGGACCGATCGGATCGATTGGATCGATCGCAAGGATCGCGTCCCGTTGCCTCGTCGTCCCGCTCGCGTGTGTTGCTGTCCCGATCACTCGGCGATCGTGTGAAGCCAACGACCCGACTCGACGATCACGCTCCCGTCCCGATCACAAGCCGAGCCCGTCCCGATCATGAGGCTTGCGGCTGTCCGGATCATGCACGATCGCGGTCATGCTTGCGGCCGTGACCTAATTGGTCGTTTTCGGTTTGGCTCGAACCGGTTTCGGTTAGGCTTGTGGTGGTTCGGTTTAAGACAATTAAAAACTTAATCGTCTTGGTTTAATAAACAGACTTAATAAATTTATTAAGTTCTGGTTAAACCGGGATAAGAAATCCAATGTCGAAATAATTATTGGATTTAGTGCCTAAACCAGTGGTTTTCTAATTTGATTTGGTTGGACCAAATAAATTGAGAAAATCCGGTTTAGTAAATAACCGGTTGACAATTGTGGTCATCGTAGTAATTAATTTTGGTTAGACCAATTTTAATGAACCAGACCGGTTATGTCATTTAATTGGACAATTGGGTTATGTCTTGGACATGGACCAATTCTTGGGCCTCGGGCCAAGAAGTTAAAACAATTGGGCCAATTATTTGAGTCTTTTCTTCAGAATTAATTTAAAATTTATTTTTATAAAAATTATAAAATCGATTTTAAATTAATAAGTTTCCAAAATTTTGAAATTAGAAAGTTTCTCAAATTAGAAGTTTCTAGATTTGCATGTTTTGGATTTTAGGAAATTTCTATAATTAAAAGTTTCTATTTTAGAAAGTTTCCAAAATTAGTAGGTTTCCCAAAAAGGAAAGTTTTCCAAAATAGTAATCTTCTATTTTGGGATGAAATTTTAATAAACCTACAAACCTCAAATAATATCAAGCGTTGGATGTCTTGTCCAGTCTATGTCAGCTGTCGAAGCCCATTCAATTGTATTCATGGCCTTACAGTGTGAGGGTGTCTACTTTTGCGTGGATAAGACGGTTTGTGATTCATAAATGTCATTGGGAGTCCCAGACATTAATGATTACATGACTGTATAGTCTGGTTTTCTTGACTAGGCCATCGGGAGTCCCGGGCCTTGAGACATCAGAGTGGATTGGGCCTCGGGCCCAGATTCACAACCAAGAGTTATATCACGGATATAATTAGCCGACATAGGGCTTACCGATATAAGCTAAGGTTGGGTGATGGCCAGTGGCCCACTTTGATCTTAGTTATATGTGGATCTTGGAATCATTATATTCTATTGAGGGTAACTTATGTTATTGAATATAATGCGTGATTAATCATATTAAGTATAATACAAGATTAATCATATTGAACATATTAACTAATAACCTTTTTTATCTATATATTTCAGCTATGACTACTACAAGCACACAAAACACATTCTCAATCCGGTCTGTTCTCGAGAAGGAGAAGCTGACTGGAACGAACTTCCTGACGTGGTCAAGGAACTTGAGGCTGGTCCTCAAGCAGGAGAAGAAGGATTATGTCCTTCGTGATCCCCTCCCCGAGAGGCCTCCTAACAATGCCGCCAGGACTCTGCATAATGCTTGGGAAAAGCATTCGTCAGATGAAAATGATGTCTATTGCCTGATGTTGGCGACAATGACTGCTGAGCTGCAAATGCAGTTCGAGAGTGTATTGTCACCCATCGAGATAATGGCAAGCCTGAAATCGCTTTTTCAGGAGCAAGCAAGGACTGAGAGGTTTCAGACAGTTAAGAACCTCTTAGACTGTAAGTTGGCTGCAAATGCGGCAGTGAGTCCTCATGTCATGAAGATGATGGGTTATCTCGATCATCTTCAGAAACTCGACTGCCCTATCAGCCAGGAACTTGCCTGCGACATCGTTCTGCAGTCTTTACCTGCAAGCTATGATCAGTTCATTCTGAACTTTAATATGCATGGCTTGAGTAAGACATTGCCTGAGCTTCACGGAATGCTCAAGACTGCAGAGCCCAATTTGAGGAAAACCGCCAAAGACCCCAATGTGCTTATGGTACAGAAGGGCAAGGGGTTTAAGAAATCCTCTGCTAAGGATAAGGGAAAGGCTAAGGCTGTCCAAGTCTCGGACAAGGACACGCCAAAGCCCAAGCCCAAGTCTAAGGCTGGGCCTACTGACATCTGCAGGTTCTGTAAAGAACCAGGGCATTGGAGGAGAGAATGTAAGAAATTCCAAGAAGGTCTAAAGGAATTGAAGAAGAAGACTCTCGAGACTTCTTCATCGGGTATTTTTGTTATAGAAGTTAATACAACTACTTCTGATAATACCTCATGGGTTATGGATACTGGTTGTGGGGCTCATATTTGTACTAATATGCAGGCACTCAGCAACAGTAGAAGGCTGAAGCAAGGACAAGTGGAGCTACGAGTTGGGAATGGAGCGAAAGTTCCTGCACTAGCTGTAGGCACATACTTGTTGTCTTTACCTTCGGGATTGATTTTAGAACTCAATAATTGTTATTTTGTACCTGCGATAAGCAGAAATATTATTTCAATTTCTTTGTTGGATTTGGAAGGTTATGATTTTTCAGTTAAGAATAAATTATGTTCCTTCAATCGCAACAATTTGTTCTATGGTTGTGCCCCTCTTACGAGTGGGCTTTACATACTTGATCAATCCGCGCCAATTTATAACATTGATACCAAACGGTTCAAACCTAATGAGGAGAACCGAACGTTTCTATGGCATTGTCGTTTAGGGCACATCAGCGAGAAACGCATCAAGAGGCTCCATTCGAATGGACTTCTTGGCTCATTTGACTTTGAGTCATGTGAGAAATGCGAATCCTGCATGATGGGCAAAATGACACGGGCCCCCTTTAATAAACCTAACGAGAGGGCCAGTGACTTATTGGGCCTGATACACACTGATGTGTGTGGCCCAATGTCCACAAATGCAAGAGGAAACTATCAGTACTTCATTACCTTCACTGATGATTTCAGTAGGTATGGATATGTTTATTTAATGAAACATAAGTCTGAATCTTTTGAGAAGTTCAGAGAATTCCAAAATGAAGTACAGAACCAACTTGGCAAAAGCATTAAGGCTCTTCGGTCCGACCGAGGAGGAGAATACTTAAGCCAAGAATTCAGTGATCATCTAAGAGAGTGTGGGATCGTGTCCCAACTCACTCCTCCTGGAACACCTCAATGGAATGGTGTGTCTGAGAGGAGAAATCGGACCTTATTGGATATGGTTCGATCTATGATGAGTCACACAGACCTTCCAATATCCCTTTGGGGATATGCTCTGCTAACAGCAGTGTTCACTCTAAATAGAGCGCCATCGAAAGCAGTAGCAAAGACACCATATGAATTATGGACTGGAGTGGCTCCAGTGCTGTCTTATCTAAGAATTTGGGGTTGTGAAGCCTATGTCAAAAGATTAATCTCAGACAAGCTTACACCAAAGTCTGATAAATGCTACTTTATTGGTTATCCGAAGGAAACCAAGGCTTATTACTTCTATCTGCGTTCCGAGAACAAGATCTTTGTTGCCCGGGATTGTAACTTTCTTGAGAGGGAGTTTCTCTCTAAGAAAGACAGTGGGAGTAAGGTACTGCTTGAAGAAATTCAAGATGAACAGGATACTGCTCAACCTAATGAGGAAGAGCAGCAGGAGGACCTACAAGAAATTGTAGAGCCTGAACCTGTAGTACCTGAAGTACCTGAAGTTCGAAGATCCGGGAGGATCCGTCACGAACCCGAGAGATATCAAGGATTCCTCGTGACTAACTGTCATGATCTTTTGATCATTGATGGTGATGAACCATCGAACTTCAATCAAGCCATGATGGGCCCAGATTCCTCGAAGTGGCGCAAGGCCACTGATTCCGAAATGGACTCCATGTCGGTCAACCAAGTGTTTTCGTTGGTTGACTTACCCGCTGGTGTAAAAGCCATCGAGTGCAAATGGATCTTCAAGAAGAAGATTGACGTGGATGGAAATGTCCAGATTTATAAAGCCAGGTTGGTGGCAAAAGGTTTCAGACAAGTTCACGGTGTGGATTACGATGAAACCTATTCCCCAGTGGCCATGATGAAATCTATTCGGATTCTACTAGCAACTGCAGCTTTTCATGATTATGAAATTTGGCAGATGGACGTGAAAACCGCTTTCCTGAATGGAATTCTGGAAGAGGATGTGTATATGACACAACCTGACGGTTACATAGATCCAAAGAATGCTGGGAAAGTATGCAAGCTTCATAAATCCATTTATGGATTGAAGCAAGCATCGAGGAGCTGGAATCTTCGTTTTGATGAAGCGATCAAGCAATTTGACTTCATCAGAAACGAAGAAGAACAATGCGTGTATAAGAAAACTAGTGGGAGCAAGATAGTATTTCTTATTCTGTATGTCGATGACATACTGCTTCTCGGAAACGACATTCCAATGCTGAAGTCAGTAAAGGACTGGCTTGGAAGTTGTTTTTCCATGAAAGACATGGGTGAAGCCGCATACGTTCTTGGAATCAGGATCTACCGGGATAGATCTAGAAGGCTGATAGGCTTGTGTCAAGATTCATACATTGACAAAGTCCTACAAAGATTCAGCATGAAAGATTCCAAGAAGGGCTTCACGCCAATGGTACATGGCACAACGCTGAGCAAGAAGCAGAGCCCTACGACGGCTGCTGAGCTTGAGCGCATGAAGAATATTCCTTATGCATCTGCAATAGGATCTATCATGTATGCCATGATCTGTACTCGTCCTGATGTTGCTTATGCATTGAGCATGACGAGTAGATACCAGTCAAATCCAGGTGAAAACCATTGGATTGCCGTCAAGAACATCCTGAAGTATCTAAGACATACTAAGGACAAGTTCTTGGTATACGGTGGAAGTGATGTGCTTAAAGTCAGTGGATTCACGGACGCAAGTTTCCAGACAGACCAAGATGATTTCCGGTCACAGTCCGGTTATATCTTTTGTCTGAATGGCGGTGCAATCAGTTGGAGAAGCTCCAAGCAAGACACCGTTGCTGATTCCACTACAGAAGCTGAATATATCGCTGCCTCAGAAGCAGCGAAGGAAGCTGTTTGGATACGAAAGTTCATTATTGAACTAGGTGTGATACCAAATGCGGCTGAGCCTCTGGCACTGTTTTGTGATAACAATGGTGCTATAGCTCAGGCAAAGGAACCAAGATCACATCAGAAATCCAAGCATGTTCTAAGAAGATTTCACTTGATACGTGACATCATTAATAGAAAGGAAGTCAAGATCAGCCGAGTTCAGACAGATGATAACGTCGCTGATCCGTTGACAAAGCCACTCCCAAGGCCTAAGCTCGAGTTCCTGACTGAAGCTGTAGGCATTAGAGACATTGAAATGTAATCTAAATTTGAGTGGGAGTTTGAGGGCTTTATTTAGTTATTGATATGTTCTTGTAAAACATTTTCTTATGTTTGATGAAATTATTATTTCAAGATTATTTTAACTGTGATGAAATAATCGTTCCAAAATGATATGAACCATTTTATAGGTCATCGAAGTAAGTGACTTGATCTTGAGTTATCAAAGTCATTTAGCTTGATCATGAGACCCTATATTTGATAGATGGTTTATATCATCATGTCCCTAGTCGAAGGTTGTTGAAATTGGAACACCAACAGCCGTGTGAGACTAGATTGGTATGTGACTTATGACAAAGTCTCAGTGTGTCATAGATGCGCGGCATCAAAGTCAGTACATAGGTGTATGTAGGGTACATACGACCGGACAAGACCCGATTATAAGAACTCTTCAGGATATTTATATCTGTGTCATAAGAGATTCTTACTACGACTATAGAGTATAGTCCTTAGACCTGAGTTCGCATGCATGTGACTGCACATGAACTAATGCGCTTTGATCATTGTCTAATGCTGTCGTTAAGCGATAGTTATAAGGACCTTGTTTGGGTGTATTATGAAATGAGTAGTTTACAGTGATGGAACAAGACGGGATTTGTCCCTTCAATATAAATGGAGTGAATATCTCTAGGCCAATCGGAGATTTGAATACTGGAAAATGCATGGCCATGCTCAAACGGACTGTCCCGAGTCGTTTGGATTGTCAGTATCAAATCAGAGTCCGATGAACATGATTAGCCTTAATAAGGATGACACTCATCTTGCCTTATGACTAATCGAGATATTGTGACAAAAGGATTATGAATACAGAGATTCCAGTTCAAGTGGGAGATTGTTGGAATTATGTCCAGTAATCTCTGTACTGTCTCTAGAAAGTAAGAGTATGTCAATGATCAGACATAAGTCATATAATACTGGGGGTCATGATGGCTTGCTAGAGTCCGCTCATGATCTATAAGTCTTGGACTTATTGCCTTTATTATATGATCCCATATGGGTCACACGCTTAAGCTAACAGGAAACTATGAGGAAACGGCTTAGCAGAAGTACGGTAAAAGTGCTAGGCATTTACCGAACTTAGAGAGAGATTAATGGGTCTGATTAAATCTGAGGAATTTAATTAGACTGGGAATTTGGGCCCAAAAGCCCAAAAGAATTAGAGAAGGGTTTTATAAATAAAACCAAGCCTAATTCTCCCTAACCCTAACCCTCCCTAGGCGCCGAAAACTCTCTCTCTCTGCGGCCTCTCTCTGCTCGGTCTAGCAGCCATTTTCTGTGATTGCGTGTGTGAGCCTTTGGAGGATCCATCCCTTGGTGGTTCTGCTGATCTCTGACCCATACCATCTCTTTCCGCTGCACAAACAGGTATAAGGTGAGATCCATTAAGTTTCTAATCAAGAGAACCTAGATCTGCATGTTTAGGACTGTTGAATCTGAGAATTGAATCTGGATTAACACTAAACATTCCTTCATATAGGAATAGGTGATTCCAGTACAAGTGGGAGATTGTTGGGATTATGTCCTGAAATCACGGTGTACTCACTCTAGAGATAGTTGTATTGTCGAGATCGGACAATTCATGTGATACTGGGTAATCATAATGTTTTGCTAGAAACCGCTTATGACAAATGAGTTGTAACTCATTTCCAGTATCGTGTGAACCTACAGGGTCACACACCTAAGCAAGTTGGACATACTTCGTATGGGATTGATCATTGGCATATGGTCTGGTCGATGTGTATTGGATACACATCAAATATAAGTTTTAAAGAGGTGTGTCGATCGACGCCGATGGGTGCGTCGGTCGACACAAGACGTGTGTCGATCGACACCTCGGTCGACACAAGGCCAAAACCGAAACTGAAGTTTCGGTTTACGTCGTGGTCGATACATATATAAGTGATCTTATGTGTTTCGACCTAGTACCCTGACGAGCGCCGCCCAGACAGTGTTTTCTCAGAGAGAAAACGCATAAACCTCGAAGAACTTAGTTCCCAGGATATCCGAGCCCCGGTACTGGCATCCCAGCGGATTCCAGCTTGTGTGCGTGTGGACTGATGTAGAGGCGCAGCATCTGAGGCGCTTCACATATCTCGTTTAACTGACCATCTTCTGCTGCCAATCTCCAGGTAAACAGAGATCAGATCCTTGATTCAATTAACTAGACCCTAGATCCTAGGCTATCTGGAACCTGACAGCAATTCTGAATCTGGTAGAATTGGCTCCAAGTTCCAACAAATTAAGCATATGAATGTCATTCCCAATAAGAAGTATGTCATCCACATATAATACTAAAAAAACAACGGCACTCCCACTAGTCTTCTTGTGAAACCCTCAGGTTGTGTCATGCACCAATCCTCTTCGAGATTTCCATTAAGGAAAGCTTTTTTCACATCCATCTGCCATATCTCATAATCGTAATAAGCAGCAATTGCTAGGATAATCCGAATGAACTTAAGAATTGCGACTGGGGAATAGGTTTCATCATAGTTTATACCATGAATTTGCTTGTAACCTTTACCCACCAATCTAGCTATGTATATTTGTATATTACCATTCATGTTTGTTTTCTTCTTGAAAACCCATTTACACTCAATGGTTTTGACAAGATCATGTAAATCAACCAAAGTCCATACTTTATTTGCTTACATGGATTCCATTTCAGATTTTGCAGCTTCTAGCCACATTTCGGAGCCAGGGCCCATCATTGCTTCCTCAAAGTACGTAGGTTCATCACTCTCTATTACCAATAGTTCATAATGACCAGTCACCAAAAACCCATATCTAACAGGTTCGTGACGTGTCCTTGCGGACCTACGTACCTCAGGTTCCACAGGTGTAGATTCTACGACTCTTCGTAAATCTAATTGATCCTCTTCATGAGAATCTGGAACAACCTCATGTGTTTCTCGAACTTCTTCGAGATGTACTTTACTCCCATTGTTTATCTTGGAAAGAAATTCTCTTGGAAAAGCACCATTACGAGCAACAAACACTTTGTTCTCACTAGGGTTGTAAAAGTAATAACCTTTGGTTTCTTTGGGATAACCAACGAAGTAGCATTTATCAGATTTAGGTCTGAACTTATCGGTAAACATACGTTTAACATAAGCATCACAACCCCAAATTTTCAGAAAAGACAAATTCGGGACTCTTCCGGTCCACAACTCATATGGTGTCTTTTCAACTGATTTTGATGGACATCTGTTTAACGTAAACGCAGACGTTTCTAGAGCGTATCCCCAAAAGGATAATGTAAGATCTGCATGACTCATCATTGATCGAACCATATCTAATAAAGTTCGATTTCTCCTTTCGCAAACACCATTCAACTGTGGCGTTCTTGGAGGAGTGAGTTGTGAAACAATTCCACACTCTTTCAGATAGTCATAAAAAGTTTGACTCAAATATTCACCACCTCGATCTGATCGAAGTGCTTTGATTGTCTTGCCAAGCTGGTTTTGTACTTCATTCTGAAGTTCTTTGAACTTTTCAAAATATTCAGACTTATGTTTCATTAGATAAACATAACCATATCTACTAAAGTCGTCAGTAAATGTGATGAAGTACTGGTTGTTTCCTCTAGCATTTATGATCATCGGTCTGCATACATCAGTATGTATAAGTTCCAATAAGTCCTTAACTCTTTCATTGTGTCCAGTAAAAGGAGCCTTAGTCATTTTTCCCAATAAACAAGATTCACATTTCTCATATGATTCATAATCAAATGATCTCAAAAGTCCATCACTATGAAGCTTTTGAATGCGTTTCTCATTTATGTGGCCCAAACGACAATTCCAAAGAAAGGTTTGATTCGTGTCATTTGACTTGAATCTCTTGGTACTAATGTTATAGATTGGCACACTTTGGTTTTGAACATAAAGTCCATTCTCTAATGGACCACAACCATAAAATATATCATTGTAATCAAATGAACAACACTTGTTCTTAATTGAAAACTGATATCCTTCCAAATCCAAACAAGAAATAGAAATAATATTTCTGCCTATAGCAGGTACATAGTAGCAATTCTTAAGTTCTAAAACCATGCCAGAAGACAAAGACAAATGAAATGTTCCTACGGCCAATGCAGCAACTCTTGTTCCATTTCCCACGCGCAGGTCCATTTGTCCTTTCTCCAAAGTTCTACTGTTTCTTAGGCCCTGCATATTCGTACAAATATGAGCATCACAGCCGGTATCCAATACCCAAGAAGTAGAACCATAAGTAGTAACATTTACTTCTATAATATAAATACCTGAAGATGAAGTCTCGAAAGTCCTCTTCTTCTTCTTTTTCAGATCATCGAGGAATTTATTGCAGTTTCTTTTCCAATGCCCATAACCATTACAATAATAGCACTTATCATCTTTAGAAGGACCATGTTTAAACTTAGGAGTATGGTTAGAATCACTTGGATTCACAATCGAGCTCGTCTTGCTATCTCCTTTGTTCTTACCAAGTTTCTTAAACTTTTTACCCTTTTGTACCATAAGGACATTTGGGGTGTCCTTCTTGAGGTTAGGTTCAGTAGTTTTGATCATCCCATGCAACTCAGTGAAAGTCTTTGTCAAGTTGTTCATGTTGTAGTTCATGAAAAACTGATCATAGCTTGACGGCAATGACTGCAAGATGAGATCAGTAGCCAACTCTTGGCTGATAGGACAATCCAGTTTTGCCAAGTTATCAATATAACCCATCATCTTAATGACATGTGGGCTAACTGGATCATCTTTCGGTAGCTTGCACTCAATGAGAGTCTTAACCGTTTGGTATCTCTCAGTTCGTGCTTGCTCCTGCAACATTCCTTTCAGGCTAGTGATCATGTCAATTGGCGAATCCATGTTCTCATATTGCTTCTGCAAATCTGAGTTCATGGTAGCCAACATAAGACAACACACATCGATCCTATCATTGACATGCTTGTCATAAGCATTTCTCTCTGCATGCTGAGCATTGGTCTTAGATTTTTCAGGAAGAAACTTTTCAAGGACATAGTCCTTTTTCTCCTGTTTGAGAACAATTCTCAAGTTTCGATACCATTCGAGGAAATTCGATCCATTAAGTTTATCCTTCTCAAGGACATATCTCAATGAAAACGAGTTGTGAGGAGTTGACATTGTTGGGATAAAGAATAGCAAATGTTAATATGATGTTCGGGAATAAGAGAAATCTCAACAATTAAGAAAACTCACATTATATTCAAATAACAATTTCCTCAAATTGAATATAATGATTCAAGATCCATATTTCACTAGAATTCGAGTGAGCTTTGGCTCAACCCCTGAATGTCTAGTTATTTAGGTAAACAACACCTTGTTAATTATATCAAATATAACTCTTGGTTGTTAGATGACATCTTATGTCTTATCCAACATATGTCTCTAAGCCCAAAACCGTTTTTATAGCTTAGTCAAGTAAATCAATCTTGTTTCACATGGTAACCATTACCATCTACCTCATTTATGTAATTTCAGACACCTTGCTTTGGCTAGCCCATCACACAACGAAATAAGCCTTAATAGTTGATAAGATTGGAGAGACATCAAAATACTTGATTATAACTGAGGAGCTGATTTTAATCTAATTTAATATATATTTAAATTTTATATCTTATATAAATAATTAATATAAATAATACATATCATATATATATATATATTTAATTATATTATAAATAATTAAATTTAATCTGATTAAACCATTAATTATTTATTAGATAAACTCAATTTATTAGAATCTAATCGAATTAGATTCCCGTACAAAACTTTGATGTAAATTGTAACCACAAACCGAGTGGTATAACAATTTACATAAGTCATATATGGATATTATTTAATTTGAATATCAGCAATCAAATATTACCATAATCTATTCAAATCAAACTAATAGCCATATGCACACATAACTTAACAATATGCACATATTATTAAACAATAAGTATTGTTACTTTGATTGTACCAAACCAATTACAATTAATCAGTTTTATCGAGTAATGCAATCAACCATACAAGTCTCGCATGCATATTTTATTAATTCTAAAATCAAACAATCATGAATTGCAATAATACAAACTAATTTTAGACTAAAATACAAATAACGCGACTAGATATCATAATCATCTTACGATTTATATCGTCATGATGATGCAAATCATTATGTATATCAAATATATACTAATTCAGATTCTATTTCAGTATTAAACAAATAGGCTCTGATACCATTGTAGGTATTCATACCGGTTTATAAAACAATTTTATAAATCAACCTATGAATAACTAGCCAGAAACTCATGCAGATACTGAAATAAATCTAGATCTACAGTTTCAAATATACCTAGATATTTTGCAGCGGAATAGAAACGAAACGATACAAAATTATTAGCACTCCAAATGCCGTACCTCTACCGGTATCCACACATACACAAACTAGATCGGAAAGGGATGCTAGTGCCTCAGATCGTGATAACGAACTCTTCGTCTTATCTATATTTTGGTTTCGGCGTGTTCTTGTGTGTTATGTTAAGCACATCATTATGTTCCTTTTATAATAACACACGTAAACCTAATTGCTTAATGAAAGTAAGTGGGCCAGGCCCAATAAGAAATCATAATAATTCCACTTACGCAAGTGTATGTGTGTTATCGATTATAACACATACATATAATTAATTTCATATGATATGTCATATCATATTACTCTTAGAATCCAAAAATATCACTAATCTACTTTGTTTAAGTGTGTGACCCTGTAGAATCATATAATATTAGTAATGGATTCTCAATCCATATATTATAAGCGGTTTCTAGCAAAATATTATAATCACTTAATATTATACGATTGTCGAACCTCGATGTTACGACTTAACCAAAAGTAGGTACAATTGATTTCAGGACATTCCCAACAAGAAATGCATCATCCCTCACACAGAAGAGCATGGAAGCATTTTAAAGGGGTATATCCTACATTTTCTTCTGAGAGTCGCAATATTTATCTCGGTTTAACAACAAATGGATTTAACCCGATTGGTATGAATGGACAATCATACTCTGTTTGGCCCGTCATTCTGACGCCTTACAATTTTCCCCCGAGAATGTTCATGAAAAGAGAATATTTCTTCCTCTCTATATTAGTGCCAGGGCCAAACCATCCAAAAAAAAACTTGGATATTTTCTTACAACCGTTGATTGAAGAGTTACAAAATTTATGGAGTGACGGAGTGGAGACTTACGATGTGTCGCGTCAAGAAATTTTCACGATGCGAGCTGCTCTGATGTGGACGATCAGCGGTTTTCCAGCCTACGGCATGCTATCAATATAGATGTCACATGGGAGGTTTCCTTGTCCATATTGTATTGATGAGAAAAAATCATTTTGGTTGCCTCATGGAAGGAAACACAGTTGGTTTGATTGTCACATAGAGGACATCCTTATAGGCGGAATGTTAAATCTATTTAAAGAACAAAACAGTGCACGACGATCCTCCACCATGGCTCACCGGAGAATAAATCTTACACGAAAGGATTAATAACATAGTCGGGCTACACAAAACATTGGAATGCGGAGGCAAAGGACACGATAATCCTTTTCGAACCATAGATGAATATGGTGTTGCTCATAATTGGGTGAAAAGAGTATATTCTGGGAGTTGCCGTACTAGGAGAATCTACTTCTTCGGCACAACCTGGATTTTATGCATATTGAGAAAATTTTATTCGATAATAGTCTCATCAACACAGTGCTTAACGTTTCGGGGAAGACAAAAGATAGCATAAAATCAAGGCAAGATCTTCCTTTGTTCTGCAAATTGCATGATTTAAAGGTAACCCAAGATGGAAGAGTGCCTATTCCAATCTTCAGATTGTCGAAAGAATGCAAAGAATTTTTTTTAACATGGTTGAAGACCGAGATTAGATTTCCGGACGGATATTTATCAAGTTTTCATATTGTGTTAACGTTGAGAGTGGAAAAATATCAGGTCTAAAAAGTCATGATTGTCATGTTATCATGCAACGACTACTTCCAATTGCATTTTCGGAACTATTTTCAAAAGCTGTTCATGTGGCCATTTCAGGTAATAATTATTCTAGTTTATTTAGTTTTTGCACATTTTAAATTTATTTTATTTAATTATATGAACTAATCATCTATTATTTTAATTTATGCAGATATTGCTCTCTTTTTTAGAGATATATCCACCAAAATGTTAAGAACTGAAGATGTTGCCACATTGAAAGAAAATATCGCTATGAAGCTTTGCAATTTGGAAAAAATCTTTCCACCGGCTTTTTTTATGTGATGGAACATCTTCCAGTGCATTTGCCCGATGAAGCTGCAATAGGCGGGCCGGTCCAGTATAGGTGGATGTATCCTTTTAAAAGATACATGTATCACCTGAAAAAGAAGGTTAAAAACAAAGCTCGAATTGGAGGATCAATAGTAACTCAATGCGTGACCGAAGAGATTTCCTATGCGATAACCAATTACATCACACCTACACCATTTTCGGATCCAGAAAAAGACGTGAAAGAAATTCGGTTCACCTAAAAATTCCCTGATGTCCCGACTATGTTCCAACAAGTAGGAAGAACCAATGGCAAATCAGCAACGACATTGTTAACTGATGTGGATTATAACGTGCTTCAAACATTTTTACTGCTTAACTGCGAAGATTTTGAATCGTACAAAAGGTTCGTTACATTTAATTATATTTTTAAGGTTTCGATTTCATGTTCAGTACTAAAACATACTATATGTACAAGATGTTTGAAGAGAAGATGACATATGATTTTCCAAACATTACTTCAAACGATTGACAAAAGCAAAAGATACAGGATTTGCAATGTGGTGTCAAGACTACGTAAGTTTTTAAAATGAAATACACTTGTCATATAATTATTATCACTTGTGTAGTCTCATTTTAAAATTTTATATGTTCAAATTAACACCGCTAGCAATTCCTTTGAATTTCCGTTGTGGATGTTAGAATTCGTACAAGGTCCAAAGCATAAAATCACCTCGTGACCTATGTTTTATTCGAGGGGATATCACTACCATACAGAAAGACATAGACAAAATAAGAAGACAATGAATTATGGTGTTTGCGTTCCGGGAACCGCTGAGACGGATTATTTTGGATTGATCCAAGAGATATTAATGATAGAGTATCCAAGAGCTGTTGAAATAAAACTAATGATATTCAAATTTCACTGGTTCAACGCCGAACGAGGAATACAAAGACATTCATCTGGTATTGTTGATATTTGCCCGCAGATGCACTATGACAAGTACGATCCTTTCATATTACCGAAGAAATGTGATCAAGTTAATTATGTTCCTTATCCAAGATTACGACCAACCAGGAAAGAATGTTGGGCAACAACAAAGATCATGTTGAGAGGATTTACTGAAACTCAAGAAGTCTCGCTTACAGCAGTTCAAAACGACACAGTTAATCATGTTATACAATCCACTGATATTGTTCGAGTCGAGGCACATGCCGTTGAAGATGTTTCAGGGTATGATCCTACACCGATTGTGATACCCGTATCAAAAATACGGTCAACGGGCAGCAGAAAGTCAATCGGGGGCAAAATTGTCATTTTACCAAAGTCGGGGGTAAAATGGTAATTTTGCCAAAGTTCGAGACGGAAGCCAGACGGGCCAAATATTCTTATGTTTCAACATAAAGAATGTTTAGAAGACCAGAATGGGAAGAATCAGAGCAGAAACATGTTTTACGGCTTGTTGGGAATCGAAACCGACAAACCCGAAGAAACTCCAAAAATTCATAACCGGAGCTACGTAAGTCCGAACGGAGTGATTCGAAATGCTAAATTCGTCAAATAGCATGGAGAATCAGTTTGTAGAGGTTTTGGGATTTATGGGAATCAGTTGGTATTTTCTAAAATAATATCCGCGAAACCGAAGAAACCGAAGCATCGGGTTGGAATGGGTTAAGGAATGGTTTAATTCGATTTTGGAAGGGTTTTTGGTACAAAATATGCTCTGCATGGACAGGTGTCTATCCTCTGGAGGTACCACATCCCTTGGGTGCATGCACTTGCATGGGTATGTGCATGAACCAAAAGATTGTTGTTGCAAAACACTCTCATTTTTGCTCCAAAAAATCTCTCTCTACCTCACACCCACGAGCTCTCTCCCCTCTCTCTCTCTATATTCATCCCACTTGCCCAGAAAACCCATAAAAAGCCTTGAATCTTCATAGAACCTCAAGAACATTCAAAGTGTTCTTGAGTGTTCATAAGACCTTCTTTCACCAAAAATGCCATAACTTCTTCAATTTAAACCCAAATCAACTTCTGCAAAGTGCTATAACTTCCTCTCTCCCTCCTCTACAATCTCCAGCCAGACATCGTCGTCTTCGTCGCCGGATCTCGCCGGAATCTGGCCGGCAAGCATCCGCGGATTAGGGTTTTGGGGAATCTATCTCTTCCTTCATCAGATCTGAATGTTTTGAATCCATGGATGGTTAGATCTCTTCTTTGAGGTCAGTTTGATAGGTGGATCGTCTTCTGAGTCACCGGAAAAAGTGGTGAACCGGCCGGTCAATGCCGGACCACCGCCGGTCAACGCCGGAGAAGTCGCTGGAGAAGTCACCGGAGAAGCCCAACCGCCGCCAATCTTTAGCCGGTTCTTCAAGGAGTGTGATGGGATGGTTTGATTCAAGATTTGGGTTGGTTTAAGGCTGGTTTAGCCTTGGTCAACGGTTAGGTCAAACCGGTCAATGTTTGACCAAAACCGGTTTAATCTAACTGGTTCTAATAAGACCGGTTCAGTTGGTTCAGATGGTTCAGTGGTTCAACCGGTTTGGTTTTGAAAGTCAACCGGGTCAAGTCAAAGTCAACGGTCAACCTTCGGTCAACGGTCTACGTTGCCGGTCAACGCCGCCGGTCAGCGCCGGTCAACGCCGGAGATCAAGCCGGTCAACGCTTGGTCAATGGCCGTTCCGAGATTTCTGGGATATTCGAGAGTTCGGAGTTCGAGATTCGAGAATTCAGAGTTCGAGATTCGGGAGTTCGGGGTTCATGTCGGATATCTCGGGATTCACACTCGCATCGAGCCGTCATTCTGCGTCTACCTCTCTGTGAGTCGGCTCACAAACTTGTAGATTCATATAGACCGGGAATTACTAAACCGTAGTATTAGGTTGCATACCCGTTAATTAAAATGAATAGTAATTAATAAATAATTGGACGCTAATGATAAACCGGTTAGGATCAGATAAGCTCGTTAGGGTTAAAGAACTAAACGGTAAATTAATTGTGTGCCGCTAGGTTGTTAGTAATTGACTGTTGCATTCATATAGACCGTTGAGTAGGACCGTATATGCATTTATATTGTATAAGAACGATAATTAATGAATCTATATACGGGAATTAAGACGACATTAAAATACATATTAAACCTAAACGAACTTATAGAATATTGTAACGGGATTGGGGTTTAGGTTTAATAGCGGGATTGGGTAATGAATAAAGTTAATTAATAATGAGACGTCGGGGAGTTAGTAAGTTTACTAATTCTAAACCGACGGATCGAGGAGTTAATAAAAGATATCTAGAATGGGTTAAATAAGGAATGTGGTGAGTTTGTAAGCCGTCTACGGGTTAGCAATCCGCTAACCCAAGGTAGCGGATGAGATAGGATTAAAAGACTTAGAAACCCTAATAAGTCTGCTTCTGTTGTGATTGTGTGATTATGTGATTGTGTGATTGATTGTGATTGCGTGATTTTATTGCTGTTGTTGTGAGCTTTGTGTGCAGGCTTGTTAGACTGCTCGGTGTTGGGCCGAGCAGTTGCTGTGGACACTCACTCCGGTCACGGGACCGGGTAAGTTAGTGGTGCTGACTAGGTATCTTACCTAGTCAGAGCGGTGAGATTGGTAGTGTAGAGGCTTGCGGAATGGTTGGGGTGTGCTATTATTATTGATGTTGATTGTGTGATCTGTGCTAGAGTCCCAGCGAGTCTGCGTGTTTATATTTCTGCACTAGGACTCTAGGGTGCGTTAGATTCCGCAAGCCTAGGTTTTTTTTACGTTCCGGTACTTCCGACCCGATTGGATCCTCGGGTTTTACCTAACCGGGTCATGGTGATTCCGGTTATGGTGTTAACCTACTGGGTGACGCCGGTAGGTGTATGATTCGGAGAATACGGGGTCATGTCCTAGGGCCGAATATCATGGAAACTCTGGCTATCTAAGGGTAGTCTGAGTCACCGCGTATCGATGTACGGAGAACGGTGTCCTATTCGTGGGACCTTGTGTACACGTTAAGGAGTCGTGGGTTAGTTACCATATAGGTGACGATGTAAACCTGTGGAAGTTACCGAGATCGTAGGGCCCAGTGTTGTTTTGTTATTTCCTTTATTGCGCGATAGATAGATCGAGTCCAATCGAGGACATGTGCCGCAGTGCCTTCGATTTCCTTTTCTCCTTATCTTTGGCATTGATTGTGTGTTGTGGGTTTATCATGACATGGTAGTGTGTGATCGACCGTTTATTCCTGTTGATTGTTATTTTGGGTTTTGGGGTGGGAATCTGTAGTTCTAGATAGACTAGAAGCCATTAGTGGGGAGCCGATTCACTGGGTGATCTTAGATCGCTCATTAGACTCTTTTGTGTTTTTTCAGGTTTAGCAGGGACGGACGCGGGAGGCCTCGGTGTAGTTTCGGGATTGCTTGTGGCGGGATTTGATTCGGGGTTTTGGATTGTTTTTCTCGGTTCGGCTTTGGCACCATTTTATGTGTTTGATTTACTTGTGTGTTTTGAAATAGCGATTGTTTGTAAAATTCTATTAAACGTTGTGCTTAACGTTTGATTACTCAAAAATAAAATTGTTTCCCTGATATGAGGTTTCGTCCGAACCGACACAACTCATTGAAGTAGTACGAGTTGTACAGCTTGGTACTATGGAAATGAGGATAGCGAGGTCAAAGATGGATTAGTGCGAGCCTTTGTCTCAAACCGATCCATCTCTGGCTTCGTCCTGTGGCGAACCTTTCCTGTTCGACTTGCTCGGGTTCGATCGGTCATGTTCTTGTTTGATTGTTGACCGGTCAGCTCGACGGTCAGCGGAGAATGGGAAAGGGGCGTTACAGAAAGGTGGTATCAGAGCATGGTTCTGCATGGGTTTCGAAACATTCATTTTTGAGTGTTTTCCGTGTTTTATCGAGTCAAATGTGTCACACAAGCATCCATTAGGAAACCGAGCCGCGTCCGTTACACCCGGGGTTGGGATGGGAAAGTAAATTTTCGTATTATTTGTACTAACTTGTCCTGTGTTTTTGATTGCAGTCTTTCAGCAGTGTGTCCTGGGTGGAGTGGAGGGGTGTGTGTGTGTGTGCGGTGTAGTTACAGTTGAGCGTCATGAGTCAGCAGGGATCAGTCGGCTCGCATCAGGGACAGTTGGATCAGTTTCAGGGATACCCAGCATCGCCAGGGCATTTACGAGGTTCTCGTACATCAAATCGTCCACCAGTTCCTTTGCGACATTTACAGGGTTCTAGAGCAGCAGCAGGTGGATGAGAAGGTAGCTATGCTTGAGGATGTTTTGGAGCAGCAGGTCGGACCTCATCACCAGCCGAACCTACGACCTGGATTACCTCGTGCACCGTTCGACATGGTCATATCACCAGGATCTACTGAGTCACAGTTCAAGCCAGTTACATCACCAGCCGAGATTGTAGAGGCGCCGCCAGCAATACCGGAGTACAGGACGTGCAGTGTGTGTGGAGTGCATGGATTTCATTTGCATTGGTGCCCTCGACCAGTAGACCCACGCCTTCGGGAGCCGTCCCATCCAGTACTGGGACCCGACTACTGTCAGTGTTGTGGTCACGAGGGTCATGGAGCATCGACTTGTCCTACCGTCGGATCCGGAGCATGTGTGCCATATGGAGAGCCGTACAGAGTACCAGTACCAGAGGATTATCGAGCGGGACCCAGCCGCAGAGATCCCGAGCCCAGTCAGCCGCCCGTTGTGCAGTTACCGGTTGGTCCGTTTTCCAGACCCAAGCCAGTGAGGACTTGTCAGTTGTGTGGTAATTACGATCATCAGGTATCCGCATGTTACTGTGGACTATGCCCAGCGTCCGCTCCAATCTGTCAGTTGTGTGGCCGCGCAGTTCACGTTGTTCATCCTTGCCCAATAGCCGAGCCACAGCATGTCAGAGCACCATCTCGAGACACACACTCGCCACACCCTCCCGGCGCACCTGCCAGCGGATACCTCAGCGAGCCATTTTGCCAGTGGTGTTGGGCATTTCGGTCTTGCTGGAGGCGTTAGGTTAGGATAGGAGTAGTTAGGCCAGGTAAGTGGGGGCATTAACTCTATTTTTTTTCTTGTAGATAGATCAGCGGATAGGCGACTTTGCGTGTCGTCTTTGACATATCTGTTATATAGCGGCGTCGTATGGGTTTTTGGATATGATGACGGCCATATATGTGTGAACTCTGATCAGAACCATGTACTAAAACTTTTATATGTATGATAGATCGTTTTATGTATGTGGTGGATGCAGAGTGTTCGGCTAATCATTTTGAGTAGCATAGTAACTGTTTGCATGATTGAGATGGTTCTGAAAGCAAACAGTTTACTGTGTGAAACTAAATGTTGAGCGGAACTGACGACCGTTCATCATGACCTGAACCCGGACTGACGACGCATCCGACCGATCATTAGATTGCGTGATTTTGTGTGTGGTAACTGCTTGTTTCATTTCTTGTTTGATTGATTGATTGATTTGTTTGTGCGATAGATTGTGTAGTATTAGCGTGCGTAGTTTTTGGTAGACTGATTGTTTTTGGTCTTAGAGACCGTTGAATTGTTGGTAGTTCGGAATTGGAGTAGTGATTGGTAGCTTTTCTCAGTTTTATTAAGGAGGTAAGGTGTTAATTTTATTTTAGTTTTATTTCGGGTTTTGGAGCTGATTAAGAACGGTTGTGTTCAACCGTCAATTCACGAGGGAACAGACTTATAGTGTATTGTTATTTAATCACGAATAACCGTCGGGTACGTGATTAAGTAACCATATTTCTATGGGAAAGTGATATCGGGGATAGAACGGGATGAAACTAATTGTTCCAGTGAGTTGTTGAATTGAATGTAGGACGGAATGGCAATGCGATGTGAATCCGAGACCGAACCCGAACCCGAAAGCGAGATGAAGTGTCAAGACATCGTGAGACCAGTAGATCAGACCGTGAAGCAGTGGTAAACATCGTCAGTGGAGAATGTATCAGCTTATCAAGCGACCGACAGGAAGAAGCCGAAAAGTAGGATGAGTTAGTAAAGAGATTTGGGAAAGAAGAATCAGTGATGTTGTTGGAATCAGTCAGCCGGAAGCAGGTGGTCAGATTCTTGAAGAGTGTCTCAGAAAGAAAGGAAGAAGGAAGTCAGGACCCGAAAGACATAGAGGTCGAAGCGAAGTGGGGAAGCCCGAAGTGAGAATCAGAGCAAAGAAGATAACCAGAGTTAAGTAAGGATCGAGACCGATGGAGTCAGTTAAGAGTGAAGCGGATTTGGGTGGTGTGGAAGCCAGTGGTATGCAGCAGTGTTCGAGTATAGAAGCGCCGGAGTGAAGTGATGAAGTGACTTGCAGGGTTCAGAACCAATTTGAAGTTTGTTAGTGACGGAGAATTCGGGGACCGAATTCTTCTAAGTGGGGAAAAATGTGATACCCCGTATCAAAAATACGATCAACGGGCAGCAGAAAGTCAACCGGGGGCAAAATTGTCATTTTACCAAAGTCGGGGGTAAAATGGTAATTTTGCCTAAGTTCGAGACGGAAGCTGAGACGGGCAAAATATTCTTATGTTTCAACATAAAGAATGTTTAGAAGACTATAATTGGAAGAATCGGAGCAGAAACATGTTTTACGGCTTGTCGGGAATGGAAACCGACAAACCCGAAGAAACTCCAAAAATTCATAACCGGAGCTACGTAAGTCCAAACGGAGTGATTCGAAATGCTAAATTCATAAAATAGCATGGAGAATCAGTTTGTAGAGGTTTGGGGATTTATGGGAATCAGTTGGTATTTTCTAAAATAATATCCGCGAAACCGAAGAAACCGAAGCATCGGGTCGGAATGGGTTAAGGAATGGTTTAATTCGATTTGGGAAGGGTTTTTGGTACAAAATAAGCTCTGCATGGACAGGTGTCTATCCTCTGGAGGTTCCACATCCCTTGGGTGCATGCACTTTCATGGGTATGTGCATGAACCAAAAGATTGTTGTTGCAAAACACTCTCATTTTTGCTCCCAAAAATCTCTCTCTACCTCACACCCATGAGCTCTCTCCCCACTCTCTCTATATTCATCCCAGTTGCCCAGAAAACCCAGAAAAATCCTTGAATCTCCATAGAACCTCAAGAACATTCAAAGTGTTCTTGAGTGTTCATAAGACCTTCTTTCACCAAAAATGCCATAACTTCTTCAATTTAAACCCAAATCAACTTCTGCAAAGTGCTATAACTTCCTCTCTCCCTCCTCTACAATAGCCAGACATCGTCGTCTTCGTCACTGGATCTCGCCGTAATCTGGCCGGCAAGCATCCGCAGATTAGGGTTTTGGGGAATCTCTCTCTTCCTTCATCAGATCTGAATGTTTTGAAGCCATGGATGGTTAGATCTCTTCTTTGCGGTCAGTTTGATAGGTGGATCGTCTTCTGAGTCACCGGAAAAAGTGGTGAACCGGCCGGTCACCGCCGGTCAACGCCGGAGAAGTCGCAGGAGAAGTCGCCGGAGAAGTCACCGGAGAAGCCCAACCGCCCCCAATCTTCAGCCGGTTCTTCAGGGAGTGTGATGGGATGGTTTGATTCAAGATTTGGGTTGGTTTAAGGCTGGTTTAGCCTTGGTCAACGGTTAGGTCAAACCGGTCAATGTTTGACCAAAACCGGTTTAATCTAACCAGTTCTAATTAGACCGGTTCAGTTGGTTCAGATGGTTCAGTGGTTCAACCGGTTTGGTTTGGAAAGTCAACCGGTTCAAGTCAAAGTCAACGGTCAACCTTCGGTCAATGGTCAACGTCGCCGGTCAACGCCGCCGGTCAATGATAGGTGTAGTTTTAATCCCTATTCTAACTGCAAGTGCACAGTGATGTAGTTGTAGTACTTAGGGTATCGAATCCACAGGGACTCCGGTCAACGATAGATAAGAGCAGAAAAGATTAAACTAGGAGAAAGTAAATATGATGAGAAACTAAAAAGCGAAGCAGAAAAGTAAATCAGGCGAGTTTGTAAGCAAGGAAGCGAAGGCGTTAGGTTTCAGGAGTTCTCAGGAAATCAGGAACACAAGCAATCAGTCAATCAGGATCTAATCAATAATTGTTCTAGAACTCAAACACGGATATAGAATTCACCAACTCTCGTTGCGAGAATTCTCTAAGTCTAAGTGCAGCAATCCAAATCTCTTTGCAATTACTAACAGATTAAACTAGCATTAATGATCAGGTTTGATATGTTCACAATTCCCCTAAACCAAATCTCTTTGCGAGTAGATCAAATTGCTCATCTAGGTTCTTTCTAGCTAATTAACCAACTCTCGTTGTATCAATCAACCTAACATCATAATTCTGATTAGCTACTTCAGATTAAGCATTAAGAACAACCTAAACAAAGAACTAGCAGATATGAATCCCTACAGATTGATTTAAACTATAGTTCCATGAAATTCCTAATGAGAATCCTTCAACCTAACAGGTAAACTACTCAGACATGTTCATCGAAACAGAAAACATCATAAGTAGAAAACCAAATATCATTAAACAGAATAATCAACAGGGGTTCGAAATCAAGTCTCTTTCGAGAACCAGATCAGCCCCTAAGGCTCTCTGAAATAAAATAAAACTTAAGAAAAGCGTAGCCTAAACAATGGCTTAAAAACCCTTATATAATAGCTAAAACACGTTTTGGGCTTCTGTGTAAATATCTGGGCTTTCTGGGCTTTAGTGCATTAATCCTCATTCTTCATTAATGCTCGCGAGAATGCTTGGTCACTCTATGCAACGATCGATGCTAATGGTGTGCCGATCGTTGCAAGCGTCAAATATGGGCAGTGAACTCTGTCTCTCGGGTAAAATCTCCAAAATGCTCCAGAATGCTCCAATAACTCCAATTATGCTCCAAACGTGTCTAAACCTGTAAACATACTAAAAAGACTCCAAAACATAACATAAGACTCGATAAATAAGGCATATACCATGGTTAAAACCGGTAAAATCCATGGTATATCAACTCCCCCACACTTAGCTCTTGCTTGTCCTCAAGCAAGTAAAGAACCAAAGTATAAGAGAAGAAGTTTGAAAACTCAGAAACTCATTTCGTCCTAGGAACTTTCACAATCACATTCACTTAGTAAGCCACTGAAAACTTTCCTACAGAACTCAAGACCACAATATACTTCCCTCACACTTAGCAATTGTCCTAAGTAAACTCCACAATCACATTCAAGCATTCAAATTCTCCCTACTGACTTCTGCAAGTATTTAAGTGCGGTCTCACCTAAGGAGTATCGATCAAAGGGCACATGGATTCTTACCTTATCAGCTCTAGACCACCATACTATCTTTCTCTAGTCCCTTTCTTCTCTTTCCCTTCCTTAACAACTGATTTTTCCCACATTGGGTATCATTTTATTATTATTTTTTATCAGTGTTCTTCCCGTTAAGGGGTTTACTTTGGACACATTCCATGGATCGCACAGGAGATAATAGGGGTCTCTACCACTCCCATGACCACTTCGGAGTTACTAACTCATCCTCAGTTTATTATCTTTTTTTTTTTATGGAAGGGGAGAAGGGGACTAAATAGGATAGGTTGACAGGTTGTGTCAGAACTAACAAGGGAATCCGACACAAAGTATACCAAGCCCTTAGGTGAGAAATCTAAGTCAGTATTAAGGTTGAAGTCAGTAAAAGGATCCTCTGATACCTGAAGTGATGTGGGTGTTCCCAGTAGGTTGTTCCGTGTCTGAGTTTTCTAATAGTCATAGAGGCTCTGCAAGTCTGTCCAATGGTCACTTAGTTCCTGTTCAAGCGAAAATTTTCCTCGAAAAATCATAGTTTCATACAAATTTTGACTCAATAAAACAAATTTTGAAAAACTAAGAAAACAAAAGCGTGCGTCAGTAGCTTCCTCCCCCACACTTAAACTACACTGTCCCCAGTGTAATCAAGGCATGAGCTTGGTGAGACAATTCAAATTGAAACAAACCGAAAAGTTGCAGATTACTTACCTGATGTCGCCATGTGTCGATCGATGCCACAAGGGTGTCGATCGATGCACGGTGAATATGCTCGCGGTTACGTAGATAACCGATGTCTGAACTGCAATCGAATCGGTTAACCATACATCGCAACTGCATCGACCGATGCACTAGGTGTGTCGATCGATGCAATGCGATTTTGCTGTTTCTCTCGGCTTTGAACACACTTAAACAGAAAAATTAAAAACACCAAAATCAAAACGAAAAATGAAAATAAAAACGAACCTAACAGTGGGTTGCCTCCCACTCAGCGCTTGTTTAAAGTCAGTAGCTTGACTATGGGATAGATTTGACTCAAGGCGGTTTCAACAGAGACTTTGAGTGTCTCTGTGAATATCTCTTCATCCAAGGAGGTGTATAGGCTTTCAGATCATGAGGTTTTCCAAGGAAAGAGTAATCAGAATCAGGGCGGGAGCGAAGCTTGGGCGGTCTACTGCGTTTTCCTGCTTTCAAAACAATGTGATCAGAAGGTTTAAGCTTAGGTGATTTGTACCTTACCTTTGATGTATATCTGATGTCTGGAGCTTTCTGCTTATGAGCAGTTGCAGGTACTGAAGATGTTAGAGCAGGTTCAAGAGGGACCGCCATCTTCTTTTTTCCACTATCAGATACTGTAGTTCCACCAATCTGAACTTCTTCTTTCAGATGACCATCAGTGGAGATCACCATCCCGAAGTTTCAACTGGTGGGGTTTTATTCACCTTCTTATATATCATTTTCAAGCAGTTAGCCACTTCTAGCTCTTGTTTGGAAGGTTTAGGAACCTTAGGATATGGCACTGGGGGCTTATACACTCGTTCTGGTACTGTTGCAGGTTTCTGGTCATGTCTGTGTTTTGTGTCGATCGTTGCATGATGTGTGTCGATCGATGCAAGGCGATTCTGTTTCTCGAAAGAACTCGAAATTGCCGTCAGAACGGCGTGTCGATCGTCACTAAGGGGGTGTCGATCGATGCATGTATCAGGCAGACAATATTCATCCAGAAAATCCGAGATTATGCTCTCTTCTTCACCTAGCAACTCAATCTCATCTCTTAAGATCACAGCCTTGATGGATCTGCACTGTTCAGCTTTCCTAGCTTCATTATGCCTTTGTATTGCTCCAGCTGTTTGCTGAATTTGAACATCCAGCTTCTTCACATGTGTGCTCAAGTATTCAAACTTCCCATTCCGATTTTCATGCATAGCATCCAACTTCCTGTCGAACTCTACAACAAACTTGGTCTGATCCTCTAGTAACTGCTCCATCATAGATTCCATCTTGCTCTTATAAGCATTAGCAGCAGGAGGTGTCTGATATGAGGATGATCCATAGGCTCTCTGATAAGAATTACCTTGCTGATTACCAAACATGTTTCCTTGGAATCCAGAGCTATTGATGTAGTTCAAATCCTCTTCCTGCTTTTTCAATAACTACTCCATCATGGTTTCCAATCTGCTCTTATATGTAGGTGCAGGTGGTGCTTGGTAAGAAGAAACACCATAGTTCCCTGAGAAGGCATTGCCCTGTTGCTGGAAAGGTCCCTGAAAAGCTGATTCCTGACTGTAGAATTCATCCCCTCCAATGCAGTTGATAGCTTCTTGTGCATACTTTCCAAGTAGAAGACTATGCAGATAGTCAACTTTACTCTTCAACTCAGCTATCTGCGATTTATCAATCCCTGGACTAAAGAAATCATACATCTTTCTTACGATATGTGTCGATCGATGCAGGAGAAGCGTCGATCGATGCAAGCGCGATAATGTGACGATCGACACACAGGACCGTGTCGATCGATGCAGTGCGATTACAGGCGTACCTGAAACGCAAGAACAGAAAAAGAAAAAAAAATTAGTAGCAAAAATTAAAAACGAAAATCCTAGTCTAAACCCTAAGTTCAAATCTATCGAAGACTCAAAAGAGTCCCCGACAACGGCGCCAAAAACTTGATAGGTGTAGTTTTAATCCCTATTCTAACTGCAAGTGCACAGTGATGTAGTTGTAGTACTTAGGGTATCGAATCCACAGGGACTCCGGTCAACGATAGATAAGAGCAGAAAAGATTAAACTAGGAGAAAGTAAATATGATGAGAAACTAAAAAGCGAAGCAGAAAAGTAAATCAGGCGAGTTTGTAAGCAAGGAAGCGAAGGCGTTAGGTTTCAGGAGTTCTCAGGAAATCAGGAACACAAGCAATCAGTCAATCAGGATCTAATCAATAACTGTTCTAGAACTCAAACACGGATATAGAATTCACCAACTCTCGTTGCGAGAATTCTCTAAGTCTAAGTGCAGCAATCCAAATCTCTTTGCAATTACTAACAGATTAAACTAGCATTAATGATCAGGTTTGATATGTTCACAATTCCCCTAAACCAAATCTCTTTGCGAGTAGATCAAATTGCTCATCTAGGTTCTTTCTAGCTAATTAACCAACTCTCGTTGTATCAATCAACCTAACATCATAATTCTGATTAGCTACTTCAGATTAAGCATTAAGAACAACCTAAACAAAGAACTAGCAGATATGAATCCCTACAGATTGATTTAAACTATAGTTCCATGAAATCCCTAATGAGAATCCTTCAACCTAACAGGTAAACTACTCAGACATGTTCATCGAAACAGAAAACATCATAAGTAGAAAACCAAATATCATTAAACAGAATAATCAACAGGGGTTCGAAATCAAGTCTCTTTCGAGAACCAGATCAGCCCCTAAGGCTCTCTGAAATAAAATAAAACTTAAGAAAAGCGTAGCCTAAACAATGGCTTAAAAACCCTTATATAATAGCTAAATCACGTTTTGGGCTTCTGTGTAAATATCTGGGCTTTCTGGGCTTTAGTGCATTAATCCTCATTCTTCATTAACGCTCGCGAGAATGCTTGGTCACGCTATGCAACGATCGATGCTAATGGTGTGCCGATCGTTGCAAGCGTCAAATATGGGCAGTGAACTCTGTCTCTCGGGTAAAATCTCCAAAATGCTCCAATAACTCCAATTATGCTCCAAACGTGTCTAAACCTGTAAACATACTAAAAAGACTCCAAAACATAACATAAGACTCGATAAATAAGGCATATACCATGGTTAAAACCGGTAAAATTCATGGTATATCAGTCAACGCGGTCAGCGCCGGTCAACGCCGGAGATCAAGCCGGTCAACGCATGGTCAATGGCCGTTCCGAGATTTCTGGGATATTCGAGAGTTCGGAGTTTGAGATTTGGGAGTTCGGAGTTCGAGATTTGAGAATTCGGAGTTTGAGATTCGGGAGTTCGGGGTTCGTGTCAGATATCTCGGGATTCACACTCGCATCGAGCCGTCATTCCGCGTCTACCTCACTGTGAGCCAGCTCACAAACTCGTAGATTCATATAGACCGGGAATTACTAAACCGTAGTATTAGGTTGCATACCCGTTAATTAAAATGAATAGTAATTAATAAATAATTGGACGCTAATGATAAACCGGTTAGGATCAGATAAGCTCGTTAGGGTTAAAGAACTAAACGGTAAATCAATTGTGTGCCGCTAGGTTGTTAGTAACGATTGACTGTTGCATTCATATAGACCGTTGAGTAGGACCGTATATGCATTTATATTGTATAAGAACGATAATTAATGAATCTATATACGGGAGTTAAGACGACATTAAAATACGGATTAAACCTAAACGAACTTATAGAATATTGTAACGGGATTTGGGTTTAGGTTTAATAGCGGGATTGGGTAATGAATAAAGTTAATTAATAATGAGACGTCGGGGAGTTAGTAAGTTTACTAACTCTAAACCGACGATCGAGGAGTTAATAAAAGATATCTAGAATGGGTTAAATAAGGAATGTGGTGAGTTTGTAAGCCGTCTACGGTTTAGCAATCCGCTAACCCAAGGTAGCGGATGAGAATGGATTAAAAGACTTAGAAACCCTAATAAGCATGCTTGTGTTGTGATTGTGTGATTGTGTGATTATGTGATTGTGTGATTGATTGTGATTGCGTGATTGTATTGCTGTTGTTGTGAGCTTTGTGTGCAGGCTTGTTAGACTGCTCGGTGTTGGGCTGACTAGGTATCTTACCTAGTCAGAGCGGTGAGATTGGTAGTGTAGAGGCTTGCGGAATGGTTGGGGTGTGCTATTATTATTGATGTTGATTGTGTGATCTGTGCTAGAGTCCCAGCGAGTCTGCGTGTTTATATTTCTGCACTAGGACTCTAGGGTGCGTTAGATTCCGCAAGCCTAGGTTTTGTTTACGTTCCAGTACTACCGACCCGATTAGATCCTCGGGTTTTACCTAACCGGGGCATGGTGATTCCGGTTATGGTGTTAACCTACTGGGTGACGCCGGTAGGTGTGTGATTCGGAGAATACGAGGTCATGTCCTAGGGCCGAATCACATGGAAACTCTGGCTATCTAGGGGTAGTCTGAGTCACCGCGTATCGATGTAAGGAGAACGGTGTCCTATTCATGGGACCTTGTGTACACGTTTAGGAGTCGTGGGTTAGTTACCATATAGGTGACGATGTAAACCCGTGGAAGTTACCGAGATCGTAGGGCCCAGTGTTGTTTTGTTATTTCCTTTATTGCGCGATAGATAGATCGAGTCCAATCGAGGACATGTGCCGCAGTGCCTTCGATTTCCTTTTCTCCTTATCTTTGGCATTGATTGTGTGTTGTGGGTTTACCTCGACATGGTAGTGCGTGATCGACCGTTTATTCTTGTTGATTGTTATTTTGGGTTTTGGGGCGGGAATCTGTAGTTCTAGATAGACTAGAAGCCATTAGTGGGGAGCCGATTCACTGGGTGATCTTAGATCGCTCATTAGACTCTTTTTGTGTTTTTTCAGGTTTAGCAGCGACGGACGCGGGAGGCCTCGGTGTAGTTTCGGGATTGCTTGTGGCGGGATTTGATTCGGGGTTTTGAATTGTTTTTCTCGGTTCGGCTTTGGCGCCATTTTATGTGTTTGATTTACTTGTGTGTTTTGAAATAGCGATTGTTTGTAAAATTCTATTAAATGTTGTGCTTAACGTTTGATTACTCAAAAATGAAATTGTTTCCCTGATATGAGGTTTCATCCGAATCGACACAACTCATTGAAGTAGTACGAGTTGTACAGCCTTGTACTATGGAAATGAGGATAGCGAGGTCAAAGATGGATTAGTGCGAGCCTTTGTCTCAAACCGATCCGTCTCTGGCTTCGTCCTATGGCGAACCTTTCCTGTTCGACTTGCTCGGGTTCGATCGGTCATGTTCTTGTTTGATTGTTGACCGGTCAGCTCGACGGTCAGCGGAGAATGGGAAAGGGGCGTTACACCGATGGTTAATCCGGATAACGAATATACTTCTTTAGATAACCTCGAAGATCATTATAGCGAGTATTCCGATTCAGACAATTCAAAAGCATAATGTGTTTGTATTAATAAATAATTAATTATGTGTAATAAAAATAATGTGCTTGTATGATTAAATAATTACTTATGTTTAATAAAAATATTGTGTTTAATCAATATGTTTTATAAATGATTAACTTAGAATGAAATTATCTATAGTCTTAAAATTCAAATATCTAAATAGCTACTAACGGTTAATTGTTTGTCTTTGTTGTAGCAAAAGTACTACTGGGAAGAGGAGCACCATAATATGGTGGTAAAGCGTTGGAGAACCATTTTGATGAGATTGATTGGAGATATAGTAAGCAAGAGGAAGAGATCTAGTAAGAAACCAGATTTTACAGGACTAGCCGATTTTAAAATAATGTTGGACTTGTGGGAGGAGGCTGAAAACGTGAGGAAGAGCAAACAAAATTCAGAAAATGCAACCTCAAATCCAAACGGCATGGGCAAACACGTGCATACTTCAAGATCCAAATCCCACAGCAGAATCCGATATGAGATGGTAAGTCTGATGTATCATTTTGTATTCATATATGTGATTATGTTTGTGCATTGTATAGTATTTTTTTGTTTTGAATGATAGGAGATTGAGCTAGGATCTAAACCGGCTGCAACTGTTGTAGTGCGCAAAACTCATGCTCGCAAGGATGGGACCATCATAGAAAAAAGAGCAGAGGCACTTGTAGCAGCAGCTGAGTCTCTGGCCTTGGAGAGAAAACATGGATCTGACCTTATTGATGGAACTCCATCTACCCTCCAGCTCACGACATCCTATGTAGAAGTAAATCATGCTCTGGTGTTATTTAGTTCTGATTTACTTAGTTTCTAAATTCTTTTTTTTGGTTGTTGAGTATATTTTGTAAGTTGTTTAGATAATATGTTGCTATTTAGTTTTTGACTGAAATTTGTTTCATCTTTTGCAGAAAGCTACGAATGCTAAAGGGCGTATCTATGGACTTGAATCAATTTAGTACTTGCATCCTCATCCAAATGAGTCAGTACCAGCTTCACTGATCAGGAGAGCTGCAGCAGAGGAGGAAGTGGCTGAACTGAAGTAGACAATGTCTGAGCTGAAACAAGACATGGCAGTAGTGTCTGGGCTGAAACAAAGCATGTCAATTCTGCTGAGCATCAATGGAGTGAACCCTAAGACCTACCAACCACAAGTTTCCCGTGAGAGTGGTGCTTTTATTGCTCCAAATCCAAGTCTTCATTCTGAGTCTAGCAAACAACCCAACCAAATCTCTGACAACACTCCATGAGTAGTGTTGTTTGTAAATTGTATATTTGAACATGTATAATTTATGTTTTTGTAAATTCTCTTTTTTGGCTTTGGAAAACTGTTTTAAGTATCAATATAAGTAGGTTTATTTAGTATTAAATCGTGTTTAGCTATAAAATGAAACGTTCAAATTAAATTTTACAATCAAAATGATAATTATGAATCAAATTCGAGTTTGGTAAAAATCAGCATTGCTGCGGATAGCTACGAATAATATCGTGGATATTCATAGTGATAGCTACGAAAGATACGTAGCCATTTGTAGCTAATTATCTATGAATCAATTTATAGATATTCGTAGTAATTACTACGAAACTATACTCAGCTATTCGTAGCTACATTAACTACGAATAGCCACGAGGGAAGTCGCAGCCAGATGTCTACGAATCTGTTTGTAGCAATTCGTAGCAATGACTACGAATTGTTTCGAAGCAATCCGTAGAGAACTAGCTACAATTGTCTTCGCACTATTCGTAGCAATTATAGCTACGAATAATTTTCGTAGCTATCCGTAGCCAATAGCTACGGATACGTTCGTAGCTATTCCGGAGAGATTTTGTTGCGGATAGTTACGAATTCTCAATAGCTACGAACGTTTAGGCGGAAATTAAATTCATAACTATCTGTAGCTAAATTGAATTTATCTATGACCCAATTTTCTTGTAGTGGTTTAGGCGTATTGCCTTGTCAATGACTAAAATACAAAATTACTCACCGTTTTTATAAGTTCATAGGAATTTAATAAGACCGTGATATCATTCATGCATATCGATTTAAAAAATCGAGCAAACTATCTTAGTTAAACTGAAAAAAAAAAGTTTTTAAAAAAAATAGGTTGTATCATTCATTTTTTTCTAATGATGAACTTTGATGCATTTATGTTTAAAAGTAGAAAAGAGCATAAGTTTTACATAAACATTAACTATATTATAATACATGCATATCGATTTAATGAATCCCTATTATTGTTCAATTTGAAACCAAAACGATAGTACCATTTATCTCCAAGTAGCATCTGAGGCGATGCAGAATAAACATATTAAATAACTATTCAATTTAAGTATGGTTTATACGAAAAAACCATATGATGCGAAATAAGTGTGGTTATTATAGAATAAACGGTATAAAAATATTTGAATCGTGAAAAATTGAATATGATACAAGATAAATATTTAAATAGTAAAAATGACAAAAATTAATACAAAATATATAATAAATATTTGGAAAAATAATAATTAATTAAAAACTTAAATAAAATATTTGACAAAATAATATAAATATTACTATAAACTATATATACTTTGGAATTTCTATACTATTTATATTTTATTTTTATATTTTAACATATACAATAAATTTTATATACTTTTAAAAAATTGAAAAAAATTAATATTTAAAAATTAAAATAGACTAATAATATAAAAACATTCATAAATTAAATTATTTATTATTTGATTAATTATAATATTCAAAATTACTACCATAATATACAATAAAATAGAAAATATTAGTTTTGGATAGTTGGTACTTGGGATGCTTTTTAGTGGTTGGTTCCTAAAGTGGACAATAAACAAACTACTTTTTTATCTTTATTCATCAATATGAAAGTACACTCTTCATTATGACTGGTAATTTAGTTTAATAGGATTTTAAGGTTTGGTTTATCCGGTTAATTTAAAGTAATTTCGGTTATTTTGAATTAATTCGGTTATTTTAAAAAAAAATTAATATAATTCAGTATATTTTGTTTAAAGTCGGTATAGATTGATTAAATATTTTAAAAGTAAATAACTGATTAGTTCGGTCAAACGTCACAAATTAAACCAAATCGATAATTGAAATTAAATTTTCAACTTTACCGAAATAACAATTAGATAACCGAACAAAAACGAAAAACTGAAAACTCAGTTTTGGTTAGTGTAGAATAAGTGGTATTGAACAATATTTAAAAGGTAAAAATAATTTATGATATAAAATAAATGTTTGGATATCTAAAAATGCAGAATATATATTTAACATAAATAATTACAAATGAATACTATGTATTCATACATATTTTGATTTTTTAAAATTACGCATCATAACCATAGATAAATAAAACATTATACATTTTGGTGTTGTTTAAAACATTTAGGCTGCAATTGGAATGTATTTTTTATGAATGGAATGATGTGGGATAGATCATTTATGATAATTCCAAAAATAAGTTACGAGTTATATAAGAGATTAATTTTTTTTTATTACACACATACCTGTAGGATAAAGAAAAAAAAATTGTGAATAACGTTAAAAGTTATTCAGGGTCAAAAACTTCCATGAATAAAAGGGATAATTGAAATGAAATAATACTATTATCCCATTTTTTAATTTCATTCCTTTTCATTCACTTAATTCCAAGTATTTATAAAATTGATTACCAGTTACAGCCTTGTGCCGGGTGTACTAGTTCCATTTCATTTTTCTTTCTAATTATTTGATTAACCTTTTAAATAACAAATACATAATTGAATAGAGACAAAATCACTTCCCCCACTTTTATCCGTTTAATACACTTTTAACATTCTAAGTTCTAAGTAATACAATTACGGTTATTTAGTTTCCCGATCAAAATTTCAGTTTCCGGTTGACGATTCCGGCGGTTTCGTCAGATTCGTTAATCGGGTTATTTTTGTTATAGCTTAGTTTTTCCCTAGGTGACCCTTTCATCCTATTTTGTGTTTTATATTGATGAATCCGTCACACTAGGGTTCATATTTCTGGCGTTTTGTTCGGCTTTCTATCCCAATCTATTCCAGATTTTGTTATTCCGGTGGTTTTCCGGATCTTTCGATCCACTTCCATGGAGCTTCACCGCCTTCCGCCGTAGATCTCTATTGCGCTTTGAAGTTGTTGGATCGCCGTCCGATCGAACTGAACGGGTAAGCTGGCACGAAAATCTCATCCCGGTATCCCTTTTGTTGGATCTTCCGAGTATGAAGTGCATAATAACAAAGACGATGGTAACAGACTGAAGCGAGTTCCAACTTTAATCCCGGCGTTGTTGACGACTACTGGTGGAATCGATCGGGTAAGAAGAGCAGCCGTAGCGATGACGATGACTCGTCGGCGCCGGAACCCTCATCGTCCTTTTGCATGCGGTCGACTTTGGGTATTCGACACGTGTCTTTCCTTTCAGCCATCTGCTAACGCGTGACCTCATGCATGTCCTTTTTGCAAAACTATGTATGTTCTTGGTTATTGGGTCAATATACTTAGGCCTAAGCCTGAATCGTTTGTAATGTCATCCCTATTCTACGGTCTGTAATAAATCCTTTTGGACTTCATAATGAAATATATGTTTGTCATCAAAAAAAATACTAATACAAAATATATTTTTAGGGCTAGCTCTGAAATTTAAAGGACCATAATATTTTTGAATAACTCTTAATAATTTTTTAAAATATAATTTGAAAACTATAAAACTATACATATTAGCTTTGTAAAATTTGGAAGCCAAAACCAAATTTTCACCTAGTTATCCTCAGTGAGGGTCGGCTCTGCATATTTCTCTTCCTCCTCCCATAATTAAATTGAATTCCAAATTTTTTTGTGAATATATTGTTAGCACTGAAAAAAGTTAGTTGAGCTGAAAGTTTGCTACAAAAATTTAATACTAATACTTGTTGAATTCCCTTCGTGTCTCGTAGATATTTATTTATGAATGCTAGAGTTATATATACGGCCTATATAGGTCATTCTCGTTCTTTTTTGATCAAAATGTCATTCTCATTCTTAATGACAATATACTAAAAAGGTGAGATTTTATTGCAGGTAATAATAGTATTGAAAAAGACTGAACCAATGAAGAGAAGCACTTGTAACGAGTACGACACGTGGTTTTTTGTTGTTAGGACTTAGGACAACATTTAATAAACTGAGTAGCCGACATGTTTTTTGTCTATTCTACAGCTAAAAATCTTGTTCAGACTTACGTTAGGCATTATACATATGACCATCCCGGATCTAACGTTTAATGCAAAAATCGAAAAAAAAACGGAAAGTAATTGGGGTAACATTTTTGGTCTTTAGATTTGTATTTCGCATATATATATTTTTTGTAGTAGTAAGAATACCAACAATAATCGAGATAGTCCAACGGTATTAGGTGACTCAAGTTCTTAAGGGGTTAGGGTTCGAACCCGTCCGATGAATTTGTCCGATGAATTTTTCCGAATTTTCACTAAACTTTAATGAATGACAAAATTATCTTTGTACTATCATCTTCTTCTTTTTATAAAATCACAGAAAACCTTATTCATATGACTCTATTTTGTTTTCTTCCGATTTTAGTAATTTCTTTCATTTTTTCATGTATTTTCATTTATAACTGATAGATATATTCCAATGTTCAATTTCTAAACTTAAAATCACCAAAATGTGAGTTTTTAAAGATAACCAATTTTTTTTACCGCTTTAATTGAACTCGCAGCGGTTTTTCATTGTCGAGCGTCTATTCGCCATGGAAATGGTCACCATGACTGCGTTTTCGAACATAAGCTAAAAATTAGACAAAATAAACGTAAGTAGACCTCCTGAAGCAATATTGCAAGAGAAAAAATTAGAAATGGTTTATATTTTTTTTTTTTTGCTAAATTGTGAATATCACTAAAATGTGAAAGTTTAGATGTCATAATTGAGTAACGATTTGTGTGATTTAAATCGATTGATCTTTGATAAAAAAAAAATCGATTGATCTTATAACAAAAACATAATATCATAGAGTTCAAAAAAAACATAACATCATAAAAATAAAAATATAATTGGTTTTTTTATAGTTTCATCTTAGCAACAACAAATAAATGATAGAAACCAGAAAAAAAAAAAAATCATAATCTTCTGTTTAGACTAGAAAAACAAACCCGAAAAAAATATAGAGATGAATGCATAGTTTAACGAAAATTGTTTAATTCGGTAGCTCGGAAAAAAAACTATCTTCCATAAAAGTAAGAAAGGTCCGATCAAAAATAATACTCAACATCTAAATATCAACGCTCCACTGACGCACATGAATCCATTACTAAAAATGGGACAATACTAATTCGCGATGGTTAACCATCTTCAAACACAAGAGAACCGCCATGACAATCACTGTCACGTCAAATGGTATTGGTTGCATCGGAGAGACAAAAAAAAAAAAGAAGAAAAATAGCAATAGATGAGTTACGAAAATAAGAGAAGTAGATTTGTGTGTGTTGACCATGGGCTGTGTTTAACTCAAAAACGATGGGAGAAAGGTATATTCATGCCTGAACTATGATGAAGTGTGACAATTACTACATGAATTTAGTGATCGTGCATATACATATATAAACTTATTTATTTTTATATTTACATGCCTAAATTTTAAAGTCCTAACTAATACATATATTAACGAAATCAAACATTTAAAATGATGACTTGGAGGATAAGTCTACCCTCACCTCATATCAAAAATCTCAAAATGTTGAGTCAGCGGTCACATAATCCGACACGTCATAAAAAAAAAATTAAGTTTTTAGAATATTTTAAAATTTATATAGTTTTTTTCTAATAATTGTAGTTAATTTGTCTATTTATTTTTTGTCAACAATTTAAGTTAGTTTAAGATTTGATATTTAATATTTTTATTTATTCCACCTGAATTCAAAAGAAGATATTCAAAAATATATAATTCATATGTTTCTCATAATCATTAAATATTCCGCAAAAAGAGCTCAAATCCCATTTTTTTGAATAATAAAGTAATTTAAAAGAACTGATATCTCATTCTTACAAACGAAAATTATCATACATATGCTCCAATGAATTCGAACGCAATAAGAGGAAGAACAGGTGAAAGAGATTAAAATGTGTTGGAGAATATTTGTAAGGGAAAATATTTATATTTGGGTTTTGAGTTATGACATTCGTTGAGACATCAGAGCTCTTGTTTGCAAGTATTTAAATTAATTTAGAATTCAGAAGAAATGAGATCGGAATTCTTCTATTGTAGGATAATGAAAGATTTTTACCACATTTTTTAGCTTATGTTTTCTTTCCAATATTTTCTTTGGAATTCACGTAGGGTAAACAAAAACATTAAATACCAAAATTTTAAAATAACTAAAATTATTAGAACAAAAAACTATATAAATTTTAAAAATATTTTGAAATTTTAAAATTTAAATATTTTTTAAATTTTTGACGACTTGTCAACAAATGTGGCAGCTGACTAAGTATTTTGATATGTTTGATCTGATGTGGAAACTGACTCATCCTCCAAATCATCATTTTTAAAAATTTGACTTCGTCAATATATATATATTAATTAAAACTTTGAAATTTAAGTATATAAAAATAAAAATAAATAAGTTTATGCATATATATGCACCGTCACTAAATTTATGTGATAATTCGTCAATATATATATATATTAATTAAAACTTTGAAATTTAAGTATATAAAAATAAAAATAAATAAGTTTATGCATATATATGCACCATCACTAAATTTATGTGATAATCATCACAATTGAACAGAGTTTAGACGTGAATATGTCATTTTCCCGAAAAATGATTATGTATTTGTGTCTTATATATGGTTATGTACTTAGAAAATTTTAGTTGATTAATTAGCCAAGAAATGTTTTATTGTTTGTTTTCTAGAAATAGTTATGTACCTGTGTACTTATAATCCTACAATTACGTTAAATGATGGAAAAAAATACTTCAACTAATAAGTGATATACAAATTTGATAAACACCAGCTATAGCTAAGCGTTAGATAAGTTAATTAAACGATTGGTTCACTAAGAGTAAAACTCTATAAATTAATAATGTTAAAACTTTAAATTTTTATTAATTTATAAAGTTATTAATTTATATATATAATAATTTGAATAAAATATAATTAACAATTTGTTATTAAATTTATATTTTATATATTTTATTTTATATTTATTTTACTTGATTATTTAAATTTTTGTTTTTTTTTCTTTTACAATACGAGTTTTAAAAGATTAGTTAACTCACGTGTTCATATCATCACATTCATTGATATACATAAATCTTAGTTTGCACTAAAGACAATTGAGTTTCAAATATGTAAGGAGGTATATGAGTATAAGAAAAAAAATAGTTGCTTGATGATGAACTTGGAAATAAGATTATGATACATTTGGAAACAATTACACGTAAGAAAAAAAAATATTGCATCTAAAACTTTTCATAGTGTTGGATAAAGTTCTTGAAGACAAAAAATTTGATGTAATAAGAAAAATAAGAGATAAAATTTAAAGAGATTTTAATTTTAAGAAAAAAACAAACAAGATTAGATTTTTATTTTAGTATATTATCTTGGTTAGATATTTTAATATTTGTAAATTTTTTCATATGTTCTATATTAATTTATAGTACTTATGTGACCATATATTTACGTAAGAATTAGAAAAAATATTATTTTAATTATCCTATCGAATTGTATTATATTTTGAACCGGTCTAACTGATAGATTCTACTATATTCAACTAATCACTCAAAAATGAGTTTGAAGGCCAAGAGTTTCAGTTTTTTTTTTTTTTTTTTTTTGACAACAAAGTAAAGAAATGAACACTAATTTTCTATCATCCACATCGGTGGTTCCGGCCCGATATGTGTGCTTGCTGACTGCCTTAGACGCGCACTTCGTGCTAATCTGTCTGCCGTCTGGTTCTGTGTGCGAGAGATGTGCTTGAGAGCAAAAGTTGTGAAGGACAACCTCCTTCTTTCATATTCTTCGATGTAAACTTCAAAAGCTGGCCAAGAGTTTCAGTTATACAAATATATCTAGATAATTTGTTCTGCGTTAAATTCGATTAACTTTTGTTGTGCGAACCTATTATTCATTATAAATAGAAAAGCGTTTACACTCATGTAATAAGGAAATATTTCAAAACGAGAAAAGCTTTCTTGGTTAGGCCATCAGCAATTACATTACCAATACGAGAAACAAATTTAAAAGAGATAGAGCCAAACGAAGAATTGAGAATGCGGATATCGTGAAAGATACTGCACAATTCTTTGGAACTATCACTTCAATTGATGAGGGATATGAGCCTCTGCAAATCCGAAAAGAAGTTTTGGGATGCGAGATTCAAATCAGATGCAGCACGAATAACACATCTCATTGCAAGTGCCTTTGCAACTAAGGCCGAGGAAATAAAACGTCAAGAGTCTAAAACTTAAAGAATAATATGATTCTGATTGTCCTCAACACTCCAACCGAAACCTGCTATCTCGTATACATTGTTCCAAGCCGCATCCACATAACATGTAGCAGAAGTCAGAGGGCAAGGGGGAAGGCAGACTGTCAGGGAGGAGACTGTGCAATAAACTATTCTCGAGCATCTCTGAGCGCTTTTGTGGCCACCTCGATCTCACTAAACACATGATTTTCAAATAAAAAATGGTTTCTTACCTTCCACAGATTCCACAATATCCAAGGAAATAAGGACATATTTGATAAACCGAATGATTTGCTAGGACAAAACCGTGGTGGAAAAGGGCATGAAGAGAAGAACATGAAGATGTGTTTTGAGGGATTGAGAGTGGGGATAAGTCCCAAACCTTAGCCTCGAAGGGACATGAGAGAAGATATGGATAACATCCTCCTCAAATCCGCATCTGAGACAGCGAAGATCACCGCCCAATCCTCTCACAGAGAGAGATTTACCGACTGGAAGCGCGTCCGACATTAACTTTCAGAAGAAGTGTTTAAGCTTTGGTATCATTTTGACCTTCCAAATGAGATTTGTTCAGTCAAAGGAAGGTCTTATAGAGCTGCTTGAAGACGACGATTTAACAAGATTATAGCCTGATTTCGAAGTGTAATTTCCTAACATCAAAAAGTCAGATCAGTGAATCATCTAGCGGCGCAAAGCTTTAGATGAAACGACATATACATTCCTCATACTAATGTAGGAGGTTTCTAATAGCGGAGAGATTCCAATCCTTAGTAACGGGATGGAGAAGATCATTGACTTTTGCGGTATCAGAATCAGGACTATAGGTAGAGCAGGAGAATCCAAAGACAACCACAGGTCGTGCCAGATGTGCACCTCACTTATGTTCCTTATTGACAAGCTAATACTCCAATGGATCACTTCTCTCCCTGCTAGAATATCACACCAACCATGGGAGGGAGAATAGGGAGAAGATGTGTCTATAAAAGTCAATACTTTCCCACTAGCACATGGGCGAGCAGTCTGTGAAAATTTTGCAGAAGTGCGTCGTTGAAGGTCTCGATATCCCTGACGCCAAGGCGCTTTCGAATTTTGGAAGCGTCAATCTATCCCATAAAACCTAAGACATCTTCATTTTTCCTCGATTTTTCATTTCACCAAAAACGAGTTAGAAGAATTTAAATTTTCTTATACAAGGAAGCATGTAGTTTAAAGCATGACACAAATAATTTGGCATTGCCATTAGGATAAATTGTAAGAACACTTGTTTCCCAGCTAAGATAAGAAGTTTGAGGTACAACTAAGAGATTTTTGTCGAATCATGTTAAGGATGAATGCAAATATGTCTCTCTTTTTTACGGCGAAAATGTTCATGAAGACCGAGATACTTCCCAATATCTCCGCCTGTGTTGAGATGTAATGCCGTTTTATTTGTTTTTCTTGGTATTTAAATGAGTTTTTGCCGAGAACATAATTAAAAAACTGAAAGAACTTTACCACAAACAGGGCCAGACTTACAGAAGAATTTAGTATCATCTTCAAAGAGAAGATGATTAATCGCATGACTCTTTTTTGTCACTTTAACCCCATATAAAGAGCCTAACTCTTAAACCTTGGTACACAAACCCGAAAAGACTTCTACATCAATTTGATTAATCAGTGAAAACTCAACATCTATTATATGCCGAAAAATTAAAGTTTACGTTTAGATAAAAATAAAATAAAGTAATAAGATCTACGCATTTTATAAAGAAAACAATGATTATGGGTTTATGCTAAGCATATATCATACCACTAAGCCTTTTGTTGGTAAAAGGGAATCCAGATTAAGAGAGAGAAAGATAAGTTCTGTTCCTTCGTACTCACAACCATATATTTGACTATATCTTGGTCAACGATTATACGAACTAGCTTTGCAACTCTTTAGAGCACAGCATCAACGGAAAAATAAAAACAGAGTACACTTATCTCAGATTCAACAGAATGTAGCATCTAAGTTCTTCAACACGAAATAAAACAGACACAAGAAGTTTACAAAGATTAGATCAAATATTATTCTTCTCTTCTGTTTGCAGGATGAAAGGCTTCTTTATAAGGTTTTTTTTTTTCATGGATGCGATGGTGTCGGAGATGTTGGAGGCTTCAAGTCAGGGTACTGCAAAATAGTCAAAAAAAGAAGGACACCAGGTTACAGAAATTCATGTAAGAACTAGTAAAACCAAAAATATACTTCTTTCTGTGATCAAAAGAACCTCTTTCTATTAGAAAAATTATGTAAGAGAGGTTTCAAGAGTAATGTAGAAACATTACCGATGCATAAGGAGAGAGAGGTCTCGAATAAGATTTGGCTTCTGTTTTGATTGGTTCTGGGATTACTTGTGCAGTGGCGGCTTCGATCGCTGGCTCTGAGGTTACTTGTGCAGTGGCGGCTTCGATCGTTGGCTCTGAGTTTGATTGTGCAGTGGCAGCTTCGACCGCTGGCTCTAGCTCTGGCTCAGGTTCTGGTTTATCGACGGTGGTGGTTGTAGCTGCTACTGTTGCTGGTGCTGGAAGAGCTTTGCTGCTTGTTGATAGAGGAAGAAGAGCCTTTCCTATGTCCTGTGTTATTCCAATGTTGAATTATCTATAGAAACGGTTTCTTTACTAATGTAGATATGTAAAATTAGTTACCTTTATGTCATCAACAAGTTCTTTAGGGGCAACCTTTGTGTTCAAGAACTCACCAACTTGTTTTAGAGTTTCCTTTCGGTCCTGTAGACCATATATTGAAGAAGCATCAACAGATCACCAAATTCCTAGAAACAGAATGAAAACCGAATCGAGGAGAAAGAACTTACCTCAGCAAATAGAAGTTTCTTGCCTGCAAGCTGAACAAGTGCAGCCGAACCTAGTAGTTGGAGTATGGTTTCAATCTGTCGGGATGATGATGGAGATAAGATTACCAGCATATTTTGGAGACAATAAGAAGATGGAGAAAGAGAAATCAAACTGAGAAACCAACCTCTGAAAATGCTAAAACACTTAATCCAGCAGCAGCAGCTACTCCAATAGCAACAGAGACACCATCAGAACTCTCCTGTACGTTTAATCATTTCTCAATATTTATTAACAGAGACTTGAATGAATGTGAAATCATGTACTCACGCCAAATACACCGCTGATACTGTCGGTCAAACTGCTCAAATCAAGACTGGGAGTCTTCTTTGGCTCTATCCAAGGCAAGCCACTATTCTGCAAATCGACAAAAAAAAACATCACAATCCTGAATAATTGCGCAGAAATCCAGTTGAAGGGCACTTGGAGAAGCAAACATAATGAAATGAGAAGGAGAGAAACACACACCACCCAGCCTCTAGGTCCCTCTGCACCATCTTTAATAGCGTACGCCGATTTGAATCCATTAAGGGCTACCAATTCAGCAACAAGCTCGGAGTTTCCATCAAACCTGGCTTTCCATTCAAGCAATTAGACTGTATTAAACTACTGGCAATGAAAACAATGTGTGATATCTAAATTTGTCTCTCCAACAACAACATTATTTCAGATGTACAATAACACATGATTGTCCCTACTCAAGTTTGAATGAAGTAAAGGTGCAACTATAATTCAGTGATCAGACAATAGCTATAAGCCTCTCAATTATTGTAACTTTCTTTAAAAAAAGTGAGTGAAGCTTTTAGATTCCGAGAGCCTTACTTGTCCAGAATGAACAATGTGGTGTTCTCAGGGTCTTTAAACTTCAAGGAAAGCTTCTTCAAGAAACCAGGCTTGTCTTCTCCGTTATAAACAGCCGAAACCGTTTTCTTACCTAAACCCTTAATATTAGGACTGCCCACTTGTCTGAAATCAGCAGTGGCTCTTATGTCAAGCAATTGAGCATTTTCATCAGTACCCAACTTGGTATAAGCATTCTTAGCAGACTCAACTCCAAAAGATTTGGGCTTTTTGTTCAGAACCTGAGACAGAACAAACGGAACAGCAAATGCAGCAAATCCACCGGCAATAACCAGAGGATTGTCCGTGACGAAACTTGATATCCCTTCGATCAAACCGTCTGAATCAAAAGACGAAGAAGAGGTCATAGATTGTTGCAGAGCTTCCTCGTACGTCAGGGATTTAGCAGGAGGAGCTGTGGCACTGCTTAGAACAGAGGTTAAAAGAGCCAATCCGCCATTGAAGCTCCTGAAGAAGCTTTCTTGGGAGATTGGTTTCGGTGGAAAGAGGCTAGGGAGCGAGAAGGGCCTTCGTGGTTCTGATCTTTTCTCAGATAAAACCGACATAGGACTAAAGCTAGCGGTTTTCAGAGCTTCCATAGCTCTCTCTCCTTCTACACCAAGAATTGTCTTCTCCGTATCATCAAACGTTTAGGACAAGCCTGAAGCTGTTTCTAGTAAGCTAACGTGGACTGTGTAATCAATCTAAGCCACTGCTTGATTGACACGTGACATTTTCGGATGAGATGTCTCATGTCTTGGTGTAAGTGTAGAGCATAGTGACTTAATCCCAAAATTGCATGTCAAATGTGTGGACACAGAAATTTGAAGAAGCCTCTTTATAATTACCAAAATGCCCTTTATCCAGACTAGCTAGAAGAGGTTTATAAGTTAACAAAGAAGATGAAGTAAAACCGAACAGGATGCAATGTAAGAAACTTACAAAAGATCAAAGAAATAATCTAAACCTTGTCCAATCTCCCAGATGGAAATGCCGATACCCCAGAGCCGAGCATTCTCAAGCCGTAAAAGGACTGACATCAAAGTAGGATAGAAAACAGCATGTTTGCTGTTCGTATCATCTCTATACATGAAAAGATGCTCACCGCTCTCTTTATCCCAATGCAACGTTGGCTTGTGTTTCTCGAGTAATGCGAGGTAATCCCTTCCCGTGATTGCTCCTCCCTCCCCTGAATATTGCTCAAAAGAAAACAGTTAGTTTTGAAAAAAGGCGGGAAGAGAGAAAGCGACTTAATTACGTTTGGATGGTTCATGCACCTCCGGAGATTGCAAAATCGTTTCCGTAGAAGTTGATACCAAGAAGAACCTTTCTCGCCAGGCTTGAGTCTATGTTGTTGGATGAACGAAGTAGGAGCTTAAGAGTGAGATCTATCCACTTGAGAGGAGCATTGGGGCCAGGGTTCTGGGAATTTGAGAAATCGTAGGTCATTAGAGAGAACCCGTCCACCGAATCTTTCAAGAAGTGAAGATCTTCTGGCCCGAAATCGTACATTTGGAGCTTCTCTGAACGAGGTGGACCAATGACATACATGAACTGCATATTCTGCTCGTGATTTCTTGGTGATGTCGTGGAGTGAAGGGCATCTCCAATTTGTTTTACGAATTGCAGTGCCTATAAGATTGAATACACAAACCCCATGTACGGTTAACGACTAGTGACCATGAGGACTGATGCTTGTAAGACATAAGGAGGACTACAGAACATAATACCATTTTCCGCATGTCTGGGTCATGCAAAACGCCATAAGCTGCCCACCTTGACCAAGACTCTAGCACAATACCATCATATTCCATTTCCCTAGAGTACAAGGCAAATATGATGCCAATAGACAATGGGGTGTCATAATTAACAAACCATATGTCAGAACTTTCATACTTTTCAGAGAATGAACTTTACAAGAATTCTAGACTTTGAGAGACCCTTACTTGCACTCTGTGACAATAAGGTTAATAGCTTTTGCCCTTAGTTTCTTTTTTCTAAGCAGCTCCCCGGGAATTGCTTCTAGAACAACTCTTGGTAATATCTACATGACATGGGCATCAGCATTCAAACCATCAGAGAAGGAAACATATTTAAAGCATCATGTTGGTTAAACTACCATCGCATTTCTTCTTGATCGAAGCTCTTGGATCCATCCCTTATCAGCATTATGCCTCCCTTCCAACACCAACCCATTTCCTTGGCTATTAATAAATAGAAACCGAAAATGTCATCACCTTTTCCAGGAAACCCGAAGATAAATGCAAGCACATAGAACTCATTAACTGATATATGTATACCTCTTCAGGTCGTACCATATCGGTGATAAATGTGTAAACTTAGAGTTGTATATCTTTGCGATATCATAGCCTTTAGAGTTCCTGCACAACATTTGTAGCATTAAGACCAATCCTGTGCTGTTCTCGATGAAACTGTTCCAAGAAAGTAGAAGCCTACCATGGCGTTATGTAAGCTAACACTGGATAATCATAGTGCCTAGTTGATGAATTTTCTGAAGCCTTGGAATGTTCCTGAACAAAATCCATCCTAAAGGTTTCAACTTCCTTCAATGGATTCCCAACATTGAACGAAAAGGTATGCAACTCACAGTGAGGATTTCTTGGAAATGAATATCAGTTTTAATGATTCCCTTTTGACGTATTGATGGCACCGTTTGGATGTCTCGATGAGCGAATTTGACTTTGTACACCACCATTGAAACTGCGGGAATCACGATGAAGAAGACCACGAAAATGGTGATGAGCCTCCGATCTGAGTCTGGTTCTCCGGCTTGAACATCTCGAGATTTTGGATCGTCTCGGTTCTTCCGCCGTTCCGAATTCTCCGTCGCCGACGAACGTTTCTCGCGCCTCCTCGCCATCGAGCCTTCTCACGGCGGCAAGTACTCGTGAAGAAACGGTGACTCAAACGACAGCGTTTGTTATGTAAGGAGATTTGTTTTGGTTATTAGTAATTCCATTTTACCCTTACTTCTGGTCTAATATTACGTTAGTACCTATAAGAGGATATCAGAGATTCTTCAAGATGAAAAACCGGAAGAAGAGAAGAGGAGGGTTTTATGACGTTATCGTTAAACCCCCGAAGCGATACAGGTAAGATTTTGGTTTCGGAAGATTAGGAATTTCAACATTTCTGGGGTGAAATTCTCAGGCTTTGAGTCTCATAAATGGAGCCCAAGCTTCTGCTTTCTGCTCATAAACCCTTGTTTGTCTCTTGCAACTCTCCATTCAATGAAAAACCGTACCTTTCTGTCAAATCCCATTTGCCCATGTCCACAATTCGAGCTGCGAGGTCTCAGTTTATGGGGGAAGGTTTGATTTTGGGGGACAAATATGGGTTTTGGAGCGCTTCGAGGAAAACCCGTGTTGTTGTTGAGCCTGTGAGAGCTGCTGTGAAGAGAAGGAAAGAGCTTACTTTCGACAACGTTGTTCAAAGGGATAAGAAACTGAAATTAGTGTTGAACATTAGGAAGATTCTTGTGAGTCAAACTGATAGGATGATGTCTCTTAGGGGTTTGGGCAAGTACAGGAGAGATTTGGGTTTGAAGAAACGTCGTCGGTTTATTGCTCTGCTTAGGAAATATCCAGGTGTGTTTGAGATAGTTGAAGAAGGAGCATATTCATTGAGATTCAAGATGACATCAGAGGCTGAAAGGCTGTACCTTGAAGAAATGAAGATTAAGAATGAGCTTGAAGATGTATTAGTTGTTAAGTTGAGGAAACTGGTGATGATGTCAATCGATAAGCGGATATTGTTGGAGAAGATTTCTCATCTGAGGACTGATTTAGGCCTTCCTTTGGAATTCCGCGACACGATTTGTCAGCGTTACCCGCAATATTTCCGTGTGGTTCCTACGCCTAGAGGTCCAGCTTTAGAGTTGACTCACTGGGATCCTGAGCTAGCAGTGTCAGCTGCTGAGTTGTCTGAGGAGGATAATAAAGATAGGGAATCAGAAGAGAGGAATTTGATTATCGATAGACCGCCTAAGTTCAATAGAGTTAAGCTTCCAAGAGGTCTCAATCTTTCAAAGAGTGAGACTAGGAAGATATGTCAGTTCCGTGACATGCCGTATATATCTCCTTACAAGGATTTCTCACACTTGAGGTCTGGAACATTTGAGAAAGAAAAACATGCATCTGGGGTTATTCATGAGCTTTTGAGCTTAACTACTGAGAAGAGAACGTTGGTGGATCACTTGACTCATTTCCGTGAGGAATTCAGATTCTCGCAACAACTAAGAGGAATGCTTATAAGACACCCTGATCTGTTCTACGTGTCTTTAAAAGGGGAAAGAGATTCGGTTTTCTTAAGAGAAGCTTACAGGAACTCTGAGTTGATAGATAAAGATCCTTTAACTCTAGTGAAAGAGAAGATGCGTGCGCTTGTCTCTGTACAGAGATTCCCAAGAAGAGGAGGACACAAGAAAGACGGAGAGATTGATGGAAGCGAGGCAGAGGGTGAGGAGGAGGAAGAAAGTGATGATGATGATGATGAAGAAGACTGGGCTGATGTGGATGGTTACTTGGAAGGTGCGGATGGTGGCAATGATGATGAAGAAGGAGAAGACGATGTGCCTCCTAACTTTGATGGTGATGAAGATGAAGAAAGTAGCGTGAAGATTGGATTGAGTCCTTCAAGTAGTCCCAGAAAGAAGGAACTTACTCCTGTGTTCCCTGATGGTACTCCAAGAGAAAAGTGGTAGATTAATACATAATGTTTACTTATCTTGTATCATTCTTGAAGATGAAACACTAATAGCTCTGGAAAATCATATGCTGTTGCTTTGTTGTAAGAATACTTTTGAGAAAGAGTGAGTTACAGCTCCTTGTTTCTTCATCAGCCAAAGCATAGATATCTTATAAGTGTAGCTAGTTATAGCTCAAAACGATAAAAAAATACACATATTTTATGCAGAAGGAAAAGCACACCCTGATGAAGGAGAGATATACTATGAGCTATATACACCAAAACGTAAGTGAACTAGAGAAAGAGAAGTTGCTTATGGGACAGAGGAGTTAGCGATAACCTATGGCCTCATCAAGAAGAAAGGCTTAGATCCTATAAGAGTGGTCAAGAACACAAGTATATGTCTCAAAATACGTATCGGTTTGGATAAACCGCAAGATTATCTTACAAGATGGGTCTCGAATTCACCATTTCAGAAAAGGAAAATGTTCCTGCAATGACTCATGCATACTAAGTAGCTCTGGTTTTTTTCTTACAATAGTGCATAAATACAGACACAACAAACACCAGAAACTAAATTACATCAAAACTTCACCACAGGCTCAAAATAGCATATGGAGCTGATCTAAACATAGCAGTGTGACCACGAGTGCTTCTCTATACATATGACCAGACAAACACACTGGATCTTTCTTTCCTTCGCTGAGCTTCTAAGTGATACACATCGAGCTATACCTTCAAATGCTGCTGTATGATTCTTCTCTTTGTAGTCGTTGGAAGGTTTCAGAATGTGGCAGCGATGGTATTACTTATGTCCTGAGAAGCCAATCTTTCAGAGACACAAGCCAAGGATTTCAAGTTACACTTTATGAGTGCTTCTACGAAGTAACATGTCTCATCTTTAGTGTTGCCTTGAGGAACATCCACAACAAAAGATTCAATCACCATAGTTCCTGATCTCCCATCGATCATCTCCGGATGTACGGTCAATATCGACGAGTAATTCTGCAGAAAAAAGAAACACTTTTTAATCTCTTCTGAATCTGTAAAAAGCAATGATGAGATATGGGGATTTTTAATTACCTTAAGCCTGTGATCACCACCAATGATGTTGATACCAAGGATGTGTTCATCATCATCAAGCTGTTCCAATCTCTCGGTACTGGTTGTCGCCGGAAGACCAGATTTGACATTTACTTCTCTGAGACTGCCGATCCCAGGGTCACCATTAACTATACATCTGCTTACAAATGGTTTGTATTTCTGTGGCTGATCAAATCTCCGAACAAGTGACCAAACCTGACTCATGTTAAAATACACCATCGTTACCACGAGAATACTACTAGATCTGCCGAAATCGACAAACAAAAACAGAAAGATCGAGAACCCTAAGTTTCAAATTCAACGGCGAATCGGGTAGAATTCAACAAATCTTGAATCTGAGAAGGTTGAATCGCTTACGAGATGAACAGGGGCTTTAATGTATTTGACGAGAACAGAGGTACACTGGTTGTCTCTGCAATGGTGATGATGATGCAAGCGTGCGTATTGCGCAGTCACAAGAGCTCCGTACATCTCTGTATCGTCGACGATGATCTCCTCCATCTCTTATATTTCCTTCGTTTCTGTGCCTCTGACGAATCTGATGAGGAAGTCTTGGGAGTGGATAAAATAGAGAGAGAGGAAAGGAGGAGCTTAAAGAAATTAGCTTTTATGGGTTTGCAAAAGCTTTTCATTTTAAATCTTTGTTTTGGTTGGTTAGACTCAAAAATCAATGATCCCACCGACACGGATTTACGATGTACCGACAAATCCTTAAATAGCTTACTTGTCATAGTCTTATTGGTTTGTCGTCTCACTTTTTATTAGCTATTGACTTTTTTAGCAGTCTATAAATCTTTTTTTGTCAACTAAATATCTCTTATCCATTCAAATTATCTGTGCAAAATCAGAAATAATAATTTCCAAAAAGAGTAAACCGAAAAGTCGTGAACACTGACAGTAAAACTTCCCATTTTACAGTTTACACATGTGATTATGTTTGGAAAGTAGATAGAATCTTCCAACCGATTTTTGCTTCATGATGTCATCATACACTGCCACACAAGGCCGAATGGATAACAACTGATGTCGCCATGAGATCACATATGCAAAACCAATATTAACCGGAATTCAAAACCGAGTTTCTTTTCGGATCACCTAGTTGTGAACTCGGGGGTTTAATGATTTGCTTGGATAGGATGTTATTCAGTGAGCCTTTTATGCTTCTTTGCAAAAAGAGGCGCAACTCCATCTGTGATGAGCGTTATCTCATTGGTTGGAGGCTTCATAACTTTGGGGAAACAGTGAGGATGCACGAGATGGTGAGGTCTTGATAGGACGTGAGGGAGATGCTGATACTGGACTTAGGCTCAGACGTGCAATCCATCAAGAAGTTTAGAAAGAATAGTGTTTTTTCAGGTGGTAAATCAAACAGTTGGAAACTGTTCACTTAGTCGCTTAACATTTGTTGATCTTCCTTTTTGTGCGTATTAAAACTGAATGATCTTTATAAATAATTCGACAACACTTCGTTTCTAAAAGAAAATACAATTTGCCTTTAAAACCAGTCATATCCTAGAAAGATTAAAAACTCTAGGATTGAACCAAACCGCGTGTACCAGTTTACACGTTCCACTTGACCTTATGCATCAACACCAAAACCTTGGCCATCTCTCTCGCCTTCGCCGCTACAACCTCCATATTTTCCACCGGATTTATAAGTGAATCCCATGAAATGGATCTTCCTCCGACTTTGCCCCGTGAGCCTTCACTATCCCAACCATTGTTTCAACCTCTTCCACCATTATTGTCGACTCTGCCGCCATAGCATCCACATCCTTCCTTACAACAATTGCTTTTTCCACCTCCTCACCATGGTTACAGAGACATCATCGAGCTTTATAATGTCAAACCGGAAATGGTCGAAAAATAGAGAGATTGGATTTGTACAAACCTCTGGCTTTCACACGTACTTTGGCTATCAATTTCTTGATCTCCACGGATGTGTTGAAAATTTATATATATGGGTTTAGCACCCATTCACTTAGCAGAGCCCAATACCTGCTCTATGGATAAAGTTCGGCCCAACAAAAACAAAACAAAAACAAACTTGACCCAGCAAACGAGAAGTCCGAACACCAGGATCGTCTAAACCGAGCTCATCACCTTCAGCTCGGCTCGGCTTGCGATCTCTGATCAAATCAGCTCCGCTAACATAAAAAGTGAGCTCGGCTCTGCCCATCTCGCATCAAAGTACAGTCCAATCCGCACGAGCTCTGATCAAATCGGATCCATGAATGGTTTCCTGCATTTAGAACATGCTAGAGACAATGGATCAACTTCCTCTGTTTTCTCAAATTCAAGCATATTTGCTTTTGGTTTTGCGACCTTCTTAAGGGTTTCTAATCCGGAGCTTTTGTTTTTGGAATCTTCATCAAACTGTCTTTTATTTGAGCATTTAGTCGTTTCACCTTCGTGAGACTTAAATTCTTGTTCAACAGGTTGAGATTCCTGCTCAGGCGATTTAGCTTCACCAGAATTTGACATTCTTGCACAGATGAGATTCCCCTTTGGGTTTCCCTACAAATATCAAATAGGACAAAATATCCAAATCAAATTAAGATTTACCATCAAATATCCGAATCAAATTATGTCAAATAAAAAAACTTTCAATCTGTTTCGAAATGAAAAAAACAAGAAATATGATTTCACATAAGAACCACCATTTGAAAACCCTAACTTTACGTGAAAAGAAATTTCAGTAAAAGAAACGAAGAACACACGCAAATATGGGAAACATATACCCCGAAAACCCCCATTAAAGAGGATTCCTAGAACAAATTCGTTCGGATGAAGCTTGGGAATGCAGTTTAAACCTTTTGTTGAAAATGGCGGGAAAATCTACGACTTGGAAAGAAGTAAAAATAAGAACGAAGAGAGAGAAATGACATGAAAATAAGGAAAATAGAGATAAATTACCTTAAGAAGAATTCAATGATTCACCGGTAAATTACGCCGACAGTGAGGAAGTCTTCCGATTGGGAGCGTGATGGTGAGCCACGCAGAGAAAAAAAATTAAGAAGAAGAAGAAGAACAGTTCTTATAACCAATGGACCTTAATTAAGGCCAAGCCCATTAAATATTTTTGGCTTCGAAAAAGTTTTTTTTTCACGACATTGATTTTATTAATTTGAATCAAAGTAATCCTTTTGAAAAGATGCATACATTACATTTGGGATACAAGAGAAAATGACATATGAGTTAGCATTTGGAGCAATATGGGTAGACAACAGATGAGCAGCTTCATTTGTAGATCTTGGGGACCATTGAAGCGATGCATCTTGAAATTTTTGTAGCCACTTGTGTGCTTCCATAATGTAGTTACTTAGGTGGAAGTTGCTTGTTTCTTTCTTCATCAGTTGGACCAGTTGAAGACAGTCGCTTTGGAATACGACTTGTTTGTATCTTTTACACCAACAACTCTGTAATGTTGTTAGAAATGCTTGAAATTCACATTCCAATGCAGTGTTGGTGTTTTGTATAATTGCTTGTCCGACACTCAGAAATCTTCATGTATGATCGCGTATAATCCATCCAGTCTTGCCCTCGTTGGTGTTTGTGATATAAGAGCCATCAAAGTTACACTTTATCCAATTTGGTCGTGGTCTTTTCCATGTCAGTTGGTTATGTTGCCTTTGTTGTGTTGTTGTAGCTTGAACCGGTAAATGAGTGTTAACATATTGTTGAGCATCCATCCATTCAACATCATCTCTTTTACCATATTGTACAATCCGTTGCCATGGTAGTACCTTGCGTTGGTAAAGTAGGGTGTTTCGGGCCTTCCATAATCTCCAAAGTGTCCATAATGCTATTTGTTTAGTAGTTGTAGATAGACTAGCATGCGGTTTTTGTATGTTCTCTAATCTCTTATCCATTGATATTTGTGGTTGGAAGAGTAGTTGAGTTGGAAAGTCAGTTCCTCTCCACACAGCTTCAGAAAAAGGGCAATCAAAGAACAAATGTTCTGTTGTTTCCTCTGTTAGGCAACATCGGGCGCATAATGATGGCAGGCAATTATGTCTTCTGGTCAATGCTTTTCCGGTGGCAAGTGATCCAGAGATCATTCACCACATAAGGTCTTTGGATCAAAGCAAGATTGTCGAATTGCGTTGGCTATATGTGCTATAAAGCATTAGTTTCAATTCAAGCAGGGGCCTACAAAGAGGCACTATTTTGTGATGAGTTGTGTGGATCCTCGTTGTGATTGGAGGGTTTTAGCCCAAGAAATGTTGTCGTGTGGTTACTATGTGATTGGAAAAGCCAATTTAGATCACACATATACCATTGAGACACGGCAGTGTTATCAGAAGAGAGCTTCATCTAGTGTAATAGCTGCTTTGTACAAAGGCAAGTATGCTGATAAGTCTAAAGGTCCTAATCCTCTTGATCTACAACAGCTTATTTTAGAGGATTTGAGAGTGTCTTGCTCTTACATGAAGTGTTATAGGGCAGCAGAGATGGCTAGCCACAATATATGGGGGAATGAAGAAGAGGAATATTTGGAGCTTCCTGAGTATTTGCACATGTTAAAATTGGCTAACCCAGGCACGGTTACTGATCTTAAAACAAAGGTGGATGAGGATGGTTTGGAGAGGTTCATGTATTTGTTTCTAGCTTTTGGTGCAGCAAAAGAAGGGTTTAAGAAGCTTAGGCGGGTACTTGTTGTGGATGGTACACATTTGTCTGGTAGGTATAAAGGAGTGTTGTTGACTGTGGACAGGATGGAAACTTTCAGGTATTCCCGCTAGCGTACGCTGTTGTTGACACTGAGGATGAAGCTTCGTGGACTTGGTTTTTTGAGAGGGTTGAAAGGATAATAGCTGACAGTCCAAATCTGACCATAATTTCTGATAGAGCCCCATCTATATATTGTGCGAAGAAGAACATTTATCCTCAGGCACATCACGGTGCTTGCTTAGTACATTTGGTTAGGAATGTGGTTTCTCGCTTTAAAATCAAAGGCTTGGGTAAGTTGGTCATAAAAGCTGGGTTTGCTCATAGGATAGGAGCTTATAGAGAAATAATGGGAAAAATAAAGGCAGCTAATGGAGCATGTTGTACATACTTGGAGAAGATAGGTGTGATAACCCATATCACAATACGGTCAACGGGCAGCAGAAAGACCACCAGGGGTAAAATTGTCATTTTACCAATGTCGGGGGTAAAATGGTAATTTTACCAAAAGTCGAGACGGAAGCCGAGACGGGCCGAATATTCTTATATTTTAATATAAAGAATGTTCACAAGACCAGAGTTGGAGAAATCGGAGCAGAAACATGTTTTTCGGTTTGTCGGGATGGAAACCGACAAAACCGACGAAACTTTGGAAATTCATAACCGGAGCTACGGGTGTCCGTTTGAGGCGATTCAAAATGCTAAATTCATCAAATATCATGAAGAATATGTTTATGGAGGTTTGAGGATTTATGGGATCGTCTAGGGAGTTTTTAAAATAATAAACTTGAAATCGGCTAAACGGAAGCATCGGGATGGTCGAGGAAAGGAAAGTTGCTGATTGGTTGAAAGGTGAACGTGGCTAAGAGAGAGACAACAATAAAATTAACTAAATTTAGAGGCTTGTGTGTCGTGGCAAGAGGGGAAGAAAAGAAAATGGATTCATGAACAAGTGACCAAATTCAATGAATCTCATTCTACAACACATGGTGAAAAATATTCACCTCTCTTTTGGTTTGTGATATCGTGGCATCATCAGATAGAGGGGAGGACAGCTGTTGACATAGAATTTTGTGGCACAAGAAGCACATGGAAAATTCAGTGTACATAGCTTGGTTTTGGGAATGAAAACGTGGCATTTCAAGGAGAAGGACATGGCATAGGACATGTGGCAAAGAGATAATAGTTTTGTGATAATAAGAAGAGAAGAGAAAAATAGAAAGAAGAAAAAGAGCGTGAGAAGAAAGAGAGAAAGAGAGGAGAAGAGGAGAAGAGAAAAGCGTGAGCAGAAAGAAGAAGAAGAAGAAGAAGAAGAAGAAGAAGAAGAAGAAGAAGAAGAAGAAGGAGGGCGTGAAGAAGAAGAAGAAGAAGAAGAAGAAGAAGAAGAAGAAGAAGATGAAGAAGAAGAAGAAGAAGGAGAGCGTGAAGAAGGGAGAGAGAGGAGAAGAAGAAGAGAAGGAAAGCGTGGAGAAGAGGTAGAAAGAGAGAGAAGAGGAAGCGTGAAGGAGGAGAAGAGGAAGCGTGAAGGAGGAGAAGAGGAGAGAGGAGAAGGGGAAGGAGAGAGAAGCGTGAGATGAGGAGAAGGAGAGAAGACCGGAGGAGAGAGAAAGAAGAGAGAGAAAGAGGAGAGAGAAAGTAGAGAGAGAGACGTGAAGAAGAGAGAGAAGGAGGCGTGAAGGAGAGAGAACATGGTCCGGAATCTTGGTGAGAATCATTCAGTCAACAGTCGGGACGTTCGGGAAGTTTTGGGTTCGAGTTCGTGCATTCGGGAGGTTCGGGTTCTAGTTCGGGAGTCTCGGAATTCACGACGTGTCAGAGCCGCCATTACCGTACCTATCCCACTGTGAGTCGGCTCACAAACCTTTAGACTCATATAGACCGGAAATTGATAAACCGTAGTACTAGGATTGCATACCCGTTACTTAACCTAATGAGTAAATAATAATTAAATGGATGTTTAAATGATAAACCGGTTAGGATCGGATAAGCACGTTAGGGTTTAAAGAATTAAAAGGTAAATTGGTTGTGTGCCGCCAGGTTGTTAGTAATGATTGGGTGATGCATTCATATAGACCATTTGGTTAGGATTGTATATGCATGTATATATTGTATAAGAACGATAATTAATGAACCTATATACGGGAATTAAGACGACATTAAAATATGGTTAAACCTAAACGAACTTATAGAATATTGTATCGGGATCGGGGTTTAGGTTTAATAGCGGGTTGGGTAATGGATCAAATTAAGTTAATAATGAGATGTCGGGGAGTTAGTAAGTTTACTAACTCTAAACCGACGGATCGGGGAGTTAATGAATGATGACTAGGTTTGGTTAAGAAATAAGAAGTGTGATGATTGGTGAACCGTCTACGGGTTAACAAGCGGTTAACCCAAGGTAGCGGGCGAGAAATGGATTAAAAGACTTAGAAACCCTAGTAAGCCTGCTTGTGTGTGATTGTGTGATTGACTTGATTGTGTGAATGTATTGTTGTTGTTGTTGTGAGCTTTGTGTGCAGGCTTGTTAGACTGCTCGGTGTTGGGCCGAGCAGTTATTGCGGACACTTACTCCGGTCACGGGACCGGGTAAGTTAGTGGTGCTGACTAGGTATCTTACCTAGTCAGAGCGGTGGTAGTGTAGAGGCTTGCGGAATGGTTGTGGATTTATTATTGATATTGATTGCGTGATCTGTGCTAGAGTCCCAGCGAGTCTGCGTGTTTACGTTTCTGCACTAGGACTCTAGGGTGCGTTAGATTCCGCAAGCCTAGTGTATTTTGTTACGTTCCGGTACTTCCGACCCGATTGGATCCTCGGGTTTGACCTAACCGGGCCATGGTGGTTCTGGTTATGGTGTTAACCTATCGGGTGACGCCGGTAGGTGTGCGGTCTGGAGAATACGGGGTCATGTCCTAGGGCCGGACTGCATGGAAACTCGGGCTATCTAGGGGTAGTCAGAGTCACCGCGTATCGATGGACAGAGAACGGTGTCCTATGCGTGGGTCCTTGTGAGCACGTATAGGAGTCCAGGGTTAGTTGCTATATAGGCGACGATGTAGACCCGTGGAAGTTACCGAGTTCGTAGGGCCCAGCGTTGTTTTGTTATTTCTTTCGTTGCGCGGTAGATAGATCGAGTCCAATCGAGGACATGTGCCGCAGTGCCTTCGATTTCCTTAATTCTCTTGTTTTGGCTATTTCTTGATTGTGTGTGGGTTGACACGACGTGGTTGTGCGTGATCGACCATTTATTCCTGCTGATTGTTATTTTGGGTTTTGGGGCGGGAATCTGTAGATGTTAGATAGAATAGAAGCCGATAGTGGGGAGCCGATTCACTGGGTGATCTTAGATCGCTCATTAGACTCTTTTTGTGTTTTTCAGGTTTAGCAGCGACGGACGCGGGAGGTCTCGGTGTGGTTTCGGGATGGCTTGTGACGAGATTTGATTCGGGTTTTTGGGATTTGATTGTTTATTTTCGGTTCGGCTTTGGCGCCATTTTATGTGTTTGATTTACTTTTGGATATTTGACTTGACGATTGTTTGTGAAATTCCATTAAACGTTGTGCTTAACGTTTGATTACTCAGAAATGAAATTGTTTCCCTGATATGAGGTTTCGTCCGAACCGACACAACTCACCGAAGTGGTACAAGGTGTACAACTTGTATTACGAAGGTGAGGATAGCGAGGTCAAAGATGGATTAGTGCGAGCCTTTGTCTCAAACCGATCTGTCTCTGACTTCGTCCTGTGACGAACTTTTCTCATTCGACTTGCTCGGGTTCGATCGGTCATGTTCTTGTTTGATTGTTGACCGGTCAGCTCGACGGCCAGCGGAGAATGGGAAAGGGGCGTTACAGAAAGGTGGTATCAGAGCATGGTTCTGCATGGGTTTCGAAACATTTCATTTTTGAGTGTTTTCCGTGTTTTATCGAGTCAAATGTGTCACACAAGCATCCATTAGGAAACCGAGCCGCGTCCGTTAAACCCGGGGTTGGGATGGGAAATAGATTTTTGTATTATTTGTACTAACTTATCTTTGAGTTGTGATTGCAGTCGTACAGCAGTGTGTCCTGGGTGGAGTGGAGATGTGTGTGTGTGCGCGGAGCAGTTATAGTTGAGCGTCATGAGTCAGCTGGGACCGGTTAGTCTCGCCGCCAGCAATACCGGAGTACAGGACGTGCAGTGCGTGTGGAGTGCAGGAGTTTCACTTGTATGGGTGTTCTCGGCCAGTGGACCCGTGTATTCGAGAGCCGTACCATCCATTATTGGGATCCGATCACCGTCCGATGTGTGGTTACGAGGGCCATGGAGCATTGACTTGTCCTATCGTCAGATCAGGAGTGCGTGTACCCGATGGAGAGTCATACCAAGCACTAAGATTATTGAGCGGGACCCAGCCGCAGAGATTCCGAGCCCAGTCAGCCGCCCGTTGTGCAGTACCGGTTGTTTCGTTGTTCAGACCCGAGCCAATGAGGACTTATCAGTTGTGTGGAGGTTATGATCATCAGACGTCCGTATGTTACTGTGGAATACGCCCAGCGTCCGTTTCAGTTGTCAGGTTTGTGGCCGCGCAGGTCACGTTGCGCATCTTTGCCTGATAGCCAAGCCACAGCATGTCGGAGCACCATCTCGAGACACACACTCGCCACACCCTCCCGGCGCACCTGCCAGCGGATACTTCAGCGAGCCGTTTTGCCAGTGGTGTTGGGCATTTCGGTCTTGCTGAAGGCGTTAGGATAGGATAGTGGTAGTTAGGCCAGGTAAGTTGGGGGCACTAACTTTCTTTTGTATTATAGATAGATCGGCGGATAGGCGACTTTGCGTGTCGTCTTTGACTTTTCTGATGTACAGCGGCGTCGTATGGGTTTTTGGAGATGATGACGGTCTTATGAGTGGACTCTGATCATAACCATGTACAGGAAACCTTATGATGTATAATATATCGTTTTATGTATGTGGTGGATGCCGAGTGTTCCGCTGATCGTTTTGAGTAGTGTAGTACCTATTTGCCTGAGATGGTTACGAAAGCAAGTAGATTACTACGTGAAATTAAATGATGAACGGAACTGACGACCGTTCCTCATGACCTGAACCCAGACCGACGACGCATCCGACCGATCATTAGATTGCGTGATTGTGTGGTGATTGCTTGTTTTTCTTTTCCTGTTGATTGATTGATTGATTGTTTGATTAATTTGTTTGTGCGGTAGTTTGCATAGTGTTAGCATGCGTGGTTTGGTGGATTGATCGTTTTGGGTCTTAGAGACCGTTGGTTTGCTTTTTGTGTTCGGAAATTTGCTTAGCAATTGATCGTTTTTGTTTGGTTTCATTAAAAAGGTAAGGTGTTGATTTTATTTTAATTTCAAGTTTTGAGCCGACTGAGAACGGTTGTGTTCAACCGTCAATTCACGAGGGAACAGACTTATAGGGTATTGTTACTTAATCACGAGTAACCGTCGGGTACGTGATTAAGTAACCATATTTCTATGGGAAAGTGATGTCGGGGATAGATCGGAATGGAACTAATTGTTTCAGTGAGTTGTTGTGTTGATTGTAGGTCGGAATGGCGACGCGATGTGAATCCGAGACCAAACCCGAACCCAAAAGCGTGATGAAATGTCAAGACATTGTGAGACAAGTGGACCGGACTGTGAAGCAGTGATGGGTGTTGTCAGTGGAAAGTGTATCAGCTTATCAAGCAGCCGACAGAAAAAGAGCCGAGAAGTATGAAGTTAGCAAAGAGTTTGGGAAAGAACGATCAGTGATGTTGTGGGAAGCAGTCAGAGGAAAGCAGATGATCAAATTCTTGAAGAGTGTCTCAGGAAGAAGACAGAAAGTCACAAACCGAAGAATGTGGAGGTCGAGGCAAAGTGGGGAAGACGGAAGAAAGAAGCAGAGTAGATAAGTTAACCAGGAGTGAGTTCGAAGATTGAGTCGGGTAAAGACAGTTGAGAGTGGAGCGGATCAGGGTACAAGATTGGGATGTCAGATCGGATCAGTGTTGAGGATAGTGGTACGCAGCAGTGTTCGAGGAAGGAGCGTCGGAATGAAGTGATGAAGCGACTTACAGGGTTCGAAACCGATTTGAAGTCTGACAGTGACGGAGAATTCGGGGACGAATTCCTGTAAGTGGGGAAGAATGTGATAACCCATATCACAATACGGTCAACGGGCAGCAGAAAGACCACCAGGGGTAAAATTGTCATTTTACCAATGTCGGGGGTAAAATGGTAATTTTACCAAAAGTCGAGACGGAAGCCGAGACGGGCCGAATATTCTTATATTTTAATATAAAGAATGTTCACAAGACCAGAGTTGGAGAAATCGGAGCAGAAACATGTTTTTCGGTTTGTCGGGATGGAAACCGACAAAACCGACGAAACTTTGGAAATTCATAACCGGAGCTACGGGTGTCCGTTTGAGGCGATTCAAAATGCTAAATTCATCAAATATCATGAAGAATATGTTTATGGAGGTTTGAGGATTTATGGGATCGTCTAGGGAGTTTTTAAAATAATAAACTTGAAATCGGCTAAACGGAAGCATCGGGATGGTCGAGGAAAGGAAAGTTGCTGATTGGTTGAAAGGTGAACGTGGCTAAGAGAGAGACAACAATAAAATTAACTAAATTTAGAGGCTTGTGTGTCGTGGCAAGAGGGGAAGAAAAGAAAATGGATTCATGAACAAGTGACCAAATTCAATGAATCTCATTCTACAACACATGGTGAAAAATATTCACCTCTCTTTTGGTTTGTGATATCGTGGCATCATCAGATAGAGGGGAGGACAGCTGTTGACATAGAATTTTGTGGCACAAGAAGCACATGGAAAATTCAGTGTACATAGCTTGGTTTTGGGAATGAAAACGTGGCATTTCAAGGAGAAGGACATGGCATAGGACATGTGGCAAAGAGATAATAGTTTTGTGATAATAAGAAGAGAAGAGAAAAATAGAAAGAAGAAAAAGAGCGTGAGAAGAAAGAGAGAAAGAGAGGAGAAGAGGAGAAGAGAAAAGCGTGAGCAGAAAGAAGAAGAAGAAGAAGAAGAAGAAGAAGAAGAAGAAGAAGAAGAAGAAGAAGAAGAAGAAGAAGAAGAAGAAGAAGGAGGGCGTGAAGAAGAAGAAGAAGAAGAAGAAGAAGAAGAAGAAGAAGATGAAGAAGAAGAAGAAGAAGGAGAGCGTGAAGAAGGGAGAGAGAGGAGAAGAAGAAGAGAAGGAAAGCGTGGAGAAGAGGTAGAAAGAGAGAGAAGAGGAAGCGTGAAGGAGGAGAAGAGGAAGCGTGAAGGAGGAGAAGAGGAGAGAGGAGAAGGGGAAGGAGAGAGAAGCGTGAGATGAGGAGAAGGAGAGAAGACCGGAGGAGAGAGAAAGAAGAGAGAGAAAGAGGAGAGAGAAAGTAGAGAGAGAGACGTGAAGAAGAGAGAGAAGGAGGCGTGAAGGAGAGAGAACATGGTCCGGAATCTTGGTGAGAATCATTCAGTCAACAGTCGGGACGTTCGGGAAGTTTTGGGTTCGAGTTCGTGCATTCGGGAGGTTCGGGTTCTAGTTCGGGAGTCTCGGAATTCACGACGTGTCAGAGCCGCCATTACCGTACCTATCCCACTGTGAGTCGGCTCACAAACCTTTAGACTCATATAGACCGGAAATTGATAAACCGTAGTACTAGGATTGCATACCCGTTACTTAACCTAATGAGTAAATAATAATTAAATGGATGTTTAAATGATAAACCGGTTAGGATCGGATAAGCACGTTAGGGTTTAAAGAATTAAAAGGTAAATTGGTTGTGTGCCGCCAGGTTGTTAGTAATGATTGGGTGATGCATTCATATAGACCATTTGGTTAGGATTGTATATGCATGTATATATTGTATAAGAACGATAATTAATGAACCTATATACGGGAATTAAGACGACATTAAAATATGGTTAAACCTAAACGAACTTATAGAATATTGTATCGGGATCGGGGTTTAGGTTTAATAGCGGGTTGGGTAATGGATCAAATTAAGTTAATAATGAGATGTCGGGGAGTTAGTAAGTTTACTAACTCTAAACCGACGGATCGGGGAGTTAATGAATGATGACTAGGTTTGGTTAAGAAATAAGAAGTGTGATGATTGGTGAACCGTCTACGGGTTAACAAGCGGTTAACCCAAGGTAGCGGGCGAGAAATGGATTAAAAGACTTAGAAACCCTAGTAAGCCTGCTTGTGTGTGATTGTGTGATTGACTTGATTGTGTGAATGTATTGTTGTTGTTGTTGTGAGCTTTGTGTGCAGGCTTGTTAGACTGCTCGGTGTTGGGCCGAGCAGTTATTGCGGACACTTACTCCGGTCACGGGACCGGGTAAGTTAGTGGTGCTGACTAGGTATCTTACCTAGTCAGAGCGGTGGTAGTGTAGAGGCTTGCGGAATGGTTGTGGATTTATTATTGATATTGATTGCGTGATCTGTGCTAGAGTCCCAGCGAGTCTGCGTGTTTACGTTTCTGCACTAGGACTCTAGGGTGCGTTAGATTCCGCAAGCCTAGTGTATTTTGTTACGTTCCGGTACTTCCGACCCGATTGGATCCTCGGGTTTGACCTAACCGGGCCATGGTGGTTCTGGTTATGGTGTTAACCTATCGGGTGACGCCGGTAGGTGTGCGGTCTGGAGAATACGGGGTCATGTCCTAGGGCCGGACTGCATGGAAACTCGGGCTATCTAGGGGTAGTCAGAGTCACCGCGTATCGATGGACAGAGAACGGTGTCCTATGCGTGGGTCCTTGTGAGCACGTATAGGAGTCCAGGGTTAGTTGCTATATAGGCGACGATGTAGACCCGTGGAAGTTACCGAGTTCGTAGGGCCCAGCGTTGTTTTGTTATTTCTTTCGTTGCGCGGTAGATAGATCGAGTCCAATCGAGGACATGTGCCGCAGTGCCTTCGATTTCCTTAATTCTCTTGTTTTGGCTATTTCTTGATTGTGTGTGGGTTGACACGACGTGGTTGTGCGTGATCGACCATTTATTCCTGCTGATTGTTATTTTGGGTTTTGGGGCGGGAATCTGTAGATGTTAGATAGAATAGAAGCCGATAGTGGGGAGCCGATTCACTGGGTGATCTTAGATCGCTCATTAGACTCTTTTTGTGTTTTTCAGGTTTAGCAGCGACGGACGCGGGAGGTCTCGGTGTGGTTTCGGGATGGCTTGTGACGAGATTTGATTCGGGTTTTTGGGATTTGATTGTTTATTTTCGGTTCGGCTTTGGCGCCATTTTATGTGTTTGATTTACTTTTGGATATTTGACTTGACGATTGTTTGTGAAATTCCATTAAACGTTGTGCTTAACGTTTGATTACTCAGAAATGAAATTGTTTCCCTGATATGAGGTTTCGTCCGAACCGACACAACTCACCGAAGTGGTACAAGGTGTACAACTTGTATTACGAAGGTGAGGATAGCGAGGTCAAAGATGGATTAGTGCGAGCCTTTGTCTCAAACCGATCTGTCTCTGACTTCGTCCTGTGACGAACTTTTCTCATTCGACTTGCTCGGGTTCGATCGGTCATGTTCTTGTTTGATTGTTGACCGGTCAGCTCGACGGCCAGCGGAGAATGGGAAAGGGGCGTTACAATAGGAGTAGCCCATTGATCAAGGGCATATTTTGCTGGTGAGAGGTACAACATGATGACAAGCATGGAGAAGAAATGGAAGAAGGATGATGTCGGAAGAAGAGAATGAAGAAGAGAGCTGTCGGAAGAAGAAGCTCACCGAAGAAGAAAGTGTCTGAAAGTGTGAGGAGAGAGGTAAGGATTTTTTTGTATTATCTAGAAATTAATTAATGAATTGTTTTTTTTTGTTGGGATTGTGTCCTAAAATCACATTGTACTTACTCTAATGATAGTTGTGTGTCGAGATCAGACATTTGTATAATACTGGGTGGTTGCAATGTTTTGCTAGAAGCCTCTTGTGATCTGTAAGTTGTACACTTACTGCTAGTATTACATGATCCTATAGGGTCACACACCTAAGCAAACTGGAAGCATAAATATGGGGTGATCATTATGATAATGATCATGACGATGTGTATTGGATACATATCGATATCGAGTTTTAAGAGGTGTGTCGATCGACATCATTGGGTGTGTCGATCGATACAAGGCTGGTTCCGAAACTGATGTTTCGGTTTATGACTTAAAACGTTTTGGGTTTTGATCCAATGAACAGTTTTGTCATTCCAGGTCTATATATAGGCTTATATGCACGACCTGGAGAAAAAAAAAGTCGTCGTTGTTGTTTTGCAGAAACAAAACCTAGCCAACTAGAAACTCAGTGATTCCCAGATCTCCGGCACTAGCATCCCAGCTTTCCAGCTTTGTGTGCGTGTGTATTCCTCTAGAGGCGAGGCATCTGAATCGCTACTGATCTCGTTATACCAATCATTCCGCTGCAAATCTCCAGGTAAACACGAGATCATTCCTAATGATTCAATTAAATAAACCCTAGATCCTAGACAATCTGGAACTCGTGAGGATTCTAATGGCGCTTAGAATGGCTCAAGTTCCAAACAGTGGTATCAGAGCCTTAGGGTTTTTCCATTGAATCAAGCATGCTGATTGAATTTGATGAATTAAATTCGCACTTATAAGTTATAAGAAAAGAACTTGTTAGATCGATTTTGATGAAAACGAATTACGAGTTTTTCGTCTGTGTCGATCGACAGAGAAAGTGTGTCGGTCGATACGGCGTAGAAAATCGTAAAGAATTAGGGTTTATTTGAAATCGGCGGCTAGGGTTTTTCGCGAAGTGTCGACCGACACCAAGCTGGTGTCGATCGACACATGAAGAAAACCTAATTAAAATTTAGGGTTCGATCAAAGGATCAAAAACTTCCTGTTGCCCTATGAAGGAATGTTTAGTGTTAATCCAAATTCAATTCTCAGATTCAACAGTCCTAAACATGCAGATCTAGGTTCTCTTGATTAGAAACTGAATGGATCTCACCTGTTACCTTTTTGTGCAGCGGAATGAGGAGGTAATAGTCAGAGATCAGCAGAACCACCAAGAGATGGATCCTCCAAAGGCTCACACACGCACACCGGGAATTTGGCTGCTAGACCGAGCAGAGAGAGGCCGCAGGCAGAGAGAAAAGAGGCGCAGGAGCTTAAGAGAATTAGAGAGCTTTAGGTCAAGTTTTATTCATTAAAACTCCCTTTAGTTCTCATGGGCTTTTGGGCCCAATTCTCAGTTCTGATTAAATCCCATGGATTTAATCAGGCCCTTTATACTCTCTAAGTACAGTAAATGCCTAGCACTTTTACCGTACTTCTGCTAAACCGTTCCTTCGTATTTTCCCGTTAGCTTAGGCGTGTGACCCATATGGGATCATATAATAAAGGCAATAAGTCCAAGACTTATAGATCATGAGCGGACTCTAGCAAGCCATCATGACCCCCAATATTATATGACTTATGTCTGATCATTGACATACTCTTACTTTCTAGAGACAGTAAAGAGATTACTGGACATAATTCCAACAATCTCCCACTTGAACTGGAATCTCTGTATTCATAATCCTTTTGTCTCAATATCTCGATTAGTCATAAGGCAAGATTAGTGTCATCCTTATAAAGCCTAATCTTGTTCATCGGACTCTGATTTGGTACTGACAATCCAAACGACTCGGGAAAGTCCGTTCGAGCATGGCCATGCATTTTCCAGTACTCAAATCTCCGATTGGCCTAGAGATATTCACTCCATTTATATTGGAGGGACAAATCCCGTCTTGTTCCATCACTGTAAACTACTCATTTCATAATACACCCAAACAAGGTCCTTATAACTATTGCTTAACGACAGCATTAGACAATGATCAAAGCGTATTAGTTCATGTGCAGTCACATGCATGCGAACTCAGGTCTAAGGACTATACTCTATAGTCGTAGTAAGAATCTCTTATGACACAGATATAAATATCCTGAAGAGTTCTTATAATCGGGTCATGTCCGGTCGTATGTACCCTACATACACCTATGTACTGATTTTGATGCCGCGCATCTATGACACACTGAGACTTTGTCATAAGTCACATACCAATCTAGTCTCACACGGTTGTTGGTGTTCCAATTTCAACAACCTTCGACTAGGGACATGATGATATAAGCCATCTATCAAATATAGGGTCTCATGATCAAGATAAATGACTTTGATAACTCAAGATCAAGTCACTTACTTCGATGACCTATAAAATGGTTCATATCACTTTGGAACGATTATTTCATCACAGTTAAAATAATCTTGAAATAATAATTTCATTAAACATCATAAAATGTTTTACAAGAACATATCAATAACTAAATAAAGCCCTTTACTAACTCCCACTGAAATTAAGACTACATCTTAATTTCACTTATCCTACAGCTACAGTCCGCGACTCGTGCTTAGGCCTAAGGAGTGGCTTCGTTAATAGATTAGCAACGTTCACATTCGTTGAAACTTGCTGATCTACTTAACTGTCATTTATCTCACGGAATAGGTTATACCTACTCTCAAGGTGTTTGGACCTCTGATGTGCAGCTAGTCTCATCTATGCTGGGAATCACATCAAGTTCAGTGACGAACTCTTCTTTCCAAACAACCTCTTTCGCCGCTATTCAAACTGCGAAATGTTCAGCTTAAGTCATGGAGTCAGCAACAGTGCCTTGCACCGCCAGACAGACACAAGATATAACCGGACTGTGACCGGAAATCATCTTTGTCTGTTGGAAACTTGCCTTTCAGACTCTACTGACTTGTAGCACCTCACTTTCTCCGTAAATCAAGAACTTATCCTTAGTATTCCTCAAATACTTTAGGACATTCTTTACGGCAATCCAGTGATTCTTTGCTGGATTTGACTGGTCTTTACTTGTCTTGCTTAACATTAAAGCAACATCAAACAAGTACGTTTCATGGCACACATGATAGATCCAATTGCCGACGCATATGGAATCTTATCCATGTATTTAAGCTCAGCAGTTATCGTAGGACACTGTGTCTTGCTTAACGTAATGCCATGTGACATTGGCATAAAACCCTTCTTGGAATGCTGAAAACGTGTAGGACTTTGTCGGGATAAGAATCCTGACTTTGTCCTACCAGCTCTTTCGGATCTCTTCTTTAGATCCAAAATCCAAGAATATACGTGGCTTTACCCATGTCAATCATTAGAACCAACTCCCAAGCCAGTCCTTTACCGACTGCAGCATTGGGACGTCATTTCCGAGAATCAGTATGTCATCGACATACAATATGAGAAATGCAACATCGCTCCCAGTTATCTATTAGTAAACGCACAGTTCCATTTCGTTCCTGTTCAAGTCAAAACCTTGACTACTTCAACAGAACGAAGATTCCAACTCCGATATGTTTGCTTCCATCCATGAATGGATCAATAAAGCTAACTTACACATAGTGTAATTTTTCGGAGTCCGGGCTTACTATCGCTTCTTTGAATTTCGCAGATTCGTCGCTCTCAATGATCATCAGATCATGCGAACTTTCAATGATATCAGGTTCAACTAATGACGAGAAATCATTCTCGGATTAGTAACTGATTCATTCATATCTGCGAACTTCAGGCTCCACAGGTGTAGATTCTACAGAAATCTGTAAATCCATCCGTTGCTCTCCCTCAACAGGTTGAGCAGCCACCTATATTTCTCGAATTTCTTCGAGTTATACTTTTACTCCCACTGTTCTTCTTGGAAAATAACTTCCCTTCTTAGAAAACAGAATGGACGTAAAAGTAACAAGCCTTGGTTTCCCTAGGACAACCAGCGAAGTAGCACAACTACAAATATTCAGTAAAGACGAATTTGGATCGATTCCAATCCACATTTACGTGGTGTCTTTCAACTGATATTGGTGGAACTATTTCAGCGTAAACTTAGATATTTCTAGAGCGTTATTCTTAAAGAATATCATGGAAGATTCGTGTGACTCATCTTTAATCATTTCCATTAAGATCTGATTCTTTCTCACAGAAACACCTCTAGGTTTTCAGGAGAAATGAGCTGGGAAACGACTTCACACTCATTCAGATGATCACATCATCAATGACTTAAGTATTCTCACTCGAGATCTAATCCAGAGTCTCAATACTTCTGTCACTCAGATTCTATACTTCATTCTGGAACTCTTTCGACCATGTCAAAGAATTCCGACTTGTGTCTCATCAAATGAACACAGTCTTACTCACTGAAGTAATCAGCAGAGACAATGAAGTACAATAAATTTTCTCTGGCATTACTGCTCATCGGACCACATACATGAGTATGTTCAATCTCCAATAAGCCTTTGGGCCTTTCTCTAGCTCGGCTAAGATGGGCCCTTTGTCTTTTGGTCCAGTAAGCAGAATTCAAGTCTCATAAGATATCTTATCAAATGAGCCCAACAGTCCATAACTATGGGATTTCTGAATCCGACTTACTCTATGTGACCAAGACTTTTATGCCAAGGAAAAAATCAGGTTTAATTCATAAGATTTAAACCAATTCGGTATTTATGTTACATTTAGGCACTCTTTGGTTTAAGATATAAAACCCATTCCATGAATAGGGTGCTACAATTAATATTTCATTAAGATCAAAAGAACAAAACTTGTCTTTTATCAAAATGAAAAACATTCAAATTCTTACAAGAAAATGAAAAACAACTCTGCTTAAAGCAGGTGCATTGTAGCAATTACTTAATACAAAGCCAAGCCTCAAAGGGATCTATAAGTGAAAACCCTACGGCTGAGGCAGCATCCCAAGCTCCTTCCAGACATGTAGTTTCACTTGCCCTTCCTTCAAAGTTCTACTGTTGCTCAGGCTCTGCATATTTTCACAAATATCAGTGCCACAACCAGTATCCCATACCTTTAAGGTAGAACTTGAAGTAATAACATGAATACCTGAGGAAGTAATCTCATACATCAACTTCAACTCCTCATCATCTTCCATGAATTTAATGCAATCTCTCTTCCAATGCCCTGTCTCTTTACAGTAGCAGCACTTACCAACGTAAGAGGTATCTGACTCGGGCTTAGAAGACACACGCTTGCCATGATTCAAAATCTGGACAACTTTGCCTTCACCCTTGTCAGCATTAGGTTTAGTAAACCTACCCTTCTTGTTCATGAGATTATTCAGGGTACTCTTCACGTTTGGCTCAACTGTCTTGAGCATATCATGCAGTTCAGTCAGCGTCTTCGTTAAGCCTTTCTTGATATAGTTCCTTCTGAACTTATCATAGCTTGACGGCAGTGACTGTAGAATGATCTCAGTTGTCAATTCTTGGCTAACTGGATAATCCAGTTTCCTCAGGTTATCAATGTAACCCATCATTTTACTGACATGAGGACTCACTGGATGATCATTTGGTAGCTTGCAGCTAGTGAGAGACTTAACCAACCGGTATCTCTCCACTCTTATCTGCTCCTGAAATTTCAATTTCAGGCTGCTGATCATCTCTATTGGCGACTCCATGTTCTCATATTGCTTCCGCAACTCTGAGTCCATGGTAGCCAATATCAGACCACGCACATCTACCGCATCATTATAATGCTTATTCCAAGCATCATATTCTGCATGAGAAGCATTGGACCCGATCCTCACGGGGAGAGCTCTCTCAAGGACATAGTCCTTTCTCTCCTGTCTGAGAACTAGCCTCAGGTTCCGCGACCAAGTCAAGAAATTTGATCCGTTCAGCTTGTCCATCTTAAGGACAGACCGGATCGAGAAAGTGTTTTGATTGTTTGTGCTAGTCATAACTGAAAATTAAGATAAAAGGATTTTTAGTTAATATGTTCAATATGATTAATCTTGTATTATACTTAACATGATTAATCACGCATTATATTCAATAACATAAGTTACCCTCAATAGAATATAATGATTCCAAGATCCACATATAACTAAGATCAAAGTGGGCCACTGGCCGTCACCCAACCTTAGCTTATATCGGTAAGCCCTATGTCGGCTAATTATATCCGTGATATAACTCTTGGTTGTGAATCTGGGCCCGAGGCCCAATCCACTCTGATGTCTCAAGGCCCGGGACTCCCGATGGCCCAGTCAAGAAAAACCGGACTATTCAGTCATGTAATCATTAATGTCTGGGACTCCCAATGACATTTATGAATCACAAACCGTCTTACCCACGCAAAAGTAGACACCCTCACACTGTAAGGCCATGAATACAATTGAATGGGCTTCGACAGCTGACATAGCCTTGACAAGACATCCAACGCTTGATATTATTTGAGGTTTGCAGGTTTATTAAAATTTTATCCCAAAATAGAAGATTACTATTTTGGGAAACTTTCCTTTTTGAGAAACCTACTATTTTTGGAAACTTTCTAAAATTAGAAACTTTTAATTATAGAAATTTCCTTAAATCCAAAACATGCAAATTCAGAAACTTTTATTTTAAGAAACTTTCTAATTTCAAAAATTTGGAAACTTATTAATTTAAAATCGATTTTATAATTTTTATAAAAATAAATTTTAAATTAATCTGAAGAAAAGACTCAAATAATTGGCCCAATTGTTTTAACTTCTTGGCCCGAGGCCCAAGAATTGGTCCATGTCCAAGACATAACCCAATTGCCCAATTAATTGACATAACCGGTCTGGTTCATTAAGATTGGTCTAACCAAAATTAATTACTACGACGACCACAATTGTCAACCGGTTATTTACTAAACCGGATTTTCTCAATTTATTTGGTCCAACCAAATCAAATTAGAAAATCCTGGTTTAGGCACAAAATCCAATTTTTCGACTTTGGATTTCTTATCCCGGTTTAACCAGAACTTAATAAATTTATTAAGTCTGTTTATTAAACCGTGACGTTTTTGATTTTAATTAAAGTTTTAAACTGAACCATTAACCGAACCGAACCGAATGGATGTGAACCGTTCACGATCACGTTGCCCTAGCTTCACACGATCGAATGAACGATCGGGACAGCCGCACGTGAATCCGGACGGGACGGGACGATCGATCGTCGAGCTCGGGTCGTGTGATCGGGACGAGACAGCCGGGCCATCTCTCGCGATCGGACGGGAGCGTGATCGTCGAGCTCTCGGGTCAGTCCGGGACGTGCGTCATGCGATCGCCGAGCGATCTGGACGCGGGACGGGAGCTGGACGATCGGGACGATGCAGGCCGAGACGCACGCGATCCATGCGATCTGCCTAGCGGATCCATGCGATGCTCGCGCCTCACGGTCGATCGATCCGACCAGGCAACGCGATCCACGCCATCGATCCGTGATCGATACATGCGATCGGCTTGGTCGATCGGATCATCACTCGGCCGACGCATACCAAATCATATAGTTTGGTCATGCGATTTTCATTAGTTTAGGTTTTTAATTCATTGTTTCTTGAGTGTTTTTCTCTTATCAGTAGATTGATTCAAAAACACTTCTTTAAACAATCTTAAACATGATTCTAAACAAGAAAACCACAGAACCAATAGCTCTGATACCACTGAAGGAATGTTTAGTGTTAATCCAAATTTCAATTCTCAGATTCAACAGTCCTAAACATGCAGATCTAGGTTCTCTTGATTAGAAACTGAATGGATCTCACCTGTTACCTTTTTGTGCAGCGGAATGAGGAGGTAATAGTCAGAGATCAGCAGAACCACCAAGAGATGGATCCTCCAAAGGCTCACACACGCACACCGGGAATTTGGCTGCTAGACCGAGCAGAGAGAGGCCGCAGGCAGAGAGAAAAGAGGCGCAGGAGCTTAAGAGAATTAGAGAGCTTTAGGTCAAGTTTTATTCATTAAAACTCCCTTTAGTTCTCATGGGCTTTTGGGCCCAATTCTCAGTTCTGATTAAATCCCATGGATTTAATCAGGCCCTTTATACTCTCTAAGTACAGTAAATGCCTAGCACTTTTACCGTACTTCTGCTAAACCGTTCCTTCGTATTTTCCCGTTAGCTTAGGCGTGTGACCCATATGGGATCATATAATAAAGGCAATAAGTCCAAGACTTATAGATCATGAGCGGACTCTAGCAAGCCATCATGACCCCCAGTATTATATGACTTATGTCTGATCATTGACATACTCTTACTTTCTAGAGACAGTACAGAGATTACTGGACATAATTCCAACACCCTACTGTGTCGATCGACACAGGTTGAGTGTCGGTCGACACATTCCTTGCGATTGGTTGATCGGTTCAATTGGATTGAACTGGTTATCATGCTTGGTTAAATTAGATCAGATCGGTTTAAATTAGATGAATTGATTCAATTGGATTGAACTGGTTATCTCAATTAGTATAAACCGATTTGATTGGTTAATATCAATTCAATTGGATAAGTCGGTTCAATTGGATTGGACCGGTTATCGAAATTGTCTTCGGTTTAGATCTATGTCGACCGACACACATGTGTTGTGTCGATCGACATGACCGGTTCAATGAACCGGGTTAATTGGATTAACCGGTTATTGAAGTCCGGTTTGTTTGGTGGTGTCGATCGGCAGACTTGGTCTGTGTCGATCGACACAGTGCTCACACTTCTGGTTATTGAGCCTTAAATTTGCAAAAAAAAAAAAACAAACTCGACTTAAACCTATTCTATTAGAACATTTAAAACTCAATTAAAATTAGAAGTTAAAAATGTTCTAAATCTATTTGGATACACACTGGATGTGTATTAGATCAAAGCTTAGTTTTCAATATGCTCAACTGTCAAGACTCATTTCGTTGTTGTGATAGTCTTGCCAAGAGCTTGGTGTCCACAACTACATGAGTAAGGCAGGTAATCGTGTTGATGGACTTGCAGTGCTTGAAATCAACAATTACACGACCTAAGAGATTGATTTACTAACCTTTTAGAGTTCCGTTTCCTCAACTAAATATCAAGTGACCTAGATGTCTTGCCCGATCTTGTCTACTGTCAAGATTCGTTTCGTTGTTGGATAGTCTTGGAGTCCTTGGTATCCACAATTACATGAGTAAGGCAGGTGATCATTGATAGACTTGCAGTGCGACTGTCAATGATCACAAGACTGAAAAGATTGGTTTACTTGACTGGGCTATCAGAAGTTCTGGGCCCAGAGACATTAGAGTGGATAAGACATGGATTGTCTTATCTGCGACCAAGAGTTGTACTAGGTACAATTAGCAATGATTTGCTTACCTAGATAACTAAACTTTGGGTGATGGCGAGTCGTCCACTCAGATTTTGGTGAAGTATGGGTCTTGGATCATTATATTCATAGAGGAAACATTGTTTGAATATAATGCGAGTTTTCTTATTAGATAAGATTTCTTATTTCCTGAACTTCATAACTAAATCTTTTCTTTTCTTAGATTTCAGCATATGTCTAAAACTACTTTCTCGTTGCGATCCGTCCTTGAGAAGGACAAGTTAAATGGATCCAACTTCCTGGATTGGTATCGGAATTTGAGAATTGTTCTCAAGCAGGAGAGTAAGGACTATGTTCTTGAGAAACCTCTCCCCGAGAAGCTTGGGACCAACGCCTCGCATGCAGTATATGATGCTTGGAATAAGCATTACATTGATGTGGTAGATGTGTGTGGTCTGATGTTGGCTACCATGAACTCGGACTTGAAGAGTCAATACGAGAACGTAGAGTCGCCAATAGAGATGATCACCAGCCTGAAACTGATGTTTCAGGAACATGCACGAGTTGAGAGATACCAGATGGTTAAATATCTCATTGGGTGCAAGCTACCACTGTTCAGATGAGTCCTCATGTCATTAAAATGATGGGTTACATTGATAACCTGGGGAAACTGGATTGTCTTGTTAGCCTAGAGTTGGCTACTGAGATCATTCTGCAGTCACTGCTGTCAAGTTATGATAAGTTTATAAAGAGCTATATCAAGAATGGCTTGACGAAGACGTTGACTGAGCTGCATGGCATGCTCAAGACAGCTGAGCAAAACATCATAAAGGGTAAAAGGTTTGAGAAATCTTGTATAGACAAGGGTAGAGGCAAGGCCGTCCATATTTGGAATCAGGATAAGCCTATGTCTTCTCATAAGCCCAAGTCCGGCCCATCTGATGTTAGTAAGTGCTGCTACTGTGAAGAGTTTGGGCATTGGAAGAGAAATTGCATTAAATTCTTGGAAGATTCACAAGAGATGAAGGAGATGTACGGGACTTATTCTTCAGGTATCGTGTTATCACTTCAAGTTCTACGTAGGTATTGGATACTAGTTGTGGTACTGATATTTTTGAAATATGCAGGGCCTAAGCAACAGTAGAACGTTGAAAAAAGGACAAGTGGAACTGCGCGTCTGGAATGGAGCAATGATTGCTGCATTAGCCGTAGAAATTCTCCACTTGTAGGAGCCTTTCAAGCTTGGTTTTTGAATTAAGTAATTGCTGCTATGTACCTGCTTTAAGCAGAGATGTCTTTTATTTTCTTGTAAGAATTTGGATGTTTTTCATTTTGATAAAAGACAAGTTTTGCTCTTTTGATCTTGATGAAATATTCTATGGTAGCACCCCCTTTTTGACAAGTTTTGCTCTTTTAAACCAATGTACGCCCGTATATAACATAAATACCAAACGGTTTAAGTCTGATGACTCGAACTCGATTTTTCCTTGGCATAGTCGTTTCAACCACATAGAGTGAAGCGGATTCAGAAGTTCCATAGTTATGGGCTTTTGGGCTCATTTGATTATAAATCATATGAGATATGAATTCTGCTTACTGGACCAAATGACTAAGGCTTTTTTTTGGCAGAGCTAAAGAAAAGGGCCAGAGGCTTATTGGGCCTTGCACATACTGATGTATGTGGCCCGATGAGCATTAGTGCCAGAGGAAATCTTCTGTACTTCATTACCTTTATTGATGACTTCAGTAAGTATGGTTGTGTTCATTTGATGAGAAACGAGTCGGAATTTTTTGAAATGATCAAAGGAGTTCCAGAATGAAGCATAGAACCGATTTGACAGAAGTATTAAAGATCCTCGATTAGATCGCGGAGGAGAATACTTGAGTCAAGAATTTAGTGATCATCTGAGTGAGTGTGAAGTCGTCTCACAGCTCATTTCTCCTGGAAAACATGAATGGTATTTCTGAGAGAATGAATCGGACCTTATTGGATATGCTCCGATTAATGATGAGTCACACGAATCTTCCATTATCCTTTTAAGAATACGCTCTAGAAATATCTGTATTTACGCCAAATAGGTTTCTATCAGAATCAGTTGAAAGACACCACATTGGATGTGGACTGGGAGTTTTTCCAAGTATGTTTTCCTGATTAATTGGGATTGCAAGGTTTATGTAAAGCAGTTGTCAACAGACAAGCTTGAACCCAAATCTGATAAGTGTTGCTTCGCTGGTTGTCCTAAGGAAACCGAGGCTTATTACTTTTGCAATCAATCCGAGAACAAAGTTTTGTTGTTCGGAACTCTATTTTTCTAGATAAAAGTTTCTTTCCAAGAAGAACAGTGGGAGTAGAAGTACAGCTCGAAGAAATTCGAGAAACACATGAGGCTGCTCAACCTGTTGAGGGAGAGCAGCGGTTGGATCTACAAAGTGCTGTAGAATCTACACCTGTGGAGCCTGAAGTTCGCAGATCCGAAAGGATCCGTCACTAACCCGAGAGTGATTTCTTGTGACCGATTGACGTGATCTGTTGATCATCCAAAAGTGACGAGCCTGCGAAATTCAAGGAGCGATGGTGAGCCCCAACTCCGAAAATTTGTTAGGTGTGCATGTTAGCTTCACCGATCTATTTCTGGATTGAAGCAAACATCTTGGAGTTGGAATCTACGTTCTGCTAAAACGGTCAAAAGTTTTGACTTGATCAGGAACGAATAGGAACAGTGCGTTTACAAGTAGACTAGTGGGAGCGTAGTTGCATTTCTCACACAGTATGTATATAACATACTTATTCTCATAAACGACGTTCCGTCACTTAAGTCTTTTGTGACTTGGGTCGGAAGTCATTTTCAACGATAGACATGGGAGAAGCCGCGTGATTTCTTGAAATAAGGATCTATTGAAATAGATTGGGTAGGCCAATTGGATCGTGTCAGAATCCTTATGTTGATAAGGTATTGGACAGTTCCAATATGCATGATTCCAAGAATGGCTTCACACCAAAGTTCTTATGGCAACAATCTTAGCAAGATGAAGTGTCTTGGACACTGGCTGAGCTAGTATGTATGAGTGTGATTCCTTATGCTAATGCAATAAAATCCATCATGAATGCCATATTTTGCACTCATCTAGATGCAGCTTACGCATAAAGCATGGCGAGAAGATACCAATATGTTCCGGTAAAAGTCACTGGACAGTTGTAAGGAATATCCCCAAGTGTTTGAGGAACACTAAGGATATGTTCTTGTACAACTGAAAAGGTGACGAATCTGTTATGAGTAGTTAGACGGACAAAGACGATTTCCGGTTCCCACCTGGTTATGTCTCTTTGTCTGTGTAGCGGTGCTATCTGTTGGAAGGGCTCCAAGCAGGAGACCGTAGAATAGTGCTTATTAATGAATGGCGGTGTGGTTTGTTGGAATGGTTCCAAGCAAGAACACCGCAGCCTCTCTCACAACCTAAGCACGAGTTTTATACTGTTGCTGTAGGTATTAGATATCTGAAGACATGGTCTTGATTCTAGTGGGAGTTATGTTAGTTATGATGTTCACATAGACATGCTATGGTCATGTTTATGAAAAACTGACATCAGCATTATTTGATTATTGGATAATTAAATAATGGTCCCAAAGGATTTTATGTTCATTTTATAGGTCATCAAGTTGAGGACTTGATCATGAAACCCTATAAGTGAAAGATGACATAAAATTATGTTTGTCCCTGGTCATAGGTTGTTAAAGTGGGACACTAACAACCGTTAAGACTAGTATGTGAGGTGACGTATGACTACGTTTCATGGAGTCATTGATATGAGTATCAACGTCAATCGCATAGATATATGTTGGTGAACATATGATCGGATGTGACCCGCTAATGAGAACTCCACATGATAGTTATATCAGTGTCATGAGAGGTTCTCATTACGACTATAGAGTATAGTCCTTAGACCTGAGTTCATCATGCTTCCTAGCATATGAATTGGTGCACTTTGACCTTGTCAAACGTCGATCCGTAACTGGCGGCTATAAAGGCATTGCTTGGGTGTTTCATGAAGTGTGTGCAGGAACAGGGATGGAACAAGATGGGATTTGTCCCTCCTATATAACAGGAGATAAATATCTCAGGGCCCATCGGAGATTTGATACTGAGAAAATGCATGGCCGTGCTCAAACGAGGTGATTGTCAATCGTTTGTTTTATCAGTATAGATCAGGAGTTCTATGAACATGATGTTGGCTGTAATAAGGATGACACAGTTTCTTGTCTTATGCCATATCGAGATATAGTGACAAAAGGATTATAGGAATAAGTGATTCCAGTATAAGTGGGAGATTGTTGGGATTGTGTCCTGAAATCACATTGTACTTACTCTAATGATAGTTGTGTGTCGAGATCAGACATTTGTATAATAATGGGTGGTTGCAATGTTTTGTTAGAAGCCTCTTGTATTATATGATCCTATAGGGTCACACACCTAAGCAAACTGGAAACATAAATATGGGGTGATCATTATGATAATGATCATGACGATGTGTATTGGATACATATCGATATCGAGTTTTAAGAGGTGTGTCGATCGACATCATTGGGTGTGTCGATCGACACAAGGCTGGTTCCGAAACTGATGTTTCGGTTTATGACTTAAACGTTTTGGGTTTTGATCCAATGAACGGTTTTGTCATTCCAGGTCTATATATAGGCTTATATGCACGACCTGGAGAAAAAAAAAGCCGTCGTTGTTGTTTTGCAGAAACAAAACCTAGCCAACTAGAAACTCAGTGATTCCCAGATCTCCGGCACTAGCATCCCGGCTTTCCAGCTTTGTGTGCGTGTGTATTCCTCTAGAGGTGAGGCATCTGAATCGCTACTGATCTCGTTATACCAATCATTCCGCTGCAAATCTCCAGGTAAACACGAGATCATTCCTAATGATTCAATTAAATAAACTCTAGATCCTAGGCAATCTGGAACTCGTGAGGATTCTAATGGCGCTTAGAATGGCTCAAGTTCCAAACATTTTTCAGCCTATTTAATTTGTTTCGAAATTGATTTCAAAATCCAAAAAAAAAGATGGGGGAAATGAAAGAAGAGGGTAAGACAGGAATTTCCAATGGCATAAGTGCCTCTGATCTTAGAAGTGCCTTATTGTGATAATCTTAAGGCTTAAAGTACCTTTGGGTGTAAAAAACTCCATACTTTTTCCCTCAAAAAAGATATATTTTTTTAATTTGTTTAATCACATAAATCGTGACAAAAAAATAAGAGGACACAGTGATCTTAAATAAAATAGGTACACTGCAAGAAGTAGGGTGAGTTGCACGTATTGTATGTTTTTTAGTTTTTTTATTGCAAAATGATATGTTTCTGAAAGAGTTTGCAGTTCTATATCTTTTTTAGTGATTTGAGCGTGTGTAAAGACTAAAATACCCCTAGTAACTGTAACTAAAACATCCAACTAGAGTGAGTGAATTTGTTTGTAATGGTCAAAACACAACTAAATCTCTAATTTCTGTCTTCCACCGATTCTGTTTTAGTGTCTGTCTATTTAAAAGTTTGCTTCTTGGTTTTGTTGCCGACTAGAATAATCCGAATGAATATCGGGTTAATTTCGATCCTCTTCCACCCCTCTTCCACCGCGATTCGATTTAACTGTGATATTGACGATTTAGGTAAATATAATGGGTATACTGATTCCAATATAGGGATGAATCGAGTATGGGAAAATTAAATTTGGTAGGAATCTCGTGATTTACGGCGAATCAACTCAAGAAGAAGCTTGTTGGTTGTCGGCTACGTGATTTAGATCCTCTTTCGATCGTTGTTGCAGCCAAAGAAGAAGCTTGTTGGTTGCCCGCTCCGTCGTCGGTTTTGAATGCATTCCCTACTTTAGGTATTTGGATGATGGAGATGATCGAGAACAGCTGTTAGAATCCCGACAATAAATAAATGGTAAAATGGACTTGAGAGGTTTGGAAGCATGGATAGGCGGTAAAGTTTATAAATTGTCTATGGACAAAAATGTTAAGGATCTTTTTAAGCATATAACAATCGTTTAATGAATAGCAAATTGACTGCTATGGAGATTGTATATAGAAGAAGGAGTAGAAATATGATAGAACCGCGCTAGGGTAAGACAATATGCCTATTTTTACACAAGAGTGTGGACAGATGGTGGCAAAAATAGACAATATGCCTATTTTTACACAAGAGTGTGGACAGAGGTAAATAATTGATAGGTATGATAGGAAAAGGACTTGAATGCGAATAAGTATCTATCAAAATAACAGAGTCGGCTTTTTGTTGTTTTGTAATAATGCAAGTTTTATGTTCAGAAAACTTAAATGTGCAATGGTTTGACACACATTGTCTGATGTTTGTAATCAGAGTCAAATAGAAAATCGTGATTTACAAAAGAAGCAGTGGAAGGGATTTGATAGGAAAGGTAGGATTACTGATAGGTGGATAGTTTGTGATTCGCGTATAATTTAAACAGCAGTACCAAATTAAATTAGTATTATAGAAAAAAGAAAAATAAATTAGTTTTGAGTGTTAAACAGAAGGCGTGCGCCACCTGCGTTGGAACTCTAAAACTGGAAGAAATTAATTGATTTGACCGTTGAGTTATTACTGCATGGGGCTTTGCATTACTAAAGAGTAAAGATAATTTGTTCGATCAATTTTATATATTTGTTTTAACAGATTAATGGCTTATTTTATTGTGAAACGACAGGACTGGTGGATTGTTGGAAGTAATGAATAATAAAAACATACTATATTACTTTATGGGTAGAAATAAATTTAGAGATGGATATGTATTTGATTACGTGCAATAGTGGTATAGCGAAGAAATGAAACGTAACATCGTTTGGGAGAAACCGAAGCGTTGCGTACTAGCAAAGATGTATAAATATGATGTCGACCACATTATGGCTTTCCACAATTTCATACATTTAAAAGAGTAAAAAAAAGATGAACAGTTTAAATTTTCTGGATCTACCGTCAGAAATTAGAAGGATGATCCTCGCGAAGAATGCTAGTGAGAATATCAGGGAACACTTCTGGGTACGAGCAGTGTGTAGGACTCTTAGGAACGATGCTAACCACGTGGATACTCTTTCGAAAATTGAGCTTGTCCAGGAAGTCCCACGAGAGGAAGCACGCGATGAAGTTACAAATTTATACAATTCGTGCCTGGCTGCGAACAACATTTCCGCTGTTTTTTTAGAGGAATCGGCGATTTCATGTACACACATGGAAGAGTAGAAGGTTTTATGAGAATCAAGGAATGCGCCGTGAAGGGCTACAAACCGGCTGTCTATTGTTACGAAGTAATTCGTTGGTCTATCTCCCCCACTTTGGATACGGTTTCAACGATTCCGTTTCTTTCTCGGGATAGTGTACGTGCTCACAGGAGGCACGTTAGGACTTTCGAGAAACAAAACTGGAGTGTCCCAATATCGGTGGAGCTTGGAAAGATAAGGGATGAATTTGACGAGGGGATAATTAGGACTTTCCAGTGTGCGGTTTATCGGTATTGGTTAAACTACCTAAATGAGACTGTGAAAGGGTATGGTATGTGTGATGTTTGCTTCTGGACTTTTGAAAGTTTAGTCTTTTTCGAAATCATTCCGCGGACTTTTTTCGAACGGCCAGAGATAATTGAGATAGAGGAAGCGGGGGTGACGATTGATGGGAAAACGTGGAGGGTTGGAACGACGGCCTAATGAAAAATCAAGGACATTGGGGCGAGGTTGAAATAAACAATGGATATAATGGAGGATGGGGCAACGACGGATGGGCAAACTATGACGATTGATCAAGTTGTAGATTTGGTATTGTTGTTTAAGCCTTTTTAATTGGTTTTGAAAATGGGTGTGTACATTTTTTAAGCATGTTTTGGTTTTGACTATCCATTTGCAAGATTAAGGATAAATTGTGTGGGTATTGTAATAGAAATTGCTTATCCAAGTTTAATAATTTGGATAGTCGAATAATTTGATACTATAAATGACTTATCAATTTGGACGTAATAAAACCTATACAATATAAATAATTTAATGCGACATCGAACATAGGTTTAGTGGACAGTCAAACAATCCTCCTTCGTAGACAGTAGTGTGAGAAATTATTGGAGTAGAGCTGAAGTAGGTTGTACGTGTTAACTAAAAAAGTTAGAAAATATGATTGAGCTGCGATATAAAGGTTGATGAAGCGTAGCAAATGTGTTTGGGTGGATAGCAGTTTCAACAACATATAAGAAAAGACGTAAAATAAAAGTAGGATGGCAGAGTGGATAGTATTTAGCGCGAGGACAGATAGACTTCGAAGATGTAAATGGAAATGATGACCAAAAAATCATTAGTCAGCGTACACGACGGCGTTGTATGATTACGCGCCGTCCACAGACATCAGTCCAAACCAAGAAATTCCTTGGAATGATTCTATAGAATACTGCAGTTTCAATAGCCTAGAAACAAGGATCACACACGCCGTAACCTTTGACTCGTTCATGAAGTAAGTCAAGCCAATACCGATGCACCACGCAAGGGCAAGTCGATATCCTACCTTTGTCAACAGCGTCTCTTTTCCCACCCAGAACTTGGGATATCTGGGTAGGCCATCGTAATCTTTGGAACTCACTGACATGCCTTTGAAGAAAACGGATAGCGCTGCAAGAGAGAATAGGAATGGTTGAGTCGGTTTCGAACTCAGGAAAGATACAACGCCGGATAATTTCATAGCAGTAGACGGCAGGCTTGCTACCACGAATGGCACACTCTTTGAGCCTTTTGAAGGCGTCTTCTCTTTCATCTGAATACATAAAATCCAAAATGGCCTTCAAAAAGACTGCGGTTGGGTTGTTAGCTGATATATCATGGTTTTTACTAGTTTTAGACCATGATATAGATGTGTTTTTAGTGTCTTTTGTCTTTGTTTAGAGTCTTTTACAGGTTTAATCAGGTTTGGAGCTAATTGGAGATATTTGGAGCATTTTGGGACTTTTGGGACGTTTTGGCCGAGAGCTTAAGTCACTGTCCGATTTATTGATCATGCATCGACCGACACACCTCGTGCATCGGTCGACACACTAGCGAGATGGGCCGTACACGTCGGTTTAATGAAGATATGCAGATTTGCAAAGAAGCCCAAGATAGTTCCAGTATTTACACAGAAGCCCCATCCGAGATTATGCCTATATATACTAGTTTTTGGTGTTTATTTTACTTACGCTTTCGTAATTAAAGGCAGAGGATTTTTAGAGCTTTTGGGGCTGATCTGAACCTATTACTTCATCTGTATTTGGAGAAAATTTCGAACCCCTTTTACTATTATTCTTTTATGCAATTTATTCATTCCATGATTATGTTTTCATTATCTATGTCTGAGTAGATTCCTAGTTAGGTTTAGGGTTTCTCACATAGGATTTCATGACTTGCTAGACTTGTTCAAATTCAGTTAAGGATTCAAACTATATCTGTTCTTCAATTTAATTGTGCTTAAAGCTAGTTCTAACCTGATCAATTAGAATCTAGATCTTAGGTTGCTAAATACGTCACGGAAGTGGTTTAGGAATCTGAACTAATTAAATTGGGCAATTAAACTTTGCGCAAACGGAAGTTTGGTTTAGGATAATTGTGAACATATCAAACTTGGGATTAATGCTAGTTTAATCTGTTAGTTCTCGCAAACGAAAGTTTGGTTTGCTGCACTTAGACTTAGAGAATTATCGCAAAGGAATTTGGTTAATTCTATATCTGTGTTTTGAGTTCTAGAACTGTGCTTAATTAGATCCTTGCTGAATGAACTGTCTGCTTGTCTGATTTCCTGAGAATACCCTAGGCTTGACGCTTTTAATTACTTGCTTCCACAACCGTTAATCTCTGCTACTGATTTACTTTCTCGCACCGCTTTCAATTCAATCATATTGCTTATTTCTAGTATTAGTCTCTACTGTTCTGATCTATTGAGACCAAGTGTCCCTGTGGATTCGATAACCCTATATACTACTTTGACATTGCTGTTCACTTGCAGTTTAGTATAGGGATAAACTTTGAGCCTATCAAGTTTTTGGCGCCGTTGCCGGGGACTCTTAGAGTCTTCGATAGGACCGAACTTAGGGTTTTTACTAGAAATTTTTCTTTTTGTTTTTGCTTTTTTCGTTTTTTTTTTATTTTACTAACTTTTTCTCTGATTTCTCTCTGTCGCAGGTACGAATTTCGCCTTGCGTCGATCGTTGCATACCTTGCGTCGATCGTCACTAGGCGATTTTGAGATTGAATCGATCGTTGCACTGATAGCATCGATCGTTGCTGGACGATTACAGACAGTTTATGCCAACGCAGAAAACTCGAAGTAATCCGAACTCGAGCTTGCTTAATCTCGGACTAGAGGAACTTGGACGTCTAGAAAGGACTATCAGAAGAGAAAAGAGAGAGAGAATGGTTCGAGAACGTCTGATCTTGATACCAGATGCTGAAGGTACCCTGAGGGACCAAGATAACAACCCATACAATGCTGCTGGGCATCGGGTTGATGCTGAAGGGAATGTCATCCCTGATCCTCCTGAGCAACAACAACAGGAGCTGAACTGAAACCAGGGTCAAGGACAGGCCCAAGGTAGAGAGATGGTGGTTCATGAGAGGACACTAGCTGATTACAACAGACCTGATGAGTTCATGCAAACCGAGCAGCTCTAGTGCTTCCTGCTTTTGAGAGGAATGATTTTGAGGTAAAGACCATCTACTACCAGCTGATGAGACAGATTGCTTTTCATGGCCTTCAAGCAGAGCAGCCTATGGATCACATTGACAAGTTTGAGGACATAGTCACTGGCATGAAGTATGAAGGAGTATGCCCGGACTATCTGTTCCTTAAGCTATTTCCGCACAGTCTTGCTGGAGACGCTAGTGCATGGCTGAGACAACTGGCACCTGGTCAGTATACTACTTGGGCAGCCTTAAAGAGTGAGTTCCTGCGTCACTTTTATGATGATGCGCGCTCGGATCAGTCTAGACAGGACATACTCACCTTTTCCCAAGGAGCTGTGGAGCCCTTGAAGACTGCCTGGATGAGATTTAAGCAGTATCAGCGTGACTGTCCACACCATGGATTCACAGAAGTACAGCTGATTGGTATTTTCTTCAGAGGCATAGACCTCCCTTATCAGACTGCGCTGGATAATTCCAGTAATGCTAATTTCAACACCAGGACTCCTACACAAGCTAAGCAGTTGATTGAGAACCTGATTGGCAGCAACAGTTGCAAGACAATGGATGAAAGGAGGAAGAAATCTGGTGGAACTGTAGAGAATTCTGATATAGCTAATATAAGATCCAGATTGGACACAGTCTACAATCTCCTGACTAGTAAGAAAGCTGTCCACTTTGCCCAAGATGTAGAGGTGATTCAGACTGAGGAGGAAACTCAGGAAGAAGATGTGAATTTCATAGGAGGTTCTGGTTTCCAAGGTAATATATTTGGTAATCAAAAGGGGAACAGATTCTCCAATGGTGGACAGACTGATGGTTTTCAGAAGACCTATGGACAAGGTACTCAGAGAGAACCTATGGATCTACATCCTATCAGACTCCTCCTGCGCCTACAGCCCATGAGAGCAAAATGGAGGCTATGATGGAACAACTGATTGAGAGTCAGACCAAGATTTCTGTGGACTGCAACAAGAAGTTGGATGCTGTCTATGAAGACCTCAATGGGAAATTTGAGTCTCTGAGCACTCACATGAAGCAGTTGGACACTCAGGTGAACCAGATGTCCAGCTCACTGAAGGGAAAAGGAGTGGCAGACACTCATGTTAAGGCCTGGTCTGTGTACATTAATGATGGATCTCACCTAGGTGAAAGATTTGAGCTAAGTACAGCTGAGTTGGTAACAGAACAGGAATTTTCGGATATTTGTGAAAAACTCTCGGGTGAAATCTGCTGCAGTGCGTCGATCGATGCAACATCTGTGCCGATCGATACACCCGTCGGGATGGCAACGATCGACACACCCTTAGTGTCGGTCGTTGCAGGGCGTGAACAGACAGAACCGTCGGATGATAATAGCATATATGCTGACTTGGAGCTTGATCGCCTATTCAATGGAGCCTCTGAGATTACTCAACAGGAGATCTACGAGCAGATCTTTAGACAACACTCCTCAGTGTCTGAAGTGATTAGGCAAGAGATTGAAGAGCTGAAGAAATTAGAAAGGATTGGTGAAGAATTGGAAGAAATTCCAACTTCTGATGATCCACCTTATCATCCATGTGTGCAAAGGTACCTGAACAAGATGTTGCCCCTGGATGATGATCTGAAAGACTGGGTGATAATAGTTCCTCAGCATATTAGCGATGTTCTGCTAACTAAGGTCCCGAAGAAGCTATCTGATCCTGGAGTCTTTGTGCTAGACTGTTCTATCTTTGAGGATAGCTTTAGGCGTTCTCTGTGTGATTTAGGAGCTGCTGGAAGTTTGATGCCTTACTCTGTGGCAGAGAAGCTGGGTATGCTGGATTTTACTCCTACTAGGACTTCTCTTGTCCTAGCTGATCAGTCCATACGAGTTCCTGAAGGACTCCTTATGGACATTCCGGTGAGAGTTGGAAACTACTTAGTTCCAACGGACTTCCTTGTGCTGAGATATGACTGTGATCCGGATGAAGCATTATTGCTGGGGAGACCCTTTTTGGCTACAGCAGGAGCGTTGATTGATGTTAGGAACAGCTTGATAGACCTCCATCTGGGAGATGAACCACTGCACTATGAGATGGATAAGCTGCGAAAGCCACTGATAGATGGGCAGACATTCACCATAAGGGACGCAGATTTTGAGCAGCCTGATCATACCATGGTTATAGATCCTGGAGCACATTTCACTCCATCTTTTCTTGGACATGAGCATTCCGCAACAGCCTACTCACCACCTTGGATGAGGAGACTTGAACAGAGACAGAAAAAGTCTCTGTCAGGACCTCCTGGTACTTGAAAATTCCCATCCGTCCGGTCAAGCTATTGACCTTAAACAAGCGCTGGGTGGGAGGCAACCCACCATTAGGTACTGGTGTTTTTCTACTTAATTTTTGGTGTTTTTGTTAGGATTTTAGGTTTGTTTTTGTTTCTGGTGAGTTTATGTTTGCAGGTCTCGGTTAAATCGCAGTGCAACGATCGACGCACTTCTGTGTCGATCGTCACAACACGAAAGGAATCGCATTGCAGCGATCGTTGCGGTCCTGAGCAACGATCGACTATACACGAAAATCGCCAAGTAACGGTCGATGCACTTAGTGCAACGATCGATGCTCAGCGACAGAGGTAACCCGACAGACATAATTTCACCTTTTCAATTTTTATTTTCTTTTTACCGATCCTTCGCTGGACACTGCTGGGGACAGTGTGTCTTAAGTGTGGGGGAGGTGCTACTGACTTTTATTTTCTGTTTTCTTAAGAGTCAGTCCGTTTTTCAAAATTTTTTGTTTTATTGAGTCAAAATTGTTTAAGTAAGAAACTATGATTTTCTGAGAAGATTTACAAGACTTGCAGGAACTTAAGTAACCATTGGGATGAAGTTGCAGGATCTATCTCTGACTATTAGAAAACCCCATCACAGATCAACCTACTGGGAACACCCACATCACTTCAGGTATCAGAGGATCCTTTTACTGACTTCAACCTTAATACTGACTTAGATTTCTCACCTAAGGGCTTGGTATACTTTGTGTCGGATTCCCTTGTTAGTTCTGACATAGCCTGTCAACCTATCCTATTTAGTTCCCTTCTCCCCTTCTGTAAAAAAAAAAAAAAAAAAAAGATAATAAACTGAGGATGAGTTAGTAACTCCAAAGTGGTCATGGGAATAGTAGCAAACACTATTATCTCTCATGTGATCCATGAAATGTGTCCAAAGTACACCACATAACGGGAAGAACACTGATAAAAAAATAAAATGATACCCAGTAGGGAAAAATCAGTTGTTAAAGAAGGGAAAGAGAAGAAAGGGACTAGAGAAAGATAGTATGGTGGTCTAGAGCTGATAAGGTAAGAATCCATGTGCCCTTTGATCGATAATCCTTAGGTGAGACCGCACTTAAATACTTGCAGAAGTCAGTAGGAAGAATTTGAATGCTTGAATGTGATTGTGGAGTTTACCTAGGACAGTTGCTAAGTGTGGGGGAAGTACATTGTGGTCTTGATATCCTGTGATTGATTCTTGCAGTGGTTTACTAAGGGGAATCTGAGTATTGTAGCTTCTAGGATGAAATGAGTTTCTGAAGAGTTTTCAAACCTCTTCACCATGTTTTAGTTCTATGTTTTGCTTGAGGGCAAGCAAAGGCTAAGTGTGGGGGAGTTGATATATCATGGTTTTTACTAGTTTTAGACCATGATATAGATGTGTTTTTAGTGTCTTTTGTCTTTGTTTAGAGTCTTTTACAGGTTTAATCAGGTTTGGAGCTAATTGGAGATATTTGGAGCATTTTGGGACTTTTGGGACGTTTTGGCCGAGAGCTTAAGTCACTGTCCGATTTATTGATCATGCATCGACCGACACACCTCGTGCATCGGTCGACACACTAGCGAGATGGGCCGTACACGTCGGTTTAATGAAGATATGCAGATTTGCAAAGAAGCCCAAGATAGTTCCAGTATTTACACAGAAGCCACATCCGAGATTATGCCTATATATTCTAGTTTTTGGTGTTTATTTTACTTACGCTTTCGTAATTAAAGGCAGAGGATTTTTAGAGCTTTTGGGGCTGATCTGAACCTATTACTTCATCTGTATTTGGAGAAAATTTCGAACCCCTTTTACTATTATTCTTTTATGCAATTTATTCATTCCATGATTATGTTTTCATTATCTATGTCTGAGTAGATTCCTAGTTAGGTTTAGGGTTTCTCACATAGGATTTCATGACTTGCTAGACTTGTTCAAATTCAGTTAAGGATTCAAACTATATCTGTTCTTCAATTTAATTGTGCTTAAAGCTAGTTCTAACCTGATCAATTAGAATCTAGATCTTAGGTTGCTAAATACGTCACGGAAGTGGGGTTTAGGAATCTGAACTAATTAAATTGGGCAATTAAACTTTGCGCAAACGGAAGTTTGGTTTAGGATAATTGTGAACATATCAAACTTGGGATTAATGCTAGTTTAATCTGTTAGTTCTCGCAAACGAAAGTTTGGTTTGCTGCACTTAGACTTAGAGAATTATCGCAAAGGAATTTGGTTAATTCTATATCTGTGTTTTGAGTTCTAGAACTGTGCTTAATTAGATCCTTGCTGAATGAACTTACTGCTTGTCTGATTTCCTGAGAATACCCTAGGCTTGACGCTTTTAATTACTTGCTTCCACAACCGTTAATCTCTGCTACTGATTTACTTTCTCGCACCGCTTTCAATTCAATCACATTGCTTATTTCTAGTATTAGTCTCTACTGTTCTGATCTATTGAGACCAAGTGTCCCTGTGGATTCGATAACCCTATATACTACTTTGACATTGCTGTTCACTTGCAGTTTAGTATAGGGATAAACTTTGAGCCTATCATTAGCAAGGAAACATGCATTCTCCAGTTTGATGCTACCTAGCCTATGGTGATGAGTCTTGATAAAATCAATTTGTAAGAGGGTATCCGGGTGGTCAGCGTCATCACGAAGTGTCTTGCATACCGCTCTGATCTTGTAGTGTTCAAGGATATTTTCGCTGGCGTTTTTAGCCAAAATTAATCTCCGTAATGCAGAGGGTAGGTGGAGTAGATTGATGGATGGTAGCAAAGCGTTTGTAGGATTTGTGTCACTCATAAATGGAGATTTATTTTTTTCTGGCTATGTCGAAAGGGAGATAACAGTAGCCAGATTTAACTTATAAATAAACCCACCCTTGCAGGACTGCATATAAAACATATATTGCATCGAACGGTATAAAAGGAAAGCATGAACATGAGTTTATTTTGTATTTTGGGAGGTTTTATTGTTTGTATCCATTAGATATAAAGATTTGTGGATAGAAATTTATGTTTAGTCAATAGGATCATAAGTTGGAGGTGTCGACGTAGTGTATAAGGAAAAAAAATAAAGTAATCTAAGGAAGAGTACACACCCCACTCTAAATGATTTGACAAAAAGTATTTTGGGTCTTAAATGATTTGACAAGTGCAGATAAAGGTGTCTATAAGACTGGAAAAGATGATAGTTAAGTAGGGGTTTATGGGGACTCGGGTTTATGCAAAGTATATAAAAACGGGGGTGGAGAGACAATTGTGTGAGACAAGTGGTTTTAAAGGAGAAAGAATAGAGTCATAATATAAACCGAAAAAGTAAAAATAAAATAAAACGGGAAAGACAAAATTGAGTTTAATGATTAATGTATAATAGGATGTAGCGATAAAAAAGAAATTGGATGTTTAGTTGGTATAACATGGGTTTCAGTGGATAGCAAAACGCCTAGAAAAAGGAAGAGTAATGAATGTGTGGATAGAAGTACGTGGATAGTCAGCACACATTTGAGGATAGTCCGATGATGAATTAATGCCGTAACAGGGAAGAAGTAAATAAAACGAAATAAAAAGGTAGCTAGAGTTTGGAAGGATAATTCTTTGGTTACATGGATCTGTTTAAGACGATAACATGACAATTTTGCATGTTAGGTGAATGATTTGACAAGGGGAGACAAGAAGAAGTGACAAGCGAGGTATATGGGTGTCAGTTAAGTTAAATAGGTGTTTAGGGTAATGGATTAAAAAAAGAAGGAGTGACAGGTGAGGTAAGATTGCATAGAATAATGTGATAAAGATTAATGGTCGTTCATAATGAAGAGAGTCCATAATTAATTTTATAAGGTGTTAACCCGGAAAACAGAGTGAACTATTAAGGAGAGAATAGTTTAATAATGAGATTGTATATATAGTAAGTCTAACACCCGCTCCCTTTGGATCCTAAGTCAACGACTCTTTGACTCCACTAGTCATAGTCCACTAAAGCGAACCAAGCCGTAAACCGAAACCAACACTTAATGATAAACAAAAGAATACTTTATTGAAAATGGAAACCGAGTCTTACATAAAACTGAACCAAGAGTTAATGTGAAATAAGCGAAACGCGGAAGTCTTATTGAAAACGAAAGAAAGAAAGAAAGAAGACGAGAAAGAATCCCTTTCCCAAAACATAGCACCACAAACGTCCATCTACCTCTGCAACGCTCCAGGGTTACCTGCAAAACAAACAACGAAGGAGGCCTGAGTAATTGGTTTACACCAATACCCAGTGAGGGCGGGTTCTAGGAACACCGTTATCTCTACTTTAAACTATCACAACATCAAACAAGAGTCCACGGTTAATAACACCTTGCACCCAACGCCCGAAGGCACAAACAAGCTAGCGTCCAGATCGTACCGCAGGCGCCCACCGCCCCGTACTCTAGACTCCTACCGCCCGAAGCGCAAACAACAACGAGCCCGGAACCCGCCATTGGTCCCGGTGCCCAACAACTCAACAACACAACACCACCGGGGAGCTCGCCGAAACCCCCCTTACGACGACGAAGGGACACGTACGAAGTGCAATGTACATGTGCTGCCACCAAACACCCTTTCGGGGGACCTAAACAGTTCTATCAAGCATAGCCTTCACACACAAGCAACGTTTTCAGTTCAAATGATAACCTAGTATGTAAGTTTCGTTTTCGGTTTAAGCGAGATCCTAGATTCTAAGTTATTATCAATCACATCAACGCAATTCAACAACTAGATCTACACTACTTAGGAAAGATACTATTAAACGGGGATTCGAGTCCCAACACTGCAGTAGAATAAAGAAAGAGATCACGATCGGTCCTCATCGTAGCCACAACCACGGACGAACGCCTACTTGGACAGAGTTGCTGCTACAACTTCGACGACACGCTTCCCTATGCTCCCAAGACCGAAATCGGTTCTCCTTCAACCGAGATCTAGATCTATGAGTCCACAATGTCCCTGCCAAGTTTCGGGTCAAGCGGACTTCATTTGCCCATCCAAACACAGATCCAATAAACCATCACAGATTCGCAACAACACAGACACGTTTTTGGAAAACGGTCATAACTCTCAAACGGTAAATCTGATCGGAGCGATTCTTACCTCTCTGGAAAGAGGAGACTGCGATATTTCCAATGATATATTGTGCGTTCTTTGGATCCTTACGGTTCAACGGGAAAACGCTTTGAAAGATGACGGCCAGATTGATGACGGAAATCCGAAAAATCTTCTCCGGCTATATATATGGTGATCCTGCACACAGATCTAGGTTTTAGCCAATCGAAGTGGATAAACGAAGAAGATACGGTTCAGATCTACAACTTCTATCCATCAGAAGCATAGATCTGACGCAGATCTGAGCAAACGAAGAAGATACAGTTCAGATCTACAACTTCTATCCATCAGAAGCATAGATCTGAAGCAGATCTGAGCAAACGAAGAAGATACAATTCAGATCTACAACTTCTATCCATAAGAAGCATAGATCTGAAGCAGATCTGAGCAAACGAAGAAGATACAGTTCAGATCTACAACTTCTATCCATCAGAAGCATAGATCTGAAGCAGATCTGGGGTTTGGGAGAAGAAACCGAAGTAGATCTGAGATCTGGAGATTCTCACCTTAAGAACGCGAAGAACAAAGGGCTCTGAACTCAAACGAATCGAGAAGACGACGACTGGGGGTCCGAGATCGAAAACGGGAACGAGCAGAGAAATCCGGCGACAATTCCGGCGGCTCCGGGCGGTGGTGCGGCGGCGGTCTGGCGACGGCGTGGTGGTCCGGCGACGGCGTGGTGGTCCGGCTGGCGGCTGGTCGTCGGCTCCGGCGGTCGGTCGACGGCTGCTGGCTGGCTCGGCTCGGGCAGAGTTTCTTTGCTTTGGGAAGTGTGCAGAAATGAGGGGGCTAGCTCTCCTTTTATAGGTGATCTGACTAGGGTTTCCAAATCTGACGGGTTGGGCCCTGGGCTTCTGGCCCATTCCTCCCTTTTCTTTGGGCTCAAGCAATGGGATTTGGGCTTCTCCTCTTCTTTTTAGAAAATTTTAAAATGGGCCGGATTTGGGCCATTACAATTCTCCCCCCCCCCCTTTAAAAAGAATTCGTCCCGAATTCTGAGGCGAGAGTTCTCCACTGCAACTTTTTACCAACATCACTCCACAACCTTGTTGAACAGACACTGAACTTGATCACTTGCTCGCTTGAAGAGAACTTATCCTTGGATCCTGAAGACTGCTTCTCCCCGCCCTTATTTCCAACCATGCTCTGAAGTGTCCTTCTCCTTGGTACAAATCCATTAGCAGCTCCCAGAATGCAACGCAAAACGCCACATGCTACCGCCCATATCCATTAGGGTCGGTCTCCAATGTTTAGAACAACACTCATCCCTCGAGCGGTTCTAATACCTGAATGAGATGCTCCGCTTCAAACCAGTTCTCCTCAACGGTTTCCATTACCGTGCCATAATGCATTATCCACTTCCAAATGGATTCTCTTCGACGGTTTTCCACTACCGTGCAATATGGTGTTGACTGTCGCACAAATTATCATCCTTGCTTTTCCTTGGAGAGCGATGAGGTTAACCATGTCCATTATGGCTACATGACTGATGGGGAACGATCCATCACGCTTCCATTGCGCACTCTGATTCCCAGACCGGTTTCCAATCTGACTTCCAGCTCAAGGTTTTCTACCTTGTGATCCAGCTGTGGTGTCTTCCAAGCACCATCCTTTGGGTTTCTTTCCCCATTTAAATTGGCCCTCCTTTGCTCCCTCTTGTAGCTTCCTGCCGATCCGCCATAGTGTTGTCCTAACACTTCCGTTGGAATTCCATTTCCAATAACCCGCTTTTGTCCACTTGAGCTTGCAATTATAGAAGTCCAGCTGACTAGGCAATTCCAAATGCCACAATGCCACTTCCCAAAACGCTTATGCGATCTTCTTTCCATATTGAGGAACTCCATTAGCTGCTCCAGTAATCCACAAAGAACTCCAGGGCAGACCGTTTCCTTTCTGGTTCTACCGTTGAATCTTGAGCATGCCGTATCACGAAGATCTTCTCCAGCTTCCAACTTGATCAGACTTAAATGAGCCGTCCATAACTCATTGAAGTTGATGTCACAAATCTGATTCCAAGGTTCCCTACTTGGAATAGATTTGGACACTCTCCAAATGTTCCTTGTGCACCAAACACCACAAACAATTCTTGCCGCTTACTCCAATTTGAACTCCACTGCTTCCTATGGCTTCCTGGCAATTCGGTCTTTCCATCGACCTCTTGCAATCCGGTCTTTCCATCGCCTCTTGCTCTTGCTCCACAGCTTCTCTGGTTCAACCGACTGCTGCCTCCCAAGCTCAAGCTTCTTTTCTGGATGGTGATTTCCTTACACCAGTCTTATTCACATTCTGGTCGTCCATACCAAGTCTGAAACCCTTGTCACTCTTCTTTATTACATGACAAGTGCTCACACGGTGATCTGCTTGACCCGATTGATCCCTTCTTCACCAGGCCCCCTCGCTGCTTTTTGAACTCATCTATCTCTGCTTGTAGACCACGCCTACTAGCAACAACAACACATCCTTGCAGCACTCTCTTCTGAAGCTCTTTTCCAACATGAAGGACATCTGAGAGGGTTAGAGAAGAAACTACTAACTAAAGAACCTGGAGATTGCAGAAGCTTCGGTAGGTGGTGCTCTAGAATCGAGCTTTTGGAAATCCCCATTTAGAAAAGCATTGAAAACACTTTGAAAACAACTTTGAAACCGACGTTGAAATCCGAATATAAATACACTATTCTACCCTACCTGGCTGTCCTGGCTAGGTTTAACCCGGCTCTGATACCAAATTGTAACACCCGCTCCCTTTGGATCCTAAGTCAATGACTCTTTGACTCCACGAGTCATAGTCCACTAAAGCGAACCAAGCCGTAAACCGGAACCAACACTTAATGATAAACAAAAGAATACTTTATTGAAAATGGAAACCGAGTCTTACATAAAACCGAACCAAGAGTTAATGTGAAATAAGCGAAACGTGGAAGTCTTATTGAAAACGAAAGAAAGAAAGAAAGAAGACGAGAAAGAATCCCTTTCCCAAAACATAGCACCACAAACGTCCATCTACCCCTGCAATGCTCCAGGGTTACCTGCAAAACAAACAACGAAGGAGGCCTGAGTAATTGGTTTACACCAATACCCAGTGAGGGCGGGTTCTAGGAACACCGCTATCTCTACTTTAAACTATCACAACATCAAACAAGAGTCCACGGTTAATAACACCTTGCACCCAACGCTCGAAGGCACAAACAAGCTAGCGTCCAGATCGTACCGCAGGCGCCCACCGCCCCGTACTCTGGACTCCTACCGCCCGAAGCGCAAACAACAACGAGCCCGGAACCCGCCATTGGTCCCGGTGCCCAACAACTCAACAACACAACACCACCGGGGAGCTCGCCGAAACCCCCCTTACGACGACGAAAGGGACACGTACGAAGTGCAATGTATATGTGCCGCCACCAAACACCCTTTCGGGGGACCTAAACAGTTCTATAAAGCATAGTCTTCACACACAAGCAACATTTTCAGTTCAAATGATAACCTAGTGTCTAAGTTCCGTTTTCGGTTTAAGCGAGATCCTAGATTCTAAGTTATTATCAATCACATCAACGCAATTCAACAACTAGATCTACACTACTTAGGAAAGATACTATTAAACGGGGATTCGAGTCCCAACACTGTATTAGAATAAAGAAAGAGATCACGATCGGTCCTCACCGTAGCCACAACCACGGACGAACACCTACTTGGACAGAGTTGCTGCTACAACTTCGACGACACGCTTCCCTATGCTCCCAAGATCGAAATAGGTTCTCCTTCAACCGAGATCTAGATCTATGAGTCCACAATGTCCCTGCCAAGTTTCGGGTCAAGCGGACTTCATTTGCCCATCCAAAACACAGATCCAATAAACCATCATAGATTCGCAACAACACAGACACGTTTTAGGTAAACGATCATAACTCTCAAACGGTAAATCTGATCGGAGCGATTCTTACCTTTCTGGAAAGAGGAGACTGAGATCTTTCCAATGATATATTGTGCATTCTGTGGATCCTTACGGCTCAACGGGAAAACACTTTGAAAGATGACGGACAGATTGATGACGGAAATCCGAGAAATCTTCTCCGGCTATAGATCTGGTGATCCTGCACACAGATCTAGGTTTTAGCCAATCGAAGTGGACAAACGAAGAAGATACGGTTCAGATCTACAACTTCTATCCATCAGAAGCATAGATCTGACGCAGATCTGAGCAAACGAAGAAGATACAGTTCAGATCTACAACTTCTATCCATCAGAAGCATAGATCTGAAGCAGATCTGAGCAAACGAAGAAGATACAGTTCAGATCTACAACTTCTATCCATCAGAAGCATAGATCTGAAGCAGATCTGAGCAAACGAAGAAGATACAGTTCAGATCTACAACTTCTATCCATCAGAAGCATAGATCTGAAGCAGATCTGGGGTTTGGGAGAAGAAACCGAAGTAGATCTGAGATCTGGGGATTCTCACCTTAAGAACGCGAAGAACGAAGGGCTCTGAACTCAAACGAATCGAGAAGACGACGACTGGGGGTCCGAGATCGAAAACGGGAACGAGCTGAGAAATCCGGCGACTCGCGGCGGCTCTGGGCGGTGGTGCGGCGGCGGTCCGGCGACGGCGTGGTGCTCCGGCGGTGGTCCGGCCGGCGGCTGGTCGTCGGCTCCGGCGGTCGGTCGACGGCTGTTGGCTGGCTCGGCTCGGGCAGAGTTTCTTTGCTTTGGGAAGTGTGCAAAAATGAGGGGGCTAGCTCTCCTTTTATAGGGGATCTGACTAGGGTTTCCAGATCTGACGGGTTGGGCCTTGGGCTTCTGGCCCATTCCTCCCTTTTCTTTGGGCTCAAGCAATGGGATTTGGGCTTCTCCTCTTCTTTTTAGAAAAATTTAAAATAGACCGGATTTGGGCCATTACAGTAAGCATGGTTAATGATGGTTTATGATAAAACAATATAAAATTCTAAGTTCGTAAATAGTATTAAGGTGGTGGATACGTGCTAGCACAAAGATTTGAGAGTTGGATAGTCTATGTGGTTTTAAATGCTTATCTAATTTGTTACGTGGACAAAGTTGTACTATTAAAAAATGGACAAAAGAAAGATTTATGGATACCAAAAAACAGAGTGAGGGCACAATACAAAACAATTACGGGAAAGCAAAATAAAAACTTAACTACTTGCATCATACGGAGTTAGACCTTACAGTAGTTTAATAATTAAACATATCTACGAAGATTAATAATAAATATGTAGTCTGAATTACGCATTAATAAAAACGCCATTTTAGACTGCTCCGTCAACCAAACCGGAACCGTTTTGCATTGCCGCTTCGTGCCAACTCCCTGTGTAATCTATCGATCCGCTGTTAATTGGAGTTTTAAAGATCTCATGCCACTCTAGGAATGTCTGGGTAATTATTTGGAAAAAGCACAAAGTCTCAATGACCCAGAAACATTCATTACACATAGAGTGACCTTTAACATCTTCGTGCATGATATCTAGCCAATTACGAAATACGGAGAAACGGCATCTCTGTATTCTGTCTTCGTCAACCGCATCCTTGATAACTGAGAGATCGAGGGACATACAGGGCATAGGGCATGTATTACGATAAAACTGTCTGACATGTCTTCTCAGAGAACATATAGTAGCACGAGAAAGGAAAGAAATTGTCGAACTTGAATCCAAGGCAGGATAGATAGATCGACAGATGACTTCGTAGCAATAGATAGCAGGTTTACATCCAGCAACTGCGCACCATTTAATCTGATGGAAGGCTTCTGGACCTCCATATCTCTGTTTCGTGTACATAAAATCTGAGATTGCTTTTAGAAACAGAGCAGTTATGTTGTTTGCGGCCAAACAAGTGTTGAACAATAAGACGACGCATTCACGGTTGTTATCGGAAGAGGGAGGCTGAATAAGGTTAATCTGAAGAAGAGTGTCCACGAAAGACACGTTATTTCGAAGATTATTACGAGAATTCCTGGTAAGAATTGAACCCCTAATACTAGGAGGAAGATTTGGACGATTGAGACATGGCCTGTTAGGCCTCGATGATTCACCAACACAGGGGGTTAGCCTTTTCATATTGACTTATGTGTATTGAGAGTGAGGACAGGAAGTTCTGTCGACATCAACTATTTATAGATGCGAAACAACGCAATGTTTCGGTTTGGTCATAATTTTTTTGGTTTTGATGCCTATATGTGTATAGAAATAAATTAAGAGAGATATCAGTTAAGTACTTCAACCGACACCAAGGTGGATAGTAATGCCCAGGATAGAAAACAAAATTAAGGATGGATAAATTTTGGAAATTATTATAATTAGGGACCCTTGTTACAATCATGAAATTTGAAGTTTGTATCCACGAAATATTTTGGGAACATGATAACTGAAGCACATACTAAATTTAGTAGAAGGGTGTCGTATATACAGTAAGAGTATCCAGATAAATGGATAGTCATATAGTGTGATATAATAATATGTTATCATATTCCTAAGTGGATATGGTGTTACTGGGATAAAATATGTAGTGCGATTAATGGATAGTAATAACACAACTAAGCAACAGATAAACGTAAATAATTAGGGTGTGAAGGAGTGCTACATAAGAGTGTGAAACAAAGACGAAATGTGGAACCAAAATGAAGAAGAATTAGTGGGTCATGTCTCCTTGGGGATAGTGTGTTATAGATATATACACTGCATAATTATGGTCTGGGAACTGGAAACTGTGAGACATAGAGTTTGAATACTATTTTGTTTTGGTATTGAATTCCTTTTGAGAACGCGTCGCAGACACAATAATACAATATGATGGATAGATAATATATAAAATTGTTGGATACAAACGAGGAATTGTAGTTAATTTAAACAACGTTATTTAAAAAGTATATTCGGTACAAATTATTAGGATGTTAAACAAAGCACCCCAAACGCCACCGTTTTGACCTCCTCCACCCCAACCACCAAAACCGCCGCCGTACTGGATTGCCGGGTAGGGCAAACCGCCTTCGTTTTCCGAATCTGCTTCGTAAATCTCAGGCCATTCTAGGAATGTCTGGGGAATGATTTGGAAGAAGCATATAGTCTCAATAGTCCAGAAACATTCATCGCACATACCATAAAATTTTATTTCTTCGTGCAATAATTCTAGCCAATATCTGAAAAGGGAGCAGCGGCAACTCTGAATCCTTGTAACGTCAATCTCATCCCTTACCACATCCGCCAGATACATGGAGATTTCAATAGGCCAGAGGTTCCGCTCAAACTCTCGGACGTGCCTTCTCAACGAACGTACAACAAAACGAGAGAGGAAAGGGATGTCGGAACCTGAATCCAAAGCGGGGGTAATTGATCGACGGATAACTTCATAGCAATACATAGCGGGTTTGCATCCAGCGATTGCGCATCGTTTGATATTTTTAAAACCGTCCGGTCTTCCATCATCTGTGTACATGAGTCGGAGATGGCTTTAAGAAAGACAACGGTTATGTTGTTGGCGTTCAAACAGGCGTTGTACAGCCTTATTGGGCATTTGGGAATGGTGTCCAAAGGAGCAGTCTGGATAAGATTTATCTGAGTGAGAGTATCGACGTGATCCGCGTCGTCTCGAAGGGTGCGGCAGACAGCGCAAATCCTAAAATGTTCCTGAAGGTGTTCACTGGCATTTTTGGCAAGGATGAACCTCCTAAGCTTGGGCGGCAGATCTAGAAGGGTGAGAACTGGCCGTTTAGGGCTAGAGGATTCAACAACATGGGGGTTGTTCTAATCATATTCATAGGGAGGTATTGTCTGTGGACGGATAGTTAGGAACGACGGCAAATATTTATATCAGCAAATAGACGAAACATTCCAATTGATAATGGAAACTGCACAAGAAACTAAGGTTGAGAAGGGGTTGAGAACAATATAATAGAAAAAGGTTTAATGAAAATGGATAGTACTTTGAAAATCTAAAAAAGGATAGCCAAGAGTTTTTAAAGATTAATAATGGATAGGCATTCTAGTGAAATATATGGATACAAAATCATATGTACCAACTTGTATATATAATTTAACGTTTTGATAGAATAAACCTTAGGCAGCAGAGTAATAGGATTCGACAGTAAATATGATTTATTAAACGTTCTCGAATAAAAGCGGAAGTAATAATATATGCGTTTGGAACAAGAATCAATGATTTGACAGTTAGACTAAAAATTTTTTTTTTTTCGTAGGGCATCATTAAGTAGAGTTAATTAAGTAGAGTTAATGTATTCAAATTTGGATGACGGGAATTAAATGGAGAAAATATAACGATTGAGTTAACAATGATTTGACAGTAATAAGATTTAATAAATATTGTCAAATTAAAGCAGAATTAATAATAATGGACCCTAATAATAATATCACGTCTGCGAAACTAAAATCTATGATTTGACAATATACCACTATGAGGTACAGTTATCAAACTTGGTTGTCGTGTATTGTACAGATAAAAGTATACACATGAGATAAACTGGAAGAAGAAGAAAAATATTTTTTTACACGACAAGGGGGATAGAAAGAGTACAGATCTAATACGGTGGATAGAGATGTAAAATATGAGTAAGTTGATATCCATCCATCCTACATATTGATGGATGTGATGCAAACTATGAGAGAATTAGGAACCGCCAGTTTTGTACGACGTAACTTCCCATTCAACTAACTTAACCCATACTCAAAAAGATACAGGGATCATAGCGAAATACACAGCAGACTTAATAGCCCAAAAACATCAGTCGCACATGCATAGACCTTTTACAGATGTGTTTCCAAGCAAAGTCAGTAACGATGAACGACAAAAGGGCAACATGCGATTCATTTACATTTATAAGTCCATCCATTGGAACTAATCAAGTGGTATGACAACCGTAGCAGTATCCTTCGGGTTTAATTTATAAGTGCTATTCATAAAGATTCGAAGAGCGTTATCCATATAAAGCCAAACAGATCGAAGGAGAAAAGGATGATATTAATGATGTAAAGAATTAAAAACAATAAGGATGATATGGAAACGACATCGATGAACTGACATAGGAAATAAACGAGCATTCAACCATGAAAATGGGCCTTCACATGGCTCAATGTCCAGTCGATCGAGCAAACAGAGATGGAGACAATCCAGATGATCTGCAGCATGTTCATTCTAGTACGTGTATGGCTTGTGGCACAAGAAGACTTATTATTTCTTCCTACATCAACTTCGGTTTTCCTTGTTATCTTGATCTCTAGTCCGTCCCCAACAGAATTCGACCACTTCTTTAGAACTTTGATGTCCTCTCGAATATTCATGAGATCTTTGGCAAGCCTGTCAACCTCTTTCATAATAGATTCGTCCACCCACTCGCTTAAGTGACCTTCATCTGGGTGCTGTTTGGAAACAAGGAGCTTTTTTAAAATCAAATTGAAGAGCAAATTAAATCTATGAAGAACAATAATCCGGTTTAGTCTAACCTGGATAGCTTCGGGGCATTTGAACCACCTGCGATGAAGATTGTAAGAAGTTGTATCATAACCTACTTCGATGTCTTCGCCACACCAGCACATGGTTGGTGCTACGACGCCTACAGACCTACAAGGTAATGGTTCTTCAGAAGGAGGAGCAGTTGAAGTAGACGTCACACTCATTATTGGGAAGAGATTGCTTTCGAAGAACTGGGTGGACAATTTCTTTTAACCTATTTTATAAGGTAAATGAACATATAGCATAAGTATAGATAAGATACCGATGTTTAAAAGAGATGACACGATAAGTTCAGGATTACATAACATATTTTAGCAATAATTAAAGGCAGTATGGATAGAAATGTCGGACTAATATGAATAGGATTGCCGTACAATTGTAAACGTATTATGGATAGAAAATTTTACTAATTAGACAAAATGGATTATGGATCTTGCTATGCTATGAGATGGGACAAGATAATTGTACATATGATAGTGGTTATTATAGCGATATCATATTTATATGCCCAAAATTATGAGTGCTATACACTACAAGAGAAACTCTATTTCCTGACGGCAGTCATGACCAAAATCCATTGGTCAGTAATTATTGACGGATTTACGACTGTTTTTTGATGGCAATCGTCACCGTCAATAATCGGTCAGGAAAAATTGACGGTAACAATCTCTGAGTATCCGGTCAGAAATTTCTGATGGAATTATGACCGATTATAACCGTCAAAACGTTCTTGACCGAATTCTAATGATTCAACATCTGTCACAAAAAAATTGACCAAGTTTTTATCTATCTTCCGTAAAAAACAATTTCGACCGATTCCAACGGATATAATCGTTGATATATTTGAAAAAGAAAAAAAATAGGCGAATCGGTCAGTATTCCGTCAGAAAAATATGCCGTCAAGATTCAGCAAGGATTCGGTCACTATTCAGTCAGCATTCAGTCAGAAAAACCTTTGCTATCAACTATAAATTTAAGTCATTTCTCATTCATACATCTCACCCTCCATTCACATTTGCTATGAGATTTTTATAACTATGTTGAGATTCTTATAACTATTTTCGATCGTGAATGAATAAACCGCACAAAAAATATGACGGATCCAGAATTGCTATAAATGAGTTCATCGCAGGTCAGTGACATACAAATAATTTTTTTACCGAAATAAAAAAATAGATATTAAATTATGCCATGAAAAATTAGTAACTCGTTTAAGGCCATATCAAGTTTAGTTAGATTATGTGTGGATGTTTAAATTTTTCATAAATTTTGTGAAAGTATAATTTTGTATTAGAAAATTAAATAGTAAATTTACAAAATTTACTACTAATTAGACACACTATTTAAAAAAATATTCATAAAATTAATATGATCAAATCAAACACGGGAAAAAATATTAAATAATGTATAATCGTTTAAATTTTTTTTGCAAACAATGATAATTAATATATACTTTATACATTAAAAAGGAGAATATGCACTTTGAGATTTGATTTGCATGTATATATTTCCTTGTTGTAACACTGTCAGTTTCTTTATAAGTAATGGAAGAAAGTCTTCACAAGATTCTTTGAATTGCTACTGCAGGCTGTTAACACCGGTCTTCTTAAGATGGTTTTTAATGGCTAAAGTTTTGAAGTATAAACTAAATTAATAACATAAACCATAACTTGAATAGTAATAATGGAGTTTATTTTATTAAAATCATTCATAAAAAAATGAAAACATATTTATTTTAAAAATTATTGGACATAACATAACAATTGAAATAATTCAGTGGTTTAATAATTATCACTCTAATTGGTCAGTAAAAGGTCAAAAAAAAAAGATGACGGGAAAGCGCCAATATATTGTCAAACCCGCCTTAATTATTTTATACATAAATTATTGTCAAACCCGCCTTAATTATTCCTCACAGAATACTGACCACATGTTTAATTTTTTATTACATTTTCTTACTCATTCAAGACAAATAATTACTTACAAAATACTGACCACATTTTCTTAACAATTATAATAGCTATCACGTTCTTTCCTCCTATACCCATAACTTCTCTGAAACCTCCATAGCCGACCTTCCGGAGACACTTCTTCTCCGGCGCCTTCCTCTCCCTTTCACCTGCATACAGCTCTATCTCTTCCTCTCATCTACCGATCTCCTTCTCAAATGTAAGAAATTTTAAATTTTTATGGTTTTGGATGTGTTTTAATTCAGACATTTATGTTTTAATTTTGTTTGGATATAGGATTCTTTAGGAGTATTTGTTTTTAGATTAGGAATTTGTTATGCATGTTAATTTTGGATTAAGAATTCAATTTGCTTGAAATTTTGGATTTGATCTCACATGTTGAGACTGTTTAAGATCCGATGAGACTGTATGTTCTTCTTAAATTCTCTGTGAATGTCTTATGAAATGTTTACCTTACAATTGTTGAAAGTTTTGATAAAAGCCGGAGATGTCGTCCTTTAGTCATTTCATTTCGTGTTGCTTGCAGAGAGAACCGGCGAGGAGGCAAACGGCGAATCAGCTTTTGCAACATCCTTTCATACGTAGAGCGAGTCAGAGCCAAAACAGGTCTCCTCAGAATCTAAATCAACTCTTGCCTCCTCCTTGTCCTCTGTCTTCGTCTTCTTCGTCAACCATGTAATGTTTTTCTCATCCTTTTTGTTGATCAGTCTCTTTATCTTTCGAGTTCTTGGTTACTTCTGGTCTTGAATATTTTCCAAGTTTTTGCGCAAGCTTTCCATAACTTATCAATAAGGGTCTGATTAAGTAGTGAGTTGAAGAAAAAAAACAACTTGGGAATTTGGAGAGAGGGTTTAGGGATAATTGAATCTTCTATGTATCTTTTGGTTAATGTTTGCTAGAAATGGAAAGAACAATGAGATATTCTTATGCATAATGATGGCAATGACTTTGTTTTGTAGCTTCACTGAATTAGTTAAATTTTCTTTAATGTTCTACCATTCACGCTCTACTTGCTTTGTTGCCCTCATTTATGCATCTCGATTTGCAACTTAATGGCTTAGTTAATCAATGTTTAGTTTTGTCTGATAATGTTTCTTCACTCTAGATTTATTCTGTCTTTGTTAGACAAATTATGTATATAGCTGAAAGTAGGAGTGATTTACCTTATTACACTTTGAGCATGAATCAGTGTTTAGAGTGTGAATTTAGAATCATTTTGCACTATGACTCCACTCATTGTTTGAATATGTCTATCACTAATCTCACTCGTTTCTGCCGTCGATATTCCAATTCTTATACACAGGTTGTGTTTTACAAGAAATCAAATTTGTATTATACCACATTCGACCGGTGAATGGTTTCGAGGGTAACAAACTCTATGCAGGCAAGTTGGAGATTTGAAATCAAACAGGCAAGTTGTTGTTCACATTTGAAATCAAACGGTCTATATAATTAAGTTAAAAATTTAGTAGAACAAAAACAAACGGTCTTCAAATCAATTATCTTTTTCTTGCAGCTTCTAAGCAATGACAAGTTTGTAAGTGTGGAGCATAGAGTTTTACCAAGTTCGATCGCCTCTTTCTTTTTGCACCATTTACCAAGTTCCAGACTTTATGGACAAATTGAAGGCTCAAGGGTCTGATGTGATGTCATTCCTCAAAGAAAAAAATTCCGGAGAGGTTTCCTAAGCAACTTCATAGTTAGGATGTTTAGTATCTGCAAGTTCAAAAAATTGGATTGTTTACTAATCTAATTATCTTTTAGTATCTTTCGTTGAATGCTTTGTATTATTGTAGACCTTTATTTTTAATCTTAGTTCTATTTTCTTATTTTAATTCAAAATATTAATTTATACATTTTAATATGATTTATATGGAATAATATATATAGTAAATAATTAAATAAAAAAGCAAAATTATCGGTATCGGTCAATATTTGGTCAGAAATTTTAAATATGATCCGTGAGTATGCGTTCAGAAATTTTAATTATGATATGTCGGAAATTGGTCACAAAATCGTCGGGATAATGTAGTCGGAAAGTGGTCAGGAATTAGTCGGGATATGTCATCGGAAAGTGATCGGGAGTTCGTTGAGATATGTCGTCGCAAACTGATCGGGAGTTCGTCGTTATTTGCCGTCGGTAAGTAGTCGGTAGTTCGTCGAAAATTGTGATCAAAGAATGGTCAGTAATTACCCACAGCTTACTGAGGGATTATGCCGTCAAAAATTTCTTACCGCTTTTTGACGAGTTCATTATTTCTGACCATTTCAAACTGACAGCCTTTCGTGGTCAGAAATCGGTGAGGAATGTCCATTCCTGACGGTTTTTTCACCGTTTCGACCGTCATGATATTGCCTTTTTCTTGTAGTGATACTTGTATATTCAAAATGGCTATCCATATGGATTAGAAATTCACAATCCATATGAAAGTTGCACAATCGCCGACGAGCTTACTTTGGGCAGAGGAGTCGGTCTTGACCGGCGAAATATACACATCGCATCAAGCTTACTTAAGTGGAAGAGGAAGCTGTTTTTAACGAAGAACGTGAAGAAATTTATGTGACCATGTAAGATATAAAGTAATTAAAAAAAAAAACTAAACAGAGATGGAGGATAGAGAAGAGTAACATAAATAATAACAAGGTGGATACACAATAACAAAAACAGTAGGGGTTAAATCCATTCAACTTAATATGCTAGATTGAAAGAAATATATAGCAGTACTAAAACTCGTTTAATAACCCTAACCCGTAAGTATGTCGTTTGGGTTATTTCCACCGTTAAACCCAATGGCTGCTTGTCCATTGTCAGCGCCGACGTCTATCGCGTTCTGTATATTGGCACCGGCGTCATCGACACCCTCTGGGACACCGAGGACCTGCATATTATCGACGGCCACAACGCCTGGGTTCCCCGGCTGATATTCCCAATCAGCTAATTCAACCCATCTAGAAAAGGTCCTAGGGATCATATCAAATAAGACATAAGTCTCGAGAGACCAGAAACAAAGATCGCACATGCCTAGACCTTTTACATTTTCGTTCGTCAAATCAAGCCAATAACGATGGACAGCACAAGGGCATGTTGCAATTCGTTCACTGTCGACAGAGTCACGTATGGTTCTGATATATTGGGGGGGGGGGTATAGTGGGGATAACTTACTCCCTGAAACGCTTTGACATGCCTCATAAGGGCCCGAATAGCAATGCGAGACAGATGAGGCAACGTTGAATCAGAAACCAAGTGGGGGCAGATGGAACGGCGGATGACTTCGTAGCAATACAAAGTTGGTTTGATTCCAGCAACAACACATTTTTTTGAGGCGGACAAGCGCGTCAGCTCGTTCTTCTGCGGCCACTCCTTCCGTGTCCATGAAATCCGATATGGCTTTTAGAAACACCGCTGATGGATTGTTGGCAAGTAGACAAGCATGTTGCAAGCGACGTACACCTAGAAAGTTATGATTAATACTGATAAGATCAATCTGGGACATGGTATCCACGTGCTCCGAATCATCTCGAAGAGTTTAGCAGACGGCCTTAATTACGTAGTGCTCACGAACGACTTCGCTAGAGTTTTGACCAAAATCGATCTCCGAATTTCATCAGGCAGATCGAGGAAGCTGGGAGGGGAAGGGACGAAATTAGGGTTATCGTCGGTATTCATGTTACGGATTGTATGTGGAATGGCTGGTTAGGGAAATACGGTTGGCATCACTTATATTTATAGATGATTTTAGGTCGCAACGGTTCATATGCCATTAAACGATGGATAGTGAAGAATAATAAAAAATACATCCATTGTGTACAGTCGTGACAGATAGTTATAAATATATCAAAAAATAAAAACTGATGGATAGTTGAACTGGATTCTAGATCTTATGCTATTAGACAGAGCAAGATACCTGTACATTAGATAATTGTATCAAGCTATTATTATAGATTCTTATGCAAGCTGTTATCAGGAAATCGTTTCCGTCGACAATTGGCGAAAATATGTTCTGACGATTCCCTGTTAGCCCTCTCAAAACCTATACAGTTACACAGAGAGCGGAACTGTTTTTTCATGATAAAAGCTTTACCTAACTAGGAATGTGCTAAAATTCGAACTCAATGTAAACAAGAAATGTAAATTACAATCGGCAACGAAATTACTCTAGTGGAAGAGGACGTTGATTCAACCAGCGGAAAAGTTTCAAGATAGCAAAAGCTCAGACGAAAAGGGACTTCCGGCATCGGCGGAATTGCAGCCGAGAAAAAACAAAGGAATGTGCGGAACTGTTTTTCCATGATGAAAGCTTTACCTAACTAGGAATGTGCTAAAATTCGAGCTCAATGTAAACAAGAAATGTAAATTACAATCTTCCACGAAATTACTCTAGTGGAAGAAGACGATGTTTTAACACTAGCTTCAAGATAGCAAAAGCTCAGAAGAAAAGGGACTTCCGGCATCGGCGGAATGGCAGCCGAGCAAAACACGATCGCCAACGATCTTAATGTAGGGGAAGAGCTTGCAATTTAAATGGAAAATCTAATTTTAATCTAACTAACTAGTGTTATTTAAAACTAACTTTAAAACTAACTAGTTTAGATTGCAAACAATCTCATTTTAGTTGGCATTCTAACTAAGGTTAAATTGGTAATAGTACACTTACAAATCACCTAAAATGATATATAATTGCAAGATGATTTGTAAATGTATAAGATTGCTATTATTTCCTGAAAAATGTATAATGGGTGCAATTAACTCCAAGAAGTATCCTAGTATTGCAAAGTGCCTTTAATGTAAAGAATTTAAGACAAGTGTAATATTAGAGACATAATCTGATATGCCCCTATATCTCCATCAACAATCTGAAATGTCCCTGTTATATTTTTAATGTCGAAATGATAATTTTACCCTTAATGAATGGTTGTAAGGGTTAAATATATTTAAATCGGATAGTGGTTGTTGAAAAACATGGTAGCTCAGTGGTGGGAGCTTCACACGCGTACCGGTGTGCGATGCGCGCCCATGGTTTGAATCCCTTAGGCGTGGTAATACCAGGTTGGTAATACCGGGTAATACTGGTAATACTTACTGGTAATACCAGTACTACTACAAGTGGAAGTAATATTGGTATTACCGGGTAATACTCGGTAATACTGATAATACTACAAGTGGAGGTAATACTAGTAATACCGAATAATACTAGTAATATTGAGACAATTAGGGTGGGGATCGACATCAAGTACATAAAATCAGTGAATTTTCATTTCAAAAAGTTAAAGAGTATTTTCGTCCTTTCGTTAAAGTGACGACATTACAGATTAGTGGAAGATATAGTGGATTAGTTTCTGAAAAATAGGGGCATACGGGACAATGTTTCCTAATATTATGTCGAAATAGAGGGAGTATATAGAGAGACTTATTTTTATAAAGTTTCCCCTTTTTCTCTTTGATATTTCTTAAAATCGATTTTCCAAGCTTCATAATTGCTATCGATGGCGGATCAAAGTTCAAAGCCGTTGCAGTTTTTCGTGAGGCTACTTGACGGAAAATCGATAACCCTATCTTTCTCCTCTCCGTTAGCGTATGGTGACCAGATCAAGCAGCGGATCTTCGAACAGACGAAGATTCCGACGCATCTACAGCGGTTGATATGCGGAGGATATCAGATCTCCGACGGATCCGTGGTTTCTCAGCCTGAAGCCACCGTCAATCTTGTCCTTTCCCTCCGTGGAGGTAAGGGAGGTTTCGGGTCGCTACTTCGTGGTGCGGCGACCAAGGCTGGGCAGAAGAAGACAAACAACTTCGATGCGTGTAGGGATATGAGTGGACGGAGGTTGAGGCATGTTAACGCGGAGAAGAGGCTTGAGGAGTGGAGGGAAGGGGAAGAGGAGAGGAAGCTGGAGAAATTGGCTCATGAGTTTCTGAAGAAGCAGGCGAATAAAGTGAAACAAGGTGTTGGAAATGGAGCGACGCAGAAGTACGTGAACAAGTATAGAGAAGAATCTGATAAGTGCATCGAGGCTGTGGATTTGGCCTTGAAAGAATCTTTTCAGAATGGGAAGAGGAAGGGGAAGATATTTGCAGAATCTGAAAAGTCTAAGCGTTTGAAGATATGGTAAGAAAATCTCTTGATCTTTCCATGGTGTAGGTTACTTTATCAATCTATGCTTGAATGAGATGATTGAAAAGTATGTTCCTTTGAAATGTTAGGAAAAAATTCTTGATTCGTGATCTTAAGTTTAGTGATTGCAAAAGTTTCTTTATTCTGAACCGGCGATCTTCTCGTGAGATTTGTGATTCAGTATGCATTCTGATGATTTAATTTTGTTACTTGGGTTCTTCATATCTTTGTTGTTTGTCTTTGATGAGGTATTTGTTGTTTTTTTTTCCAGGAAGGGAAAGAGAGCAGTTGATGCTAGTGATAGCGATGATAGCAGCGACGAGGAGGATGAGAAATCTGTTGTTCTAAACAATGGTAGCCAAGTTGTTACAGATAAGGATACTGATGAAAGCTCAGGATCGGTTATGGTAGGAGCCCATGATGGTGATTCTTCTGGTAAAGCTTCCACCAGTGGAAGTTCGGAGGAAGAGAAAGGAAATGTAGTGCATCAAAGCTCAAATGTACCTAAGGAAGAGATCACCAGTGTTCAAGAAGAAAAGATGGATGATTCACTTGTCGCTGTTGTTGATGCAATGGTTCAAACTGAAAAGGAGGAGAATTCAAGTTGCGACGCAGAAAATAATCTGGTTGAAGTAGCTTGTGAAACGCTAGTTACTACTAAGAATCAAGGCAATGTTTCTGAAGTAAAGACAGTAGGAGCTGCGGGAGAAACAGAGTCTGTTGATGCAGCAGTTTGTTGCAAACCTGTAGAACCGCTCAACTTTGATGACTTCAATTCATCAAAAGATATGGAGGTATGTAATAGATTCAGTCTTCTCATACGCAACACTTGAATCAAAATGAGATATTTGAATATGATATCATGTCAATAGTGTGTCATGTGTTGCATCAAAATCACTATATTTTTGTATCAGGTAATGGGGATGGAGAGACTAAAGACTGAGCTTCAGTCACGTGGAGTGAAGTGCGGAGGGACATTACAAGAGCGAGCTGCGAGGCTATTCTTGCTTAAAACGACACCACTCGATAAGCTCCCAAAGAAATTGCTGGCCAAGAAATGAAGAATGAGATTCTTCTTTCCTTTTGAAGTTGTCTGTTTTGTTGTACTATTCGACACAACCCACTTGTGTAATATATCAGCTTTACGCTTCAACGGCTACACGCGGTAATCCAACAAGATTAATAACTGGAAGAACTTTTAAGTAATAATAAGTACTGCAACTGCTTGAACATGACATTCGTCTTGAAAATTTCATCTTACTAGATTCACATGGAAAAGAGTGATCTCAAGCCCCTTATTGATCATCTCTTGATGCAGTCAAACCCACATACACTTTGAGCAGAATACAAGATCACTCTTACTCGTCAAGATCTTACATTGATGACAAGTCAAACCCACAGTTTCTGCTTCCATCAAGAGTTTTCCTGCAAGAAACAGCGTTGGGAACATATATTCATTACATTTCCTGAGTAAACAGCAGTCAGACAGCATTTGAAGTTAACATGATAGATGCATCCACTATCACAAGCAAAAATGTTCCTCCTCACAAAATCTCGTAATCATGAACATTCAGGTGATATCCCCCTCAATTTTTACTACAGTAAAAACATAGAAACCGGGCCTCCACGTAGTCTTCTTACATTTTTATTTACTAAATATAGCGAAAACCGATTTCAAAGAGGTTCCATGGTCTAGCGGTTAGGACATTGGACTCTGAATCCAGTAACCCGAGTTTAAGTCTCGGTAGAACCTATTTTTTTTTATTTTTTTTTGGGAACATGGAGAATCTGTTGATTGATTACTATATACAGCTGACATGGGACCAGATGACTGAGTTCAAGGTCCGGATCGTCGCTTCGACCAAGCACAAGAAGCTAGCCAGAGATGGTCTTGAGGCCTTTATTGGGGGTAGTGATGTTTTTGTGGATCTTTAATTGCTATAGTTATCGGAGAGGCCAAGCTTTTCTATCGATTGGGGAGACTTCTCAAGATAATGGAAATCCTTTTAGAGGTAAATTGGAACAAACTTTGTGTCTTTTGCAGGACAATGCAAAACCTTTTACCGGTCTTGATCTGCTTATCCAGTTTTCTGGTTTGATGATAATTAGATTTGTAATTCTAGTTCAGGACAGTGAATTGTATCAAATAGGAGAACAGAGAGATCCTTGCAATTTGTTTACAACACTTCCAAAAAGTTTTGGTCATCAAGCAATCATACTGAATACTTAAGTGGCGCAGCCTATACGTCACAGACTTCTAAGCTCGTTGATTCAAAGAGAATAGCCGAACAAGAAGGATTTTGTACTCGTTGATTCGCTCACGAATGGCCGAGAACAAGAAAAGAGAAGCTTGAAAGCTCTAGGGTTTTTCAATTCAATAATAACGTAATGTTAACACCAGGAGTTAAACTCCTTAAATACAAGCGGATCCTAAGAGGATCACAATCTAAACACCCGAATCCTAGTCCTAGTTGTGATTATCACAACTTAAAAATAAAAGGAAAACTTAATAAAACACCAAAGAGATAAATACGTAAATAAGAAGAAGATATAGATAAAGATGCGCTGCATCAGGTCTCTCCGGGTTGGAAAGGATTCGTCCGCGAATCCGGATCATCATTGTCGCCACGAAATGGAGACAAGTACTTGACATTGAAGACGTCTGCGGTCTTGATGTGCGGAGGAAGACGCAAGCGATATGCATTGTCGTTGATACGAGCTAGAACCTCCACAGGACCGATCTTACGTGAACGGAGCTTGTTATACTCATGGGCCGCCATTCGGTCACGTGTTAAGACCACCCAAACCATATCACCAGGCTGAAAAACGAGCTCTCTGCGCTTGGAATCAGCTCGCGCTTTGTAACCCGCCGCAGACTTCTCAAGATTATCATGCGCTTGAATGTGTGTGTCACGCAAGGCATCAACGAAGTCAACAGCTCGACCATGAGCTCGACGTAGGTCCGGAACAGTCGTAATATCAAGAGGCCCACGAGGCAAGACGCTGTAGACAATCTGAAAAGGACTGAACCCAGAGCTTCGATTTGTGGCATGATTATGTGCAAACTCAGCCTGGCACAAACGACTTTCCCAAGTCCGAATGTTATCGCCCACCAGACAACGAAGCATATTACCAAGGGAGCGATTCGTCACCTCCGTCTGGCCATCGGATTGTGGGTGATATGCTGTACTCATATCCAAACTTGTATGCAACATACGCCACAAAGATCTCCAAAAGTGACTCAAAAAGCGAGTGTCGCGGTCGGACACAATAGAAGTAGGAAGACCATGAAGACGATAGACCTCTTGGAAGAACAGCTGAGCCACGCGGACTGCATCGGTTGTGCGTTTGCATGGCACAAAATGAGCCATCTTTGAGAAGCGGTCTACTACAACAAAGATGGAATCATTCCCTTTCTGTGATCGCGGCAACCCTAGGACAAAGTCCATGCTTAGATCAGTCCATGGCTGCGTCGGAACCGGTAAGGGCAAGTATAACCCTGCGTTTGACGCCCCTCCCTTAGCCAATTGGCAAGCTCGACAGCGCTCGACAAAACGCTCCACGTCCCTGCGCATGGTAGGCCAAAAGTAAGCTGCTGTTACAAGCTGTAAGGTGCGATCTCGCCCTACATGCCCCTCCGTATGCAACTCCTCGATCATTTTAAGACGAAGACTGCAGTCGGGAACACAAAGCTGCAACCCTTTAAAGAGAAACCCATCTTTTAACGAGAAGTCGTCTCGTAAACCTGCCTGGACATCGCGAAGAATAGAGCTGAAGAATGGGTCGCTCGGATAGAGATCAGAAAACGTCGCAAAGCCCGGAACAGAGACATGTAAAGCCGTGAGGAGTGAGTGACGACGGCTCAATGCATCAGCAACACGATTCAGTTTACCCGACTTGTGACGAATGGAGAAAGTAAATTGTTGCAGGAAGGCAATCCACGAGGCGTGGCGAGCTGAAACCTTAACCTGACTATCCAAGTGTTTAAGTGCATCATGATCCGTGAATAAGACAAAATCTCGATGGACTAAATAATGTCTCCAATGCTTGACTGCCTGGATCACGGCATAAAACTCCACATCGTATGTGCTGTATCGGGTCCGTGCACCTCCGAGCTTCTCGCTGAAATACGCGATCGGCCTGGTCTGCTGGCTCAAAACCGCACCGATGCCAAGCTTGGAAGCATCACCGTGAAGCTCAAAAGTCGCATCAAAATCGGGCAAGATAAGAACTGGTGCCGTGGTAAGCTTTTCCTTAATCAGAGAGAAAGCGTCACTTGCTTCCCGTGACCAGACGAACAAAGCATTCTTCATACAATCCGTAATAGGCGCCATAATGGTACTGAAGTGCGCTACAAAGCGTCGGTAAAAGGAGGCAAGACCATGGAACGAGCGTACCTCCGAGACTGTCCGTGGCTCCGGCCATGACCGGATGGCTGCGACCTTACTGTCATCCATCGCTAATCCCGAGGAAGAAACCACATAACCCAAGAAGAGGAATTTGTCCACGCCGAGTTCGCATTTCTGCTTGGCCACAAAGAATTGCTCATGACGAAGAACCAAGAGTATTTGGCGTAAGTGAGAGAGGTGATCAACACAAGAAGAGCTAAAAATCAAGATATCGTCAAAGTATACGACGACAAATTTCCCAATAAAAGGTCGTAATGCCTGATTCATCACACGCATAAACGTACTCGGAGCATTCGATAGTCCAAATGGCATCACCATCCATTCAAAAAGACCCTCGCGAGTCTTGAATGCTGTTTTCCACTCGTCACCAGGACGTATGCGAATTTGGTGGTACCCACTCTTAAGGTCAATCTTGGAAAAGATGGTAGCCTTGCCAATCTGATCCAATAAATCATCTAGTCGAGGGATTGGAAAACGATACCTTACTGTGATTTTGTTTATAGCGCGACTATCGACACACATCCGCCAGGACCCATCTTTTTTTGGAATGAGCAACGCCGGAACAGCACACGGGCTCAAACTCTCTCGGATATGTCCTTTTGCCAGCAACTCCTCCACCTGCCGGCGAAGTTCTTCGTGTTCAGATGGACTCATCCGGTAGTGTGGCCTATTTGGTAATGAAGCGCCGGGCACTAAATCAATATTATGCTGTATATCACGCAGTGGCGGTAGCCCCTGAGGTAGAGACTCCGGGAAGACATCACTGAATTCGGACACCAGCTGGGAGAACTGCGGAGCTGGCACGGCCGTTGGTGAAGCCTTCGAGTTTGCATTCATCAATACGATGGCAAACCCTGTTTCTTCAAATGCATCAGCAAAGCTTGTCGCAGAATAGAAGAGAATACTCGGCGTAGAGATGCCTTTGGTCTGTAAATCGGGTTGGTGACCCGTTGGTGGCGTCACGCGTAAGGCATCGGGATTAGGCAGCAACACTATACGTCTGTTTTCAAAAACAAAGCTGTAGACATTTGTCTTGCCACTGTGGTTAACATCGCGGTCGTACTGCCATGGTCGTCCCAACAGCAAGTGTCCAACGTCCATAGGAACGATGTCACAGAACAACTTATCCTTGTAGTGCAAGCCGATAGAGAAAGAAACCAAGGTACGCTGAGTGATATTGATCTCGGTCCCTTCCTTGAGCCAAGTAAGCTTGTACGGTGTTGGGTGAGACTCCCGCTTCAAGCCCAGCTTACGAACAGCTTCCTCAGAAACCACATTCCGACAACTGCCAGAGTCAATCAAAAACTGACAAACCTTACCTTTTATTGTGCAGGTTGAGTGAAAAATATTAGTACGAAGCCACGGTTCTTCACTAACGACAGGCGCAAGACACACCCGTAACACCAGCAATTGTCCTTTATCACCATCCACCCGATCCTCAGGTAAATCATCCTGGTCATATGGCGCTGCATAAGCCTCGTCATCCCAGACTGTATCATCAATCAAGAGACCACGACGAGTCTTCTTGGGGCAGGCGGTCTGTATATGGCCCTGTTCACCACAAGAAAAACACCGGAGTACATTAGGTCTCGTCGAACGTCGCAATTGTTGCGGTTCTCCATGAGCGTCTTGTGTACGACCTTGTCCTGCGTCGTCAGTCTCACGAGCCGGTGGTGCTGCATCCTGGATTACACCCGAACCGAGACGGTTGCGGCCAGCAGAGTTCCAAGCATTCGTGGATTTGAATTGTTGTTCAAAAGCGAGAGCTCGCCTCCGCGCTTCAGCAATAGACGTAGGATCAAATTGCACCAATGCATTCTGAATTTGAGGGCGGAGACCTCCAACAAAACGAGAGACCAGCTGAATCTCGCTATCAAAGATCTCATTGCGAGTGATGAGCAAGAAGAACTCATCTGCGTATTCATCCACCGTACGCGAGCCCTGTCTCAAATTCTGCAGTTTTGTATACATTGTTCGGTCATAATTCTGAGGTAGAAACGCCTGTTTAAGGTATTTCTGAAGTTTGTCCCACGAGGCAATTTTGGACTTGCCTGTACGAGCTCTTGTTGTTTTAAGTTGCAACCACCAAGAAGCCGCACGTCCTCGAAACTTCGTAGCGACTAATGCAACCTGTCGGTCCACCGGAACTTGCTTAAATTCGAGCAGTTCCTCAACAGCCACTAACCAATCCAACAACTCATCGCCTTTAGTTTCCCCATGAAACTCAGGTAAATCGAGTTTCCAACCTGATTCCCAGCGCCTGTCTTCACGCTCAACGTCACGCCCTCGTTCCTGGAGTCGCCGGTCCCTTCCTCGATCACGAGCGAATGGATTGTCCCGACTGCCCACCGAACTAGCGTCTTCCCCACCGTCATGGTGTCGTTGCTGATTCAGCACGGCTTCCGCCAATTCATTGATAGAATTTGCGATCGTCGCCTGGATGTTTTCTTGCATTGCTAACAGAGTAAGACGAAGCTCAGCCCATTCATTGACTGGTTCATCGTTTTGTCTCTCGTTAACATGTTGGTTGTTACGTCTAGGAGCCATTGTTGTAGGTAAAAAAAAATTTGGACAGGAACGTCAAAGTCTCTGATACCAAAACTGGCGCAGCCTATACGTCACAGACTTCTAAGCTCGTTGATTCAAAGAGAATAGCCGAACAAGAAGGATTTTGTACTCGTTGATTCGCTCACGAATGGCCGAGAACAAGAAAAGAGAAGCTTGAAAGCTCTAGGGTTTTTCAATTCAATAATAACGTAATGTTAACACCAGGAGTTAAACTCCTTAAATACAAGCGGATCCTAAGAGGATCACAATCTAAACACCCGAATCCTAGTCCTAGTTGTGATTATCACAACTTAAAAATAAAAGGAAAACTTAATAAAACACCAAAGAGATAAATACGTAAATAAGAAGAAGATATAGATAAAGATGCGCTGCATCAGTGTTTCGGCTATCCTTTCGGATCAACGACAAAGTTGGTATCAGAGACAAAAACGTTCCTTCACGGTGTCTCAATTTTCAACGATGATGACAAGGATGGCTAAAAACATCACCACCGATGGTTACCATCACCAATATCTTCGTGTAGCTTCTAAGGAAGAGTGGACGGAGCTTCGTAACGAGCTATTTTCGATTCAACAGAAATTCCAAGCGAAAATCTGTGAGTCGATTCATAAATTAGCGGAGACGAAGGCGTATGATAACCACCCCTCACATGTCTACGATTCAGAAGAAGATTTCAAGGATATCATTGACGATAAAACCTTGATGTGCGACGATGCTCGTCAGCAGATCCACGATAAGCCATCAAGTTGTGATCGCGATGTTGGTTCGTTTTTTCTAGGTCAAGGAGATCGTTACACGGTTCTCTACGGTGAACCGATTTTTGACAGCTATGACGATGAATTGATTTGTGATGTTTCCATTCACAACTCATGTGATGCGAAGCCTATTTACTATGATGATCCAATCTTTAATATTAGGGATGATGATGCTATCTTTGATATAGGGGATGATGAAGATCCAAGCTATGACGAATACCAAGAAACAAACATAGATCTCGTCAACTTACAAGGAATAGACGATATAAAAGTTGCACCAACAAGACATGTTCAATTGGTGAACAAAATCAACGAGATAAACGGAGATGCGTATATTTATAAGATAAATCAAGGCACTAGTGGATGTGTTGCGAATCAGCATCGGCAAGTCCACAGCGAGCCGCCAGATCCAGGTCGCTGCAAAATTTTGTTTCTTCAAAGTGAATGTCTCTTCAAGCAGACCTATGTTGGTCATGTCGTCAACATTGGAGTTGGTGGATATCGTGGTCCATGTTTGTTTCTCCAAGGATACGAGATTGATAAACACATCTTTGGTGATCCAACGTTGGATAGTTATGAGGTGGTTGCGAGCACAAGGGGTACTGTTACTCTACATCAATGTAAAATAACAAGATATGGTTTTACTCTGAGCTACAAGACAAAGCAAAAGAATGCATATATCCATCTATGCAGCTTAAAGACAGAGCCAGTGAATTGTGCTTTTGGGGAAAAAGATACAATATTACCTTTCTCTGATCATGTTCGTGATGTCTGTGACACACACGTACGCACCGTTGCTCGTTTTGGAATTTTTTTCTCCTTTGGTATTTTTCATACAAGCAAAAGGTATATGGTGGATTCATGTGTTGAAAATTGCATAATTGTTATGCTATTCTCACGAATGATCACAAATGTGTATATGTCCATCGTATTTGTTGGTTTCTTCATCGACACTTTGGAAGCACTAACGAAGGAAACTTGTGAGGAAAGAAAAGTAATGCAGCTGTTCATAAAGCTCCACATTTCTATGATTCCATCAAATCCATGGTTGTTTCTTCACTACTTGTGTTTCACGGAAGAGATAGTGTGTTTCAAAGAGATTGCTACAACCAAGATACTAGTGAGCCTTTGTTTGCCGCAGAGGCATGTGTTTATGCTTCTTCCATTTGATAAGAGAGTAATGCTGGGATCATTTCACGACATGTGCATGAGTGGTTCCACTTTATCTGACTTGGTAACACATCAGCATTCTCTAACATTGAGGACTTGGATTTCTGTTCATGGAGACGTAATGGACGAAAATGATGCTAGCACACACGCCCAAAGGGTTAACTGCTCCACTAAAACGGTTCAGATTGTTACGCAGATTCCTCTGTTTGTGAAGTCGCCTCTTATTCATCTTTGGGTTCTTCTGCACTCTTTCAGACAATCTGCAGATGTTGTACTCATCTTTCAAGCAGTGGCAAAAATGGAGAATTTCCACAGTCATCAACCATTTACTCTCTTCTTTCATGAAAGTCTTTTTGTGATCAGAGGAAAGCATACTATCAACGTCAAATGGGATTTTTTCACGAGCATAATGGTGTTTTATGTGGTGGTTTTACCAGACATTTACAAGGTGCTAGTAAAGCTTCAACATAGTTTTCATTTTGTTGCTTGTGCTCAGCGTCTGGTGTATCCATTTTTCTCTTTCATTTCATGTGCGCTATCTGGTACAGTGATTCCAAGGTATGTGTGGCCACCGTGGGCACATACAATCTTTCTATCTCCAGCTCACATGTTCACAATGGTGCAGTTGGTGTTCCGTCATGGGATTTCGTTGCAAGATACGTTATCATTTCAAGCTTCTCATGCAAAAAAGGAGGTCACACCATGGCATTTATGTGGGGATTTTGTGTTGTCTGAAAATGAGAACGACGTTAAGGAGCTATTCGATAATCAAAATAGAAACAAGGAGGGTCACTTTTTGGTAAATCTTATTTGTTTGATGCCATTGTATCAAACAGAACCTTGCCGTATGAATAACATGTCTGTTATTCTCTTTCTTCCTTGGTCTGATCTTCTGGAGGTAGAGGGTTCTCACGACATAATCCTTGATGTTGGTGATGTTTTAGAGGATCATATTTCACACGGCCTTCAGATACTTCCTTTGTTTCCCCTTGACATTCTTTCTTTGTTGAAATATAAACATGACTTGGGCGTTAGTGGGTCAGTGTTCGTGGGTTTCATTGCACCATTGGTGGACCTTTCAGACGACGGCATCGTCTTGGAGTTCACAACAGATTACAATGGATATTTTAAGTGGGAAATTGGAATATTTCGTAACCCATTATTGGAATCTACTTGCACATTCACAAGATTTAGTTGTTGGAGCGACTTTGCTTACGAATCAAGCAGGCTGTTATGTGTTGATTCATCTTCTACCAGGATGCCACAACCTAATTCTTATAATGTGTCTTTAGAACCAGATTATAAGTTGTTGGTAACTGTCTTTCAAGGCGTGTCTTGGATGGAGTGTTTTCAATCTCAGCAAGACAGACAAAGCGAGATCACAAATGAAGCGTTAGAGAATATGCTTCGATGTCCAACGAGTGATAATATCCCGAGCTGGGGTGCAATGGGTGCAACGATGAGTCTTACGGAGTTTATTCATCTACAAGCTTCTCAACGGAATTTGAGCTTCAATGTATGTCACCTTGTTTGTGACACTGTTGAGTATTTCCAGCTAGTTCACCGTCATGATAAGAAGAATTTAGAGACTATTATGTTGCAGTACAAGGCCAGAACTGCTGTTCAATGCCATGAAGTTTGTTTTGAGCTCCGTGATCTAGTGTGGTTGGTCATAACAAGGGATCTTATGCCTCAGTTGAATACGTCCGAAGTTTCTCTATTTGCAGACATTGCAATGATATATTCTGCATACAAGAAGATGAGCACAAAATAACACCATTGAGAATACTCTGGTGTATCAATTCAAATGACTTAGGAAGTTCAGCTACCATCGGATTTGGCCACACACAATTTCTTTAACCAAAGGCACTTGTGTCGATTTTACACCAACAACAATGAGATGGATTCGTGGGCGAATCTTTCTCACCCGGAGAGACCTGATGTAGCGCATCCTTTAGTTTTAGGGCTTTTAAGTCGAACACCATGGGCTTTTGTGTTCGACAAGTTATCTTAATTACTTTGGCCTTTTTAATGTTTTAGGGTTCTTTTCATTAGGTCTAGAGTCTTTCGTTTATTATAAATAGGAATGTTATAGAGTCTTTGTAAAGTAGACATTATTTTGATAAATCAATAGAAACTCAAGTTTCGAAAGAGCTTTCTTGTGCAAAGCCCTGAGAGGAGGACTCTCAAACCCTAGCCGTCATCGAATCTCTTCGATTACGTCTAAACCCAAGTTTGTTTGCGAGTTCTCTTGGAGATCCCGTGTTCTCACTTGTTATCTAAGCTTCCGCTCTCTATCAGTGACAAAAACGTTGGTATCAGAGCCGACACTTTGGTTTCTTAATCAAAGTTCGATCCTTGTTATGTTTACCGGATGTGTTTATCCGTTCTCGGACGAAAGTCCTTTTCTTCATTTTAAAGAGATCATTGGCGATCCAATTTTTGATGTTTACAACGACGAAGATTTGATTATTGGAAGTGAAACGTTATTCACCGAAGATCAATCATCAAGTGACGTTGTTGTCATACATCGTACTCAAGTCGTGGTGTTATTCGAAGACGTCCACAATTCCAACCAAAATAATTCAGTAACTTACGGTGTACTTGTGAGAAGAGTGGAACGTCTTGCTCCGTTACAAGGACAAAACGAGATGATGGAAATTACATCTCATTATAATAATAAGCACATGGAGGCAGAGGTTCGATTGGGTGTAACATGTCTCGCAATTGAAGATTGGAAGATTAAAGTAATGAAGGTGCAAGAAAATTATATTCTTTTAACTAAAAGATATAATTGGTGGAAGGTTAGGAAAAAAAGAGAAGAATTTTTGTATGCTAATACCGTACAAAGTTTTGGAATCGAAGACCATGGTTAAGATTCGAGGGCGAATCTTCTCTAACCCAGAGAAAACTGATGCAGCGTGATATTTGAATATCTTTCAAATATCTTAATTCTTTATTTTGTTATTTTAGATAAATATTTTTATTGTTTTAGGGTTTTTGAACTTTCTTATAAATAAGCCGTCTAGGGCTAAAGTTGTATTCAGTTTTTGATGAATTAATAAAAAGAGAGAGTTTTACTCCTTATTCCTTGTTTTCGGTTATTCCTTTGAGGAATCAACGATCTAAGACGACGAGTGTTTCGGCTATCCTTTCGGATCAACGAATCATCGTTTTATCATAGCTTCCGCTACACCATTTGATGATAATTAGATTTGTAATTCTAGTTCAGGACAGTGAATTGTATCAAATAGGAGAACAGAGAGATCCTTGCAATTTGTTTACAACACTTCCAAAAAGTTTTGGTCATCAAGCAATCATACTGAATACTTAAGTAGACTTAAAAGCAATAGAATCACACACACGAATTAACGAGGATCTACTTGAGTGATTGTAACACTATTCAAGGACGAAACACTACTTGTAGGATCGCCTCTTGATGATGATGATTCTCTATCAAGTGGGTAAAAACCAGGTTGTGAGGGTCTTGGTAAAGTGAAAGAACTCGCATTGAGCATTACAACAACATAAGCCATTGTTGGTCTACTCTCTGCATTCTCCTGAACACACAGCAGACCAAGGTGAATGCATTTCATGATCTCATCACTTAGACCTTTTGTTTCAACCAGACTTGGATCCACAATGTTTAACACTTTCCCTTCTCTCCAGCATTTCCACACCTACTCATATAACACAAATTAAGAGCTGAAATTGAATCCCATAAATAAAAAAAATAACTTTAGGGTTTCACTTACGTAGCTAAGAAGGAACAATGAGGTTTCTTCTTCTGGACACCAGTTGTGTTTCTTGCCTGTAATGATCTCAAGGACTAGTACTCCGAAGCTATATACATCGGTTTTCACCGAGAATTGCCCGTTCATTGCATACTCTGGAGCCATGTAACCGCTGCAGCAACCAAATAAATTTTCTGTTTCATTTCTTTCTTTATTTTTTTTCACAGAATTGATCGAACTAAAAGGTGCTTCTTTCTTTTTGTTTTTTTGGGCAGCTTACTAGGTTCCTGAAACTTTGCTTGTATACTTGGTCTGATTTGTTTGGTCTGTATCAAACAACTTAGCCATTCCAAAATCCGCAATTTTCGGATACATTTCATCGTCCAATAGAACATTGCTGGCTTTAAGATCTCTATGAATAATTTTGATACGAGAATCTTCATGGAGATAAAGAAGACCTCGAGCAACACCTGAGATTATCCTCTTACGTGTTCCCCACTCCAAGATCGTTCTCCTGTTATAATCTGAGAAAGAAAACGTACATTAGGGATAGATTAAAGGTGATTGTGTTTAGGTTTTAAGGTACCAAATATGTAATGCTCGAGGCTTGTGTTCTTGAAGAACTCATAGATGAGAAGTCGTTCTTCTCCGTCTAAGCAGAAACCTAAAAGCATAACAAGATTTCGATGTTGAAGTTTCGCGACTAACGAGACTTCGTTTATGAACTCGGTGTCTCCTTGTCCTGATTTCATTGACAATCTTTTCACAGCTATCTCTTCCCCAGAATCAAGAACACCCTGGTTGATCATTGAAACACATGTTAATAGAGATTTAATCATCAAAACAATCAGTGAATGAATGACCTTATAAACTGCACCGAAGCCACCTTCTCCAAGGTGATTGTTAGGAGAGAAGTCATCAGTTGCTCGTCTTAGGGTATCAATGTCCATTTGCAATAACTGCGCACCTTTAAACTTACTGTCTTTGACATCTTTTCCTGATCCAATAAGCAATAAAACCAGAAGGGTGTTTAAAGCTCATCAAAATAAACCTCTAGAAAATAGTTACAACCTAAAGATTTGACTAAAATGAAATCCCACCTTCAAGTCTCTGTTCTTCTTTTCTTCTAACCCTTGTCAATAAGAAGTAAAGACATATTATGATTATTGCAAAACCAACAACAGATCCAACTGTGGCAATAATAATTTTTACTTTGTTGTCTCCTGTCCAAACAAAAAAAGAAACTCTTGGTTTACAACAGAGTACTCTGTTTCTTTGCTTTTTGTTTGGTAAAAATAATAATATGTTTCACCTGGTTTTGCTGATCGAGCAGGGCCATCAGGCTCATACTCGAACTCGAGACGGAAGAATCTCAGGTCACTCTCAATCTGAAAATTACAGCTGGGACAAAACCACCTGATCCCAACTCTTCCTTTCGTTGCGTTACGGAAACCGTGAAGGAGACAGTTGTTGCAATCTTTATGAGACAAATCGGGCGTGCACTGCGCGGTGGCGAAGAATCTGGTGTAAGGTGGAGGACCAGGACCAGGACCATCTCCTTGAGCATACTTTCTCTTAGAGCCACCACTTGCGGCTTGGAGTCTGAGTCGGTTAAGTAACTTGATCTGCAATCTAAGAAACTCGTTTCTGTCTGCAGTAGCGTTGTTTGGGTTCGAAACCTCCATGACAGGGACCATTTTGAGTTTCCCGAAAATGGGTTTGTCCGAGTAACGAAACATACATTTTGGGGAACGTGTGTAAGCTTCTCTATAACCTGGACAGTGGCTTGTGGTTAGATTCTTTGCAGCATCGGAGATACACTTGAGGCAATCTACTCGAGGGACTACTCTGTTGCAGAGTCCGATGGCTTCGACTTGATCTTTATCTGAGTTTGTTCCGATGGAGAGGTTGTAGAAGTTGTAGGTGTTGGAATGGAGAGAATGGATCGAAGAGACTAGACGTTTAAGGTTGTGGAAGAATTGGGAATGGGGGAAGTTGCTATGTTGGGATAAACATAGTGACTCTGAACGAAAATCCCAATTAGAACTGTTTATATCGACAGAGAATTGATGTGTTAAGCTGAGAAATGAGAGGAACAAGAAGAAGAAAAACAAGTGTTGTAGTCGAGACGAAGAACAAGAACCTGTCATGACAAAAGTGGATGTTCTGATTCCGAATGTTTAGTTTCTTCTCGGTTTTTCTTCCTAAAAGGAAAATGGAAAAAAATAATAATAATAGTAAGACTAATCCTCCAGCTGTCATTTTCATGCAAGACCAACCTAAGGGGGTCTAGGATAACTACATTTGACGTGACATGTATAAAACAAAGTTTGATACTGACTAGAAAATGAACGTTAACCATGCATTGAATAGATATTGTAGACATTGAACGGAATACACACGTTGGATTGGATTAGCAGCCACTTCTTACGAACCTTTTCTCTTTCTTTATCATTTGCTTGTCGTTTCTCTAACATCGATTGCAACCTCCTCACCATTGACTATGAAAAGTCTCGTTAGAGAGAGAGAGTCTAAATTTGTGATGTATCCTATCTTACTAAGCAGATTAACCACAAGCCTAACAACTCTTATACATACTACTACTACAGATACCAAAAACTTTTGGTCATCAATTGAACTCAGTGATTGTAACACTATTTAACGTCATTTGTTGGTGCAATACTATTCAATTGTTGGTCATCAACTCTCCATCTCCTTGGTTAAACTATCACTGAAACATTACATCAACATAAGTCATCTTTGGTCTACTCACTGCTTTCTCCTGAGCACATAACAAACCAATGTGAATGCATTTCATAATTTCATCACTAACTTTTTGTTTCAACCAGACTTGGATTCAAAATGTTTAACTCTTTCCCTTATCTCCAGATTTTATATACATGTACTTATATTAACCAAAATAAGAGTTAAAAATTAAGTCTCAGTCCAGAAATAGAATCTCGAAGTCGCTCTAAAGTCAGAAACTCTGTTTTTTTTGCCACTCATTTACATATCTTTGTTCTTCCATGTTGAATCTTGGTGATTGATAATCATACTTCCTACTAGCTTAAACCTTAGTTTGTAAAGATAAGAAGTTAGCCATAATGAAAGGATGGTTTAATCCGGTTAAGAGCCAATGTTATTCTTATCTAGGATTGGTTTAAGCTGGTTTAGGTTCACTTGTGTTTAATCCCAATATATAAGGGACTTATGTGATCATTCTCTCTCACGGTTGATCATTGTTTAGAGAGAGTTTGATGTACTTGTAATCCAGGTGAAATAGTGGATTGCTTGCTGAGTGTCAGGCCCAGACGTAGGGACTCATTCCGAGTCTTGAACTGGTTAAACCGTGTGTGTTCATCTTCTTCCTTCTCTCGCATACTCTGTTTTCTTCTTCCTCAAGTTCTGTTATTCTTCTTTCTCGAGAGATACGATTTCTTGACAAACAAGAAAGTACAATTGAGAGAGATTGACTTCTCTGATATTGGATACGAGTTTGATAATCAGACCCACGGTTATTGCTCATGAGTGATCCAATGCCGAAGATCGAGATCGCTTGTTTCGACAGTAAAGGCGACTTCTCGATGTGGAAGAAAAGAATGATGGCACATCTCTCGATTTTTGGATTGAAAGATGCACTGGTGGAAACTCCATCGACTCCAACTACGGAGGTAGCAAAGAAGAAAGGCGAGGATGAAGACGACTTCAAAGAACGCGTACAGAAGCTTGATACATAAAGACTGGAAAAGGCTGAGAAGGAGATGAACATGATCATACTGAATTATGGAGATCATGTTCTTCGCAAACTTGAGGAATACACTACAGCGGCAACAATCTGGTCAGCTTTGGAAATGTTATACAACTCGAAGATTCTTCCAAATCGTATTCACATGCAACATAAGTTCTACACTTTCAAAATGGTGGAATCAAAGACCATTGATGAGAACATAGATGACTTCCTGAAACTTGTATCTGGCCTAAGTAGTGTAAAGGTCACTGTCTCAGAAGAGGTTCAAGCGATTTTGCTATTGAGTTCTCTACCATCATCTTACAATCAACTAAAAGAAACTCTGAAGTATGGTAGAGATACTCTGTCTATTGAAGATGTTACCATACTGCAAAATCAAAAGAGATTGAACTGAAAGAGGCAAAAGAAATAGCAGGAACGAGTAAATCATGTGATGCATATGTAGCTCGTGGTAGATATGAGAAAAGAGAAATGAACTACAAGAAGGGAAAGAGCAGATCAAGATCCGGGACAAGATCAAAGCTAACTTGCTGGTACTGCAAGAAGGAGGGGCATATCAAAAAGGACTGCTATGCTCGTAAGCGAAAGACTAATGAAGAAGATGAAGCCGAAGCAGCTGTAATCATAGACATGCTGCATGAATGTGATGCTTTATCTGTAATAGAAAGATGGCATCAAGACAAATGGGTCATAGACTCAGGATGCTCCTACCATATGACTTCAAGACGTGACTGGTTCAACACATTTGAAGAACTCACCACTGGTAAGGTATTACTTGGTGATGACTATTCTGTTGATGTGCAGGGAATAGGATCAGTGAACATAAATGCATATGGTGGATCTGTTAAAACATTAACCAATGTAAGGCACATTCCTAAACTTAAAAGGAACCTAATCTCCACAGGAACTCTGGATAGATTAGGCTTTGACTATGCTGGTGGTAAGGGTAGAACTAGGTTCTACAAAGATGGTAAGCTAGCTCTACAGGGCACACTAGCAGGAACTCTGTATCTTCTAGATGGTGAAACTGTAATTGGACAGGATAATAGCAGTATAGCTAAGAAATCATCTAAAGATGAAACCCTTCTGTGGCACATACGTTTAGGGCATATGAGTATCAAAAATTTGCAGATTCTAGCAAGCAAAGGAATCATTGACAAGAGGAGGATTGAAAGTCTGGAGTTCTGTGAAAATTGTATAATGGGGAAAAACAAGAAGCTCAGTTTCAACATTGGTAAACATGACTCTAAGGAAGCATTAAAGTACATCCATGCTGACTTATGGGGGTCTCAGAACACAACTCCCATTCTGTCTCAGAAGCAATACTTCCTGTCAACTATTGATGACTATACAAGGAAGATATGGGTCTATTTTCTGACTACAAAAAGTGAAGCTTTTGATAGATTCTGTGAATGGAAGAAGTTGGTTGAAAATCAAGTCTGTAAGAAAGTGAAATCTCTGAGAACAGACAATGGCTTAGAATTCTGCAACAAAGAATTTGATGGATTCTGTAAACAACATGGAATTGAAAGACACATAACTTGTGCTTACACACCTCAACAAAATGGAGTTGCTGAGCGTATGAACAGAACAATAATGGAGAAGATGAGGTGTATTTTTGATGAATCTGGCCTAGATGAATCATTCTGGGCAGAGGCTGTATCTACAACTGTTTATCAAATCAATAGGACTCCTTCCTCAGACATTGACAACAACATTCGTGAACAACTCTGGTTAGGAAAGAAACCAGGATACAAGCAAATGAGAAGATTTGGCTCAGTTGTGTATGTTCATATAGATCAAGGCAAACTGAAGCCAAGAGCTCTAAAAGGAATCTTCATTGGCTATCCACCTGGTGTAAAAGGTTTCAAGGTATGGATTCTAGATGAAGAAACATGTGTCATCAGTCGAAATGCAGTGTTTGTAGAAGACAAAGTCTTCAAGGATCTGAAAGATGGTAAAGAAGAACATGAAACTGCAAGGAATGAGACTGAAGGAAAGGTCACTCTGGAAACTGCAGAACTATTAAAGAAGAAGAAATCATAAACTCAAGAAGCAGATAACTCTGTCACAATATCTACACAAGACAGTGATACAGAGTCTGATCATGGTATATATACTGAAACCGCAGAAAGTCAAGTATCAGATCCTAGCAGTCATCATATTGCAAGAGACAGAGAAAGAAGAGAAGTAATCCTGCCAAGAAGGTTTGAAGATTATGACTTATCTGCGTTTGCCTTAATAGCTACAACATAAGTGACTATAGAAGATCCCAAAGACTACACATAAGCAATCAGAAGCAAAGACAAGTTATGGGTTGAAATAATGAATGAAGAAATGGATTCTCTGCACAAAAACATAACATGGAAACTGGTAAGGAAGCCTGAGAACAGGAAGATTATAGGCTGTAAATGGGTCTACATATTGAAACCAGGAATTCCAGGCATAGAGAAGCCAAGGTACAAAGAAAGACTAGTAGCAAAAGTCTACTCACAGAGGGAAAGTATAGACTACCAAGATGTTTTCTCCCCAGTAGTAAAACATGTGTCAATAAGGTTTCTTCTCTCAGTAACTGCTAACCTGGATCTTGAGTTAGAACAGTTAGATGTGAAAACTGCTTTTCTACATGGAGTAGTTGAAGAAGAGCTGTACATGGAACAACCAGAAGGACATCAAGTCAAAGGCAAAGAGAAGTATGTGTGTAAGCTAGAGAAAGATTTATATGGTTTAAAGCAAGCATCTAGACAATGGAATATGTGCTTTGATCAGTTTGTGCAAAGTCATGGCTTTGTGAAAAGCGAGTATGATCACTGTGTGTATCAAGAAGCTGAGTTAAGGAGGTTATGTCTATCTACTACTCTATGTGGATGACATGTTGGTTGCTTCTAAAGACATTACAGATATAAATCAAGCCAAGAAGCTCCTAAGTAGCATGTTTGAGATGAAATATTTAGGTCCGGCTAGAAGGATTCTAGGAATGGATATACAAAGAGACCGTGAAGGTGAAGTACTTACTCTGTCACAATCCGACTACATCAGGAAGGTTCTACAAGTGTTCAACATGGAAGACTCAAAAGCGGTTGCAACACCAATAGGAGCTCAATTTAAATTGTCTGCACTAAAGGAAAAAGAAGAAGAAATAGTGTTAGATGATATACCTTACTCAAATGCCATTGGTAGTATCATGTATGCTATGGTAGGAACAAGATGTGACTTAGCTTATGCAGTGGGGTTGGTAAGTAGGTACATGAGAAAGCCTGGTCTAATGCATTGGAATGCAGTAAAGTGGGTCTTAAGATATCTAAAGGGATCACATGACATTAAGCTAGTGTTTAAGAAGAAGGATAAGTTCATAGTAGAAGGTTACTGTGACTCAGATTTCAGCTCAGACCTGGACAAGAGGAGGTCAATCACTGGCTATGTATTTACTGCAGGTGGAAACACAATCAGTTGGAAATATGGTCTTCAACATGTGGTTGCATTATCAACAACCGAAGCTGAATATATGGCACTTGTGGAAGCAGTTAAAGAAGGGATTTGGCTAAAAGGATTAGCTGAAGAGTTTGGGTTCAAGCAAGAGTCTATTGATATTTGGTGTGACTCGCAAAGTGCCCTCTGTCTTGCAAAGAACAATGTTCACCATGAAAGAACAAAGCACATCAGTAGGAAGATGAATTTTATCAGAGACTTCATAACACAAGGTGATGTGAAAGTTTTGAAGATAGCTACTGAGAAGAACCCTGCAGATATGTTGACTAAGGTTCTCCCAGTCAACAAGTTTGAGCAAGCTTTAAGCTTCCTCGGAGTCGTTGAACACTAAGGTGTTTCAACGTGCCTCACATTGCATAAGTACACAAGTGATATTAGAGGTAAGCGTGATTATCATCAAGATGGAGTTTGTTGAATCTTGGTGATTGATAATCATACTTCCTATTAGTTTAAACCTTAGTTTGTAAAGATAAGAAGTTGGCCATAATGAAAGGATGGTTTAATCCGGTTAAGAGCCAAAGCTATTCTTATCTAGGATTGGTTTAAGCTGGTTTAGGTTCACTTGTGTTTAATCCCAATATATAACGGACTTATGTGATCATTCTCTCTCATGGTTGATCATTGTTTAGAGAGAGTTTGATATACTTGTAATCCATGTGAAATAGTGGATTGCTTGCTGAGTGTCAGGCCTAGGCGTAGGAACTCATTCCGAGTCTTGAACTGGTTAAACCGTGTGTGTTCATCTTCATCCTTCTCTCGCATACTCTGTTTTCTTCTTCCTCAAGTTCTGTTATTCTTCTTTCTCGAGAGATACGATTTCTTGACAAACAAGAAAGTACAATTGAGAGAGATTGACTTCTCTGATATTGGATACGAGTTTGAGCTAAATCGTAACATTCGGGAGACCAATTGCATACTTTGGAGCCATGTAACTGCTGCAACCACCAAATAATTTTCGATTTACTTTTCTTTTCTTTGCAGAATTGATAGAACTAAAAGAGTACTTTTTCTTTTTTTTGGCAGCTTACTAGGTTCCAGCAAATTTACTTGTAAACGTGGTCTGAATTATTTGGTCTGTATCAAACAACTTAGCCAGTTCGAAATTTGCAATTTTCGGATACATTGTGATGCAATATCAAGGTCTTCAATACATGTGTTTAATATGAGAATCCCAGCCTCATAACTTCATAAAATATTCAAGGATTCTCATTCAATGACAATGGCTAAATTGGTTGCTAGAAGACTAATTTTTGAATTAGCTAATTTTTCTCCTTTTTATTTAAATGTAAATCATTTCTTTTAATGTCTTTTATTATAAAGATCACCTTGTAAGAGCTATAAAAAGCTCAATTGTTCTATTGTAAATAATATAGAATTTTTGAAAAAATAAATGAGATTTCTCTAAAGCTTAGGCTTTGTTTTGGATCTATGTCCTTTGTGTGGATTCACTAAGGTCTAGATTTGTGATCTTATCAGAAAGGCTTTCACACCTTTGAGTGGCGATCTTCAATCCACCATCACTCCATCTAACCATCCATTGAGAAGCCTTGAGGGCGCCTTCGGCCAGCAAGCTTTTCCTATTCGACCACCGACCATCGTCCATCGACCATCGACCACGGATCAATCAGAGAGCGTCTCCGACCAGCTGGGCGACCCAAACAACTATCCACCTCCTATCTTACATCATTTGGTATCAGAGCCGAATGTCCTATCATCTATCTTTTTTTAGTTGTTTTTTTTTTTTATTTTAATATCGAAAACCAACAAAAAAACATTTTCAGCTTTTATTCTTTTTTATATTTTTTAAAAAAATCATAAAATAGTTTTTCTTATTTTTCTAAATTTTTATTTGTTTCTCTTTAAGAAAAAAAATCTGTTTTCATTTAAAAAAATATAAAAAAACAAAAAAACTCGTTTCTCCTTTTTATTTGAAAAAAAAATATTGTCCTCATTTTAATTATTTCAAAAAATCATTTCTACTTTGTTTCTCTTAAAAAAAATCTGTTTTCATTTTGTTTTAAAAAAAAACTTTTTTTGTTTTAAATAAAAATACAAAAATAAAATTTTCAAGATGAAACGGTCGGTTTTGAGGACAAAACCATTTGAAGAGTGAGAGAATGATGCAATATCAAGGTCTTCAATACATGTGTTTATTATGAGAATCTCAGCCTCATAACTTCATAAAATATTCAAGGATTCTCATTCAATGGCAATTGCTAAATTGGTGGCTAGAAGACTAATTTTTGATTTAACTAATTTTTCTCTTTTTTATTTAAATGTAAATCATTTCTTTTAATGTTTTTTATTGTAAAGATCACCTTGTAAGAACTATAAAAAACTCAGTTGTTCTATTGTAAATAATATAGAATTTTTGGAAAAATAAAAGAGATTTCTCTAAAGCTTATGCTTTGTTTTGAATCTATGTCCTTTGTGTGGATTCACTAAGGTCTAGATTTGTGATCTTATCAGAAAGGCTTTCACACCTTTGCGTGGCGATCTTCAATCCACCATCACTCCATCTAACCATCCATTGAGAAGCCTTGAGAGCGCATTCGGCCAGCAAGCTTTTCTCATTCGACCACCGACCATCGTCCATCGATCATCGACCACGGATCAATCAAAAAGCGTCTCCAACCAGCTGGGCGACCCAAACAACTATCCACCTCCCATCTTACATCACATTGCATCGTCCAATAGAACTTCGCTTGCTTTAAGATCTTTACGAAATTATTTTAAACGAGAATATTCATGGAGATAAAGAAGACCTTGAGCAACACCTGAGACTATCCTCTTACGTGTTTCCCACTCTTACGTCGTTCTCCTATTTTAATCTGAGAAAGAAAACGATTTGGTTCATATCTATATAAATGTAGTGGATCAAATGACACCAAATTTGAAATGGTCGAGGCTTGTGTTCATGAAGAGCTCATAGCTGAGTAGTCGTTCTTGTCCATCAAGACAGAAACATAAAAGCCTAACAAGATTTTGATGTTGAAGTTCTACAACTAATGAGAATTTGTTTATGAACTCATTGTCTCCTTTTCCTTATCTCACTGAGAATCATTTCACAGCTATATCTTCTCCAGAATCAACAACACCCAAATGATCATCAAGACACATTTATGGGATGTATTCATCAAAAAGTGTAGTTAAGATAATAACACCAGAAACCATCAATCTTATTACTTTTTAGACCGCACTGAAGCTACTTTTGACAAACTGGTTTTCAACCCTTTTTTTTTTTTTTCTTTTTTTTCCTCAATTCAATGTTTCTTGTAGAGTTTTAGTCTTCTATCGAGTCTTTAAAACTTTTAGATTGATTTGGAAAAATGAGCCATTTTAAGTACAAACGAGCATATGAAAATGCAAGATCGCACAGAGACGTTACAAGTTTGGCTTAAAATCAACGTATCCTACTAAATTTAAATCATACTCTCGGCTTCAAGTATAATTAATAACACAGAAATTGCAAGTTCAATTTTGATATGCTCACTAAATAATGTTATGAGAGTCGGAACTCGCACTGTCAAAATTTGTAGAGCAAACTTTTAGGGAAAAGAAATTTCGAAGATAAACACACCGAAATAGTAAACCCGGAAGATATTTTATTGATAAGAGATCGGAAAAGAGTACAAAGAACGGAAAAGAGAATACAAAGAACGGAAAAGCTTAAGAAAATCGCTAAGTTCTTAAGTCTAGATGCTAGAGTTTTTTGCTATATCGAAATCGTATGACTTCCATCTTCTTATATAGCTGCGGCAAGTCGGCTTCGAGGATATTTTCCGCAAGTTTTGCGGAAATCTTCCTGTTGTTATCTCCTTCCCTTTTCCATTAAGATTTACATTTTTTATCTCGGATTTTCCTCTTTAGCTCGGAGATATCTTCTTCTTTACTTCTTCGAGTTTATCTCCTTTCTTTGACAATCATCTTTCCGCGGTTTGGCCTATTTGTCGGATGTGCCGAGAACGGATGATCCGAGTCAATTTGCATACAAATTTACTTATTCGGCCCAAAGTTTTGGGTATTCAAATTTTGTATCTTTGGGCCTAAGTTCTTATTTCCTTTAACTTGGTCCGTTAGCTCAATTTATCGGCCAAGAAGGTATAAGCCGATGTTTGCGAAGTTGGATTGCGGCAAGTTGTGTGTATCGGAAAATGTTTGATTATCCGTTCGGAAAGTTCAGAGAAGCAAAGTCCAGCTTGGAAGTTTACAAGAGATTCATTCAGCTCGGAATTTTCGAAGGGGTAAATCATGATTGGAAAATGAGAAGGGAAGGGTTCGGATCCGAGCCGGTTTAGTTTGAGCTAGGTGCAACCAGCTCGGATCCGAGCCGGTTCAGCTCGGACCCGAGCTGGTTTATCTCGGTCTGAGCTGATTCAGCTCGGTGTTTCCGAGCTGGTTTGGCTCGGTTCCAAACTGATTGAGCTCGATCTTTGTCCGTTTGGATATTTCGTTGATCCGTAATCCCTGTCGAAAGCTGTGTTTGTCCGACTGGTCCGCTGTATATGAAATGTCGTCTGTTTCGTATGAAATGTATCCGTTGAATCCATTTGTTCAAGTTGTTCAAGCGAAACTTCGTATAACTTGGTTATTTATACGAAACTTTGTTTGTCTGAAGCGGACATTTGTCTGTGTCCGATTGTCCGATCTTGTTTTCGGCTACTGTTTTCGCCGAGGGGTTTTTTTGCCCGACAGTTAGCCCCCGGCTCGTCAGACTCGAATGCGATGGTGGCGAGGTTATTTTGTATTCGAGGTGAAAACAATTGTCCGAAAGAACTTCAATCAATCAATTTTCGTGTTATTGTCCTTGCGACAACAGACAGTCCGAAACATCGTATTTTGGCCGCAATTGATTTTTCTATGCACAGTCAATCTGACACCATGCCTAATCATGATCCGATCTATCATGATTTTCTCGGGCATGCTTGTGACAAAATTATTCAAGTATAATCATTTCGAAGTTCCATGCCTTGGTGAAACCTATAAGTATTCACCCCTTCATACTTCATTTTTCATTCCTCTATCCAAAGGAAATAACCCAAAGGTAACTTTTCCCTCTAACTCCTTCTTAGTTTTTGTGAGTTTTGTCAAGGTTCCCTGCTCTGTTCTTGTGAGTTTAGAAGCTTTTGATATTTTCCAAGTTTGAACTTTATGTTTGACGGCATTCTTGGTAAAGATGGTGGATCGTCCGCCGAACCGTGGTCACGATAATTTTTCTTCCGAAGGAGAGTCTTTCGGGGTTTGGCATTCCACCAGGTCTCGTGCTAGTCGACCTCATCCCTCGGCCACATCAGATGCCGCGTTTCCGGGATATGAACAAGACCTAGGTGTTACGATTAAAGATGAGTTTGGGGACGTTCACGTTAGTCGGGAGGAATTCTTGCGTTATTAGGGTCTCCCTCCAAATGAGCCAAAGAAGACCCGTCCGAGGAAAAAGAAGGTGACCCCGACCTGTTGGTTTGACATTGTCTTCGGCTCGCGAAGCTTCTGCGTGATTTCAAAATTCCCGAGAACGTGACGTTCAGGATGCCATCTCCCAGCGACCGAGTCGATTCTCTGCCGAAGGGGTACTTCTCGGTGTATGAATGTTTCATCGAATCGTGCTTTCTTTGGTTTCCGATTCATGAACTCATCGTCCGTTATCTTCGACGTCACGGATTGGCTCTCAAGCAAATTACTCCTCAAAGCCTGAGGCATTTGATAGGCATATTGGTCCACAGTTTTGAATGTGAAGTCGATCTTCGAGTGTTACACATTCGGAACATGTTGCACGTGGTTCCGATAAAGCGCGGCCCCGAGCACTACCTCAGGCCCTATCAATATCGGGTGGTTGTCTCGGATTTCAAAAAGTCACGATCGCCAATGGAGGCACCACTTCTTCTATGTTGTGATTGACGAGGCGTCTGTTGGAGATTCTTGTATTCCATTGATGATATCGAAATGGGGAGAGCTTAGTAGCGGACTTAGTTGTTTTCTTCGTTTAAACTTGTATTTTGCCGATCTTCTAAAAAAATTTCTTTTAAAATTTCAGCGAGAGATATTTGCTTGACGTGTCTGCCGCACTTGGTTGCTCTCATCTGGGCGCTTCAGGACGGGAATACGAATTGGAATCAGCACTTTACGTTTAAACGTGTTATCCGTGCTAGTCAGATGGACGTGATTCGTCAAGTGGCGAGGACCGACGGGAAAGCAGATGATGATGATGAGCGACCGGATGACGTGGTTATCCAAGATGATGGTTCAATCTCTCCGTGGCTCGCGGATGGGGTTGAACTTCCCGAGTTGAATTTTCATGGATTTTATGATTGGATCGGTCAAGATCCTATACTGCGTGAAGGCATTCCTGGAGCTTGTACCGATGCCGATAATGGTGAAGGAATGAATGTTCCGCAAGTTTCTCTGCCGGAATCATTGGATCAGGTTGTTGCGCCCGAATCCAGTCGAAGGTCCAAGAAGATACATGGAAAAGATTTTGAGGTTCCGCAACCTGATTTTGATCCGATCCACTTTGGTCGTGATGACAGTGGTTTTATGTACACCAATGCTGCCGAGGTCGCTAGCTTTTGTGCGGATGTTCGTCATCCCGGAGATCTCCCAACACAATACAAGGATATGATTTGCGGTGACTCCCTCGTTAGTGCTGGGCAGGATATGTTAAGGGTTAGTTTCTTCACTTTGCTGTAAGGCACGCGATCTTATCTTGCTACTTTGTTAATTTTTTCGAACTCGTTTCAGGCGTGGGATTCGGTTAATCGCCATGCTGCTGAATCCGATAGGAAGATTCGAGGAATTCGGGATCGTTTCGTGAGGCATTCTGTTGACAACGCGTGCTTGGTGGAGTCTATTGCTGCTATGATAGCTTCCATCGAGGGTGGAAGAAATGAGTTTGAGGCGGCGAGACTTTCCCTCGATGCCGAGATGAATGCGGCTCTTACTGAAGTTGAGGCTTTGAGAACTCAACTCGCCGAAAGGGAGACTTCCCGTGAGATGTCTCTTCGGGACGCGGCTGAAAGAGGGAAAAGAGGGATGCTGAAGAAAATCGCATCTCGATTTTCCAAGTTTCGAAAAATCTTCTCGAAATTGCCTTCGGCCATAGAGAGGCAAAGTCAGTTTGTCACAGCGAGGAGCAATCTGGATTTGATCGCCGGTTTGAGATCCGGGGATCCTTTTTTGTTTGAGTCCAAAGAAGCGGATATAATGTCGAGAGCCCATCCAGGTGAGGAAGATGTCTCTGAATACAATCGGTTGATTGCCGAAGCTAAGGGTTGTGTTGATCCGTCTTTGTTTCAAGGCAGCGTTGCCTGTTCATCCCGAGGAGATGTCTGGTTTTAAGAGTGCGGATCTGAAGCTTGTTTGCTGTTTGATAACTTTCTTAAAATGGTTGGTCGTCGTATTAGCTTATCTTTGAATATGCGGAAGGTTTCAATGCTTTTAGTTCTTTTCTATATCTCGAAGTGAAATGTCTTTAAATGTGTTATGTTTGACTTAGTTTTTTTCTGAAAGAGCTCGGAACCTGTTTTATGAAATAAAAAGTATTGACTTGAAAACGCCGTGATTGATCCGGGAGGTTCGAGCTAGTTTAGTTTCGGAAATCCGAGCTGTTTGAGCTTGGTATGAGTTGATTCAGCTCCGAGATTCTGAGCTGGTTTGGCTCGGGAATTTGCAAGATGTGCCCTTCATAATGTTCTGACCGGTGTTCTTGGAAGCGTCCCACCGGGTTTCGAAATTGAGTCTGAGAAAAGACAAAACGTTTTTCTCTTGCGGATTTATAATGATTTGACCAGTGTGATCGGAAGCGTTTTACTGGGTTTCAAAATGATTGGACCAGTGTGCTCGGAAGCTTCTTACTGGGTTTCGAGTCCGAGAAATAACAATACGTTTTTATCTTGCGGACTTATAATGACTAGACCAGTGTGCTCGGAAGCGTTTTACTAGGTTTCGAGTCCGAGAAATAACAATACGTTTTTCTCTAGCGGACTTATAATGACTAGACCAGTGTGCTTGGAAGCGTATTACTGGGTTTTGCAATGATTAGAACAGTGTGCTCGGAAGCGTCTTATTGGGTTTCGAGGAGTTTTACGGTTGAATTCAGTATTAGTGCGGGGGTCTGCCTTCTTACATTCCCAAGTCGGTCGTGTACTCAATAATGACGTTGTCGAGACCAGTGTGTTGTATTTTACTGGGTTTGGATTTTCGATACCGATTTTCTGCGAAACTCTCGCCTCGCATATTTCGTTCACTGAAAATAAGCCGGTATCCGCAGGACCACCTTTCAAAGATACCGAACCAAGATATACTTGGTTAAAACGTCATTTTACCAGTGTTCTGAGTAGCGTCATACTGATTTTTTGGGGTCTATTATCGTCTCCAATACTGGTGCGGCAGATTTGAAGACCTGTCAACAACCCGTATTCGGGATCTTACGTCGACCTCTCGACCTATGTTCCCTTCGCCGATAATAAACATACCTTGGCGGTATCTAAAATTTATATAGCGCGCTTTTATCCGTTTGTTGGACGCATAGAACCTCAATCCATATAGGACGTGTTGGCTAATATCCGTAAAGGATGTATGAGTTTGTCCGCCGCGGCTGTCAGCAGACAAGATAAGCTATTCCTAACAACTATGCATGCGGCGTAATAGTAGGCGAATTCTGAACTACAAAGCTTATATACTAATTTCAATCTAAGAGATATAAACTAAATGAAAAGGAGAAAAAGAGTTTATTTTCGTTACTGGATAACTTCAAGAGTATGGTCGGAGAGTTGAACTTTTGCGGACGCGCCGTGTTTCCAGCTAAGATCTGTTGTCCGAGTTGTGTGGAATTTCCGCGGAGAGTGTTCAGCTCGGAGTTTCCGCGGAAAGTGGCCAGCTTGGGATTTACACGGAGAATGGTTAGCTTGGAATTTCCGCGGAGAATGGTCAGCTCGGAATTTCCGCGGAGGGTTGTCAGCTCGAGATTTCCGGGCTGGCCGGTTTGACTAGCTCGGACTTTCCTAGCTGATCCGCTGAAAAGTTCCTAGCTGATTTGCTCGGACTTTCCTAGCTGATTTTCTGGAAAGTTCCTATCTGATTTTCTTGGACTTTCCTAGCCGATTTGCTAGAAAGTTCCTAGCTGATTTGCTCGGACTTTTCTAGCTGGTTTGCTAGAATGTTCCTAGCTGATTTGCTCGGACTCTCCTGGCTGTTTTGCTAGAAAGTTCCAAGCTGATTATCTCGGAAGTTCTGAGCTGATTTGTTTGATTAGCTCGGACTTTCCTAGCTGATTTGCTAGAAAGTTCCTAGCTGATTTGCTTAGAATTTTTGAGATGGTTCTTTTGAGGTTTCTGAGTAGTTTTGTTGGACAAGTTTTGAGTTCGAGAATTGTTTTAAAAATTTCTGAATTCCGATGTGGAAGTATAGATATATACGGACCCACTCCCCCCCCCCTTTTGAGAGGGGGGACAGCTGAACCGATCAAAAGACTGGCTGACTACGTACCCCTTTCGGGGATCAAGCCGTCCCGTAGTTCAAAAGTATTCGTAACGGTCTTTTTTTTGACGTTTCGAAGTCTTCAATAGCGGAATCTTCTCAGATGCATTGCGTTCCATCCTTTAACTATCCTGGTGTTGTTCATGGTTTCGAGTTCGTACACTTTGGGGTGGATCTCTCTTGTGATCATATAAGGTCCTTCCCAATCCGATCCGGTATTTTGAAGCGCCGGGTTTCGCCAGACTCTTCTTAGGACAAGGTCTCCCGCGGAAAAAGGTTGAGCATGATGGTCCATTTGGCGATGTGGATAGCTTCTCTCTGCTGCACTCATCCGATGGCTTGATTCGTTGTTTCGGAAACTGCCAGGGATCCACTGCTCTTAATTTCCCCAGATTGTCTTGATCCCGGAAGGGGTATGGAACTTGATGTATAGATGATAAGTTGACGGAACGGCCTTCATGGATTTTATCCATGGGATCCCTAGAATTGCTCCGTAGATCGTTGAGCGATCTACCACCAAAAACTCAACGACTTTTAAGATTCCCCCGCGAGTATTAGCAGCTCGATCTTTCCAAAGGTGGCTATCCTCTTCAGAGTTTATGTCCATCCTCTTCAGAGTTTCGCAGAAGATTACGTTCACGAAGCTTTCGGTGTCGATGAGTATGTTTGGCACGTGACGATTCCGGATGATCAACTCCACGACTAGAGGTTCGTTGTCTGGACGATTAGTCTTTGAGATCCACACATCGTCGAATGTTATCCCGTGATCCGTGCGTCGATTCTGCATGCTTTGCCTAGCGTTTCTTCTTGGTGCGATTTCTCCCCATGGTCGCCGAGGATAAGGATCAGCCGACGATCTTGATCTTGGGTGATGTTGCGGCCTTTCCACGATCATATTTACCCTTTGACGGCCGTTTACTTTAGGATCTTCATCGCTTCGTTTTCGTTTGTTATTGCCTGTCATGGCCTATCCTTCTTGATGGTTTCGTTCTCGGTCTAATCTGTTGGGGTCGCCGTTCTTGTTTGGCCTATTAGGCTGATTTCCGGTCTTTCCGTCGTCGAGGTCCTTCAGAGTTATTGTTTCTCCCAATTCTCCAGCCACGAGTTTTACCGCGAGTTTAATGCCCAGTCTGCGACAATCGGCAGTATTATGTTGGTATGATTGGTGGTGATCGCGGAATGCCTTTTCGTCGTAGGCGTTGGGATTCCTTTTCCATGTGTTCCACGAACACTTCCTTCGTTCTTCCGGCCGTTCTTCTTGCTCATTCGAGACGATCTGGCAATTATGCCCCCCAACCGTTCTTTCAGGCCGTGAAGTGCTGATCGGCTTTGAGATTCGTTTCTCTCTGCTTGCGCTTGTTGATAGGCGGGTTTCCTTGCTTGATATCTTTTTAGACTTATGCTTCTCCGATAAGACTTTCATCTCCTCTTCGTCTACAATGAAGTCTATTGCTCCGTGCAAAGCATCTGCCATTGTTTGCGGTCGGTTTAGTGAGATCTCCTTCCTGAAGTCCGACTCGTACCAAAGTGCTTTCTTCAGTGCGTCGATACCCACTTTGTCGCTCAGACCTTTGATTCTGGTGGCGACTCTTTTGAACCGTTCGTTGAATTTTCTCAAACTCTCTGTTTCGCCCTGGCTAAAGGCCCATAAATCGACGTCGGAGGTATCTCTGTCCATGAAGATCAAGTATTGTTTCATGAATTCCACTGACAGCTGTTGGAAATTTCCGATGGAATCACGTTCTAGCCTAGAGAACCATTCGAGGGCCGCTCCTTTCAGATGCTCTACGAACAGGAGACATAAACCGGCATCTTTATCCTTTCGAATAAGATTTTCTCTTCCCATTTCTATTCGGAAAGCCATCATATGAGCTTTTGGGTTGGCCGTCCCGTCGTAGATTGGGATTTTGAGCTTGCACAGATTGTAAATCCGAGTTCTAGTGATTCGAGCTTTGAATGGTGTCTTTCACATTTCTTCCAGGACTCGATCGATCTCTGGCGTGGCGCTTGTCGCCCGATGAACCTGCGACCGTACATTTTTAATCTCTGCGGTTGTCTGAGCTAGCGCGTCCCTGAGTTCATCGAGTTCGCTCCGTTTGTTGTTTCTTCGCGGCTCGCTTGGGTGGGTCCGCTCGATGTCCTCTTCTTCCGATAGTTCGTCTTTGCTTAGCTGTGGGATGTAACGATCCGCATCGATCCTTTCTACCACGTCAGAGGATGGTTCGGTCCGACCACCATGCGGAATCAAGTCTTCGTTTTCGCAGTTTTCCGCATTGTTCGCCGTCACAGATTTTCGCCCTTGGACTATAGGAGGAGGATCTGTGGTATTGGGTCTAGTCGCCGGGGGAGTTTGTTCGCCCGTGGTTTGCTCGTGGTGTTGCGGTGAATTTCTTGCCGATTCACCGGACGTCGAGAAATCTAGACGCCTTCGTTCAGTCGGGGCGAAGTTCACCGTTCGAGTCGTCCGTGTATGGTTACCAGTTTTCAGTCTATCAATCTGCTCCATGAGGGTGCTGTTTGCCTTTTCCTGCTCTTCGGTCCTTTGTCTCAGTGCGCCACCATCTCTTTTAACACGGACAGTGTTGCGTTGATCGTTGCATCCGATGCGACCGTGTTTGTAACGTTGCCGCTTGCTGGGATGTTACCCGTGGTAACGTTGGTTGTGGTGTTGTCGATCAGCGGCTGCTGATCTATCCCGTTTCCATCTCCGCTTGTAACCATATTCTCGGATCCGCTAGTTGGTGGTTTTTAAGTGTCAAAAGTTTCTTTGTCCCCACAGACAGCGCCAAACTGTGAGAGTCGGAACTCGCACTGTCAAAACTTGTAGAGCAAACTTTTAGGGAACATAAACTTCAAAGATAAACACACCGAAATAGTAAACCCGGAGGATATTTTATTGATAAGAGATCGGAAAAGAGTACAAAGAACGGAAAAGAGAATACAAAGAACGGAAAAGCTTAAGAAAATCACTAAGTTCTTACGGCTAGTTGCTAGGGTTTTTTGCTATATCAAAATCATATGACTTCCATCTTCTTATATAATTGCGGCAAGTCGGCTTCGAGGATATTTTACGCAAGATTTGCGGAAATCTTCATGTTGTTATCTCCTTCCTTTTTTCGTTAAGATTTACATTTTTATCTCGGATTTTCCTCTTTAGCTCAGAGATATCTTCTTCTTTTCTTCTTTGAGTTTATCTCCTTTCTTTGACAATCATCTTTCCGCGGTTTGGCCTATTTGTTGGATGGGCCGAGAACGGTTGATCCGAGTCCGTTTGCGTACAAATTTACTTATTCGGCCCAAAGTTTTGGGTATTCAAATGTTGTATGTTTGGGCCTAAGTTCATATTTCCTTTAACTTGGTCCGTTAGCTCAATTTATCGGCCAAAAAGGTATAAGCGGATGTTTCCGAAGTTGGATTGCGACAAGTTGTGCGTATCGACAAATGTTTGATTATCCGTTCGGAAAGTTCAGAGAAGCAAAGTCCAGCTCGGAAGTTTACAAGAGATTCATTCAGCTCGGAATTTCCGAAGGGGTAAATCATGATTGGAAAATGAGAAGGGAAGGGTTCGGATCCGAGCCGGTTTAGTTAGAGCTAGGTGCAACCAACTCGGAAAACCCGGGCTGGTTCAGCTCGGAAATTCCGAGCTGGTTTAGCTTGGTCTGAGCTGGTTCAGCCGTAAATCTGAGCTGGTTTAGCTCGGTCCGAGATGATTCAGCTCGATGTTTCCGAGATGGTTTGGCTCGGTTCCGAGCTGATTCATCTCGATCTTTTTCCGTTTTGATGTTTCGTTGATCCGTAATCCCTGTCGAAAGGTGTGTTTGTCCGATTGGTCCGCTGTATATGAAATGTCGTCTGTTTCTTATGAAATGTATACGTTGAATCCATTTGTTCAATAAGTTGTTCAAGCGACACTTCGTATAATTTGGTTATTTATACGAAACATTGTTTGTCCGAAGCGGACATTTGTCTGTGTCCGATTGTCCGATCTTGTTTTCGGCTACTGTTTTCACCGAGGGGATTTTTGACCCCAACATTTAGAATTAGCTCTTGCATTCTAAAGATACAACATATCTAATCCAATTCAGCCAAGTGATGTACAAGCGATAAATTTTCTAATTAGAGCTAGGTGTATGATGTATCATGGTTTTTAGGTGTTTTAAGCCATGATATATATATATATATATATATATATATATATGTATTCGAGTTTTTTTTATAGTGTTTTTCGAGTCTTTTCAGGTGTTTCATAGGTTTGCACACGTTTGAAGTACTTTTGAAGATACATGAGCATTTTGGGCAAAGATTGGAGCTTAAACTGTGATGAGCAGAAATTACTCTAAGCAATCGAGTTGAGCATCGACCGATGCACCTTTGGCGTCGATCGACACAGCTATCCAACACACAATTCACCAGCGTTTTAATGAAGTTTTGAAGATTTGCAGAATTAGCCCAGAAGTTTCACTATTTACAAAAAAGACTCAAAGCATGTTTATTCTTTATATTAGGGTTTTGTGTTTTATTCTTGTTACACTTTTCATACTTTTGGCTAAAGAGAATTTAGGAGCTTTGGGGCTGATCTGAACCTTTGTACTGCTTTTGGAGAAGATTTCGAACCCCTTTTCTATTCTCCTATCTATTTTAATGCAACCTATTTCATCCATGTTGCTTGTTTCATTCAATATGTCTAAGTAGATTCATAGTTAGGTTTAGAGATTCTCATAGGGTTTTCATGGCATGTTAGATTGATTTAATCAGTTAAGGAACTCATAACATGTTAGTTCTTCAATCTCCATGGTTCTTAAAGCTAGTTCTAACCTGATCAATTGGAATCTAGATCTTAGATTTTTTTTAAATGACAAGAAAGTGTAATTTGGAATCTGATTTATTTAGGTTCAGAAAATTAGATATCCGCAAAGAAATTTGGTTTAGCTAATTTGTGAACAAATCGAACATGCACTTAAGGCTAGTTTAATCTGTAGGAATTGCAAAGAAATTTGGATTTCTAAGATTTAGACTTAGTAAATTCTCGCAACAAAAGATTTAGACTTAGTAAATTCTCACAACAAAAGTTGGTTTATTTTACATGTGTGTTTGAGTTTTAGAACAGTGCTTAATTTGATCCTGACCGATAATTAATCTGCATGACTTGATTTCCTAAGAACTCCTTTGACCTGACTCTTTTTAGTATTGACTACAAACTCGTATGCTATTTAATTTCTACTACTGTTTTATTTGCTTTTTGATTGCATGCTGCTTAACTTAACTCAAAGCTTTTAGTCTATTGTAAGAAATTTTGAGTCTTTGTGGTTCGACCCCTATATACTACATTTGCATGTGCACTTGCAGTGTTACTTAGAAAATTAAACTTTGAGCATATCAAGTTTTGGCGCCGTTCTCGGGGACTCTTTTGAGTCTCCAATAGATTTAAGTTTAGAGTTTAAACTAGGGTTTCCATTTTTAGTTACTAATTTTTCCTTTTGTTTTATCTCTTTCGTGTGTTCAGGTTTGCGTGAAGAACAATTGCATCGACCGACACTCTACGAGCATCGATCGACGCACTCACGACTCAGAAACGATCGACGCTACTCTTTGCATCGATTGACGCATCTGCCGTGAATCAGACAGTGTATGCCTAATTGTGCACTCATAAGCAATCCAGAAAAATAGTTCATTTATCTTTAGAATCATGAGCTTGCAAGGTTAGAGAGAACATACAAAAAATATCAGAAGCCAGTGAAAATGTTGAATCCTAGTGCTGTGGTGTTGATTCAGGATGAATATTTTGTTCTAAGGGATCTAGAGAACAATGCTTACAACAACCAGGGCTATAGACTTGATGCGGATGGAAATGTCATTGTCCAACCGGTTGTTGAGCAACCACTTGTCAATGCAAGCGCATGACAAGGTGAATGTGCTGGAGGTTCTAATGCACAACCTAATGCACCAGTTGGGAGGACTCTTACTGATTACAACAGACCTGATGAGTTCTATGCGAATAGGTCTGCGATTATACCTCCTCCCATTTAGAGAAATGACTTCGAGATGAAGACTTCCTACTACACTCTTGTGGGAGAGCATCTCTTTCATGGACTCCCACATGAGCATCGTATGGACCATATCGAGAAATTTGAGTCATTGGTCACAAGGATGAAGCATAATGGAGTGAGTTATGACTTCATGCATTGTAAGCTTTTGAACACTTTCTTGGTAGGGAAGTTTCAAGTTGGCTGAAGCAGATTCCACCTGGAACTCTGACTACTTGGGATGCCGTTAAGAGGATGTTCTTTAGATACTTCTATGATGATGCTAGATCAGATCAGCTGACGGAGGACATTTTACAGTTCAAGCCCGGACTCACAGAGGTTCTCAAAGCCGCCTGGATCAGATTTAACATGTACCAAAGAGACTGCCCTCATCTCGGTTTCTATGAAGTTCATCTGCTGAGGATTTGGTGGTATCAGATAGCATTGGATGCTGCTAGCAATGAAAACTCCAATATCAAATCTCCAGAGCAAACTAAGGAGCTAATTGATAACTTGATGTCTAGTAATAGCACTAAGAATGATGATTTGCAGAGGAAGAAACCAGGTGGAAAGGTGGATGGAACACAAATCACATAGATGAAGAATAAGGGTGCAAATGGTAAGCTTCTTAGAGGAACAAAATCGAGCAGAATAGGTAATTATGCTAAGTTCCTCTAACAACCATCCATTTAATACTTTTTAAGATTTTTAGTGGAATATTGTAGGGCCCATTTTTTTAGTGAAAAATTGAGAGTTCCATTGATTTTTGTTCCTCTCCTCTTTGTAGAGGAAAAATGAGCGTAACTTCCCGCAATTCCACCAAACTAATTTCACTAATTTCTATTCTATTTATTCCACTAATGATTTACCATTTGCACCCTAAGATTGATTTTTTCCACAGCCTTCTGCTTGGGAAGAAGCATGTCAATTTTTCTCAAGATGTTGAGACATTTGAGGCTGAAGAGTGTTGTGATGAAGAGGATGTGAACTACATTGGTGGGTCTGGTATCCAGGGTAACATATTTGGGAATCAGAAAGGCAGATGTGGTTACAATGGAATGGGTCAGAAGAGTACCTTCACAGGTAATCAAAACTCTTCTGGTTTCACTCCTAAGACTCACTACCAGAAGCCTTTTTAGAGCAACAACAGCCTTGGAAACAACACCTGTTTCACCAGGAACTATGGATCTTCATCCTATCAACCTGCTCCTCCTCAAAATGAGCAGTCTGATAAGATGATGGGTATGCGGAAACAGCTTCTGGAAGGACAACATAAGTGTACAATGAATTTTAATGGGAAGATTGACACTTTGTACTTGGATCTAAATTGAAAGATTGATGATTTGAGCACTCATGTCAAGAAGCTGGATATTCATGTTGCACAGACTGCTGAGTCTGCAAAGAGACAAAATGGAACTCTCCCTGGGAGAACATATGCTAATCCGAAGTAAGAAAGGTAATGCAATTACATTGAGAAGTGGTAAGGAGGTTGTTCCTCACTAAAAAGGGTCTGAGATTGGAAGAAATCGTTGAAATTGAGGAAATAGAAGATGACATTCGCGACCTGCAGAGAGCGTCAACCAACACACCTCTACATCGATCGATGCAGGACGTAAATCTTCAAGTTTCTTCGAGTTTTGACGGAGGTTTGAACAAAGGATTCACGACTAAGGTCGACACAGCTGAGTCGAGCATAAACCAATGCACCCCTAGTGTCGATCGATGCAAGGTCCGAGCACATAAATCATACACAGAGAAGCTTACGACTACATATGTAAGAGTCTATAAGCCTATGGTTTCCTTGCCTAAGAACCCTAGAAAATAAAAGTACGAGCTTCAGTTGGCTAGGCGCAAGGATATGATGAGCAAAGTGCTAATTGAGGTCCTTTTGATTGATTCTCTTAAAACCAGTCTTGTGATGAAGAGTTTTCTAAAGAACATGCTTTCGGGTAACATGGCTGATGAGGAAGGTGTACTGATGATCTCTGAGGTATTCAGTGCTGTGATTCAAGGCAGGATTCCTTAGAAACTAAAGGATTTATGGAGTTTTGTGTTGGATTGTTCTATCTACAGAGATAGATTTGAAAGGTCATTGTGTGATCTTGGTTCAAGTATGAATCTCATGCCCGTATCTATTTCTCAGAAGCTTGGGATGACATATTTCATACCTACTTGAATCTCATTGGTTCTAGCTTATAAGTCTGTCAGGGTCCCAAAACAAATGTTGGGGGATGTGCCAATCAGGATTGACAACTGTATGATCCCTACAGACTTTGTGGTTCTGCAGTATAGAGAGGAACCAAATGATCTACTTATCTTGGGTAGACCCTTCTTGGCTACTGTTGGAGCGATGATTGACTGCAAGAAGGAAACAATCATTCTGAATGTGGGTGATTTGAAGATGAGTTGTAACATGGATAAGCTGGTGAAGAGGCCAACCATCGACGGACAGACCTTCTATGTGGATACTCTCAGTGATTTGGCAGAAGAATTCTTCAATTGACACATGCTGAGGATCCGTTGGAAAGAGCTCTGCCTATCTCTGTGTAGGAATTGGAGCGTCTTGAAGACGAGCATGCTATATGTTATGCGAGATTGATGGATTCTACATAGAAAGTTATGAAGCTGGAAGTGCAGGAAGAAAAAGTGCATCGACCGACACACCCCGTTCATCGGTCGACACACGTCACAAGCACATATTGGTCAAAGGATAAAGCTCCAAAAATGAACTAAAAAAACTTCCCTTTGGACTAAGGTACACATTTCTTGGACCTAATTCAAAATATCTAGTGATTATTAATGCTTCCTTAAACAATCCAGAGACTTTCTTACTGTTGAGCAAGCTGCGCAAGTATCATAAAACTCTTGGCTATTCTCTTGAAGACATTTCAGGTATCTCTTCGGATCTGTGCATGTATAGAATACATCTTGAGGATGAGACAAAATCATATCTTGAGCATCAGAGGAGTCTGAATCCGAATATGAAGGAAGTAGTGAAGAAGGAGATTATGAAACTCTTGGAAGCTGGGATCATCTATCTTATTTCTGACAGTGATTGGGTCAGTCCTGTGCATGTGGTACCAAAAAAAAAGAAGTGTGACAATGATAAAATAATAAGAAGAATGAGCTGACTCTTACAAGGACTGTAACTGGACACATGATGTGCATTAATTACAGGAAGTTGAATACTGCGACAAAGAAGGATCATTTCACTACAAGAAAAAACTCGTGGAAGGAGTTAGCCACAAAATGTTTCGTGGAAGGAGTTAGCCACGAATAGCCACAAAAACTTTCGTGGTTATCTATGACTATTCGAAACCCTTAACTCCTAACAAACCCTAAACCTAAAATATAAATCAAAACCTAATTATTAAAACTTCAATTACTATAAAATAACTAAAGTTAAGATTAAACACTTATAAAAAATCTTATTTTCCAAATTTATTATTTTTAAACATTAACTTATAAACTCTAAAGATATTGGGGGAATTGCTAAAAATGCCCTCAAAATTGGTTTTAAATAAAAGTGTACCCCTGAATTCGAATCAAATGAAAAACTGGTTTTGCGGACTATGGAAATTACCGCGAAGCCCTTACGACCAATCAAAAAACCGGAAAACGCAATTACCATTATAACCTTTGCCTTTGTCAGACGTCTATAGACGTCTGACGAGTTAGACTCTAAGCGAAGTCTAAATGACGTTCTCAGACATCGCATTGAAGTCTGATACAGAATAAGTTTGAAAATTTTAATTTTAAAATTATAAAAAAATATTTTGTCAAAAATTTTATATACATAAATTAAATATATTCAATTAAGTAGTATATAAATTAAATTGGGTAAATTTTAATCAGATTAAAAATATATAAAGTGGTTTAGTAGTTTCTAACCCTTAGAACATGCTTTGTAATGGAACTGGTGGAATATTTACATATGACTAACATTTAACTTTAGGGTTTAAATTCAAGGTTCACGAAATTTACATTTGAAAAAATTATATTTGCACATGTATGTTATAATGCGCAAAAATTAAACAATTTGATGTTTTCTATGTGTTTTGTTTAAATATTTTTCACTGTTTAGTGATTAATATTAGATTTAGGGTTTCTCAGACTTCTATGAGAAGTCTGAATTTTGGGGTTTCGTAGACTTCCGAGAGAAGTCTGAGAAGTATTTAACTAGCCCAAAAAAAAAAAAAACTTTTAACCAAATATACCTTAAGTAATTAGATTTGACTAAAGTATATGTGCTTTTAATTTACAAATGTCCAAAAATCCCATGTTTAATTTATGGATCCAAAATTTCTCTATGTACGAGAAGTCTGAGAGATATTAAATTTAGAAATTTAATTTATAAAATTATAAAAAAATATTTTTAGAGAAATTTTGGATCCATAAATTAAACATGGGATTTTTGGACATTTGTAAATTAAAAGCACATATACTTTAGTCAAATCTAACCACTTAAGGTATATTTGGTTAAATACACCATGTATCTTTATCTATGCATGACATATGAAGTTGGATGTCATATTTTCATATGTAGGGTTAGGCTGAGGGTTTGTGTATTTTCATCCATATTGTTACATTTGCATATACTGGCTAGGTTGTGACTATATTAAACGAGTTTGATGTTTTTTGTAGGTTTTCTATATAATATGATTATATTTTAGTAGTAATTAGTATATTTAGGGTATATCAGACTTCCATTTTAGTCTGATTCACGTATATGTTTTGTTAGATTTACCGAAGAAGTTGACCACCAATAAGTTACCCTACTTGGGATTGTACCCCATATATAAACGAAAGTTACCAAAATTAGTCTGTAAAAGTCATTATCAAATTTCTCTCTCTAAAACGGATACTCGCTCTCTCTCTCTAAACACTCTCTAAAAACTCTCCGATAATCCTCCTAGCCACCGCCACCGCCACCGCCACCGCCGTCTTCATCTTCTTCAAACGTGTAATTACCTCTCCTTTTTCGTATCTTCTTACCAATCCCTACACCGCCGTCGTCATATTTCTAAACTCTTCTTTCTGAAATTTTTTGAGATCTGTACGGTTTTTAGTCCGAGTCATCCCCTTCTCCCTATGTACTTTGTCTATGTACTTTCTCGTTTTAGATCCATACGGTTTTGTTTTTGAGTTAGCCCCTTCTCTGTATTTACTTTGTCTAGATCTGAACAAAAATATAGATTTTATATATTTTCCTTTTATATCCAGACGGTTTTGAGTCCGAGTTAACCTCTTCTCCGTATCTACTTTTTCTAGATTTGAACAAAAATATAGGTTTCTCATTTTAGATCCATACATTTTTTTTTGAGTTAGTCCCTTCTCCGTATTTTCTTAGTAAAGATCTGAACAAAAATATAGGTTTTATATATTTTTCCTTTTATATCCATACGGTTTTGAGTCCGAGTTAACCTCTTCTCCGTATCTATTTTGTCTAGATCTGAACAAAAATTATAAAATTCTCGTTTTAGATCCATACGATTCTCCGTATTTTCTTAGTCTAGATCTGAACAAAAATATAGGTTTCTCGTTTTAGATCCATACGGTCTTGTTTTTTATTTAGACTCTATGAAGTCTGAAGCTTAGATTTGTTTTTGAATTAGACTCTATTAGAAGTCTGAAGCTTGGATTTGTTTTATAATTAGACTCTATTAGAAGTCTGAAACTAGCCTCTGTTTTCAATTGTTTCATGGTACACAGGATGGGACGATTCAGTCAGGTTCCAACGTCGAGTAGTAGTTCATACGCAACTTCCACATTTCGACAACGATCCGGATCATGCAATGGATTCCCCAAGAAATGTTTCTGCGGTCTGGAGCCTGTCATGCGAACCTCCACTACTGCCGATAATCCGGGAAGAAGATTCTTTTGATGTCGTAACTGGATGTAATTACCTTTCTCTGTTATGTAGCCAGTTTTATTTTATCTTTACTCATTGGAAATCCGAAGAGGATTGTAAATTTAAAATGTGGCTGTATAGGATGGTGGCTACCATATTATGAAGTGGTGGGATGAGGCTATGATGGAGGAGTTTAACGACCTCACGCCGAGAGTGGACCAACATGGTGAACAAATTGATTACATCTTCCTTGGTTATGCTGAAATTGCCTGTGTTACCCACTTGGACGACGAGCTCAAAAAATTGCAGGCAGAGATAGCTCAATTAAAGGAGCTGTTGGCTGAAAAACCATCTACTCCGACAAATGGCGTCAAGTATGAGTATCTGATGTTTGCTGGTGCTATTATTATCATCCCGATCATCTTGAGGGCATTTTGTCAGTTGTAATATGTTAGTCCTGTGAATCCAGCTACAATTTTATGTAATATTAGACGAATTTCAGTCATCTTTTGAATTTCCCCATTTCATTATGCAAATTGTCCTCTTTTAAAGCTACTTACCTAAAAAACAAAAGTAATATGTTTGGGGTATGTTTTCAGACTTCAAATAATAAAAAATAGAGTGTCAGACATCATAAGAAGTCTAACAATATTTTGTCAGACTTGAACTAATAAAAACTATAGTGTCAGACATCATATTAGTCTAACAATATCAGACTACATATGATGTCTGACAATATTAAAATGCGCGGGAGTTCAATTGTTTTGTAATTTAGGCCCCAAAAATGCCCGGGAGTTATGTAAAAATGCGCGACAGTTACGTATGTGGTAAAACCGTCATTTTAACTGCTCTTATGGCCCACATATAAATAGGCTTTTTACCCTTTTTTTTTACAGTTTCTAAGGAAAAATAAAAAAAAACCCATTCTCTCTCAAAGCCACTGAACCGACATCTTTTTCTGGGTATCGTATTATCATTTCTAGATCTGGTTTCTCTCTGCTCCGCCGCTAACCCGCGACGGTAAGATTCATCGAATCCCTCCTTGCATGAATAAACGTAGAATAACTATTAGTCCTCAGACAGCAAATCGAGTCTGGCGATAGTCGGCATACTGCAAGTGGTGTCTGATTATAGTCGTCAGACTGCGAATAGAGTCTGAAATATTTCTCATACCTTCTCTGAGCTTTTTTTTTTTAAATTCCAGATCTTGTTTCTATCTCCTCCGGTGACCTACGACGGTAAGATCCTTCGACTCTTCTCTTCGTCTACATATTTACATAACTAATACTAGCCAGATGGCAAGAGATATGTTTGACTGTGTTTGTCTGACTGTGCATGGCGTCTGGCTAGTAGTACTCAGGCTGTTCATGAATTTTTTCCCCCTTGTTGTTTCAGATTTTCTTATGGCAGATGTTGAATTCCCACCAAGGATGTTCACTGTCGGGTATGAACCAAATCCGGATAAAAGCATCCATTATTTTAGTGGACGGAGAGATCTCATGGATGATGTTAAAATAGTGCTGTTACCGGTAGAATGGCAAGAACTCCAAGAATCAGAATTTGAGGGTTTTTTGAAATTCCATGACCTCCATTTCAAATGGTGCTCAAGGATGGTCCATTACATGCTATGCTTGCAGTTAGTCTGCAAGAAGAAGTATGAGATATGGTCCCTTCTTGGTGTTCAGCCTGCTAGGTTTTCCTTGAATGAATTTCGAGCCATAACCGGACTCAACTGCGACTATACGAGAACCTGGAGTACCCTGAAGTTGAATACACCGATGAGATGAGAGCAATGTGGGAGCTTCTTGGGGTGGATTTCGAATTGGGCCCAAGTTATTCGCAATTATTAGAAGCTTGTAAAAACTGTGCTGGTTGGGAACCGCAACAGAGGATATGGCTGGGCTATCTAGCCATCTATGCAACCTTCATTGAGGCTCAACACTGGACAACATCCACAAGGGCTGATATGGCTAAGAATCTGCTGATTCCAGGAACGTCAAAATCATATCCATGGGGAAGATTCGCCTTTAAGGTTCTGATAGACTCTGTTAAGGAGGCAAACAAAAAACTCGTGGAAGGAAAAAATTATCAGATCGGAGGTTTTGCTGAGGTCCTGAACATCTGGGTATATTGGGCATGCCCCAATATGGCGACAACTTATGGAGTGCCCTTCCAGAATGCCCCAACCACACCATTGCTGGCGTACCACGGATCACGAAGTCGCAAGAAAGTCGATGAAACCTTACGTAAACATGTATTTCTTAGGCCGTTCTGAAGTCTGAAATATTTTATTCCCATAAGAAGTCACATTCTGTGTCAGACCTCATATGAAGTGTGGCATTATGTGTCAGACCTCATGTGAAGTCTGGCATTATGTGTCAGACTTCATGTGAAGTCTGACACATAATGCCAGACTTCATATGAAGTCTGAAATTTGTTTCAGTCTGACATTTTGTTCTAAGTCTCGTATGATGTACCTATGATGTATGTCGTTGTGATATTTTAAATTCTTATAGTCATTTGGGTCCTTATTCATTTTGCTATGTGACTTATAATTTGCAGTCTCGCGTCAACAACCTTGTACTCACGGAAGATCATGATGACATGTTCCCCACGTGGGACAACGATGTCGAGGAGGACGAAAAGTTGATAACCTTGTGAGGGCAATGCTTGGACAGCTTGGGACTGCGGCTTGGAAGTAGGGCACTAAACACTGGAAAAGCGAAGGTGTGTTCAGGACTCAAGTTGGCGGTTCTGTCAAGCTTGAGATTAAGTCTGAGGATGTTTCTGCGGTTGGTGAGAAAAAACGAAAGGTTGTGGGAGTCAAGAGGAAGTTGGTACAGGATGTTTCTGATGATGAGGACGAGGAAGAAGAGGTGCAGGAGAAGTCTGGAAAGAGACCTAGAAAAGAAAAGGCTGGTCCCACTCTTGGGGATGTTGTTCAAAAGATTGAGGATCTGAAAAAATCATTTGAATCTCGGAATGATGTATTGGTAGATATTTTCAACGAGGGTTTGAGACTGATGGGTGACCGAGTTGATGATCTTGCCAAGAATGTCAAGAATTTGAAAGAGGAACGTGCTGGAGTTGGACAGAAGGAGAATGAGAAGGAGAAAGATACTGCTGGTGGGAAAGGTGGTGAGCTGAGGAAAGATGCAAGTGTTGCGGCTGTTGAGATGGATAAGGCGGCCGGAGTTGGTGAGGATGAAGAAGATCAACCTAAAGATCTTCAGGATCAAACTAAAGTAACTGCTGCTGCAGGAGAAAGAAAGAAAAAGGAAAGGGAAGCCAGGAACCCGAAGAAATTGGTAGTGAAGGTAAAGAATCATGTTGCTGATATCGTCGAACCTACCAAGAGAGCGAAAACGAAGTCTGTGAAAGCAGTGGTTACAGACAAAGATGACAACCCGGCTAAGCCTACCAATCAGACTGCGGTTGATGATGGGGTTAGTCTCCAAAACCTTCAAACTCTGAATACAAATAAGGAAAAGAAAGTTGAGCCTAAGAGAAGTACAAGACTTCAGGAGAAATCCCTCAAGGGGAAGTAGCCTTCTTAGCAGTATGAGTAATCTTGATTGTAAAAACATGAGCATGACCGAGTTTGTTTTATTTCCCCCTTGTTATTGTATCTGCTCTGAACTTGGATCACTGGCATTAGACTTATATCAATATTTTGTTTGGTGTGATTTTAGGTCGGGATTCTATTTTAATAATGTATTTTGGTTACCAGACTTCTATGGCAGTCTGGTTTGGATTTTGCTTAACACGGGTTGCTAAATTGTATATGCAGAGTATACCCGAGAGCACAGCTCCAAGTGTGTTGTTCGTTACACAGTCGGCCACGGGCATAGACTTCAATGCTACGCAGAGGTTTAAGCAGGATACTAAGCAGGCAACAGCTGAAACTTATATGCAAGCGAAGGCTAAAGAGGTTAAGCAGAAGGAGAAGGTGAAGACTCCAATTAAACCTGTTGTCCAAGCACAGGTTACACCGGGATATAACCCTTGTGCTGCTATCACCAAGATGCAAGTGAAGGCACTTAATGATTACAACAAAAGACAGCCGTATGTCTTAACACTCTTAACTAGACGAGTAAGTTGTATGCCTAATCTCTACACTAATTGTCTAACAAGCGTATTGTTCTTTGTAGAGGTTATCCGATTAAGAAAGTGAACACTTCACTCCAATGGTATTATGATCTTCGCACTCCAAAGGAATGGCTGCATGACACGTCAGTATGACTTCAATGGTTGTGAATTAAGAATTCGATTCCAATAAATCTGGTTGTATATTCACACTTCCTAAGAAGTCTGGTTGTATATTCAGACTTCCCAATAAATCTGGTTGTATATTCAAACTCCTCCGAATTCCTAATCTAATGTGGTTGTGTATCCAGACTTCCTAAGGAGTCTGGTTGTGTTTTGTTCTTTTATATTAACACATTTCTTGTCTTGATGCAGCATATTGATGCCGGGATTGATCTGTTAAGGCTTCGTCAACAGAGCCATCCAGAATGGTTCAGGAGCGATAGGATATGCTTCGTTGAAACACTCCTTCAGGCACTGTGGCGTCAACACTATCCACAATTTATCATGAGCGGTGAGGGAGAGAATGGATCAGCCAGAACTAGAATGCTTCCTCCTGGTTGTTTTGATTACTTCACTGGTGATCTTCCCGTGTTCTGCAAATCAAAGAAGCCTTGGGGGCTGGAAATTGATGAGATCTACACCGCACTCCACATGGGCGGAAATCATTGGGTAGCAATTATGATTTCTATCACGGAAAGGCACATAATAGTCTGGGACAACATCCTTTCTGGGAAGACTGATGAGTCGGTCGGAGCGGCAGTGGCACCAATCTGTGAGATGTTTCCTTATGCGATGCACATCTTGGCCCCAGCTGCAGATGGATGGCCTTATCCCTTGGATCGTTACACCTTCTCGATTGACAGGAGCAAAGATCTTCCCCAAAATCAGAAAACGGGTGACTGTGGAGTGTACTGCTTGAAGTACATCGAGTTCCATTCACTAGGAATGCCGTGGCCAAAGTATCTCTGTGATAGGAACATCAAGCAGATCAGAGACATGCTAGCTTTTGACATCATGTCTGAACTCGGGAGAACTGGTGAAGAAGGAGAACGTACCGAGTATGCATTGCTAGACATCTATGGAAAGTAATAGACTTCCGATATCTTCTCCATATCTTTTGGACTCTCAAACACTGGATTATTGCATACATTTTCCCTATTTTCTTTTGCTGGTGTAAGGAAAACAAATCCATCTTTTGGTGTGCTTGTTTATTTTTATAACACACTTAAGCACTAATCCTAGTTATGTTTATTACTACGCTTGGTGAAACGGAACCCAAACAATTGAGACAAGTTTGAAAATCAGACTTCTGAAATACCATCATTACTACGTCAGACTTCGGAACCCAAACAATGAACCCTTAAAAATATCAGACTTCACTGAACCCTAAAATATATCAGATTTCAATGAACCACAAATATATCACACTTCATTACACCCTAAAACTTATCAGGCTTCACTGATACCACATTTAAGACTTCAAGCATTTCTAGTCAGCCCCAGGGTGTGGAAAATCCCAAACAATGAACCCTTAAAAATATCAGACTTCACTGAACCCTAAAATATATCAGACTTCAATGAACCACAAATATATCACACTTCATTACACCCTAAAACTTATCAGGCTTCACTGATACCACATTTAAGACTTCAAGCATTTCTAGTCAGCCCCAAGGTGTGGAAAATCCCAAACAATGAACCCTTAAAAATATCAGACTTCACTGAACCCTAAAATATATCAGACTTCAATGAACCACAAATGTATCACACTTCATTACACCCTAAAACTTATCAGGCTTCACTGATACCACATTTAAGACTTCAAGCATTTCTAGCCAGCCTCAGTGTGTGGACAATTAGGTTGTTTGTGGCCTGGTTGTCTACAATTCGAACAACAATATTGCTTGTGCAATTTCCGCAGTTTACTGCCCTTCTTCTTGGCGATTTCTAGCATAGATTGCCACCTTGACTTCTTTTGTCTTCCAGGCTTCCGCCTCTCTTCCGGCGGAAGGACACGCACGTTGTCATGACCAGCTGTGCCTTTTAAATCCTTTGGTAAGATGTTGCGAGAGTATGCAACGTACAAGTAGTCCGTTCTGTAAGATGGACATACAAGGGTAGAAATGTGTAGCTCAAGTTCCGGTGCAGCGCATATGGCATGTGAGCAAGGTATCTTTTCGTAATTCCAAACACCACATTCACACGTATGATGTTCCAAATCGACAACAAAATCCCTATGTCCTCCCTTAACAACAAACTGATACGTATCCACGCGTTCTGCCGTCATCATATCTGCATAATATTCACGAATAGCCAACAAATATTCAACTCCTCTGCTAAATGTTGTTGAGAGACTCATTGCATCTAGCCGCCTTTTACAAAACCACGTCCCTAGTTTCTCTTGTATAAACTCTAAAAGGAAAGATATGGGATATCCTTTTGCCTTTTTAACTGCGGAGTTTATAGATTCAGCAATGTTGCTCGTCTTTATGTTGTACCTGTCTCCAACAATTCGAAAGAGGTTTACACAAGTAAGAACTAGAAAGTATTAAGAAAAACCATACGATTTCAGACTTCTTCTGTCGTCTGGTATATACTCAGACAGCAGGAGAAGTCTGATAATAGTATCAGACATCAATAGAAGTCGAAGACGAAAATATTAAGTCTGACACTTATTGTCATACCGCACAAGTACCTGTCTCCGCCGAAATGGACGCGTGACCATAGCCTCACATCCGCCTCCTCCAGGTAATCAGCAAGTTCAGGATTTACCGCTCGTATGGAAGCCATGTTTCGGTCAAAATCGTAAATCGTATATGCGTAAGCCGCGTTTTTCACTAAGTACAGAAGATGTTTTCCCCTGAAGTTGGTAACTATGTTATTTTGTAGATGGTAATAGCATATCCCTCATTGTGCCCAAGGGAAAACTGCTTCACACGCATTCTTGATAGACTCGCATCTATCCGAGACTATGACCAAAGGATATTGGTCTGAGATGCATTCTTTCAGCTTTGTGAAAAACCATTCCCACGAGTCATCATTCTCAGAGTCTACAATTCCGATGGCCAACAGAAATATTTGAAAATTTCCGTCTTGTGCGGCCGCCACTAGCATAACACCCCCATACTTTCCATTAAGATGAGTACCATCCACCACAATGACTCTTCTAAGAAACGTAAACCCATATATGGAAGATCCAAATGCTATAAATAGATATTTAAATTTATTCTTCTCATCTAGTTCAAGAGCAGTTACTGTTCCCGGGTTGGTTTACCTGATTCCATGCAAAAAAGAAGGAAGTCTCTCGTACCCATCCTCCGCTGTTCCTCTCACAATCTTTTGAGCATGTAACAATGCTCTGTATGCGGTTGTGTAGCTCATCCTAATCCCAAACTGCTTCTTCATTGATACTTTAACATGCTTTGGTGTTATACCCTCAATTATACCAAAAGATTCAGTAAACAACCAACCAATATAAACTGGAGTATAACGTTTGCGCGTAAACATCCGGTCCACCATCGAACATGTATGGGTTTTTGAATAGCTCATCACCCAATACTTGTTTGGTTCGCTCTTCACACACGCTCGAACCATCCACTTGCATCCTTCCACACGACATTTAGCTACAAAACGTGTCTTGTCAGACTTCTCAGTCATGAATGCGAATTTCTTCAATATCGCCGTCAAACGTAGCTCTGATATTAGGTCATTTTTGCTATCAAACACTTATGGAGAAAGATACCCTCAGACAAGTCCCTTTTGCCACCACACCGTTTACTAGTATCCTCCAACTCATATTTCTTATAATCTTCATCTTCTTCCACATCTACATCTTCATGTTTCACTTTCCCATATAAGCTATAATCATCATCGTCATGGTAAGCCTCAGCGTGTTTCCTGAAAACATTTTCAGGCACATCCAAATTTCCAACACCATCGTTTCCACCACCACCACAAACAGAATCATCCGAGATTGAGTCCACATCTTCCTCATCATTGACTTCATCATCTACGTCATCTTCGTCCACATCTTCAACTTCAACTTCATATTTTTCATCACAATTCACCGCATCATCAACTTCCATAGCGGATCAGCTCGAGACACAAAGACGGATTAAATGCGTATTAGCTAACTCGACCATGCTCCTTACTTGTCTATCATTTGTGACATAAACCGGAGGGCTATCCGGATCCATTAGTTTCAAGAGTGCTTCCGGCAATTGATATGATAACACCATCAACTCGGTTGTCCTGTCCAGCATATAATCATCTTGTACAATCTCAACAAGTTCTTGATGTGTAGAACCATGGCGCAAAGTGATAAACCGCCCTCCTTTCACCTTATCAACCACAAAATGCCAAATATGGTCTCTCACGACCCATTCACCAAAGTTAACAGGTAACTGAACCATTATCTGTATAAACAAACACGTATAAACCACATTAGAGATCTTTTGGTTAAAGCCAGACTTCTTGGAGAAGTCTGATGCTATTCGCTATCTTGCCAATATTATTCTAAAATTGATTTAAAAATAATTACCATATATAACAATGTAAAACTAACGCAGGAGGAACATATAAAACTAACACACATTAATAAAATTTAAAATCAGCAAAATTAATCACAAATATAAAATAAAATGCATTTTTTAAGTTTTTAACATTTCAGACGGCTATAGCTGTCTGATAAAAGTGAAACCAGACCTCTATGGCTGTCTGAAAAAGGGGTATTTTTGCAATTGAAATCGAAATGTCAGACAGCGTCAGCTGTCTGCTTTGAAAATTTTGTCAGACATCTTATGAAGTCTGAGAAAAAAGGGTAGTTTTGCAATTGAATTTGAAATGTCAGACTTCTCTAAGAAGTCTGAAACCTTTCAGACTTCTCGGGGAAGTCTGACAAGAAGTCGAGGGTAGTTTTGCAATTGATTTTGAAAATTTTGTCAGACAGCTCAAGCTGTCTGAAAGTTTTCAGACTTCTTGTTGAAGTCTGACATAAAACATCGCATTTACGGTTTTTATCCATCGTTGACCAAAATTCGGATTTTCAGATGTCTATAGCCGTCTGGCAAAAGTTTAGAATTTCAGATGTCTATAGCCGTCTGATACTTTTTTTTGCTTATTTTCAGACTGCTTTAGATGTCTGGCAATTTTTTCGCTAATCCTGGTCAACATCTGAAAATTTGGGTCAATTGCTGTTTCTACCCCTCCTTTTTGTCAGACATCGGATTCCGTCTGACAAAAAGTCAACAATCGTTCAATTTTTTGCCAGACAACATAAGAAGTCTGACGAAAAAATCAAATTACAATCAATTGCAAAACTACCATCTTCTTATTTAGACTTCTTAGTGAAGTCTGATTTTTTTTTTTTTTTTGCAAAGGATTTTGACAGACCTCTATAAAGGTCTGGCAATTGAAAGTCAATTGCAAAACTACCCTCACGTTGACCATATTGAAGTTTACGAAAAAAGATAAGACATAAACGGCAGACTGAAAGTACAATTCAGATCTGAAAATCGACGATATGAAAAAAATTATTACCAATGTCTGTTTTTAGTTTGTTCTTAGCCTCGACGATTTTCCAGAACGTCAAATATCACCGGAAACACGAATCCGAGACGTGTTTAGCTGTTTTTATAAGATGATACACGATTTCGCAACTTTTGAATCGAAAATCAAAGGGGAAAAGGGAGAAATCGGTCGGGATAACGTCCAAGCTCTATTCTTGAGCTTTAATTGAGCTTTAATGGTGGCAAAACGAGCTGGATTACACATTAACTCGTCGGCGATGGTGGGTGTCGTGGTTGTTGAGCATTGATGGTGATGGCATTTTCGTGAATATCCAAACAAATTTTGGGCCCTTTTGTCTTTTACCTAAAATGTCAGACTTCATATGAAGTCTGACGATGGCATTCTCGTGAATAACTAAGATAACTAAGGGTATAAATTAGCGCACGAGAGGAAGGAGAGGGCCGAGGGTAGAATCAGGGTTGACTTCAATTTCAGGGGCATTTTTGCAATCACCCCAAAGATATTCCCACAAACCCTATACTTCAAACCATAAATCACAAACTCTAAACTTTAAAATTTTAATCATATACTATAAAATCTAAAATACTTACTAATTATTATATACATACAACTAATATTTAAACATTTTATCTCTTAAAATTATAAATTTAAAACCCTAAACCCCCAATAAACCCTAAAAATTTAAAGTAGAAGAAAAAACTAATAACTAAAATTCTAATTACTATAATATACCTAAAATTAAGCTTCAACAGTTATACAAACATTATTTTAAAAATCTACTATTTTTAAAATTAATATAAAACCCTAATTAAACCCTAACCCTAATGTATAAACTATAATATAATTATTAAAACTAAATTATTATAACATATATAAAACTAAGATCCAACACTTATAAAAAGAAAAACAATTTTCTAAATCTAATATTTTAAAACATCTTCAAACCCTATACCCCAAACGTAAACCATAAAACTCAAAACCTTACTCTTACCCTTATTTTATAAAATTTAAATATAGCTATTAAATATATACATAAAACTAAAATCTAAAACCATTTACATATATACTTTACATATAATTGATTTTTAAAATATTATAATAAAAATAAATTAATAAAATCTTATGATATTTTAATAATAATAATTTGTTCTAATAACAATATATTAATAAAATCTTATAATATTTTAATAAAAATAATAATAAATTAAAAGTCTTAAAGAAATTTTGAAATATTTTTTATATTCATATATAAAATTTAACAGTAATTAAAAAAAATCATGTAAACAAAAATCAAAATTAATTTTAATCATTTTGTTATTATATATACTCATTTAATTATTTTTTAAATCAGTTTTAAAATTTTACTTTTATAAAAAAATATATCTTATAATTTTAAATTTAACATTTTTATAAATTTTAAAACAATTTATATTATTTTAAAATCATTTATATTATTATATTTTAATGAAACAATAAAACATTTCATCGGGTAATAGATCATCACGAGGATCACAATCATAACCGTCGATTATATTAATGAACGGCTCAGATCGCAACCGTTATATCTTATCCTGATCTGAAATCCTGATCGTCAGATCGAAATCTGATCTAAAGTCTGGGCCGTAAATTGTTTATTCTCTAATCAAGCTTCATCCCTTAAGATTGTTCTTCATCTTCCCGTAAATCTTCTACCATCTTCGATCTTCTTCCTGTTTTCCTCCATCGAGCATCAACAAGCTTCAATTGGTGGCATCCTCCGATGACTGGCGAATAAAGTTCAACGGCGACTGTGATTCATTCGGCGATGGCAAAGAGACAGCTAAAGGATTCATTCGGCGGTGATTCATTCGGCGACGACGATTCAAACAGAGAGGAAAAGAGATTCGGATTGGTGAGAAAGGAGATAGCGACTCGCGAGGAAGAGACATGCTTAATGGCCAGAGACAGTGGCGCGTGAGAAGCTGGATCGAATGGTGGATGATGTAGGAGAGCAACCGGAAGACTCAAGAGTTGGAAACGGTGTTCTGGTGCAACGGAGGTGGTCCATTTGAGGTGCCCAACGTTGTGCTACGGTGGTGGTATGTGGTGCAGCGGCGGCGGCAGTCCATGGTTGCACACTACAAGAAATCTGCCGTATAGCTACGGATTAGCTATGGCTTTTGTCGTAGCTAATTTTTTCAGCTACGGATTAGCTACGAATTTAAATCGTAGCTAGGCCGTAGCTATCCGTAGCTCTCCGTAGCTATATAGTTACAGATATCTGTTGGAGCTTTTTGTAGCTATGTTACTACGGATAGCTACGACGAAGTCGTAGCAAAGTGTAGCTGCGATTAGCTACGTCAACCTTCGTAGCTACTTAGCTACGAGAATGGTCCGTAGCTATCCGTAGCAAAGTAGCTACGGATAGCTATGAACATGTCGCAGAAACGTATAACTCTGGTTAGCTGCGAACTTAATCGTAGCTATTGTTCTGTAGCAATTTCTACGGCTTTCGCCGTAGCTATCCGTAGCTATATACCACAATAATTCACTCACGGGTTGACTATATGTATGGTCATTCGAACACGTACCATCAGTCTATCACTCTGTCGTTTACAGAGAATATATTCCCTTAGCTACGGCTAAAGTCGTAGCTATCCGCAGCTAAGTGGTTATATCACATTTTAGATACTATTGCAACTACTTTGTTGTTTGATAAAATCTCCATAGCTACGGCTTTGTCCGTAGCTTTCCGTAGCTAAGATCCCTTTTATAAAAGAACGAGACCTCATTTGCTCCTAACTCACAAACACATGAAACCAAACACATAAAATTGTAACAAACGATCGAGATCCAAAAAGAAATTCCGATTTCGTTTTTCTGTCATTCTATAAAATGAGTGATTTTTATTTATCAAGAGAATGGATGTATAAACGTTTAAGACGTTCTAATCGTTCTCTGTGTGAGAAATTCAAGGAGGGAGTAAATTATTTTATTTCGTTTGCATGTAATCAAGATTATTATCTTGAACATGAGGTCTTGTGGTGTCCGTGTAAGAAGTGCAAAAATCAAAAGCAACATGATGTTGATACTGTGACGACCCATCTTCTGTTAAAGGCTTTACTGAGAACTATTTTGTCTGGACGCACAGCGGAGAACAAGGTTATTATGGCGGCGAAGCATCTACAAGTCATTATGGCGGTCAAGCTTCCACAAGTCATCACGTTGCTGGAGGTGACACATGGACTGGATATCCTATACAAGTTCTGATGGATGAGTTTTGTGATCCCATCGAAGATTTCAACATGTTACCTAACGACGCGAGAAATATCCAAGATTCAATCTACCATGATCCCGCTTACCAAGATTTATAAGCCGCAAATCAACCTTTATACGACGGGTGCGCTGATGGGAGAACTCAATTGTACTTGACGTCAAAAGTGATGAACTAGAAGACCAATTTTAATATCCCGGAGGATTGCCTAGACAATATCGCTCAGACGTTTAGTTATGTTCTTCCATCGCCTAATACAGCTCCGACATCATATTATAAGACAAATAAGTTGACGCGGTCTCTTGGGTTGCCATGTCATAAGATTGATATGTATGTGGAGAATTGTATGTTATTTTGGAAAGGAGCTGATCGTGAGTTGTCACATTGTCGGTATGAACCAAATGTGGGTCGATCGGGGAAGAAGATACCAAAACAAAGGATGTTCTATCTACCACTTGGTGATCGGCTAAAGCGACTATACCAATCTAAGACGACTGCGTCACATATGAGGTGGCATGCGGAACATGTCTCACCTGAAGGAGAAATGCATCATCCCTTAGACGGAAGAGCATGGAAGCATTTTAAAGAGGTATATCCTACATTTGCTTCTGAGAGTCGCAATGTTTATCTTGGTTTATCAACAGATGGATTTAACCCGATTGGTACGAACGGACAATCATACTCTGTTTGGTCCGTAATTGTGACGCCTTACAATTTGCCCCCGAGAATGTGCATGAAACGAGAATAATTCTTCCTCTCTATATTAGTGCCTGGGCCAAACCATCCAAAAAATGTTTGGATATTTTCTTACAACCATTGATTGAAGAGTTACAAAATTTATGGAGTGACGGAGTGGAGACTTACGATGTGCCGCATCAAGAAATTTTTGACGATGCGAGCTGCTTTGATGTGGACTTTCAGTGATTTTCCAGCCTACAGCATGCTATCAGGATGGATGACCCATGGGAGGTTGGCTTGTACATATTGTATGAATGAGACAAAATAATTTTGGTTGCCTCATGAAAGGAAACACAGTTGGTTTGATTCTCACAGGAGATTTTTGGTTAGCGGACATCCTTACAGGCGGAATATTAAAGCTTTCTTGAAGAACAAAATGGTGCATGATGATCCTCCAACATGGCTCACCAGAGAAGAAATCTTACACGAAAGGATTAATAATATAGTCGGGCTACGCAAAACAGTGCAATGTGGAGGAAAAGGACACGACAATCCTTCTCGAACCATATATGAATATGGTGTTGCTCATAATTGGGTGAAAAGAGTATCTTCTGGGAGTTGCCGTATTGGGAGGATCTACTTCTTCGGCACAACCTGGATTTTATGCATATCGAGAAAAACTTCTTCGATAATCTCATCAACACGGTGCTTAACGTTCCGGGGAAAACAAAAAATAGCATAAAATCCATGCAAGATCTCCCTGCGTTCTGCAAAGACCTGGTTTAGAGGTTACCCAAGATACAAGAGTGCCTATGTTGGAATTATGTCCAGTAATCTCGGTACTGTCTCTAGAAAGTAAGAGTATGTCAATGATCAGACATAAGTCATATAATACTGGGGGTCATGATGGCTTGCTAGAGTCCGCTCATGATCTATAAGTCTTGGACTTATTGCCTTTATTATATGATCCCATATGGGTCACACGCCTAAGCTAACAGGAAAACGTGTAGGAACGGTTTAGCAGAAGTACGGTAAAAGTGCTAGGCATTTACTGTACTTAGAGAGAATAAAACGGTTTAGGCACTGTGTGTCGATCGATACACAAGGTGTGTCGATCGACACAGTGCGCGAATACCGTCGAGTTAATTGGTGTTTGGGCCAAATGGCCCAAACAGAACCGGACAAGTTTTATAAATAAAACTCGAGTTCAGAACCAAAAGCCCTAGCCGCGAGCCTCCTCTCTCTCCCTGCGCCGATTTCCTCCTGGTCTAGCAGCCTCTTCCTGCTTGGTGTGCGTGTGTGAACCTCTGGAGGAGTTATCCCTCGATGGCTCTCTGATCTCTGACCTGTTCTCTCCTTCCGCTGCAATTAACAGGTAAAAGGTGAGATCATCATTTGTTTCTATTCGAGAAGAACCTAGATCAGCATGTTTAGGATAATCTGAATCAGAGAATTGAATCAGGATTCATCTAAACATTCCTTCAGTGGTACCAGAGCTATTGGTTCTGGTTTTTCTTGTTTAGATTCAAGTTTAGGATTGTTTTTCTTGTTTAAAAGTGTTTTGAATCAACTACTGATAAGAGAAATCACTTAAGTAACAAGAATTGAAACCTAAAGATATGACAAATCGCATGATCAAGCTATATGATTTGGTATGCGATCTGATCCGAGAGAATGAGTATCGACTGCGATCGCATGGATCGATCGATACGATCGCATGGATCGGTCGATACAGTCTATCGGCAAAACCTGTTAACGCGTGAAAGCATCGATCGCTGCAGGATCGATGCAGGTTCGATGTTGGTGCATCGACCGATGCGGTTGGTGCATCGATCGACACGGTTAGGGTTTTGGCTCGGTTCCGTGCATGCGTGAGAGCATCGATCGATACAGGATCGATGCACGATCGATGCAGGATCGATGCTAAGAGCATCGACCGATGCGGTTGATGGATCGATCGACACGGTTGGTTCATCGATCGACATGGTTGGTTTAAGGCTCGGTTTAATATTTTGATTAAAAATAATTCGTCCTGGTTTAATAAACAGATTTAATAATTTTATTAAGTCTGGTTAAACCGGGACAAGAAATCCAATGTCGAAAGAATTATTGGATTTAGTGCCTAAACCAGGATTTTCTAATTTGATTTGGTTGGACCAAATAAATTGAGAAAATCCGGTTTAGTAAATAACCGGTTGACAATTGTGGTCATCGTAGTAATTGAAATTTGGTTAGACCAAATTTAATGAACCAGACCGGTTATGTCATTTAATTGGACAATTGGGTCATGTCTTGGACATGGACCAATTCTTGGGCCTCGGGCCAAGAAGTTAAAACAATTGGGCCAATTATTTAAGTCTTTCTTCAGATTAATTTAAAATTTATTTTATAAAATTATAAAGTCGATTTTAAATTAAAGTTTCCGATATTTTGAAATTAGAAAGTTTCTTAATTTATAGAAGTTTCTAGATTTGCATGATTCGGATTTTAAAAAATTTCTAAAGTTAGAAAGTTTCCGGTTTTAGAAAGTTTCCAATTTTAGAAAGTTTCCAAAAATAGTAGGTTTTCTAAAATAGAAAGTTTCCCGAAATAGTAATCTTCTATTTTGGGAATGAAATTTTAATAAACCTACGAACCTCATATAATATCAAGCGTTGGATGTCTTGTCCAGTCTATGTCAGCTGTCGAAGCCCATTCAATTGTATTCATGGCCTTACAGTGTGAGGGTGTCTACTTTTGCGTGGATAAGACGGTTTGTGATTCATAAATGTCATTGGGAGTCCCAGACATTAATGATTACATGACTGTATAGTCTGGTTTTCTTGACTAGGCCATCGGGAGTCCCGGGCCTTGAGACATCAGAGTGAATTGGGCCTCGGGCCCAGATTCACAACCAAGAGTTATATCACGGATATAATTAGCCGACATAGGGCTTACCGATATAAGCTAAGGTTGGGTGACGGCCAGTGGCCCACTTTAATCTTAGTTATATGTGGATCTTGGAATCATTATATTCTATTGAGGGTAACTGATGTTATTGAATATAATGCATGATTAATCATATTAAATTTAATACGAGATTAATCATATTGAACATATTAACTAAAATCCTTTTATTTTAATTTTCAGTTATGACTAGCACAAACAATCAAAACACTTTCTCGATCCGGTCTGTCCTTGAGATGGACAAGCTGAACGGATCAAATTTCTTGACTTGGTCGCGGAACCTGAGGCTAGTTCTCAGACAGGAGAGAAAGGACTATGTCCTTGAGAGAGCTCTCCCCGTGAGGATCGGGTCCAATGCTTCTCATGCAGTATATGATGCTTGGAATAAGCATTATAATGATGCGGTAGATGTGCGTGGTCTGATATTGGCTACCATGGACTCAGACTTGCGGAAGCAATATGAGAACATGGAGTCGCCAATAGAGATGATCAGCAGCCTGAAATTGAAGTTTCAGGAGCAGATAAGAGTGGAGAGATACCAGTTGGTTAAATCTCTCACTAGCTGCAAGCTACCAAATGATCATCCAGTGAGTCCTCATGTCAGTAAAATGATGGGTTACATTGATAACCTGAGGAAACTGGATTATCCAGTTAGCCAAGAATTGGCAACTGAGATCATACTACAGTCACTGCCGTCAAGCTATGATAAGTTCAGAAGGAACTATATCAAGAAAGGCTTAACGAAGACGCTGACTGAACTGCATGATATGCTCAAGACAGTTGAGCCAAACGTGAAGAGTACCCTGAATAATCTCATGAATGAGAAGGGTAGGTTTGATAAACCTAATGCTGACATGGGTGAAGGCAAAGTTGTCCAGATTTTGAATCATGGCAAGCGTGTGTCTTCTGAGCCCGAGTCAGATACCTCTTACGTTGGTAAGTGCTGCTACTGTAAGGAGACAGGGCATTGGAAGAGAGATTGCATTAAATTCATGGAAGATGATGAGGAGTTAAAATCGATGTATGCGACTACTTCCTCAGGTATTCATGTTATTACTTCAAGTTCTACCTTAAAGGTATTGGATACTGGTTGTGGCACTGATATTTGTGATAATATGCAGAGCCTAAGCAACAGTAGAACGTTGAAGGAAGGGCAAGTGAAACTACATGTCTGGAAGGAGCTTGGGATGCTGCCTCAGCCGTAGGGTTTTTCACTTATAGATCCCTTTGAGGCTTGGTTTTGTATTAAGTAATTGCTACAATGTACCTGCTTTAAGCAGAGTTGTCTTTCATTTTCTTGTAAGAATTTGAATGTTTTTCATTTTGATAAAAGACAAGTTTTGTTCTTTTGATCTTAATGAAATATTAATTGTAGCACCCTATTCATGGAATGGGTTTTATATATTAAACCAAAGAGTGCCTAAATGTAACATAAATACCGAATTGGTTTAAATCTGATGAATTAAACCTGATTTTTCTTGGCATAAAGTCTTGGTCACATAGAGTAAGTCGGATTCAGAAATCCCATAGTCATGGACTGTTGGGCTCATTTGATAAAATATCTTATGAGACTTGAATTCTGTTTACTAGACCAAAAGGTAAAGGGCCTATCTTAGCCAAGCTAGAGAAAGGCCCAAAGGCTTATTGGACCTGGAACATACTCATGTATGTGGTCCAATGAGCAGTAATGCCAGAGAAAATCTCCTGTACTTCATTGTCTCTACTGATTACTTCAGTGAGTGTGACTGTGTTCATTTGATGAGACACAAGTCGGAATTCTTTGACATGGTCGAAAGAGTTCCAGAATGAAGTATAGGATCTGAATGACAAAAGTATTAAGACTCTGGATTAAATCACGAGTGAGAATACTTAAGTCATTGATTGTGTGATCATCTTAATGAGTGTGAAATCGTTTCACAGCTCATTTCTCCTAAAAACCTGAAGGTGTTTCTGTGAGAAAGAATCAGATCTTATAAGAAATGATTAAAGATGAGTCACACGAATCTTCCATGATATTATTTAAGAATAACGCTCTAAATTATCTAAGTTTACGCTGAAATAGTTCCACCAATATCAGTTGAAAGACACCACGTAAATGTGGATTGGAATCGATCCAAATTCGTCTTTACTGAGTATTTGTAGTTGTGCTACTTCGCTGGTTGTCCTAGGGAAACCAAGGCTTGTTACTTTTACGTCCATTCTGTTTTCTAAGAAGGGAAGTTAATTTCCAAGAAGAACAGTGGGAGTAAAAGTATAACTCGAAGAAATTCGAGAAATACAGGAGGCTGCTTAACCTGTTGAGGGAGAGCAGCGGAAGGATTTACAGATTTCTGTAGAATCTACACCTGTGGATTATGGAGTTCGCAGATATGAATGAGTCAGTTACTGATCCGAGAGTGATTTCTCCAATATCAGTTGAACCTGATAATCATTGAAATCTGCACCTCTGGAGCCTGAAGTTCGCAGATATGAATGAATCAGTTACTAATCCGAGAGTGATTTCTCGTCATTAGTTGAACCTGATAATCATTGAAAGTTCGCATGATCTGATGATCATTGAAAGCGACGAATCTGCGAAATTCAAAGAAGCGAATGTGAGCCCGGACTCCGAAAAATTACATTTTATGTAAGTTAGCTTCATTGATCCATTCATGGATGGAAGCAAACATATCGGAGTTGGAATCTTCGTTCTGTTGAAGTAGTCAAGGTTTTGACTTGAACAGGAACGAAGCGGAACTGTGTGTTTACTAATAGATTAGTGGGAGCGATATTGCATTTCTCATATTGTATGTCGATGACATACTGATTCTCGGATATAACGTCCCAACGCTGTAGTCGGTAAAGGACTAGCTTGGGAGTTGGTTTAATGATTGACATGGGTAAAGCCACGTAGTTCTTGGATTTTGGATCTAAAGATAGAGATCCAAAAGAGCTGGTAGGACAAAGTCAGGATTCTTAAATTGACAAAGTCCTACAAGTTTTGAGCAATCCAAGAAGGGTTTTATGCCAATGTCACATGGCATTAAGTTAAGCAAGATACAGTATCCTACGATAACTGCTGAGCTTAAATGCATGGATGAGATTCCATATGCGTCGGCAATTGGATCTATCATGTATGCCATGAAACATACTTGTTTGATGTTGCTTTAATGTTAAGCAAGACAAATAAAGACCAGTCAAATCCAGCAAAGAATCAAGTTTCCTAAAGTATGTCCTAAAGTATTTGAGGAATACTAAGGATAAGTTCTTGATTTACGGAGAAAGTGAGGTGCTATAAGTCGATAGAGTCTAAAAGGCAAGTTTCCAACAGACAAAGATGATTTCCGGTCACAGTCCGGTTATATCTTGTGTTTGTCTGGCGGTGCACGGCACTGTTGCTGACTCCATGACTTAAGCTGAATCTTTCGCAGCTTGGGAAGCGGCGATAGAGGTTGTTTGGAAAGAATGTGATTCCCAGCATAGAAGAGACTAGCTGCACATCAGAGGTCCAAACACCTTGAGATAAATGACAGAGATGTTAAGTAGATCAGCAAGTTTCAACAAATGAGAACGTTGCTAATCTATTAACGAAGCCACTCCTTAGCCCTAAGCACGAGTCACGGACTGTAGCTGTAGGATAAGTGAAGTTAAGATATAGTCTTAATTTCAGTGGGAGTTAGTAAAGGGCTTTATTTAGTTATTGATATGTTCTTGTAAAACATTTGAGATGTTTAATAATGAAACTATTATTTCAAGATTATTTTAACTGTGATGAAATAATCGTTCCAAAATGATATGAACCATTTTATAGGTCATCGAAGTAAATGACTTGATCTTGAGTCATCGAAGTCATTTAGCTTGATCATGAGACCCTATATTTGATAGATGGCTTATATCATCCTGTCCCTAGTCGAAGGTTGTTGAAATTGGAACACCGACAACCGTGTGAGACTGGATTGGTACGTGACTTATGACAAAGTCTCAGTGTGTCTTAGATGCGCGGCATCAAAGTCAGTACATAGGTGTATGTTTGGGAACATACGACCGGACAAGACCCGCTTATGAGAACTCTTCAGGATATTTATATCAGTGTCATAAAAGATTCTCACTACGACTATAGAGTATAGTCCTTAGACCTGAGTTCGCATGCATGTGACTGCACATGGACTGATGCACTTTGATCATTGTCTAACGCTGTCGTTCTGCGATAGTTATAAGGACCTTGTTTGGGTACATTATGAAATGAGTAGTTTACAGTGATGGAACAAGACGGGATTTGTCCCTCCAATATAAATGGAGTGAATATCTCTAGGCCAATCGGAGATTTGAATACTGGAAAATGCATGGCCATGCTCAAACGGACTGTCCCGAGTCGTTTGGATTGTCAGTATCAAATCAGAGTCCGATGAACAAGATTAGGCTTTATAAGGATGACACTAATCTTGCCTTATGACTAATCGAGATATTGAGACAAAAGGATTATGAATACAGAGATTCCAGTACAAGTGGGAGATTGTTGGAATTATGTCCAGTAATCTCGGTACTGTCTCTAGAAAGTAAGAGTATGTCAATGATTAGACATAAGTCATATAATACTGGGGGTCATGATGGCTTGCTAGAGTCCGCTCATGATCTATAAGTCTTGGACTTATTGCCTTTATTATATGATCCCATATGGGTCACACGCCTAAGCTAACAGGAAAACGTGTAGGAACGGTTTAGCAGAAGTACGGTAAAAGTGCTAGGCATTTACTGTACTTAGAGAGAATAAAACGGTTTATTCACTGTGTGTCGATCGATACACAAGGTGTGTCGATCGACACAGTGCGCGAATACCGTCGAGTTAATTGGTGTTTGGGCCAAATGGCCCAAACAGAACCGGACAAGTTTTATAAATAAAACTCGAGTTCAGAACCAAAAGCCCTAGCCGCGAGCCTCCTCTCTCTCCCTGCGCCGATTTCCTCCTGGTCTAGCAGCCTCTTCCTGCTTGGTGTGCGTGTGTGAACCTCTGGAGGAGTTATCCCTCGATGGCTCTCTGATCTCTGACCTGTTCTCTCCTTCCGCTGCAATTAACATGTAAAAGGTGAGATCATCATTTGTTTCTATTCGAGAAGAACCTAGATCAGCATGTTTAGGATAATCTGAATCAGAGAATTGAATCAGGATTCATCTAAACATTCCTTCAGCCTATTCCAATCTTCAGATTGTCGAAAGAAGGAAAATAATTTTTTTTTAACATGGTTGAAGACGGAGATAAGATTTCTGGATGGGTATGTATCAAAGTTTTCACATTGTGTTAACGTTGAGAGTGGAAAAATATCAGGTCTAAAAAGTCATGACTCTCATGTCATAATGCAACGCCTTCTTCCAATTGCATTTTCGGAACTACTTCTGAAAGCTGTTCATGTAGCAGTTTCAAGTAATAATTATTTGTTTGTTATCACATATTAATTTTATTTTATTTATTTATATGAACTAATCGTATATTATTTTAATCTATGTAGATATTGCTCTCTTTTTTCGAGATATATCGACCAAAATGTTAAGAACTGAAGATGTTACCATATTGAAAGAAAATATTGCAATGAAGCTTTGCAATTTGGAAAAAATCTTTCCACCGGCTTTTTTTGATATGATGGAACATCTTCCAGTGCATCTACCCGATGAAGCTGCACTAGGCTGGCCGGTCCAATATAGGTGGATGTATCCTTTTGAACGGTACATGTATCACCTGAAAAGAAGGTTAAAAACAAGGCTCGGATTGGAGGATCAATAGTTTTTCAGTGTGTGACCGAAGATATTTCCTACGTGACAGCCAATTACATTACACCTCCACCAGTTGCAGATCCCGAAGAAGACGTGAAGGAAATTCGGTTCACCTACAATTTTGATGATGTCCCGACTATGTTCCAACAAGTAGGAAGAATCAGTGGAAAATCAACGACAACATGGTTAACTGATGAGGATTATAACGTGCTTGAGACATTTTTATTGCTCAATTGCGAGAATTTTGAACCGTACGAAAGGTATGAATTCTTTCATTATATTTATTTATATTTTTACAATTTCGATTTCATATCCAATACTAAAAATTTTGTACATGATGTGGGAAGAGAAGATGAAGTATGATTTTCCAAACATTACTTCATACGAATTGACAAAGGCAAAAGATGCTGAGTTTGCATCGTGGTGTCAAGACTACGTAAGTATTTAGAATGAAATATACTTGTAATATATTTATTAACTTATCAAATCATTTGAATTTCTCTTTTTATAAAATGAATTATACTTGTTTTATTTCATTTTAGCATTCAATATGTGTAGATAAACACCACCAGCAAATCATTGGAATTTCCGTTGTGGATGTTAGAATTCGTACAAGGTCCAAAGCATCAAATCACGTCGTGGCCTATGTTTTATTCAAGGGGATATCATTACCATACAGAAAGACATGGACAAAATAAGAAGACGATGAATTATGGTGTTTGCGTTCCGGGAACCGTTGAGACGGAGTATTTTGGATTGATCCATGAGATTTTTATGATCGAGTATCCAAGAGCTGTTGGGCTAAAACTAATGATGTTCAAATGCCACTGGTTCAACACCGGACGAGAAATACAAAGACATCCTTCCAGTATTGTTGACATTTTACCGAAAATGCACTATGACAAGTACGATCCTTTCATATTACCGGAGCAATGTGATCAAGTTACTTATGTTCCCTATCCAAGATTACGACCAACCAGGGAAGAATGGTTGGCAACAACGAAGATTATGCCTAGAGGATTTACTGAAACTCAAGAAGTCTCGCTTACATCAGTACAAAACGACATAATTGATCATGTTATACCATCCACTGCTATTTTCGAGTCGAGGCACATGCAATTGAAGATGTTTCAGGGTATGAGCCTACACCGATGGTTACCCCGGATAACGAATATAATTCTGAAGATAATCTCGAAGATCATTATAGCGAGTATTCTGATTTAGACTATTCAGAAGAATAATGTGTTTGTATGATTAAATAATTAACTATATGTGTAATAAAAAATAATGTGGTTGTATCATTAAATAGTCAATTATGTGTAATAAAAAATAATATTTTTGTATAATGAAATAACTACTTATGTTTAATAAAATATTGTGTTTAATCAATATTTTATAGATGATTAACTTAATATGACATAATCTTTAGTCTAAAAATTAAAATCTAATAATATAACTTAGAATGTAACTTTGAATCTAATTATTTTCTGAAATTATAATTTTAAATTTAATTCAGATAACTATATTTTCTAATTTAGAAATTAATATAATTATATTTTATTATATATCATAATTTCTAAAAATGAATCTAATTACTTGAAACCCTTTTTTAATTTACATAGCTACGACTAGCTACGGGAATAGCCGTTGCTAATGTAATTTGGTTTAACCGCCTAATTAACTGGTTAAAATCTGGATGAATCGATAATTCAAGATTTTAACCAGGTTTAACCCGGTTCGATTTCAACTTTTGCTGCGGATAGTTACGATGATTGCCGTAGCTAAGTGAATATAAATAAAAAAGTATTTCGCGGGTTTAACCGCGAAATCATTTTGTTATACCGCCAAATTAATTTGGTTTCGCAGTTTACCGCGAAATCAATTCCTTAAACCGAGAAATTATTTTCGGTTTTCACCAAATATATTTGGTTTACGCGGGTTATTCGCAAAATCAGTTCGGTTCACCCCCATCGGTTCACCCGTAACCCTAATACCCTAATCCCTCTAGAACACTCTCATTTTTTCCTGAGCCGAATTTTCTTCATCCCTCGAACTCTCTCTTCTTCTTCTCTCTCGCGAAAGCGATTACCCTTTGAATCTTTATCTCTTGCTTCTTCGATAGCTCTATCTTCATCTCCTTCTCCTTCTCTCTTCTCTCTTCTCTCTTCTATCTTCTCTCTTCTCTCTTGCTCCGTTATCTCCATCGTCAAAGTTTTACCCCATCTCTCAAACCCTAGGTGTCGAATCGTCTTCATTTGGACATCATATGGCTCAATCGGTAAGATTCCTGTGCTCTCTCTGTTCCTTTCAGTTAATCATAGTGAGAATTTCAATTTAGGGTTAAGTTTCAGTATCGATTCATGTTATGCATGTTGATTTATCTTTCACGGTTTCACATCTCTTCCTTCCTCGATATCTCTATCTTTTTCTTTCACGGTTTCACTCTCTCGCATCCTGTCAAAACCTAGACTGATCTCTTTCACGGTTTAACTCTCTCGCTTGGTCTCAAACCCTAGATTCATGTCATGCATGTCGATTTCTGTGTCGATTAATCGGATTTATATTATTTCATTCAACTTCTTTCTTCACTAACCATCCTTATATATGTGCTTGCAGTTGAATCTGAGTGGAGCGGCTCCAGGTGCAAGGCATCCCATGAGGCGTCTGACGCAAAGTCAAATTCCTCATGGAGCGGTGAGATCCTCCGTTTCCTCCGCTAGTCGCCACCCACTGCCTAGCTTAGAGGCGGTGATGAGTTCGCCGGAGCGACGCAACATGCCTCACCTCCATCCATAGAAGATTAACGGCGCCTTATGGTAATAATCTGATGCGAAGCTTCTGATTTTATGTGTGTGTGAATTGTTTGTCATATTTTTTCCCATATAACCGGTGATTTGTTCATGAAGAGCGTAGAGAATACATGTACATTTGCTTTGGTAGTTTCTAGGTCGATATACTGGTTTATATTCTTGTGTACATATGGTCTTTCTATGGGGTTATATGTTATGTATGATTGAAACCTCTGTTTTTGGTTTGACTATGATATCTGTTTTTGTTGTTTGTGTAACGAAAAGAAAAAGACACCATTGTGTGTGTTCTTCTATTCAGCTTTATATATTCAATTTGGTTTAGACTGACATGTCTTATCTTGTGTTTGGATTGGTAGATATAGTCTTAGTTAGCTGGATAGTGTTAGTGTTTATAGGTTTGTGTCTATCCGTTTTATATTGGTATTGAATAATAGTACTCATTGTTGTGTGTGAGTATTCAATTTTGATTGTTTTGATGTGATTAGGATCTGATCTTCAGTTGTGGGGGTGTGTCTATTGCCTTTGTTTGTGTGTGTCTGGTATTAGCTAATTTATCAGTTGATCTGATGTAATTAATCACTTGTATTTGCATTAGCTAATTAATCACTTGTTCCGAAATGACTATTATTCAGTCACTTTCTTATTCTTGTTCTTACTTGTGTATAGTCTGATGGTATCTGTTTATGTATAGTCTGATGTTAGGCATTTGCTAATTGTGTTCTACTTTCTTTCACACAGGTTTGGAATAGACGATTGTATACGCAAGGACAGAGTAGCAATCTACCAGTCTAACTTCTGGGGCCCTTGGTGGAACTTCCTATGATTCCACAGACGAAGAATGATGAGTGGTGGATCGCATTCGTGGTAAGTATGTCTGTACTGGTCTTTATTTTTACAAATTGCTTACAAATTTCTTAATAGCTACTAACGGTTATTGTCTGTCTTTGTTGTAGCAAAAGTACTTTTGGGAAGATGAGCACCATAGTATGGTGGTAGAGCATTGGAGAACCATCCTGATGAGGTCGATTGGAGACACAGTGAACAAGAGGAAGAGATCTGTTAAAAAACCAGATTTTATAGGACTGGCCGACTGGAACACAATGCAGGACTTGTGGGAGGAGGCTGAAAATGTGAAGAAGAGCAAACAAAATTCAGAGAATGCAACCTCAAAACCAGACGGCATGGGCAAACACGTGCACACTTCAGGATCCAGATCCCACAGCCGAATCCGATATGACATGGTAAGTCTGATGTATCCTTTTGTATTCATATATGTGATTTTTTTGGTGCATTATATACTAATTATTTTTGTTTTGGATGATAGGAGATTGAGTTGGGAGCTAAACCGGCTGCAACTGCTGTAGTGCGCAAGACTCAAGCTTGCAAGGATGGGGCCATCATAGACAAAAGAGCAGAGGCACTTGTAGCAGCAGCTGAGTCCCTGGCCTTGGAGAGATCACATGGATCTGATCTGATTGATGGATCTGTTGGAATTGTGTCCAGTAATCTCGGTACTGTCTCTAGAAAGTAAGAGTATGTCAATGATCAGACATAAGTCATATAATACTGGGGGTCATGATGACTTGCTAGAGTCCGCTCATGATCTATAAGTCTTGGACTTATTGCCTTTATTATATGATCCCATATGGGTCACACGCCTAAGCTAACGGGAAAATACGAAGGAACGGTTTAGCAGAAGTACGGTAAAAGTGCTAGGCATTTACTGTACTTAGAGAGACTAAAGGGCCTGATTAAATCCAAGGGATTTAATCAGACTGAGAATTGGGCCCAAAAGCCCATGAGAACTAAAAGGAGTTTTAATGAATAAAACTTGACCCAAGCTCTCTAATTCTCCTAAGCCCCTGCGCCGCCAACTCTCTCTCTCTGCGCCTCCCTCCTTGCTCGGTCTAGCAGCCACTTTCCTGTGCGTGCGTGTGTGAGCCTTTGGAGGATCCATCTCTTGGTGGTTCTGCTGATCTCTGAGCCGTACCTTCCATTCCGCTGCATAAACAAGGTAAAAGGTGAGATCTATTATGTTTCTAATCAAGAGAACCTAGATCTGCATGTTTAGTAGGATGAATCAATCTGAGAATTGAATCAGGAGACACTAAACTATCCAACAGTGGTATCAGAGCTATTGGTTCTGTGGTTTTTCTTGTTTAGAATCATGTTTAGGATTGTTTAAAGAGGTGTTTTTGAATCAATCTACTGATAAGAGAAAACACTTAAGAAACAAAGAATTAAAACCTAAACAAACAAGAAATCGCATGATCCAATCTATATGAATTGGTTGCGTCGGAGTGTGGTCGAACCGCACGTCCGGATCGTGAGACGCACGGACCGATCGTTGGATCGCGTCGCGTGGTCGAGCCGATCACAAGCGCTGGACCGATCGATCGTGTGGATCGGATCGAACGGTCGGACGATCGCGTGAGGCACTCGGCCGTCCCGATCGCGAGCCTGCTCCGTCCCGATCGCGTCTCGGCCAGCACCGTCCCGCGACCCGAGCCGTCCCGTCCTGCTGTCGTCCGAGCATCGTCGCGTGATCGGGATGGACCGATCTCGGATCGTGTCCCGTCCCGTTTTCGTGCGGCTGGCCGATGTCTCGTCTCGATTGCGGCTAGGTCACGACCGTGATCGGTTCGTGACCAATCGGTTCGGTTCGGTTAATGGTTCGGTTTAATTTTATTAAAAATTAATCGTCTTGGTTTAATAAACAGACTTAATAAATTTATTAAGTTCTGGTTAAACCGGGATAAGAAATCCAAAGTCGAAAAATTGGATTTTGTGCCTAAACCAGTGATTTTCTAATTTGATTTGGTTGGACCAAATAAATTGAGAAAATCCGGTTTAGTAAATAACCGGTTGACAATTGTGGTCATCGTAGTAATTAATTTTGGTTAAGACCAATTTTAATGAACCAGACCGGTTATGTCATTTAATTGGGCAATTGGGTTATGTCTTGGACATGAACCAATTCTTGGGCCTCGGGCCAAGAAGTTAAAACAATTGGGCCAATTATTTGAGTCTTTTCTTCAGAATTAATTTAAAATTTATTTTTATAAAATTATAAAATCGATTTTTAAATTAATAAGTTTCCAAAATTTTGAAATTAGAAAGTTTCTTAAAATAGAAGTTTCTAGATTTGCATGTTTTGGATTTTAGGAAATTTCTATAATTAAAAGTTTCTAATTTTAGAAAGTTTCCAAAATTAGTAGGTTTCCCAAAAAGGAAAGTTTCCCAAAATTGTAATCTTCTATTTTGGGATGAAATTTTAATAAACCTACAAACCTCAAATAATATCAAGCGTTGGATGTCTTGTCCAGTCTATGTCAGCTGTCGAAGCCCATTCAATTGTACTCATGGCCTTACAGTGTGAGGGTGTCTACTTTTGCGTGGGTAAGACGGTTTGTGATTCATAAATGTCATTGGGAGTCCCAGACATTAGTGATTACATGACTGTATAGTCTGGTTTTCTTGACTAGGCCATCGGGAGTCCAAGGCCTTGAGACATCAGAGTGGATTGGGCCTCGGGCCCAGATTCACAACCAAGAGTTATATCACGGATATAATTAGCCAAGATAGGGCTTACCGATATAAGCTAAGGTTGGGTGACGGCCAGTGGCCCACTTTAATCTTAGTTATATGTGGATCTTGGAATCATTATATTCTATTGAGGGTAACTAATGTTATTGAATATAATGCAAGATTAATCATATTAAGAATAATACGAGATTAATCATATTGAACATATTAACTAATAACCTTTTATCTTATATTTCAGCTATGACTACTACAAGCACTCAAAACACATTCTCAATCCGGTCTATTCTCGAAAAGGAGAAGCTGACTGGAACGAACTTCCTGACGTGGTCAAGGAACTTGAGGCTGGTCCTCAAGCAGGAGAAGAAGGATTATGTCCTTCGTGATCCCCTCCCCGAGAGGCCTCCTAACAATGCCGCCAGGACTCTGCATAATGCTTGGGAAAAGCATTCGTCAGATGAAAATGATGTCTATTGCCTGATGTTGGCGACCATGACTGCTGAGCTGCAAATGCAGTTCGAGAGTGTGTTGTCGCCCATCGAGATAATGGCAAGCCTGAAATCGCTTTTTCAGGAGCAGGCAAGGACTGAGAGGTTCCAGACAGTTAAGAACCTCTTAGACTGTAAGTTGGCTGCAAATGCGGCAGTGAGTCCTCATGTCTTGAAGATGATGGGTTATCTCGATCATCTTCAGAAACTCGACTGCCCTATCAGCCAGGAACTTGCCTGCGACATCGTTCTGCAGTCTTTACCTGCAAGCTATGATCAGTTCATCCTGAACTTCAACATGCATGGCTTGAGTAAGACATTGCCTGAGCTTCACGGAATGCTCAAGACTGCAGAGCCCATCTTGAGGAAAACCGCCAAGGACCCCAATGTGCTTATGGTGCAAAAGGGCAAGGGCTTTAAGAAATCCTCTGCCAAGGACAAGGGAAAGGCTAAGGCTGTTTAAGTCTCGGACAAGGACACGCCAAAGCCCAAGCCCAAATCCAAGGCTGGGCCTACTGACATCTGCAGGTTCTGTAAAGAACCAGGGCATTGGAGGAGAGAATGTAAGAAATTCCAAGAAGGTCTAAAGGAATTGAAGAAGAAGACTCTCGAGACTTCTTCATCAGGTATTTTTGTTATAGAAGTAAATACAACTACTTCTGATAATACCTCATGGGTTATGGATACTGGTTGTGGGGCTCATATTTGTACTAATATGCAGGCACTCAGCAACAGTAGGAGGCTGAAGCAAGGACAAGTGGAGCTACGAGTTGGGAATGGAGCGAAAGTTTCTGCACTAGCTGTAGGCACATACTTGTTGTCTTTACCTTCAGGATTGGTTTTAGAACTCAATAATTGTTATTTTGTACCTGCGATAAGCAGAAATATTATTTCAATTTCTTTGTTGGATTTGGAAGGTTATGATTTTTCAGTTAAGAATAAATTATGTTCCTTCAATCGCAACAATTTGTTCTATGGTTGTGCCCCTCTTACGAATGGGCTTTACATACTTGATCAATCCGGGCCAATTTATAACATTGATACCAAACGGTTCAAACCTAATGAGGAAAACCGAACGTTTCTATGGCATTGTCGTTTAGGGCACATCAGCGAGAAACACATCAAGAGGCTCCATTCGAATGGACTTCTTGGCTCATTTGACTTTGAGTCATGTGAGAAATGCGAATCCTGCATGATGGGCAAAATGACACGGGCCCCCTTTAATAAACCTAACGAGAGGGCCAGTGACTTATTGGGCCTGATACACAGTGATGTGTGTGGCCCAATGTCCACAAATGCAAGAGGAAACTATCAGTACTTCATTACCTTCACTGATGATTTCAGTAGGTATGGATATGTTTATTTGATGAAACATAAGTCTGAATCGTTTGAGAAATTCAGAGAATTCCAAAATGAAGTACAGAACCAACTTGGCAAAAGCATTAAGGCTCTTCGGTCCGACCGAGGAGGAGAATACTTAAGCCAAGAATTCAGTGATCATCTGAGAGAGTGTGGGATCGTATCCCAACTCACTCCTCCTGGAACGCCACAATGGAATGGTGTGTCTGAGAGGAGAAATTGGACCTTATTGGATATGGTTCGATCTATGATGAGTCACACAGACCTTCCAATATCCCTTTGGGGATATGCTCTGCTAACAGCAGTGTTCACTCTAAATAGAGCGCCATCGAAAGCAGTAGCAAAGACACCATATGAATTATGGACTGGAGTGGCTCCAGTGTTGTCTTATCTTAGAATTTGGGGTTGTGAAGCCTATGTCAAGAGATTAATCTCAGACAAGCTTACACCAAAGTCTGATAAATGCTACTTCATTGGTTATCCGAAAGAAACCAAGGCTTATTACTTCTATCTACGTTCCGAGAACAAGATCTTTGTTGCCCGGGATTGTAACTTTCTTGAGAGGGAGTTTCTCTCTAAGAAAGATAGTGGGAGTAAGGTACTGCTTGAAGAAATTCAAGAAGAGCAGGATACTGCTCAACCTGAAGAGGAAGAGCAGCAGGAGGACCTACAAGAAATTGTAGTGCCTGAACCTGTAGTACCTGAAGTTCGAAGATCCGGGAGGATCCGTCACGAACCCGAGAGATATCAAGGATTCCTCGTGACTGTCATGATCTTCTGATCATTGATGGTGATGAACCATCGAACTTCAATCAAGCCATGATGGGCCCAGATTCCTCTAAGTGGCGTAAGGCCACTGATTCCGAAATGGACTCCATGTCGGTCAACCAAGTGTTTTCGTTGGTTGACTTACCCGCTGGTGTAAAAGCCATCGAGTGCAAATGGATCTTCAAGAAGAAGATTGACGTGGATGGAAATGTCCAGATTTATAAAGCCAGGTTGGTGGCAAAAGGTTTCAGACAAGTTCACGGTGTGGATTACGATGAAACCTATTCCCCAGTGGCTATGATGAAATCTATTCGGATTCTACTAGCAACTGCAGCTTTTCATGATTATGAAATTTGGCAGATGGACGTGAAAACCGCCTTCCTGAATGGTATTCTGGAAGAGGATGTGTATATGACACAACCTGACGGTTACATAGATCCAAAGAATGCTGGGAAAGTATGCAAGCTTCATAAATCCATTTATGGATTGAAGCAAGCATCGAGGAGCTGGAATCTTCGTTTTGATGAAGCAATCAAGCAATTTGACTTCATCAGAAACGAAGAAGAACAATGCGTGTATAAGAAAACTAGTGGGAGCAAGATAGTATTTCTTATTCTGTATGTCGATGACATACTGCTTCTCGGAAACGACGTTCCAATGCTGAAGTCGGTAAAGGACTGGCTTGGAAGTTGTTTTTCCATGAAAGACATGGGTGAAGCCGCATACGTTCTTGGAATCAGGATCTACCGGGATAGATCTAGAAGGCTGATAGGCTTGTGTCAAGATTCATACATTGACAAAGTCCTACAAAGATTCAGCATGAAAGATTCCAAGAAGGGCTTCACGCCAATGGTACATGGCACAACGCTAAGCAAGAAGCAGAGCCCTACGACGGCTGCTGAGCTTGAGCGCATGAAGAATATTCCTTATGCATCTGCAATAGGATCTATCATGTATGCCATGATCTGTACTCATCCTGATGTTGCTTATGCATTGAGCATGACGAGTAGATACCAGTCAAATCCAGGTGAAAACCATTGGATTGCCGTCAAGAATATCCTGAAGTATCTAAGACATACTAAGGATAAGTTCTTGGTGTACGGTGGAAGTGATGTGCTTAAAGTCAGTGGATTCACGGACGCAAGTTTCCAGACAGACCAAGATGATTTCCGGTCACAGTCCGGTTATATCTTTTGTCTGAATGGCGGTGCAATCAGTTGGAGAAGCTCCAAGCAAGACACCGTTGCTGATTCCACTACAGAAGCTGAATATATCGCCGCTTCGGAAGCAGCGAAGGAAGCTGTTTGGATACGAAAGTTCATTATTGAACTAGGTGTGATACCAAATGCGGCTGAGGCTCTGGCACTGTTTTGTGATAACAATGGTGCTATTGCTCAGGCAAAGGAACCAAGATCACACCAGAAATCCAAGCATGTGCTAAGAAGATTTCACTTGATACGTGACATCATCAATAGAAAGGAAGTCAAGATCAGCCGAGTTCAGACAAATGATAACGTCGCTGATCCATTGACAAAGCCGCTCCCAAGACCTAAGCTCGAGTTCCTAACTGAAGCTGTAGGCATTAGAAACATTGAAATGTAATCTAAAATTGAGTGGGAGTTTGAGGGCTTTATTTAGTTATTTGATATGTTCCTGTAAAACATTTTCTTATGTTTAATGAAATTATTATTTCAAGATTATTTTAACTGTGATGAAATAATCGTTCCAAAGTGATATGAGCCATGTTATAGGTCATCGAAGTAAGTGACTTGATCTTGAGTTATCAAAGTCATTTAGCTTGATCATGAGACCCTATATTTGATAGATGGCTTATATCATCCTGTCCCTAGTCGAAGGTTGTTGAAATTGGAACACCAACAACCGTGTGAGACTAGATTGGTATGTGACTTATGACAAAGTCTCAGTGTGTCATAGATGCGCGGCATCAAAGTCAGTACATAGGTGTATGTTGGGTACATACGACCGGACATGACCCGATTATAAGAACTCTTCAGGATATTTATATCTGTGTCATAAGAGATTCTTACTACGACTATAGAGTATAGTCCTTAGACCTGAGTTCGCATGCATGTGACTGCACATGAACTAATGCGCTTTGATCATTGTCTAATGCTGTCGTTAAGCGATAGTTATAAGGACCTTGTTTGGGTGTATTATGAAATGAGTAGTTCACAGTGATGGAACAAGACGGGATTTGTCCCTCCAATATAAATGGAGTGAATATCTCTAGGCCAATCGGAGATTTGAATACTGGAAAATGCATGGCCATGCTCAAACGGACTGTCCCGAGTTGTTTGGATTGTCAGTATCAAATCAGAGTCCGATGAACATGATTAGCCTCTATAAGGATGACACTCATCTTGCCTTATGACAAATCGAGATATTGAGACAAAAGGATTATGAATACAGAGATTCCAGTACAAGTGGGAGATTGTTGGAATTGTGTCCAGTAATCTCGGTACTGTCTCTAGAAAGTAAGAGTATGTCAATGATCAGACATAAGTCATATAATACTGGGGGTCATGATGGCTTGCTAGAGTCCGCTCATGATCTATAAGTCTTGGACTTATTGCCTTTATTATATGATCCCATATGGGTCACACGCCTAAGCTAACGGGAAAATACGAAGGAACGGTTTAGCAGAAGTACGGTAAAAGTGCTAGGCATTTACTGTACTTAGAGAGACTAAAGGGCCTGATTAAATCCAAGGGATTTAAGGGATTTAATCAGACTGAGAATTGGGCCCAAAATCCCATGAGAACTAAAAGGAGTTTTAATGAATAAAACTTGACCCAAGCTCTCTAATTCTCCTAAGCCCCTGCGCCGCCAACTCTCTCTCTCTGCGCCTCCCTCCTTGCTCGGTCTAGCAGCCACTTTCTTGTGCGTGCGTGTGTGAGCCTTTGGAGGATCCATCTCTTGGTGGTTCTGCTGATCTCTGACCCGTACCTTCCATTCCGCTGCATAAACAAGGTAAAAGGTGAGATCTATTATGTTTCTAATCAAGAGAACCTAGATCTGCATGTTTAGTAGGATGAATCAATCTGAGAATTGAATCAGGAGACACTAAACTATCCAACAGGATCTCCCTCTACCCTCCAGCTCACGGCTGCCTATGTAGAAGTAAGTCATACACTGATGTTTACTTTTTTGTGAAATGTGTTGTTGAGTATGTGTTGAGAAATGTGGTGTGAAATGACTTATTTAGTTCTGATGTTGTGAAATGTGTTGTTGAGTATGTGTTGTGAAATGTCGTGTGAAATGATTTATTTAGTTCTGATGTTGTGAAATGTGTTGTTATTGAGCTTAGATTCTAAATTCTTCTGTTAAGTTGTTTAGTACAGTTTGTAAATTGTGTAGATAATATGATGCCATTTACTCTCTGACAGAAAATTTGATTCCATATTTTTCAGAAAGCTACAAACTCTAAGGGGAGGATCTATGGACTTGGATCAATTCTGTACATGGATCCTCATCCAAATGAGTCAGCACCACAATCACTGATCAGGAAAGCTGCAGCAGAGGAGGAAGTGGCTGAACTGAAGCAGACATTGTCTGAGCTGAAACAAGGAATGTCAGCTGTGTCTGAGCTGAAGCAAGGCATGGAAATTCTGCTGAGCATCAATGGAATAGACCCTAAAACCTACACGCCACAAGTACCCCGTAAGAGTGGTGCTTCTATTGCTCCTAATCCAAGCCCCCATTCTGAGTCTAGCAAACAGCCCAACAAAATCTCTGACAATACTCCATGAGTAGTGTTGTTTGTATAAGAACATGTTTTAGTTAGTTTAAGTTAGTTGTAAAATCTTTTTTTTGCTTTGCAAAACTGTGTTAGTTTTAATATAAGTTTATGTTTAGTTTGTATTGAATCGTGTTAGCTTTAAAATGAAACATTCAGATTAAAATTGGTAATCAAAATGAAAATTCTGAACAAAACTCGAATGGGTATAATTCAGGGTAGCTACGGATAGCTACGCATAAATCCGTGGATATCCATAGCAAAAGCTACAGAACATAAGTAGCCATTCGTAGCTATTATCAACGAATTCATTCGTAGATATTTGTAGTCATTTCTACGGATATAGACGTAGCTATTTGTAGCTCCTATGGCTACGACTCATTTCGTAGCTATTCGTACCTAGAAAGCTACGAATTGTGTCATAGCAATTCGCAGCTATGGCTACGAATTGCTTCGCAGCCATCCGTAGATACGTAGCTACGATTTGAGTCGCAACTATTCGTAGCACATATAGCTACGAACAAGTGTCGTAGCTATCCATCATTTAGCTACGGAATCGTTCGTAGCTATTCCGCAGCAAGCTTGCTACGGATAGCTACGAATTCTTAATAGCTACGAGCGTTTAGTCGGGGATTGAGTACGTAGCTATCCGTAGCAAACCTGAAAATAGGTATGGATTTTGGGCCATAGCTACGGAAAAATCCGTAGCTATGGCCCAGTTTTCTTGTAGTGGCAGCGGAGCGGCAGTCCATCTTTTACCGGTGGTTGGAGATATGGGATATATATATTTCTTTTGTTTTTGTATTTTTTGTATTTTTTTGTTTTAGTTTTTGAATTTTGTTTATAAATAAAAAATTTAATGATTTTTTTTGGTATATTTTTATTTATTTCTTTTTGACATTTAAAAAAAAAAGCCACAGAAATTTTGTGGCTATTCTTGGAAATATAACCACGAAATATGTCATTGCTATTTGTGGCTAATAGCCAAAAAAAATTTCGTGGCTAATCCGTGGAAGCATTGCCACAAATTTCTACGATTCTGTGATATCCACGAGCTCATAGCCACAAAATATTTTTGTGGCTATCCGTGGTTATGGTCATTATAGGCACGAAATTTGGCCAATAGCCACAGATTTTTTCGTGGCTATTTACACTTTTTTGTAGTGTTTCCTACTGCCATTCATTGATCAGGTAGAGGTTAGCTAATCACCTATATTACTGCATCTTTGATGGGTATTCTGGTTTCTTTCAAATTTTCATTCATCCATAGGATCAGGGGAAGACCACCTTTACTTGTCCCTATGACACTTTTGCATATCGCAGAATGCCATTTGGACTCTGTAATGCTCCAGCTACCTTCCAGAGATGTATGATGTCTATCTTCACACACATGACTGATGATTTCATGGAGGTATTTATGGATCATTTTTCTGTCTGTGGATCTTCATATCATAATTGTTTGGATAATATGTGCAAAGTACTAGCTAGATGTGAAGAAAGGCACTTGGTTCTGAATTGGGAGAAGTGTCACTTCATGGTCAGAGATAGTATTGTTCTTGGGCACAAAGTATCATAGCAGGGATTGAGGTAGATCACGCCAATATTGAGGTAATGACCAGCCTATAGGCGCCATACTCAGTGAAATCAGTGAAGCGCTTTCTTGGACATGCTGGTTTCTACAGGAGGTTCATCAAGGATTTCAGTAAAATTGCTTGACCACTAACTGCTTTGCTATGTAAGGATGTGAAATTTGGGTTTACTGTAGATTGCTAGACTGCATTTGAACATATCAAGCAAGCATTAGTGAGTGCTCGTATAGCGCAGCCACTAGATTGGGAGTTACCTTTTGTGGTGATGTGTGATGCAAGTGATTTTGCTGTAGGAGCTGTTCTAGGGAAGAAGAAGGACAAGAAACTCTATGCTATCTATTATGCCAGCATAACACTAGATGATGCAAAGAGAAAATGTGCCACTACAGAGAAGGAGTTGTTGGCAGTTTACTTTGTCTTTGATAAATTTTGCCACTATCTTGTTGGATCGAAAGTGATAGTATATACAAACCACTCAGCTCTGAAGTACTTGATGCAGAAGAAGGATGCAAAGCCAAGGGTTTTGAGATGGATTCTCCTTTTTCAAGAGTTTAACATTGAGGTCAAGGACAAAAAGGGAGTTGAAAATGGAGTTGCTGATCATCTTTCAAGGATTAGGGTTGAAGAAGACGTTCCCATTGATAATTATCTACATGAGGAGAACGTCAATTTGATTGAAACAATGTTTGTGACAAATTTAGACAGAAACCAGCAAAACTGTCGGACTGCATAGAATGCATCGATCGATGCCACCCTAAAGACAATCAATGCAAATCTCGATGCAAAGTCGATCGATGCACTACCTTACGCCGGTCGACGCACTGCGCGTACAAAATTGTAACCTTACAAGGTCCAACTTGCTCACTACAACCTGGATCTTTATGCTGTCTCGACGACTGATCGACCATGATTTGCAGATATTGGGAATTACCTTGCTGCAGAGACTGAACTAGATGATCTCAAGGGGCATGAAAAGAAGAATTTCTTCAGATAACTAAGGAGGTTTTATTGGGATGAGCTTAATCAGTATAAGCACTGTTCGGATGGTATTTATAGGAGATGCATTGCAAAATCAGAGGTTCTAGACGTTCTGTTTTCACTGCCATGGATCATATTATGCTGGACATTTTGCTACTTTTAAGACAGTGTCTAAGGTTTTGAGAACATAACTTCTGGTGGCCTACTATGTTCAGAGATGCTCATATGTTTGTCTCTCAGTGTGATGCCTGCCAGAGGAGAGAGAAAATCAGTAAGAAGCATGAGATGTCACAGAACTTCATTCTTGAGGTAAAGGTTTTCAATTGTCGGGGCATAGATTTCATGGGTCATTTTCCCTCATCTTATGGGAATAAGCTCATTTTGGTTGCTGTGGACTATGTGTCTAAGTGGGTGGAAGCAATAGCTAGTCCAAACAATGACTCTTCGGTGGTGCTTAAGTTGTTTAAGACCATCATTTTACCTAGATTTGGAGTACCTCGAATTGTGATAAGTGATGGAGGATCTCACTTTATCAACAAGGTCTTTGGAAAGTTGCCGCAGAATCATGATGTTCAACATCGTGTGGCTACTCCATATCATCCTCAAAGTAGTGGGAAAGTAGAGGTCTCTAACAGACATATTAAGGAGATATTGGAGAGACAATTGGGAAAACAAGGAAGGATTGGTCTGCAAAGCTAAATGATGCGCTATGGGCCGACAAGACTGCGTTTAAAACACCACTGGGACCACACCGTTTCATATTCTCTATGGGAAAGCCTGCCACCTTCCAGTTGAGCTTGAGCATAAGGTAGCATGGGATGTGAAACAGATGAATTTTGATCGGAAATCTGCTGCAGAGAGGCGATTGGTGCAGCTGAACGAGCTTGATGAGATTATGCATCCTGCCTATGAGAATTTGAAGCTGTACAAGGAGAGGACTAAGGCGTATCATGACAAGAAGATTGTCTCCTGACACTTTGAGCCAAATGATCATGTACTTTTGTATCTCTCGTTTGCAATTGTTTCCAGGTAAATTGCGCTCTAGATTGTCAGGTCCTTTCACAATCAAGGAAGTGCGTATATATGGTGATGTGGTTCTGATTAGCTCAGAAGGTAAGGATTTCACTGTCAATGGACAAAGGGTAAAACATTATTGGGCTAAGGCTGAGATTCCAAGAGGTCAAATTCTGCCTTTGGATGATGTACCCACTGCCTAATCTCCTTCAAGTCAAGCTAATGACGTTAACGAAACGCTTGGTGGGAGGCAACCCACTGGTAAGTCTATAAATACTTAATTTGCTGCTTTGATTTGATTTTACTTTGGTGTTTTTCGTTTTTGGTCATTTTTCTGTACAGATCAAGTCTGTCACAAGAATCGCACTGCATCTATCAATGCGGTCCTGTGCATCGGTCGATTCAGTGGTCGAATGAGCACAATTAGCTGCAATTTATCCGTAAGTTACTCGGTTCAGAAAATCAACCAAAATCAGTCCGATATTTGGAGTTCGGAAATGCGCCGACCATTTCCCATGTGCGATGATCGATGCAGTCTCAAAACGGTCAAAACCATCTGAAATCAAACCGTAAGTTCTCATATCAGAAATTCGATTAAATTGGTCCGGTTCATTAAATCCTGATACGCGTCGACCACCGCGCTCATGGCGTCGATCGACGCACCTGCACGTGAGTTAAGTCACTTAACCTCTTCATTTTTCCTCTTCTTCTCTATTTCTCTCACACTAGCGAAACCGTAACCCAAATCACCTCAAGCCCTAATTTCTTCATTTCTTAATCATTTTGGCTGATTCAAAAGCCTAACTTCATCGATTTTACCCCCTATCCATTTATATCATCAATTTCATCCATATGTAAGGTATGTTCTACGAATCCCATTTTTTTCATTTCAGCCATAAGGTGAAAAACTCAAAATTCATCACGTTTTTGATTGATTCATGCTATATTGATAATTGTGTAGGGTTTGTTGTAGTGATTTAGAGTTACCCTTGGGCTTGCATGAACAAATCCACAAGTTTTCTGAAAATCTCTGATTTAACGACGAACACTTGCGATCCTGTGAATTAGGCTTGAATTAGGACGGATATTAGAGGAATGAGACTGATTTTGGTGCTGTGAATGACTGCATGTGATGTTGAGACTGATTTGGTTGCATTTTTTTTATCTTAGAGCCTTGGCTTAATTTACGAGATTGTTTTTCTTGTGTCTTTGATTGCAAATGGCTCCGAGGGAGTGAAAGAACACTACAAGAGAGACATCAGATGCTCCTGCAGATTTCGGCACCCGCGAGTCATCTCCTCTACTGTCTTATCCGCATGCACCTGGAGTAGTCAGGCCTCCTTGCCTAAGGGTGAGAAGGATAAGATCTTGATGCATAGGGAGTGGGTGAATGATCCCAAGACTGAGATAGAGAGTGATGATTGCATTGGACGCGAGATTTCTGAGGCATGGGATGAGTATGATACTTTGTTCAACAATGTGTGGCTGTCGGTGCAGATAAAGCCTACACGGTTCATTGATTAGAGGACAATGGAGAAGATGGAATACGAAAGGATGTGCATAGGATTGTGCGGAAGATAGGTTTGGGGACAATGCCTATGTAGTCCTATGAGTTATATCCTGACTTGGTTCGACATATGATAGCTACTTGTCGAGTTTACTACTCAAACGATAGGCGCATGAGAGAAAATGAAGGGTCCTGACCTTCATGTTCATGGGGTTCATGTATCGCTTCTCTATTTTGGATCTTTGCCGCATTCATGAGTTTAGCGTGGAGCCTATCTACTGTGTCCTAAATTCTGAGTCGGCAGATGCAGATACTCAATATTCTGGTCACATTTTGGTAATGATCGCTACCATTCTTGTCATACCAACCAGACAACCATCTGACATCCGGTCCTGAGGTATGTCGTTTGTGTTTTGGGGAACACGATTTTGTGCAACGCTGGGCCGAAGAAGATGCGGAAGTCTGAGCTTATGCTACCTTACACCGGGATAGGTCATTTGTACAATGAGACCGTTTTAGCTGACCCACGCCCAATCTGAACATGGAGCAGTCTTTACAGAACATCTCTGAAATCTGAAGACTAAGCCATTCAGCAGCAAGAAGACAGAGACCATTGGCAGCCTGCTTACTCCCACTTTCAGGCATTTCTGGATTCCTACAGATGAACGTGAGGTTGTGACTAGGATACTGTGGATGGATGAGACTCATATTAGGAGCACCACTTGGATGAAGGAGGATAACCTTTGAGTTTTCCATGATGCGCAGGACAATGAGTGGTGCGTGAATATTCCCATGCGAGAGCTCACGAAGATAGAGATAATTCTGGATTTGAGCTTTCGGCCAAATCAGAACCTTCTGCGCAGAGTCCATACGGTTGCAAACCCATTGGGAGCTTCTACTTCTGCTGCTCTTACAGCTGCAGAAGGTGAGTTTGTGCTTATAAATTACACTGCGCCACTGAAGGATCCTGCAGAGATGTCCTAGGGAGCTTTCCAGACGATGTTGAATGACAGACTGAAGGACATTTGGGAGATGGTAGCTAGCTGCTCCTATAGACGCCATCCGCGAGTTCATGTGCCCACACCTGCTCTCGACTCAGACGATCTCCTACTCCTGAGTCTGGTGGTTCTGATCCTTACACAAACATTGATGATGAGTCGAATTCTACTTAGTTCTGATTATGCTTCCTATCCTATGGCACATGGTTTTGTACTTTTTCTCTTTTCTTTTTATTTTCCTTGAGTCATTTTGATGTTTTTATTGAGTCTATGTGAGTCCCACTACTTTGGAACTTATGTAGTTATGCTTTGATTATGTGTTGTCTTTGATCTATGTAGCTTACAAATTGAGTTGTTGTGATTATTCACGGAACATATGTTGTCTGCGAAATTTCCAGAAACAAACATGATACGCGTCAATCGTTGCATTCATGGCGTCAGTCGACGCAGTTGCGAGTTCAGGTAAATCACAGATCAAAAGTACATTTCGTCCCTTTTTCATCTTAAACCAAGCCTAAACTTTGATTGCATAGGGGACAATGTGTTTCAAGTGTTAGGGAGGTGGTATTGACATAATCTTTTTCTTTTCTTAGAGTCTGTTGAGTTTGTTTTATTGATTCAAAACAATTAGAAAGAAACTATGAATTTTTGAGGACATCACTATACTTGCAGAAATTGACCATTGGATGAGCCTGCAGCTGATCTCTGACTATTAGAAAACCCAACACAAATCAGCTTACTGAGGACACCCATATCCCTTCAGGTTTTCAAGAATCCATTATTGACTTCACCCTTAACTTGACTTACGTTTGCTCACCTAGGGGCTTGGTATACTTTGAGTTGGATTAATTTGTTAGTTCTGAAACAGCTTTTAAACCCGTTTAAGTATGGTTCCTAGTCCTGGGCATTTACCCGAAACACGAAATCCGAACTCGAACCCGATCCAAAAAACCTGATCCCAATCCGAACCGATTCTACAAAAATATCCGAATGGGGCTTAAGTATAGGTATTTCAGGTATTGGGTAATATCAGAACCCGAACCGAACCCGAATGAGTACCTGAAGTATCCCGCAGTTTTATTTAATTTAAGTAATTTTACTATTTTTGAGTATTTTGGGTAGTTTGAGTAGTTCTTTTCTCGTTTTTTTGTAGCACATATATTTTCGTGTACTTTTGAATATTTTTAGGTAGTTTAGATATATATTTTTACGATATTTTCTAGTATTTTCAAATTCTTTAGCATATTTTTCGATTTTTTGGTAATTTTTGGTAGTTTTGGGTACCCGAACCCAACCCGAACCCACCCCGAACCCCATAAGTCCCGAGCCGAACCCGATCCAATATATAAAAATACCCGAACAGGGCCTATAGTCCTAACCCGAAAAACCCGAAAACCCAAAAAACCCGAAAACCCGAAAAACCAACCTGAACCTGAATGGGTACCCGAACGCCCATGCCTATTGGTTCCCTTCTCCCCTTCCTTAAAGTAAAAAAAAAGTATTAAATTGCAGATAAGCTAGTAGCTTCGAAGTGATCACATGGTATAGACCCATGTTACCTCTTGTGCTTCATGGAATGTGTCTAAAGTAACATCCCAATGCGAGAAGAGCGCTGATAAAAAAATAAAATGATACCCTGTGGGAAAAATAAGAGGCTAAGGAAGGAAAATGAGAAGAAAAGAACCATAAATTGATAGTATTGTGGTCAAGTGCTAACAGAGTAAGAGTCCATGTGTTCTTTGATCGATACTCCCTAGGTGAAACCGCACTTATTAGATTATAGAAGTCAGTATGGTGAATTTGAATGCTCTGAATCTCATTGTGGAGTTTACTTAGGATAGTTGCTAAGTGTATGGGAAGTACATTGTAGTCTTGATGTCTGCAGGTTCATTTTCATGTGGATTACTAAAGGGAATCTGAGTGTAGTACTTCAACGATGAAATGAGTTTCTAATGTTTTCAAACTTCTTCTCCTCATCTTGGTTTTCTGTTTTGCTTGAGGGCAAGCAAAGACTAAGTGTGGTGGAGTTGATATATCATGGTTTTTAGGTGTTTTAAGCCATGATATAAGTATATATTTGAGTCTTTTGTAGTGTCTTTCGACTCTTCTCATGTGTTTTATAAGTTTGTACACGTTTGAAGGACTTTTGGAAGATATTGGAACATTTGGGCAAAGATTGGAGCTGAAACTGTGATGAGCATAAATCACTATAAGTGATCAAGCTGAGCATCGACCGATGCATCTTTGGCATCAATCGATGCAGCTATCCAACGCACAATTCACCAGCGTTTTAATGAAGTTTTGAAGATTTGCATAATTAGCCCAGCTGTTTCACTATTTACAAAGAAGACCCAAAGTGTGTTTAGCACTTAATATTAGGGTTTTTGTATTTTATTCTTGTTACACTTTTCATACTTTTGGCTAGAGAGAGAGTTTAGGAGCTTTGGGTTATCCGAACCTTGTACCGCTTTTGGAGAAGATTTCGAACCCCTTTTCTACTCTCTTATCTATTTTAATGCAATCTATTTCATCGATGTTGCTTGTTTCATTCAATATGTCTGAGTAGATTCATAGTTGGGTTTAGGTATTCTCATAGGGTTCATGGCATGTTAGATTGATTTAATCAGTTAAGGAATTCATAACCTGTTAGTTCTTCAATCTGCATTGTTCTTAAAGCTAGTTCTAACCTGATCAATTGGAATCTAGATCTTAGTTTTTTTTAAATTGACATGATGTATTGTGTTTTTAGCACATTTGATCATGATTTCCATTGCATTTTAGCTTTAGGATATGCATTTAGACATCATTAGGTTGCATTTGTTTTGTTTTTTGTTTTACTTTAAGTGATAGAAGACATAATGGAGCATCAAAGACATAATGGAGGAGGTAGAGACTTAAAACACCTATGAGGAGAAACAACGTGCATTGGCCTCATAAAACAACCATAAAAGGTTGCTGTGAGATTTACCCTTGAAAGATCGAGTCATATGAAGACTTTATGTTTATATTTAGCTTTGGATCTTCAAACCAAAGTTATAGAAAATTGAGTTAGATTTCTAATGGAGGTGGTTTAAAGTCATTTGAAGCTATATCAAAAGAGTTATAACAGATTTACTGGACACATATCAACTCTGCCGCGAAGAGAAAGCATCCGACAAAAGCCGTAAGCTGCAGCGACCTGTGCAGTGGCCTGAACATACCGCTGCGTGAAAAACACCCAAAGCGACCTTCCACAGCGACCTGCAAAGGCCGCTGTGAGACCTAATGTTTCCTACATGTTACTTTCTCCTTTTCTTTTGGCTTGTAGACCCTCCCATGTTCCGAGGTCGACCAAGCCACTTTATTTTCCATTATTTAAGGCCTCTTGGTGTATGAGGAGAGGCATGATCTACTTCTTGATCCATTTATGGATCTAGATCACAAATTTATTTTCTCTCATTTTATATCATCTCAACTATGTCTTTTTGTGTTTCTATGAATATAGATGAGTAGTTCTTCATAGGTTTCTGGGTTGAGTACATGAAGGTAATTGAATAATGATCTAGGACGTTTAGAACATATATATCTTGTATTCTCACTTGCTAGATGTTCTTAATGCTAGGATTGAAGTAGCTAATCAATTTCTTGATCTTAACTGTTGCTATCACTGAGAAGTGTAGATTAATGTTTGAAAATCTATCAAGTTCTTTGCATACTAAAATAATGAGAGTTGATGTTTTAGGTGTTTAGTGGTATTAAGAACATGATCTTCATGCATACTTACTTTGAAATTTCCAACAAGAGTTGATGTTAATGCTTGATAAGTATATGGTTATTATCATGAGAGTGAAGTAACTTCATATGATTGTTCTTAGCCTGAGAATCATTGTTATGTTGTTTATCATTCTTAGATTAATATTCGATCACCAGATTCGATAATCTCAACCCAAGAACTAGTTGTTTTATCTTTTGCTTAAACTCATCACATCTCTGTTTTTGCTATGTTTTTGTGAGTCTTAGTATCTTGTTTAGTGAATGGTTTTTTCTGTTTTTATTGCACTTTTGTTATCTATATCATTTTCATATTAGTTTCTTTGTTTTCATCTCACTTAAGTTGTTAGTATAAAACCAAATCTCTTGTATTAGCTTAGATTAATGACCTTTGTGTGTTCTTGGTGTTATAGATCACTAGCTCCCTGTGGATTCAATCTTGAAGTGTTACATTGACATACCATTCTATTGTGGTAACGTGCACATTAGGTTTTAATTGGTGTGTGAAACGCAAACATCAATTTGGCGCCGTTGCCGGGGAGCTAGGCGATTTATCATTAGGATTTCAAATTTCGTTGAGACTAAGTTTTCTTTTATTTTTGTTTGTTTGATTACTGATTTTCTCTCAAGTGTTTGCTCTTTCTGCGGGGCATAATCACAAGGGAGAAATTTCAAGAGAGAGGGATGGCTTGGAATCCTACAAGTTACCACAGTTTTGAATGCTCTCCACTTATCAAGAAGATCTTCCATATGGAAACTTTGCTTAAGAGTACCAATATGGAGATACTGAGAGATACCAATCTTGGGACCCACAAGCTACCAAAGTTTTGAAAGCTCACCTACTTATCAAGAAGATCCTCCATACGAAAACTTTGCTCAAGAATACCACTATGGATATGGGGAAGGATGTCAATTTTGGGACCCTACAAGCCACCACGGTTTTGAAAGCTCACCCACCTATCAAAAAGATATCTCATATAAAAACTATTCTCAAGATTACCAATATATAATGAGATATATCAATCTTTGGACATGGATTACAAGCATGAAATGGATTATTACTCCCAAAACTCTAATGAAAAAGAGATTTTCAACAATCAAGGTTTTTATCAAAACCAAGGAGACCAACAATTCCAACGTCAAGGGAGTTCTTCAAACCAACAATCCAAGGAGGACACAATGCAACAACTTCTAAAACAAGTTTTGGAGAGTACCAAGGAGATGCATGCTAAGCTGAATGCATATTTCGAAAACTTAGCCTCTAGCTTGTCAGCCTTAATTAACGAAGTGTCTGAACTTGTGAGGGATTCTGAAACAACATATGAAGAGGATTCTAAAATCAAGGATGAGTTATTACAAGAAAATAAAATGTATGAAAGAGAATTTGAAGCACTTCTTAGTTTCAATGTTGATGAAGCTCTTGAGATAAGATATGAAGAACAAGTTTACGTTGGAATACTCATGAGTCATCCAGCAAGGAGAAACAAGGAAGAAGTAGACATGGTGGTAAGAACTATTGAAGACCCTCATGAAGATGGCTTGGTTTTTGGATGCATAAAGAGCATAAAGCAGAGCTCAATGGATGATGAATTCTCAACCAAGGAAGAAATTCATATACAACCCAATTCCATTCAAGAGACAGAGAGTAAAATGCCTAAGGAGAAACAAGAGAGTCTCATTGAAGAAATATCCATGGATGGTGAAGAAGAAGAATTTCAAATGGAACAACCCTTTGACAATCATCTTGGTATAACTTCCACCACCACAACAATGAGCATTGATGGTCCAAGGAAGATCCCTTTTGAGGAGATTATGAAGAATGAGTTTAGGGGATGGTTTTATGATGGATATAATCCTGGCGATACAAATTCAAGCCACATTCCCATCCAAAAAAGTGAAGGGATAGTCAAGTTAGGGACTTTAAACAAGCTCACCTGGAAGGAATTCCCATGGTATCCTTTGTTACACTTTTATTTGTTTTGCTTTATTTTGTTTTTGTATGTCTTGAGGGCAACAACAAAGTTTGGGGGAAGCTACATGGAAGATCAAGGAACTTCTCCACATTCTCATCCTCCATCCAAATCTAGGCACCACTTCATATTATACATAATTTCCTATTCTTTTAATCTTTGCATTCTTTTTTTTTTTTGGGGTCATTTTCTTCACTCTTCTATCATACAAAAGACTGTTTGATTTAAGTTTCGAAGAATGTATCAGTAGCTAATCATGTTTTCTATAATCTTATTTCACTTCTTTGAGTCTCATGCATCATATAAAAAATTGAAAAAGTTGTGAAAAAAATTCATCTAATTTCATGCTTGTTTCTGCATTATAGGATTGAGTCTAATTGCATATTAGAATTTCATTTACATATGCATAGGGGATAATGATATAATTGCCTTGTGAAGGATTTATGCTTAGAACTCAACATCAACATGAGGCTCTAGATAATCGTAGTATATTTCTTGAACATCTCTTAAAAAACATGTATATTTTGTGCTTTAATATCTCCATTTGAAACCATTATCTTGTTTGATGCTTGTCTTGAATCTCAAACCAACTCCTTATACTTGAGTCTAATGAACTTTAATTTCTCTCACTTATTGGATCTTGATACTTGATCATGGCCACCACATACACACTTGGGTTATCTTTCATCATTTTCACCACCCTTGTTAACCCAAGTGGCCATTCTCACTCTTATAATGATTTCCACACCTTAAACCTTTCCCTTTCCCTTTAGAACTTCCATGTTTATTTGAGTGAGGCCTATTTTTGATGATGCTAACATGAGAAAAATCTTAATAATATGAGAACGAAAATGATTAGATCTCATTAGGCTAGTCTATGAATTCATCATATGGTTAGCTTTAAGAGGGATAACTCATGGGAATGCAGAATGAGAGGAAAATAAATGAGTGAAGCTGGGAGAAAAATAAGAAAAACCAAAGGCTTGAGTACATTGATATATCATGGTTTTTACTAGTTTTAGACCATGATATAAGTATGTTTTAGAGTCTATTAGTGTTTCTTTAGAGTCTTTTGCAGGTCTTATTAGGTACACGCACGTTTGGAGCAGAAGTGAAGATTTTGGAGCTATTTGGTGCATATTGGAGATTTGACCCGAGAGGTGAACCTCACTGTCCAAAACAGAGAAGGGTGTCGATCGTTGCACATCAGCATCGATCGATGCACAGCGCGTTGGGCCAGACTCGTGAGAGTTAATGAAGTTATGAGATATTGCAAAGTTGCCCAGAAGTTCCAGATATTTACACAGAAGCCCCAAGACGTGATTAGGTTATTATAATTAGGTTTTAGACTTTGATATTAATTAAGCATTCATACTTTGAGCTGAGAGTTAGAGAGAGATTTTGGGGCTGATCTGAACCTGTATTTCATCTTGTTTTTGGAGAAGATTTCGAACCCCTTTACTTCTTTTATATCTTATATGCAATCTATTATTTCATTGATCATGTTTACATCATCTTTTCTGAGTAGATTCATAGTTAGGTTTAGGGTTTCTCACATAGGATTTCATGACTTGTTAGATTTAATTAATTCAGTTAAGGATTCATAACTTGAATGTTCTTCGATCTAAATTGTGTTTAATGCTAGTTCTAACCTGATCACTTAGAATCTAGATCTTAGGTTGCTAAATACGACACGACAGTGTGGTTTAGAATCTGAACTATTTAGGTTGAGCAATTAAATTACTCGCAAAGGAATTTGGTTTAGTTTAATTGTGAACATATCGAATTTGGAATTAATGCTGGTTTAATCTGTTAGTAATTGCAAAAGAATTTGGATTGCTGCACTTAGACTTAGAGAATTCTCGCAACGACAGTTGGTTAATTCTATATCCGTGTTTTGAGTTCTAGAACTGAGCTTAATTAGATCCTGACTGAATGATTATTCTGCTTGTCTGATTTCCTGAGAACGCCCTAGACTTAACGTTTTAAGTTAACTGTTTTCACAACCAATCTTGCTACCTGATTTACTTTCTTGCTTGCTTTTTAGTTTACATCACATTGCTTTCTCTTAGTTTAATCTCTACTGTTCTAATATCTATCGTTGACCGGAGTCTCTGTGGATTCGATACCTAAGTACTACATCTGTATAAATGTGCACTTGCAGTACTATATGATTAAAACTTCTAGAGCATATCAAGTTTTTGGCGCCGTTGACGGGGACTCTTTTGAGTCTCCGATAGATTGGAACCTAGGGTTTAGACTAGGATTTTTAATTTTTGTTTTTAGTTACTAATTTTTCTCAGTTTTCTCTCTGTCGCGGGTACTGATTTTGCATAGCGTCGATCGTTGCACTTCCTGTGTCGATCGTAACTAGGCGACTGGAGTTGAATCGATCGTTGCACTGTTAGCATCGATCGTTGCTTGACGATTACAGACGGTTTATGCAGACGCGTGATACCAGAAGTAATCCGAACACTAATCTCGTTAACCTCCAACTTGAAGAGCTTGCTAGACTAGAGAGAACCAATAGGAAAGTTCAGAGAGCAAGAATGGTTCGAGAACGTCTGATTCTGATACCCGATGCTCAAGGTACCCTGAGGGACCGATAAAACAATCCGTACAATGCTGCTGGAGAACGGATTGATGCTGAAGGGAATGTTATCCCTGATCCTCCTGAGCCACCGTAACAGGAGAAGAACCAAGGCCAAAGACAGGCCCAAGGTAGACAGATGGTTGTTCATGAGAGGACTTTAGCTGACTACAACCGTCCGGATGAGTATCATGCTAACCGGTCAGCTCTTGTACTTCCTGAATTTGAGAGGAATGATTTTGAAATCAAGACCGTCTACTACTCTCTCCTGAGGCAGAAAGCCTTCCATGGCTCTCCAAGTGAGCAGCCGATGGATCACATAGATGAGTTTGAGGGCATAGTCACTGGAATAAAGTACGATGGAGTTAACTACGACTATCTGTTCCTTAAGCTTTTCCCTTACTCTCTCGCTGGAGATGCTGCAGCCTGGCTGAAACAACTTCCACCTGGAACGTTTGATACTTGGGCCGCTCTGAAGAGTGAGTTTCTGCGACATTTCTATGATGATGCTCGCTCTGATCAGTCCAGACAGGACATTCTCACCTTCACCCAAGGTCCTACAGAGCCTCTTAAAACAGCCTGGATGAGGTTTAAGAAGTACCAATGTGACTGCCCGCACCATGGATTCACTGAGGTAACACTTTTAGGCATCTTCTTTACAGGAATAGATCTTCCATATTAGACTGCTTTGGACAACTCTAGCAATGCCAAATTTAACACTAGGACTCCTGCTCAAGCTAAGCAGCTAATAGACAATCTAGTAAGCAGTAATAGCTGCAAGACTACTGATGAGAGAAGGAAGAACTCCGGTGGAAAGATGGAGAATTCTGAGATAGCTGATATTAGATCTAAGTTGGACACTGTTTGCAATCTTCTAGCTGGGAGAAAGATGTCCATTTTGCTCAAGATGTTGAGATGATCAATGCTGAAGAGGATAGTCAGGAAGAGGATGTGAATTACATCGGAGGATCTGGATTCCAAGGAAATAGGTTTGGAAATCAGTCTGGTAATAGGTTCTTTAGTGGAGGACAGAAGAGTGCTTTCAACAGCAACCAAAACTCTTCTGGATTTGGACAGACTAGTGGTTTTCAGAAACCTTTCCAGCAAAGTAATCAAAGGACTTATGGATCTTCTTCGTACCAGACACCTCCTGCTGCTAGTGCTCACGAGATCAAGATGGAGAGGATGATGGAACAGTTGATGGAAGGACAGACTAAGCTTGCTGTGGTATGCAACAAGAAGTTGGATGCTGTTTATGAGGATCTCAATGGGAAGTTTGAGTCTCTAAATACTCATGTGAAGCAATTGGACACTCAGGTGAGCAAAATTTTAAACTCGGTTAAAGGAAAAGGTGATTTAGACACCCATATTAAGGCCTGGTCAGTGTACATTGATGATGGATCACATCTAGGTGAAAGATTTGAGCTAAGTACATCTGAAGTGGTAGAAGAGGCTGAAATTTCGGATTTTGAGGAAAATCTCTCGGGTGAAATCTGTAAAAATTTGACTGCATCGATCGATGCACCCTTAGCGTCGATCGTTGCATCGCGTGGACAGACAGATTCACAGGATTCTTATGGCATTGATGCAGAGGCAGATTCAGAGCTTGATCGCTTATTCCCTGGAGTATCTGAGATAACTCAACAGGAGATCTATGCACAATCCATTTGATTATATTCTAAAGTGTCTGAGGTAATCCAACAAGAGATTGATGAGCTTAAAGAGCTAGAAAAGATTGGTGAAGAGTTGGAAGAAATTCCACCATCTGATGATCCACCTTACCACCCTTGTGTACAGAGATACTTGGGTAAGATGTTGCCTTTGGATGAAGAGCTGAAAGGCTGGGTAATAGTTGTTCCACAACATATAAGTGATGTGCTATTGACTAAGGTTCCTAAGAAGCTACCTGATCCTGGGATCTTTGTGCTGAGTTGTTCTATCTTCGAGGATGGTTTTAAGCGCTCTCTTTGTGATTTAGGAGCTGATGGAAGTCTCATGCCATACTCTGTGGCAGAGAAGCTGGGTATGATGGATTTTTTACCCACTAGGACCTCTCTTGTCCTAGCTGATCAGTCAATAAGGATTCCAGAAGGAGTTCTTGAGGACGTCCCAGTGAGAGTTGGAAACTACTTGGTTCCGACAGATTTCTTGGTTCTTAGGTACCACAGTGAGCATGATGATGCTTTGATATTGGGTAGGCCATTCTTGGCTACAGCTGGAGCAGTGATAGATGTGCGACACAGTTTGATTGATCTACACCTGGGAGATGAGCCACTGCACTTTGAGATGGACAAACTGCGCAAGCCACTGATTGATGGGCAAACCTTCACCATTATGGATGGAGATGAAGAGCAGTCAAGTCACACTACGGTTTTGCATCCTGGGGAGCACTTCACAACTTCTTTTCTTGGACGCGTTCACACTGATGGAGCTTACTCTCCACCTTGGATGAGGAGACTTGCACAGAGACAATCAAAGTCTCTGTCAGGATCTCACGGTGCCTGATTCTTGTTCGTCCGGTCAAGCTAATGACCTTAAACAAGCGCTGAGTGGGAGGCAACCCACTGTTAGGTTTTAGTGTTTTTCTTTCTTATTTTTGGTGTTTTTCTTAGGATTTTACGTTTTTATTTGTTTTTGCTAAGTTTTAGATACAGAACACTGTCTGGAGATGTGTGACGATCGTTGCTATGTGCAACGGTCGTTGCAGGGAGATATGACGAAGAGATGGGATCGCCTTATGACGATCGTTGCGGTCCTGTGCAACGGTCGTTGCAAATGGTTTAATTGCAAAATTAAGGTACGCGTGCTAAACCGGAACCAATTTGGTTCAACAGCGTCGATCGTTGCACCCTTGCATCGATCGTTGCTCCCACGACCCAGGTAAGTGCCTTAAACCATTTTCTCTTCTCTTCTTCCCCATTTCGCCATCCGTACAACCGCGAGTTCCAACTAAATCTCTCATTTCTTCATCATTTTCTCTGATTCAAAGCTTGATTTTACTCGTTTTAACATCCCCTATCTATTTCTCTAACCCAATTGCAGTGATTCCAAGGTAAGAACTCTCATTTTCATCATTGTCGGAATCGGTTCTAGGGTTTAGAAATTAGGGATTTTTAGGCTTGAAATTGATGATTTCGTACTGTATTAGACTTGATTTAGGTTGTTTGATGATGGATTCTTGCTGATTGAGTGATCTAAGAACGGATTTAGAAACAATTTTTGAGGTTCACTGTCGGCTGTGAAATCGCCCTGCATCGATCGTTGCACTTGTGCAACGGTCGTTGCTCTGCGATTTCACAGGGAGTTTCTGCCGAGACTTATATGATTTATTGATTTCTTGCAGATGCCTCCTCGACAAGCCCGCAAACGTATAGCCACCGCAGCAGCAGCTTCAGCGCATCATGCTCCACCGGCTGAGTGGTTCCATCGAGAATCACCACATCCTGCAGACTATCAGAGAGATCAAGAAGCAATACAGCCACCTTGGCCTAGAGAAGATAAGCAGATGATTCCGACAGACAGGGTCTGGGGCATGGAGATAGATGAGCTGCTCAAGACCGACACCTTCACAGAGAGGCCATTACTTAACTAGTGGGATGAGTATGACACATTGCTCTACAATGGTTGGTGTGGCATGACGCTTAAGCCGACCAAGTTTGTGGATTACTCGACTTGCAGGAGTCTGGGCATTGATGAGCAGGTTCTTGCACTGTGTAAGGGCATTGGTCTGGGGACAATGCCAATGCAGCCTTACGAGATGTACCCTGAGTTGGTGAGATAGCTGCTGGCCACTTGCAGAGTGATTTACCCTACACCAGATAGCAGGAAGGCTTCAGGAGGTTTCTTTACCTTCATGTGCTTAGGAGCCAGGTATCGGATTCCCCTTCTCGATATCTGTAGGATTTATGGATTCAGCACTGAGCCGACGCGCATTGGTATGTCTCTTAAGTGGGATGTGGAGGAAGCTCAGTATTTCTGGGACTGTATCGGCAATGGTCGATATAACTCGAGGACCACGCCGGTGATTCAGGTTAGGCATCTTGTTCTTAGATACGTCTTGCGCATCTTGGGATGTACTATGTTGTGTAAGTATGAAGCCAACAAGATGCGTAAGAACGAGATGGAGATGCTGTTTATTGGACTGAGGGATCAATTTTAGGGTACTGTTCTGAGAGATCCCACCAAAGGACTCAACTTGGGGGCTGTTTTTGCGCATCATTTATGCGAGCTGCAGAAGAAGCCATTTGATGGTAAGGGCAATGAGACAGTAGGGAGTCTGCTTACTCCCATTTTCAGGCATTGCAGGATTCCCTTAGAGGGTACAGAGCGTAATGACAGCATGAGTTCCTTGATTTTAGCCATCTGCAGAGTGCTACATGGCTGAAGGAGGGACGTGTATGGGTTTATTATGACCCTGCCACTGAGAGGCGCGGTGTGGATCTTCCTGCTGCTGGTCTTACACAGATTGATACACTGGATGCTTTGAGATTCCAACCTCTTACGAGCGATCAGCGCAGAGTTCCTTCTATGGCTCATCCGCTGGGAGAGCCTTCTACACGAGCTTCTACTTCCTTTGCGCCTGCACCTGCTGCCCCTGTCGATGATATTGGCCCTTATCCCGAGCCTTCGATGCCTTTTGGTGATATGTCTGAGGCAGAGTGGAGAGAGCGTGAGGATGGTATTCTACGGAGCATCTGGAACTTCATGCGTACCTGCACTTGCAGGAGACAGCCGCAGATACACCATCCATGACCTTCTCGACGTATACGGCGATCCCCGACTCCCGGTTCTTCGAGTGGTACTGATCGTATTGATGAGATGGGGGACGAGTGAGAGTGGCGAGCATTTTCAGACTACGGTTCTTTGTTTAATTTTTCCTTTTCTTTTGCATTTCATCTTGTATTTTCTTAGGATTTCTTATGTTTGGATGATGTTTTTGTTACAAAACTATCTGTTGCTTTGATTTTATCTGTTTTCAGTGATTTTCAGCTTGCAGGTTCGAAATTTGATGATTTCTCACGAACTAACCTGCTAACTTGCTGACTGATCCGAGAATTCGCAATGCGTCGATCGACACACCTTGTGTCGATCGTCACAACACGAGTAATCGCATTGCACCGATCGTTGCGGTCCTGAGCAACGATCGACACACGACGAAATATCGCCTAGCAACGGTCGATGCATTTATGCAGCGATCGATGCATGAGCGGCAGAGGTAAAAATCAGACATAACTCAACACACCCATTAACATTTTTATTTCTTTTTACCAATCCTTCGCTTGACACTACTGGGGACAGTGTGTCTTAAGTGTGAGGGAGGTGCTACTGACTTTATCTTTCTGTTTTCTTAAAGTCAGTCCAATTTTCAAAAAATTTTGTTTTATTGAGTCAAAACTAGTTTAAGTAAGAAACAGTTAATTTTTGAGAAGATTAACAACATCTTGCAGGAACTTAAGTATCCATTGGGATGAAGTTGCAGGATCTATCTATGACTATTAGAAAACCCAACACGGATCAACCTACTGAGGCACCCACATCACTTCAGGTATCAGAGGATCCTTTTACTGACTTCACCTTAATACTGACTTAATTTTCTCACCTAAGGGCTTGGTATACCTTGTGTCGGATTCCTTTGTTAGTTCTGACACAGCCTGTAAACCTGTCCTATTTGGTTCCCTTCTCCCCTTCCATAAAGTAAAAAAAAATATAATAATAAACTGAGGATGAGTTAGTAACTCCGAAGTGGTCACGGGAGTAGTAGCAAACACTATTACCTCCTGTGTGATCCATGGAATGTGTCCAAAGTACACCCCAAAACGGGAAGAACACTGATAAAAAAAAATAAAATGATACCCAGTGGGGGAAAATCAGTTGTTAAGGAAGGGAAAAGAGAAGAAAGGGACCAGAGAAAGAAAGTATGGTGGTCTAGAGCTGACAAGGTAAGAGTCCATGTGCCCTTTGATCGATACTCCTTAGGTGAGACTGCACTTAAATACTTGCAGAAGTCAGTAGGGTGAATTTGAATACGTGAATGTGATTGTGGAGTTTACTTGGGATAGTTGCTAAGTGTGGGGGAAGTATATGTTGGTCTTGATGTCTTGCAGGTGATTCTTTCAGTGGCTTACTAAGGGGAATCTGAGTGTTGTTGCTTCAAAGACGAAAAGAGTTTCTGAAAGTTTTCAAACCTCTTCACCATGTCTAGTTCTTTATTTTGCTTGAGGACAAGCAAAGGCTAAGTGTGGGGGGAGTTGATATATCATGGTTTTTACTAGTTTTAGACCATGATATAAGTATGTTTTAGAGTCTATTAGTGTTTCTTTAGAGTCTTTTGCAGGTCTTATTAGGTACACACACGTTTGGAGCAGAAGTGAAGATTTTGGAGCTATTTGGTGCATATTGGAGATTTGACCCGAGAGGTGAAGCTCACTGTCCAAAACAGAGAAGGGTGTCGATCGTTGCACATCAGCATCGATGGATGCACATCGCGTTGGGCCAGACTCGCGAGAGTTAATGAAGTTATGAGATATTGCAAAGTTGCCCAGAAGTTCCAGATATTTACACAGAAGCCCCAAGACGTGATTAGGTTATTATAATTAGGTTTTAGACTTTGATATTCATTAAGCATTCATACTTTGAGCTGAGAGTTAGAGAGAGATTTTGGGGCTGATCTGAACCGGTATTTCATCTTGTTTTTGGAGAAGATTTCGAACCCCTTTACTTCTTTTATATCTTATATGCAATCTATTATTTCATTGATCATGTTTACATCATCTATGTCTGAGTAGATTCATAGTTAGGTTTAGGGTTTCTCATATAGGATTTCATGACCTGTTAGATTTAATTAATTCAGTTAAGGATTCATAACTTGAATGTTCTTCGATCTAAATTGTGTTTAATGCTAGTTCTAACCTGATCACTTAGAATCTAGATCTTAGGTTTCTAAATACGACACAACAGTGTGGTTTAGAATCTGAACTATTTAGGTTGAACAATTAAATTACTCGCAAAGGAATTTGGTTTAGTTTAATTGTGAACATATCGAATTTGGAATTAATGCTGGTTTAATCTGTTAGTAATTGCAAAGGAATTTGGATTGCTGCACTTAGACTTAGAGAATTCTCGCAACGACAGTTGGTTAATTCTATATCTGTGTTTTGAGTTCTAGAACTGAGCTTAATTAGATGATGACTGAATGATTATTCTGCTTGTCTGATTTCCTGAGAACGCCCTAGACTTAACGCTTTAAGTTAACTGTTTTCACAACCAATCTTGCTACCTGATTTACTTTCTTGCTTGCTTTTTAGTTTACATCACATTGCTTTCTCTTAGTTTAATCTCTACTGTTCTAATATCTATCGTTGACCGGAGTCTCTGTGGATTCGATACCTAAGTACTACATCTGCATAACTGTGCACTTGCAGTAGTATAGGATTAAAACTTCTAGAGCATATCATACATGAAAATAAAAATAAAAGACACTTGAGAAGTAGATAATTGTTTTCGAAAAGCTCTAAGTTCATATGTAAAAATCACAAAGAAATTAAAAAGTTATGTGTTTGAAAAATAAAACTTCTCAAAGGTAAAATATGCAAAATAGATCATAGGTTTGACAGGGATAAGAAAAGAAAAGGAGTTGACTTGATTGGGAAAATAGAATGCACTTAGGAACGGTAAGACAATGAGAGTTAAAATTGTATGCATTAATTATTCTTGTCTTGCTAAATTTTGCATAATGTATAGTATTCTTTTTTTCTTTCTTGAAAGTTAGCCACCAAAAAGAGAATTTTAACTTTCTTCATCAGTTCCTTGAATTCTTTTCTTACCAAGCCAATCGGTTGAGATCAAGTTCCCATTTGTGAGACTACACTTTGAGAGTAAAATGAATGTGAGAATTGGTGGATATGAGCATGATGATTCTTGACATTGTGTATAAAGAAAAATATAGTTGGAGTAGCAATAAGCCTAAGGAAATTAGAGTATAATAAAGAGTGTGTTCATACAATATGTTATCATTTTCTAAGGACATCATGTTGAAGGCTTTGCTAGGTTCTTTTGATTTTGAATCCCCACCTTTAAACCTCTTCTCTTTTGTTCTCATTGTTGTTTGCTTGTGGACACGCAAAGGAACAAGTTTGGGGGAGTTGATTTAATGTGTTTTTAGCATATTTGATCATGATTTCTATTGCATTTTAGCTTTAAGATGTGCATTTAGACATCATTAGGTTGCATTTATTTTCATTTTTTTGCTTTAGGTGGTGGAAGACATAATGGAGGAAATAGGGACTGAAAAACACCCAAAACCAAATGGAAAACAGCTAAGAATCACGAAAACCACATGCAGCGGCAATCCACAGCGACTTGGAAGCCGTTGTGAGGAGCAACAACATACATCGGCCTCATACAACGAACACAAAAGGTTGCTGTGAGATTTACCCTTGAAAGATCGAGTATATGAAGACCTTACGTTCATATTTAGCTTTGGATCTTCAAACCAAAGTTATAGTAAATTGAATTACATCTATAATGAAGGTGGTTTGAAGTCATTTGGAGCTATATCCAAAGAGATATAACCGATTTACTGGACACATATCAACCCTACCGCGAAGAGAAAACATCCGACAAAAGCCGTAAGCTGCATCGACCTGTGCAGCGGCCTCAACATACCGCTGCGTGAAAAAACATCCACAGCGACCAGAAAAGGCCTCTGTGAGCCCTAATTTTCCCCAAATGTTACTTTCTCCTTTTTTTTGGCTTGTACACCCTCCCATGTTCTAAGGTCAACCAAGCCACTTTATTTTCCATTACCTAAGGCCTCATGGTGTATGAGGAGAGGCATGACCTACTTCTTGATCCATTACTTCTTGATACATTTATGGATCTAGATCACAACTTTATTTTTTCTCATCATTGAAGTTTGATTCGATTTTCTTGTGCTGTTCTTGTTGATTCATCTATTTCTCTCATCTTGTATCATCTCAACTATATCTTTTTATGTTTATATGAATATTAGTGAGTAGTTCTTCATAAGTTTCTGGGTTGAGTAGATGAAGGTAATTGAATAATGATCTAGGATGTTAAGAACATAGATATCTTGTATTCTCACTTGCTAGATGTTCTTAATGTTAGGATTGAAGTAGCTAATCAAATTCTTGATCTTAAATGTTGCTATCACTGAGAAGTGTAGATTAATGTTGAAACTCTATCAAGTGTTTTTCATATTTAACCAATGATACTTGATGTTGAAGGTTTTTAGTGGAATTAAGAATATGATCTTCATGCATATATACTTACCTTGAAATTGCCAACAAGAGTTGATGTTAATGCTTGATAAGTATAAGGTTATTATCATGAGACTGGAGTAACTTCAAATATTTGTTCTTATCCTGCGAATCATTCTTGTGTTGTTTATTATTCTTAGATTAGTATTCGATCACCAGATTCGATAATCTCAACCCAAGAACTAGTTGTTTTATCTGTTGCTTAAACTCATCACATCTCTGTTTTTGCTATGTTTTTGTGAGTCTTAGTATCTTGTTTAGTGAATGGTTTTTTATGTTTTTATTGCACTTTTGTTATCTGTATCATTTTCATATTAGTTTCTTTGTTTTCATCTCACTTAAGTTGTTAGTATAAAATAAAATATCTTGTATTAGCTTAGATTAATGACCTTTGTGTGTTCATGGTGTTATAGATCACTAGCTGCCTGTGGATTTGATCCTGAAGTGTTACATTAACATACCATTCGATTGTAGTAGTTTGCGCATTAGGTTTTAATTAGTGTGTAAAATGCAAACATCATTACATGAAAGTGTAATTTGGAATCTGATTTATTTATGTTGAGCAAATTAGATATCTGCAAAGAAATTTAGTTTAGCTAGTTTGTGAACAAATCAAACATGCACTTAAGGCTAGTTTAATATGTAGGAATTTCAAAAAATTTGGATTTCTAGGGTTTAAACTTAGTAAATTCTCGCAATGAAAGTTGGTATATTTTACATCTATGTTTGAAATCTAGAACAGTGCTTAATTCGACCGTGACTGATAATTAATCTGCATGACTTGATTTCCTTAGAACTCCCTTGACATGATGCCTTTTAGTATTGATTACAAACTCGTCTGATATTTACTTTCTGCTACTGATTTTATTTGCTTTTTGATTGCTTACTGCTTAGTTTAACTCAACGCTTTATAGTATATCGTAAGAACAATTGAGTCTCTGAGGTTCGACCCCAATATACTACATTTGCCTCTGTACTTGCAGTGTTACTTTAGGAATTAAACTCTGAGCATATCAGTTCGCCATAGACTTTCTCTCCCTGAATCAGTTCAAGAGGTAGCCAACGGCGACCCATTCAGATCTATGCCGTCCTCTCTTCGTCACGTCTCCAGCCGGTCCTCCACCTAGGCTTCTCATCTTCACCATGACCTCTGGTGACCCGCTTGTCTACGAGCCCCTTGACCCTTCGGATCCTCTACCACCACCGCCCTTCCTCCTCCGTTCTCGCTCACTACAAGGACGCCGCCGCTCGCTCTTCCTCCTCCGCTCTCGCTCGCTACCCCTCTGCCGCTCACTTCTCCTCCGTGTTCGTTTGCTTCTCATCCTTTGTCATGTTTTTTCAGTCTCGCCTCCTCCTCACGAGCTCACCTTTCAGCCTCCCTTGCCAATTGTGTTTCTATTTATCAGCCTCCAATGATTGTCACTCCTCCACCTTGACTCGCTTCGACGATGTTCTTGATCTCCACATCTCCAGAATCTCTCATCCATCGTTGGCGGAATCTTTCTCAGTCGCCTTGGAAAATGCGTCTTGTCGCCGGATCCACCAACACTAGAGCTCTCACCGGAAAATCTGCGGTTGGGTTTGCTCCGTCTCTGGCGTTATTCTAATACCACAGTCGCCGTTAATTTCTTCTAGTTGCAGCCCAGTTTGGACATGGGCTTTGTCCCTAGGTGTTTGGACTGGATTTTTAGGAAAAGCTAATTAAGAAGTATTCTTTTATCTCCGCTTGTGGCGTTGCATACCCAGTCATCCCCAAAAGCTTATCATCCCTTGTTTCATCATGGGTTAATCTGCTCTGGTTTGAAGCTTCTTATGCTTCTTGTACCGGCTCATGTTTCATCAGGTTTGATCGGTTCCACCCCCTGGAATGTTGTAATATTTACTGGCTTAGATCTCTTAAGTGATCTTTACTCCATTAGAGTCAAAGTTCAGTCATTCCTTTTACCTCATCATGATGTGGTTAAGATCATGTCAAGGTTCCCTTTACCTCAGTATGAGGATTTCATTACTGCAGTATGCAGTTTCTTTATTTTTTTATAAAGTTTATCTGTTAGAGTTTTCCATTCTTTACCTATCTTGGTGTGGCAGTTAGATAGCTATAAGATTGAAGTTCCCTTCATTCTCGCATCTGAGGTCATATTGGACACAAATTGTCTCCTTGCCTCCTTTACAGAGACTTCTTTCCTACTTGTTTCACCACTTGCTTTAAGTGAGTTTGGTACAGGGAATGTCCTATTAAAGATTACAGAGACTTTGGTTTCGAGTTTAATCAAAGGTTTTGTAGTCACTTTGGAAATTGTTAATTATGCATTTGTTGCTGTTCAAATTTCGGGTTTTAGTCCACTATATGTGTTCTTCAATTCCCTTACTTTCATTTCACTTACCAACTGAATCGTCGTAGAGATTGGAGGACTTCTTCACGACTTTAGTTGTTTAAGTGTTTTGTTTATCCTTATCTTGCTATGTCATTTTACTTACTTTGCTGTACTTTCAGTTTATTTAGCCAATTTGACTATGTTGCTTTGTATCTGTAACATTTGCTCTATTTATGAAGAATGATCAGTGGTCTATAAAACATTGTTTGACAAAAAAATAAACAAATTCTGAGCATATCAGTGTACAATCTAGCGACATACACTAAGAACATAACTAGATAAAGGATTAATTCGACTAATGAAAGATCCATTCAAGAAATGGAACCTATCTATCAAACCTTAAATCAATCCCTCTTAGAAACCTTTAAATCCAACAAAAGAACTACTAAATCATGATGAACGAAATCAAATAAATATAAATAAGATATTTCATTAATAAAAATGTTCATAAAGCTTCTCTATATTCAGATACAAAGATGAGATTCTCTCCTATTAAACAAAAGAAGAAAATTGATTAAACAAATGAAATCTATGAAACTTTGGTGAATCTTAATTAATTGTTGGAGGTTTGTAAATCCCCTCTCTAGGGCCTGTTTCTTGGATTTTATATGTTTTGTAATTGTATGTGTAAGAGTTGGCTAAGGCAAACCTCAAAAGCTTTGAGCGAAATCTAATGAAAAATAGAAAGTTTACATTGTTTTGGGAGAAGTGATTGATCTATCAGACGGACGGATCAATCGATCATACAGCCAGATCGATAAATCAATGATGATTATTGACATTGATTGACTTAGTGTCCGTCGAGCACTGTTCATTTCCTTTGTTTGTTCTACTTTGAAGCTAGAAAAATCAGTCTGTAGTATTTCCGATATATATTTAGATAAAACTGTTGGAATGACCACAAACCAACTTTTTTTTTGTTCTAAACAAATGGGCTAGGATAAAAGTTCATTTAGGACCTTCTTAGTTACAGAATCACCTAAGAAATTAACGCCCCTTGGCACATATTTGAAAATTATTGAAATAAATTGGGAAGATAGAATTTTGATGTCCGAGAGAACTCCATGCGCATCGGAGAGAGAGGTTCCGGCGTCGATGGTTCGAATCAGATGAAGGCAGTCCGACTGGACTATTAACCTTCTGTAGTTCAGCTCTACGGCTGATTGAAGAGCTTCTCTTATCGCTAGGGCTTCAAACAGAAGGGACGATCCCACATGAGAAGCAGTCGAGGAGAAGCAAGTTCTTGGAAGATCAACCCGATCGAAAACCCATCCCATACCTGCCAGTTTCCTATCGGCTAGTCAGGCACCATCGGTGTTGCAAATAATCGGGGGATCGTGATTCAATTCAACATCCGGTTGAGGAATACCTGTCCGAGTGGGTTTCACTGTCAGAGGCTGGGCTTGATCCCATTCGCGTGCTCCTTGAATAGCTTTGAGGATAGTTTCTTCACAGGTGAAAATTATGTTCTCAAAAACTCGTTGATTTCTTGTTTTCCAGAGGGTCCATAGGATCCAAGGGAATATAGCATTTTTCCCCACTCCGATTGGAGGCAGAGACCGTTTTTATTTACTCACTTGAACTTCTATTAGGGTACTAGAGATTTGATTGGGGTTCCAGTCTCCTTCGATCGGAGCTAGCTTCCACACCGCTTCTGCAAAACTGCAAGAAAGAAGGTATGGACTGACGTTTCCATTTCTCCACACACTTTACACTTTGGATCCAGCTGAATTCCCCTGTAACTGAGATTTGATCCCAATGGTAGTGCTTCGTGGAGGAGCTTCCAGAGGAAGACTTTGATCTTTGGTGCCGTATGAATGGACCACACCAGCTCGTTCCAGTTGATTTCCTGACCTGTTATTTGGCCTGAATTGCAATCTGCACCTGGACACTCGAATACCCATTCTTAGTTGAGTTTTGTCCTGAAGGGCTATGGGTCCAGATTAACTTATCCGGAGCACCTAGACAGCTAGGTTTAATGGTAAGAATATCATCAATATGAGCAGGTAGGATTTGCTCAATTTTTGATACATTCCATGATTTTGTGTTTGAAATAAATAGGTCGGCTACTGTGTGATATTGCAAGTGTACCGGGGCTGGTCCATATGGTTGGATCTTCTCCGACGTAGATAACCAGGCCTCGTCCCAGATGTTGACCGATTCCCATCACCTATTGCCCATCCTAGTTGGGTTTTTAGAAGATCCCTCCCTGCAAGAATGCTTCTCCAACCATGGGAAGCCGTCGATGGGGCAGAGCAATTAAGCAAATCTTCAGAGCAGTATTTTCCAATAACGATCTTTACAAGCAGGCAGTCAGGTGAATTTAAAATTCTCCAGCCAATTTTTGCCAACTAGAAATGAAAACTCAAAACAAACTAAAAATACTAATAATACATCAAAACTTAATAGTTTATTTATTCAAATCATTTTAAAACATATTAAAATGGTAAAATACAAGTTATATTAGTGTTTTACCTCGAAATCATCCTAAATCTAGCCTAACTTTAGACGTCTTTATACTTGTTTCCTGCCATTTTTGAGGTTAAGCTTTGTTTTATGTAGACAATTTTTATCTCTTTTAATTTGATGCTTGAGAGAAGGTTTTTTTTTTCCAAAGAAAAAAAAGAGAAGGTTTTTAAACCACTTCGAGGAAACTTGGAGAAGATTTTTGAACCTTGATATTTACTAGAAAATGGCCCGCGCTACGCAGCGGGATTGTTTTTGTAATTCTTTTTTAGGTTTTGTTAAATAAAAAATTAATATTGCAATATAGAAATTTCAAATGAATAGGTAGAGATTTAGAACTTGAAATTATATGTATTTTGCTTATTTGGGAAAATAAGAATTAAAATTAAATAAAAATGTATTTAATGGATATATGTGGCCAACATAGACAGCAGAGAGTATCTTCAATAGATCAAGGATATCAAGTCTTTTGTTGAGAATTTAGACTTATCTTTTGTTTGAAAAAACAAGGGGCAAACTTTTAGTCGAGACCTTTACTTGAGCCTATCTTATATGAACTTTTTATCACCATCATCCATGATGATTTCGCTTTTACCCAATAAACACGGGTCACTTTTGCAAAGAAGTAAAGCTTGCTGTTAATTATTTAAGTCATCTATAACTCAAACAGTTCCAGAAACAGATAATCCAAGCTATCGAGCAACAAATCCACATCATCGGTCCTATCTTGAAGAAATGCTTTAAGTTTGGTCTTCACTGATCAAGTTTCCAGGGACACGATCATGGTGGCTCAAGCTGAGGAAAATGTTATATTTCTAATAATTAGCCGTCCAACTAAGCACAAACATGTTCTTTTCTCTTACATTATAATATCAATTGAGATCCTAGACATTAACTCATGAATTGATTCAAATAGAAAGGGATTATTTTTATCGATTATTTTTAGCATAAGTGATAATTTGATCTACGTCATTTGCTATTTCAGTGATAAAAAGTTTAATTTGATCTGTTTAAAATAATACCAAGAACAACACACTTTTATGTTTATTCTCTTGTTTAAAGGGATATTCAATTGATGGATATAATGTATACTTGAGTTAATGAAATGAGCCTGACTTTGACCAAAAAAAACAAATTGTAGTTTATTTTAAAATTATTTCCCTTATTAAAACTGATAACCAAACAATATGTTTGTTTTATTTTATAAGAAACGACATAAAACAGATGTAAACACATCTAATGAAGTTTTCAGAAATTAACTTAAAACCAATAGAGCTGTGATTCAATATTATGAATTATAAAAAGGTGAGCTCCCGATGTTGTTTACTCCACACACATCTTCTTGGCCTTATTTTCAACACCGTCTTCTTGATCATTTGGTGCATCTTCCACAGACTGGATTTCATTGTTTTCAACTTCAGGTGGACTTTCTGTGTTGAGGAAGTTTGGACGAACATCCCCATCTTCGATCTTGATCTTTTTGGCATCCTGCGTGAGATACATGTAATTTAATTGAGTATTGTATATATGTGTAGTAGCTGTTTGGTTATATATATATATATATATATATATATATATATATATATATATATTACCTTTGGTTTTTACAGGTTTGTTGGTTCATGAGCATGAATTTCTTGGATGATCCTGGTAACTGTGAAACTTTGGTCAGAGGTTTCGAAGTTGTACTTTGAAATCTTGATTTGGAAAGCCATTGTTTTTCCAATAAGTTCTAGTAGGCTTTCGGGGATTTCCTGGTCACTGTTGCTGCGACCTCCTTGTACCTTTTCATATCCATTGTATAATCATAACTATAATGTATAGAAGGTTAAAGAAACGAATGAATGTATTGCCCAATATGACCAGTTACATGACTTTGAGTCAGTTCTTCTGCTGTAGAGTGAGTGATTTTTCTCCCATCCCGATCGAAAATGACAAATGTAGCAGTTCTATCCTCAGACTGAACCATTAACTCAACCCTGAACCTGGTATGTGTTGTAAATATATTAGAAAAAATAATGAAAAGTTGTCATTTAGTAATATGGTAATGTTACATATTTCTAACTTACTTTGCAGTTCCCACTGCAGTGGTTGAATTGCATTTTTTGCATATCAAGGATGTCTCAGAACGCATTAGTTTCTTCGCACACGCACCACAGGACAAGTATTTCCATCCACCAAGCTTATTTATGTCAGTAATTTTCGCATGGAAAATAACTTCCTTGACTTTATTCACTCCGCTTGACATGTATTCACGTATTTCTTGGATCGTCTGAATCTCCAAGGGCGCAATACTCTCATTGTTAACCATTGTTGTTGCTCCTTCTGGATGCTCAATACCCATCCTACATATTGATGTAATTAATTAGAATTATCTATAACATATATCTAATATTTTTTATTACATGAACTCCAATAAACTAACCTTTCCATGAAATCTTTGACCACCTTCAAATTTAAGTTGATAAAAACCTTGGTCGCCCCACTTGAGTTCAGATACAGATTACCTAAAAAATTGTACAGACAGTATTAGTAGCAGAAATGAATATATATACCATTTAAATTGTTATTAATAGCTGACCTGCAAATATCTTTGGATTCAAACATGTTGCTACCAACATGTTGCAAGCTCCAGCAGCCTGTTGGTACTGTTGACAGAAGTTAGCAGCTTGATCGTCCCATAGTGTTATCCGGATGGTAGAACGACTGTCATAGTAATTCATGTGTGTTAGATTTTATGAAACAAATACTATAATCAATAAATGTACAAAACCGTTGATGAATTGGAAACTTACTCTTCGAGCAATACAAGCAACCCAATCTTTTGTTTGTTGCTTGGATCATCTAAGCTCGGGCCTTGGACTGCCAGCATTTGCCCGACAACATCTTCAACAGGAGAAGCATGATTAGAATTTAGAAAGGCAAATTTAAACTGTATGTCATTTTAAAAAAATGAAACAAAAACGAATTACCTAGCAGGTGTATGTTGGTCCCTGCAAAACTCTGGAACTCCGAATAGCTATGAGCTCTGAATTTCTCATGTTTGATATCGCAAACATCCTCACCGAGTTTGGCAACATTAGTTGCATCAGTGAACCGGATTGTGAGGGGGTTGTCAGTCACCTTGTAGAGGTTGTAACTTGGAACAACTTCAAAATTTGTCAGAAGGTAAATGCTTCCTTCAACCAGTAGATCCTTGAACAAGTGGATTCTTTTAAAATAGATTGAATCTTGAGCAAGATTGTCCTGCGTTTAATATAAGATATGAATTAGGTGCAGTCAGATAAAAGAATAAGGATGATGATATTTTATATTTTGTTGCGGGTAAGATACCTTTTCATCAAGTAGGAGTAGGTCAAGACTCATTAAGGCACCGTTCAGCTTGTAGTTTTTGGCTTCCCACATCCGTAACAAACGTACAAGTACAATTTGTTTCTTTTCCCTGACTCAAGTGCATCGAGATAGACCTTTGTGGCCAGAAGAACTTCCAAGTTTGAGGTTTTGGAATCTTTGGTTGCAGTCTGCAGTTAGATTAAACGAATAAACACTTGAAAAATAAAACTATTTGTGAATTAGAAGCGTTGTATGATTAATTTAAATAACCTTTGTAGGTACAACCTGGCGGTGAGAAGATTCTGTCAAGCCAACTTCAAGTCCTGGACCATTCTTCGGTAGCTGCTTGGAGGACATTGTAACGTTTGAGACTGGATCAAAGACCAACAAAGTAGATAAGATTATAAACTACATTGATCAAGCTGGAACTGGTTAACTTTAAACGATAATGGTAAGGAAGAGAGCTTATACCTAAACTTTGAGACTGCTTATAATTGTGCAAGGGTAAGGCAAATGCATTTGATATATATACACAATCGAAAAAAAGAAGTTGTTGACTTGCATGTGATTCCGTGTTCTTTCCTTCATGAATGAGATGTTAAGAAAAATTAATGCAAAAAAAGAAATATGAGAAGATGTATTTGAAGGTTGACAGTCACATACCATGAGAGACTCATTGGAAATTGACAGTCACATACCATGAGAGACTCAAGAGGAGAAGTGAATGCTGAAATAAAGACAATGAAAGTTAGTAAAGTTCAAAGGAATTTATTCTAATATGATGGTCAAATGTCAGAACAGTTATCGAGATTGCCAAATGAGAGTTAGCAAAGTTCAAAGCAATTTATTTTGTTATGATCGTCAAATATCAGAATGATTCTTGAGATCCCCAATAAGATTGAATAATCATGGGGAGCATGGATAGTTAATGCCCAATCTTTACTATATATATGTAGCAATCGTGTGCAGCTGAAACTTCATTCTTAAATCATATTTTTATCCTTTAACCATGAAAAAATACTCTTTCTCTCCAAGCATAATGGATCTGCCATATGATATGATTGCTGTCATTCTAAGCAAAGTGGGAGAAGAGAGTTACCATGATTTGATCGAGTGCATTAGGTCTTGCAGAACTTTCCAGTTGTTGTCCCGCTATCCAATTGTTCTGCAGAAGCTGAATCTTCAGCAGACCTTCCCGCTTCCCATAGAGAGCATTCCTGAAAATACTGACATAATCTATGATTGTGCCGAAGCTGGAAATGTCATGCACTCTTTTTAAGTTGTCTCATTGACTATTATTTCTTGAAACTCACATTTTCAGGTGCTAGATCACTCAAGGCTGCAGCGGATGCAAAGCATCCTGAAGCAATGTACCTGTATGGGATGTTATTGATTAATGAGAATGAGCTTACTGAAGGGTCTAAGTATATTGAGAATCTGTGGGAGGAGCAAGGTTTGGAAGTAGTTAGCCAATGCCGTGAAAACTGCCGCTCGGTAGTTTTGGAGATGAGTGTCAAGCAATTACGGGAATATGAAGTTTTGCTAGCTATTATGGAGGTTGGTGATGAATGTGTGACTGCGGATCTTGGTGCAGTGTGCAACAAGTGTTTTATCTTCAAGGAGATCACCCGTTTCATAGATTATATGCACTTTCTATAAGTTTATTAGGATCCTATTATCACATTAGTTAATGTCTATGACTATGGTACCACAGTAAGACTCATTCAATAAGGACTATCAATAAGGTTTTAGGGATTTATGGTAAGACAATGTCGTTTAGGGTATTATTATTTTATCTCATGAAGTCATATGAAATAAAAAGTATTATGCATTATTTTGTTTAAAATTCTTGTCTGGCAAACTAATTTGTGTTTATTGGTACAAAGCATTTGTTCTAAATCCTAAGATCACATAAGAAATTTTTTAAAAGCAATAACCATACCTGAGTATAAGCAGAGAACTGATGAGGACTTTAAGCAGAAAGAAATTTGGTCACCAGAGGTTTGTCTGTTCCTACATCTGCACAAAACCAGTACCCATATTTGAGTATAAACAATTTCGATCACCAACTTAAACATTCAGATTTTTGGGTGAATAGTATGTCAGAATATATAAGATTGATATTGTATACAACCTACATGTTTATACAAAGAAACCAAAACTAATGAACATTTGGAAAATAATTCTAACACCCAAGAAAGATCTTTACTTTACAAAGACTATTGATAAGTGGATTACAATGCGAGTTTCAGTTGTCTTCAAAATAGATTCTTCATTCACACATGGATGCACCAATTGACTGATATGCAAAACATATTTTTCCAAATAATACCGAGATGGATTCAAACTAATATTCACAAACTACTATAAAGTGTAACAAATCACCTTAGGCTTAACTAAGAATCAGACTGTCTAAAACCATCTTGACGGGTGCATTAGTTTGATCCTCTCCAAGTATCATTCTAAACTTTTTTTTTAAAATAGAACTATTTTTCCAAAAATTGAACTTTTATTATAATTTTTTTTTTGCAAAATAGGCCCTATTTACATTAGATTTTTTTCACCAAATTTGATGGGTTTTGGGACGGACGTACCTCTATCCACCCCTTTGGATCGGGATCCGATTAGTTGGCTCGTTGAACATTTCTAGATTATTTGTTGTTGACAGAAAAAAGTCTAGTGATTTACATACTTAATGTTTTTCTTAAAAATTATATGTTTGGCATATTTGAATTCCTATGAATTTTTTTATTCATTGAATTCTCGTTTACATATTTGCTTAGTTTTAAGAAACCAGACAAATCATATCTTATTTTTAGCTATATATTGTTCTTGGAGATTGTTGTGTAACTTTGATCTTCGTGGATTTGATCCTTAAGACACTTCTTCATAACACATGATGCACTTCTCCGAGCTGGTGATCAGGAGCTAATCTTATTGTCTTCCACATCTTTGCCTGATTCAGAAGCAATAAAAAAAAAATGTTAAAAAATCTCAAGAAAAGAGTCTCACCCTAGAGATTTAGACTTTTGACTAAAAAAGTCAACCTTCATGTTTTTGTATTTCCTTTCTTCTATTCCTTGTGAATAAGAAGTAAAGGCCGGCAACAATTATGGCTAAACCACCAACAGAGCCAACTGCGGCGAGTATAATTTTTAATTTGTCTTCTCCTGCCAACAAAAAAAGTGTAAAGAAAGTAACTACCAGAAACATGAAACTATTGATTACAAAGGTTGATGACGTCATTATATATATACAAGTAGCTAGCGCAGAGTACTCTGTTGTTTTGTTTTTTGGTAAAACAAAGTTTACCTGGTTCTGGTCCTGGTTCTGCACCTGGTTCTGGTCCTGGTGTTGATGGTAGATCAGGCTCATACTCGCTCTCGTGACGGAAGAATCTCAAGTTACTCTCTATCTGAAAACTACAGCTGGGACAAAACCACCTGATCCCTAATCTCCCTTTCGTTGCTTTTTCGAAACTAAAGTTGAGACAGTCGTTGCAGTCTTTATCAGACAAATCCGGCGTGCACTGTACGGCAGCGAAGAATGTCGTGTTAGGCAAAGGACCAGTACCATTTCCTTGAGCATACTTTCTCACAGAGCCACCTGCTGCAGCACGTTGTCTGAGTCGGTTAAGTAACTCGCTCTGCAACCGAATAAACTCGGTTCTATCTCCCGTGGCGTTGTTCGGGTTCGCTGCCTCCAAGTCAGGACTCGTTTCGAGTTTTCCGAAAATAGGTTTGTCCGAGTAACGAAACATACATTTTGTGGCCCGTATGTAAGCTTCTCTACGTTGTGGACATTTAGTTGTGATTAGATCTACTGCGGCTTGGTAGATACAATTTAGACAATCTACTCGAGTGACTACTCTGTTGCAGATTCCCATGGCTTCGACTCGTTCTTGATCCGAGTTTTCTCCGACAGAGAGGTTGTAGAAGTTGTAGGTGTTGGAATGGAGAGACGGGATTGAAGAGACAAGACTGTTAAGGTTCTTGGAGAACTGGGAATTGGAGAAGATGCTTTGTTGGGATGAGCATGATGGAGCTGAAGGGAAATCCCAGACAGAACCGTTAATATCCACGGGGAATTGTTGTGCTAAGCTGAGAAAAGGGATGAAAAAGAAGAACAAGTAGAAAGAGAAGAACAAGTGCTGTGGTCGAGAAGAATAACAAGAACCTGTCATGACCAAAGTGGGATTTTTGGAAATGTTGTGATTTTTAATGTTTTAGTTTCTTGGCGGTTTTTGTAAATTTATAACTCAAAACGGAACCAAATGAAACGCCAATCCCCGGAAAAAAAAACAATAAATGAAAAGCCAAGTCTTCGGATAAGAGCTTGATTGGTTCACCCGTTGGCACCCGCAAACGCTACATTTGCGGGCGGTTGCGGTTGATAGCGTTTAGAAACAATCATTACAACCGCTTTGTATCGCTTGGAATCGCTCCTTACCGCTAAAAATCAAAAGCTCCTTCTCGCAAGCGTTTGCGGTTGCGGGCGGTTGCGTTTACAAATTTTTTTTTTTTTAAATATATATAAATCTAAAATTTTCTATTTAAATTATTACCTATAACAATGTAAAGGCAAAAATTTGTCATAACAAGGAAAACAAAACGTTCTCACGGAATTAAACAAACAATATGCGTTGACTCTAAATTGGAATAAAATTAAGAACAAGCTTTAAGCTTTAAAAAGGAAGAATCGTTAGAGATGGTATAGCGCGAGAGATATGGGATGCTCGTTAAAGAAGAATCGTATATGAAGACAAGGCTGGATCTTTTTCTCACGTTTTTCTTTTTATGTTTTTCTAACAAGAAGCTATGTTAGTGTTTTGGAAATTTTCATTTAGTTCTTTGAAAATCTATTTTGGACTTTTTCTTTGAGAATCAGTTTTAATTTTACTTTTTCGATCTCTGTTTCTTGTTCTCCAACACGTTTAGAGGATGCTTGATACAATAACAAGTCTTTGGGAAAGTTAATTCATGTGGCTCCTTTTGGTCGAAATAATATGTTTGTCCTCTATAGTTGTCCTGCAACTCATCGCCCAACTTCAGCTTTATTGTAGTGGCAACGTAGAATCTGAGATCAAACTTTCTTGAAAAATGGAATTGATTCATTTTTTTTCGAGAAGCATCCTAAGCTTGATTTGATTTAACACATTATTTTTACTTTACTATTTTTATTCAACCGCTGTTAACCGCAACCACTTGTCAACCAGTCAAGAATATTCCGCAAACACAGCTACTTCCAATTGTTAAACCAGTCGTACAAAACGTTTACAAACGCTACTAACCGCAACCACCCGCTTCCGCAAACTCTCACAACCGCAACCGCAACCGCCGCGTTTAAACCAGTCGAACCCTCTTTGCCTCTTTAAATTAGACGTAATGATAAGCAAAATTTGGAGTTTATAAACATGTGATTTTTATTTTTGTTTGAAGTTTGATAAAATTGTAGTGTGGTGACCACTATTGTTGTAGCTCCACGCCTTCTTCGGGCTCATGGATTTACTTTTGTTTGATGGTGATGCGTTAGTGCGGACAGCTCGAAAATTTTGTTTCTTGATTCTACAATCATTTCATGATCCTTCCTTGTATTTTGTCTTTTTTTTTTTTGATTAATCTAGGGTATCCCGAGCTTATAGAGGGGCTTAGACTAATTCCCAAGGGGAGGTGTAGCCCATGGATAGACCATCTCTCTGGTGTTAGAGTCAAGATTAGCACTTTCCTAAGCAGGCCTATTCATGAATTTAGGTCGGCCCAAAATGGAAAGTCGGGAATAAGGCCCAAGGCGGTAAAACTTAGGTTAAACCGAACTTGAGGCGACCGGCTTACATTAGGGTTAGGACGGTGTCAAAAGAAAGGCGCCGCGCGCCAAAGTCGGAAGAAGGGAAATATTCCAACTAAAGATAAAGGCGATATTCTAGGAAATATTCGGTATTTATCTTATTTTCCTTTTTCATGTAAACCGACTTGTAACCCTATATAAGGGAACTCGATATTCATTCAATGGACACGCTTTTCTTAATATTTTCGGCTTGAGAGACTTTAGAGCGACTTTTAACCTAAAATCTCTCCGGCGACTTTCTAACAACTCCTCACCGGCTTACAAACCCTAATTTCCCAAATCTCACCGCGTTCTTAAATTCTTCTTTTAGAATCCCTAATTACAAACCCTAAAACTCTTTCTATCTTTAGATAGACCGAGTTGAGATCTTACAATTGGCGCCGACTGTGGGGATTTCTAAGAGAAATTTCTGAAACAAGATGTCGGGAAACGGTAACGAAACAGATTCGGAAAACCCTAAGGTTGACCTAAGCGACCATGAGGGAAGTGATTACAACCAGAGTGATCACGAAGGTGAGGCTGCCAAAGGCGGCAAGCAGCCGCGAAACACCGCCAAGAACAAAGCTAGGGATGACGGCAAACATGCCCCGTCACTCAGCGAAACAGAAGCTCAGATCGAGCAAGACAAGACCTTAGCCACTCTAATGGCCAAGATCGAGTCGCAGAACGACTTGATCAAAACGTTCTCAAAGAAAGTCGACCTACTGCAGACAGAGCAAGCAAAGATCCTTTCAGGACAACGGTCGAGAAAACCCAGGAAAGAGGTGCCTTCAAAGGTGAAAGACAAAGTCGCTAGACGACTGGTCTATAGCACATCTGAGGAAAGCTACCATGAACAGAGCCACAACAGCGATTCCAGGAGCAACCCGCGTAAGGAGGGCGACCAGGATGCTCGCGAGCGGAGCTCACATCGGAGGGAAGGTTCTGAAAGACCCAAACGGAGCGAAAGTCAGAGACATAACAACCAAAGTGATGAGAGGTATTCACCCGACAGAGGAGAATATACCAGTCACCGGACACGGGACGTGCACCACAGACGAAATTCGTGACGTGAGAATGGCTCGCACCGAGACAACTATCGCCGCGAGCGAGGTATGTCGTACGAGAAAACTCACGGAGCGTCTATTCGCGGAGCAAGTCGCAACCATGTCGAAAAACAACTGATTGAGCTCAAAGAAACCCTAAAAGAATTAAAAGGGGAGGTCCATGGCGTGAAGGGATCCGCACCCGAGATAGACCGAATCATCGAGGAAACCCGTAGGACTCCCTTCACTTCGCGCATCACAAATACGTATATCAGGCAAAGAGAGAAGCTCAGGCTACCGATGTACGATGGCACAAAAGATCCAGCGACCCATCTCACAACGGTCAAGATCATGGCGGCAAAGGCGCGGTTCTCGTCGAATGAGGAGCGTGACATCGGCTTCTGCCAACTGTTCACCGAAACCCTGGAAGGAGACGCGCTGAACTGGTTCTCCCGACTTCCCTCCAAATCAATTGACAGCTTCTCGGATCTCACATGGGCGTTCGTAAGGCATCACTTTGCCTACATTCGCAAAGATACTTCACTAAGCGCGTTGATATCAATGACGCAAGAGAAGAAGGAAACTTTGAAAGATTTCGTAGAGAGGTTCAGGGCAGTGATGACGCGAGCTGAGGCACCGGATAAATTCACTATCGCAGCCCTGACAAACGCCGTCTGGCACGAGTCGCCATTTTACCAAGATTTAGTCGTCAACCCGCCACTAACCATCGAAGACGCACTCCATCGAGCAAACAAGTTCGTGGAATTGGAGGAGAAGAAGGTCGCATTGGCAAAGAGGTTTGGTTCTGGTAAACAAACAGATAGGAAGGAAGAAAGAGAACCCAGACAGCACTACGACAGCAAAAACGCCAAAACAATGGTTGTGGACGGTACCGACAAGTCCCGGCCATCAAAACCGTGGAATAAGAGAGGTAAAGAGACAAAGAAGGCGCAGCAGACAGCCTCCACCACGGGAGACAAGTACTGCGAATACCATCAAGCCACGTCGCACGACACAGCTGAATGTCGGAACCTCAGAAACGCACTCTACTCCCGACTTTCGAATGAGGAAATCAAGGCGGCCATCGAGAGGTTGAAGAAGGAAGAGTCGGAAAAGAAGGAAGACAAAGCTGACGAGCAGGCTCCCAAGCAAGATAAGCCGCCACGGCGTATCAAAAGCATAGCTTTGAAACGTAACCGTGAAGAAGAAGAGGAGGACGAAGAAGAAACCCCCAAGACCATCCGAAGAATCAACATGATCATGGGTGGTCTAATCTCCGTAAATGATTCGGTCCGGTCAATCAAGGTCTATGAACGCCTAGCATTGGCCGCGCAAAAGGCGCCTCAACCAATCCTATCAGACGATCCGCCCGTCATCTTTACCGACCAGGACCTCTATGGAACTCACTACCCTCATAACGACCCACTGGTGGTTGAGCTTCTGATCGGAAGTTGCCAAGTATCTCGAATACTGGTGGACACCGGGAGTTCAATAGACTTAATTTTCCTAGATACACTCAAGAAGATGGACATTAAGGAGGAGGATATCAAGCAGAAGGCCAAGCCGCTCACCGGGTTCACAAGTGAGACGACGTACACGATTGGAACGATCAAGTTGCCTGTCTTCGCAGGAGGAGTTAACAGATTGGTGAGGTTTCACGTCATTGACAAGCCAACCATCTATAACGTGATCCTTGGAACTCCATGGCTATATAGCATGAAGGCGGTATCCTCGACGTACCATCAATGTCTGAAATTCCCGACACCCAAAGGAATTCAGACAGTCAAAGGATGCCAGAGCGCAAGTCGGTCGTGTTTCGCGAGAGAACATAAGATCAGGGTGCCTTCCTGCATGATCAACACAGAACACGGAAGAAAAGGACCGGAGAAAGAACTAATCCAGCAAGTCATCATTGACGAATCAGATGCAAGCAAGTGTGTGGGCATTGGCGCAGGATTACCGGACGACATCAAAGAGGAACTAATCACCTTCCTACAGCAAAACGTTACAACGTTTGCGTGGACAATGAAGGATATGAAGGGTATCAACCCAACCATTACAACTCACGAGTTGAATGTCGATCCGACCTACAAGCCAGTCAAGCAAAAGAGGCGAAAACTCGGCCCAGAAAGAGCTAAAGCAGTCAACGATGAAGTAGAGAAACTACTCGAAGCCGGTTCAATCCAAGAAGTCAAATATCCTGACTGGCTGGCCAATCCAGTGGTCGTAAAGAAGAAAAATGGGAAGTGGAGAGTGTGTGTCGACTTCACGGACCTCAACAAAGCTTGCCCCAAGGATAGTTTCCCGCTGCCGCACATCGACCGACTTGTTGAGGCGACGGCCGGGAACGAACTGCTATCGTTCATGGATGCGTTCTCAGGATATAACCAAATCCTCATGAACCCAGACGACAGAGAAAAGACGGCCTTCATCACTGAACGAGGCACGTATTGCTACAAAGTCATGCCTTTCGGCCTCAAAAACGCCGGCGCCACCTACCAGCGGCTGGTAAACCGGATGTTTGCAGGGCAACTTGGCGCAACAATGGAAGTTTATATCGACGACATGCTAGTCAAATCCCTGATTGCCTCTCAGCATGTCGGTCATCTAAAGGAATGTTTCAACATCCTTAACCGATACGGCATGAAACTTAATCCAACTAAGTGTACATTTGGGGTGACATCGGGAGAGTTCCTAGGATACGTGGTAACTCAGAGAGGAATAGAAGCTAACCCAAAACAGATCACAGCCATAATCGACTTACCATCTCCCAAGAACACTCGAGAGGTACAACGCCTCACTGGCCGCATAGCCGCCTTGAACAGGTTTATATCCCGGTCAACGGATAAATGTCTGCCCTTTTACGAGCTCCTACGAGGGAACAAAAGATTCGTGTGGGACGAGAAGTGTCAAGAAGCCTTCGTCCAACTCAAGGACTACTTGTCAAACCCGCCGATACTGTCTAAACCCGAGAATGGTGAGACATTACTACTTTATATCGCAGTTTCAACAACAGCAGTAAGTGGCGTGCTAGTTCGGGAAGATCGAGGAGAACAGAAGCCGATCTTCTACGTCAGCAAAACAATGAACGGAGCCGAAACCAGGTATCCTGCAATGGAAAAACTGGCTTTCGCAATCGTCATCTCGGCACGGAAGCTGCGACCTTATTTTCAATCACATCCGATTGCTGTATTAAGCAGTCAACCTCTTCGAACGATACTTCATAGCCCGGGACAGTCTGGTCGTCTAGCCAAGTGGGCAATAGAGTTAAGTGAGTACGACATCGAGTACAGGAACAGGACAACCGCCAAATCACAGGTAATAGCTGATTTCCTTGTCGAATTATCACCTGAATTGGATGTCGGTACCGAAAGAGAAGACAAAAATTGGAAGCTGTTCGTTGATGGGGCTTCATCTAAAAAAGGAGCCGGGATAGGGATACGTCTCATATCACCAACCGGCGAGATATTAGAGCAATCATTCAAACTAGGTTTCACGGCTTCTAACAACACAGCCGAGTACGAAGCTTTGTTAGCCGGTCTCAGACTAGCCAGAGAAATCGGAGTACGACATCTCTTGGCCCATTGTGATTCCATGCTTGTAGCCAACCAGATCAACGGCGACTACGAAGCTAAAAATGAACGAATGGAGGCTTATCGAAAGACGGCGTTGGAACTCACCAGTTCTTTCGAATTTTTCGACATTGTCCAGATACCAAGAAAGGAAAATGCCCCGGCAGATGCACTTGCATCGCTGGCATCTAATCCCAATCTCTGTCGACAGATCCCGGTAGAGACGATCCACGAGCCAAGCATCCCACCCCCCGAAAGCACTCAGGAAGAAAATGAAGAAATAATCCTGAGTGATAAAAACGACATGTGCTACAATATTCAAGCAAAGGGCGTAGACCTCATCGCTGTTCTAACCGACGACAACAAAGACTGGCGACTTCCGATAAGAGCATACCTGACGGAAGGGAAGCTCCCAGAAGATAAATGGGAAGCACGACGACTTAAAGTCAGAAGCGCGCGGTACACTATACATGAAGGTATCCTCTACAAATACTCAGCTAACAAGATCCTCCTCAGATGCATAAACGGAGACGAAGTAAGTCGGGTTCTCGAAGAAACGCACTCTGGAGCATGCGGAAACCACTCCGGGGGCAGGTCTCTCGCCCTCAAAATCAAGTTGAATGGTCACTATTGGCCGACTATGATAACCGACTGCGAGACCTATTCTAACAAGTGTGAAAAGTGTCAGCGACATGCACCATTCATACATCGACCTACAGAGCTGCTCACAACGTCAACTGCGGCTTACCCATTCATGAGATGGGCAATGGATATCGTTGGACCATTACCGTTATCCAATCAAAGACGTTTTCTGCTCATTATGACCGACTACTTCACAAAGTGGGTAGAGGCCAAGGCTTACGTCGCCATCCACGATGTCGAGGTTCAAAATTTCGTCTGGAAATATATAATATGTCGTTTTGGGCTACCTTATGAGATCGTCACAGATAACGGCTCACAGTTCATCTCGAAAGTATTCGAAGGATTCTGCAAGAAGTGGGATATACGCCTTAGCAAGTCGACACCAAGGTATCCTCAGGGGAATGGCCAAGCCGAAGCCACAAATAAAACCATCATTGCCGGCATCAAAAAACGCCTCGAAAACAAAAAAGGAGTTTGGGCAGATGAGTTAGACGGAGTCCTCTGGTCGCATAGAACGACACCCCGCAGTGCAACAGGAGCCACCCCATTTTCCTTAGCCTTTGGCGTGGAAGCAATGGTACCGGCAGAAGCTAACATTTACACTCTCCGCCGCTCTCTCATGCCGCACCATACCGAAATCAATGAAAAAATGCTAATCCAGGCTCTCGACACCTTAGAGGAAGAACGGGATCGAGCCCTACTCAGGATTCAGAACTACCAACAGCTCGCAGCTCGGTACTACAACCAGAAAGTCAAGGAACGCCATTTTCAAGTCGGTGACTTCGTCCTCCGTAAAGTGTACGAAAACACCAAGGAGTGGAGAGCAGGAAAACTTGGGGCAAAATGGGAAGGACCCTACAAAGTCACCAAAGTCGTCAAACCAGGAGTCTACGAGCTTGAGTCAACAAAAGGCCAGGCTTTACCTCGATCCTGGAACTCGGCAAGCCTGAAGGAGTACCACTAAAGACGGCGAGTCGCCAAAAAAAAAAAAAAAAAAAAAAAAAAAAAAAAGAAGATCATGTACTAAGAACTACGAGTGACTTGATTCTTCCTCGGGAGATACGTAGGCAGCCTTTACCGGCACAGTCACAAATCTAATAAAATCCCATTTTTTCAGATAATTTACCGTCTTGGAAGACAGGCAAAGCCGAAAATCAGGTAAAATCTCTCTTTAGTATTCAAATATTTGATGATACTAACAAAAGCCGAGTATCAACTCGCAAAAAGCCGAGTATCAACTCGCAAAAAGCCGAGTATCAACTCGCAAAAAGCCGAGTATCAACTCGCAAAAAGCCGAGTATCAACTCGCAAAAAGCCGAGTATCAACTCGCAAAAAGCCGAGTATCAACTCGCAAAAAGCCGAGTATCAACTCGCAAAAAGCCGAGTATCAACTCGCAGAAAGCCGAGCAATGACTCGCAGAAAGACAAGCAATGACTCGCAGAAAGACGAGCAATGACTTGCACCATTAGCATCATACCTCCTGGCCAGGGGTGTGGTCTTCCTTGCGCACGAGGTGCACATCGTGGTAAGGAAAAGCCGGGATCCGTCCCGCAAATTCTTTGCGAAAGGAGAGAATAAATAAGCCGAGCACAAAAGACTCGCACATTCTCCCACCCTTAGAATAAAGCCGAGCAACCATAAGACTCGCAAACCGCCTTATGACAAAGTGAAGTGAAAATCGATATAAGCACGACTTAGTGGTAAAAATCACTACAAGTCTAAGACTTGATCACGGTTGGTTTGTCAAAAGCGAGATTAGTTGAATTACAAGTCACTAAATCGTTGATAACAGGTTTTTATCTAAATATGTCTTAAGGAATATGCATTCTCACCAAACTGCCTAAAAGTTGTCCAAAAACATAACTAGACAGGATCGGTGCGACTTAAGACATATTTTCAAACCAACATTTAATTAAGTTTTAATAAAGCTTTAAAATAGGGATAGATTGATTCAATTCACTATCAAGATTAAAGCAAAGCTTAAATTAAGCAAATTAAAGGTTTCTTACAAAACAAAAGCAAAAAGAAAATTACAAGGAAGTTATCAAAACTCCCGACAATCACTTGTCTTTTTCAGATTCCTCTTGCGACCGTGAAGCACCAGCCAAAGTCGCCACCTCCGAGCTAACAGATCGAACAAGATCCGCAGGAACAGCTTCCGGGATAACTCCGTGGTTAGTCCCGAACTGATCAATGTTACGCGGAACAGGAGGAGGAGAGTCGCGGAGAAGATTGAGAATAGGATGCTGGACAGGGGAAAGAACGAATGTAAGTTCTTCCTTGGTCACGACCTCCGTCTCGTCGATTTTAGCGTTCACCGCAATCTCGTCAGCAGCAATTTGATCCAAAAGAGTCTGAGGGAAAGATATGCCTTCACCACTGAGCTTCTCTAAACAGCTCCTCAGACCAGATATTTGGGCCTGCTCAACCTGGAGGGAAACAGCAATATCTTGATCCTTCACGTACCGTCGAAAGAGATCAAAATGAGTTTGTGCTTTCGCCCTAACAGCGGCCTCAACTCTATCCCTCTCCTTCCGAACCATGTCGGAATAGAACTTCTGCTGGCCCTCCATCTTCTTCTGCAAATTGAGGAGATCAACCTTCGACTTCTCTTCCATACTACGAAGCTTGTCCGCAAGTACCGCGTTGTCCGCCACTAGAGCCTTTTTCTCCTCTTTAGCCTTCTTAAGAAGCTCATCCCGCTTGTTTACCGCGTCAGCCATCTTCTTAGCACTCCAAGAAGCCTCCAGAGCCACACGATTCGACGCGGCGATCATCTGAAAGAAAAAATATCTTAAAAATAAAAAAAAAGGGAAAGAAAGAAGCAAGCAAGGTTCGGTGAAAAAGACTTACGGTTGCTTCGGCATTCTTCAGCCTAAGAATGGCGTCTGAATGAGGAAGCTCTTGCAGAACCGGCCAGTCTCTCTCGTTCCCTCGGACGCAGGTCAACAGATCAAAACACGCCCGAGGGTTGTCAATGAAAGGGACTTCGCTCTCATACTGATAAGCGAAGTTGTGAATGGAAGGACGGGAATCTCCTTCCTTTATGGGAGCACGGGGACGGACGTGAACAATTTCTTTACAAGAAACGAATGGTTTCGTATTTCCATGAGCATCAACAACGTTCCCGGTTTCCTGATAAAATCGTTTCCACGGATCAAGGCTCTTCTCAGGAGTGTGGGTGGCCGCCTCGTCAGAAACAATAGCCTTACCGGCTACCGCGGCTTTCTTTGCCGACTTTTCCTTATCTGCTCTACCTTCCGCTGTTCGCTTCTTAGATGGGGCCTTAGGCGGGAGTTTGGAAAGCGGGGCCGCGACTTCCGGCTGGACAATCGCGGTTTGAGGAGCAACCACCGTATCTCCCTCATTAACTGATTGATCCTCGCCCTGCGACGGCACGGAGACATCCTTCACCGGTTTAGCGGAAGGCAAAGACTTGGACGAGATCTTCTTCGAGTAATCAACCGACTCGATCCTCTGCACCTTGCCCATCTTTTTCGGCTTGACAAGTTCTTCTGGGGTAACCTTCTTCCCGATATCCCACTTAGCTGCATTAACAAGCGAGAAGTTAGAGAGAAATAAAAGAAATAGAGGTAGCAAAGAAACAGACATACGAACCTTCGGAAATCCGCGGAAGGAACTTGTTGATACGCTCGCGAGTGAGATCGGACCACTTGCGTAAACCAAGAGACTGAATCTGCTCGAGGATAGGAAAGAAGTTCCTGGGATATGGCGGCAAGAAAGGATGTTGCACTGCAAAGACAAAGAAGAATTAAGTAAATGATCGCGTTCAAAGGATAGCAAAATCGGGACGATATCTACCATAGTCAGTGTTCCAAGACGTCCTGATAAGCTCCCTATGCTCGTCAGGAACGACCAAAGAAGATAATTCGACGAAAAAGTAAGATCGTTGCCAATTGTTGATCTTACTAGGCGCATCCGTCAGAACCCGATTACCGCTTTTAAATTTAACCGCAAAACATCCTGGGTTCGTCGCCTTCATGCGATTTATAGATGTCATTTCTTCGAAAATTTGCACGGTTATCGTTATGTCGGCTTCGGCTCCCAGCACTAAAAGGCCAACCATGTGGCGAACTGCAACAGCTGAGAGCTGAGAGATGGCAATCTCGCGGCGATGACAATACGAGATCAGCAAGTCGGGCAGGGGAAACCAGCAACGACTGCCCCCAGTGTCAGTATTGACAAAATATGACTCGTAAAGAGTTATGTATCCCGGGGGAGCGGTCCATGGACGGTCAAGCGGAAAAGGGATAACAACCTTGATCCTAGGGTCAGCCCCGCAATCCCGAAGCAAAGATCTCACTGAAGACGCATTCGATTTGGTCTCAGCGACATTTCCAAAAAATTCACAAGGACCGGCCCGCAACGCAGAAGGAGGCACATCCTCGGAATCATCTTGACCGATAGTAATATCTTCCTCATTAACGTCAGAATCTCGTAGTTGAGGAATGACTAAGTCCTTCTGACCCGAGCTCTCAGCGGCATCATTTTGACGAGATGCCTCGCGACGACATCGTAACTCTTCCACGACAGAATGGACTGGGTGATTTCTCAGGTCAGAAGAAGTACCCGACGATGAAGAAGCGGGAGAATCAGGTTGACGACTTGGAGAATCATCCGCAGAAGAGACGGAAACAACTTCTTTGTCTTTACTTGTTGAACAACGGATCAGAGACATGACTAGTGAAGAACAAGCGAAGAACACAGAGAAAAACAAAGTTTCGATCTAAAAAGCTATAGAACCTAGAACGGAGCAGCGGCGGAGCGATAATCGGAAAAATAAATATCGAGAAAGAGGATTACCTTCCAAACTTCTTCTCTTGAGCGAAATGAAGAGTGAGAAGCGAGAGAGCACTACTTATAATGAAAATGACGGCGCACAACTCGAGGCACGCTACTACCAAGGCGACGCTTCGTGTTTCATACCTAACCGGCGATTAGACCGAAAATCAATCCCGGTTTGGCCGAATCAACCAACAGATTCGGACCGGCCCGTAATAGGACAAGATGGAGCAGCCCAAAGAGAGTATGGGCCTCACAAAAAAGTGAAATTAGCAGGGCAACAAACCATGGGCCTACAAAAAATCATCTCTTAAACCAAGTTAACTTCCCGTAATGCGGACTTGAAGTCGCCACACTGGGGGGGGGGGCTTATTGTTAGAGTCAAGATTAGCACTTTCCTAAGCAGGCCTATTCATGAATTTAGGTCGGCCCAAAATGGAAAGTCGGGAATAAGGCCCAAGGCGGTAAAACTTAGGTTAAACCGAACTTGAGGCGACCGGCTTACATTAGGGTTAGGACGGTGTCAAAAGAAAGGCGCCGCGCGCCAAAGTCGGAAGAAGGGAAATATTCCAACTAAAGATAAAGGCGATATTCTAGGAAATATTCGGTATTTATCTTATTTTCCTTTTTCATGTAAACCGACTTGTAACCCTATATAAGGGAACTCGATATTCATTCAATGGACACGCTTTTCTTAATATTTTCGGCTTGAGAGACTTTAGAGCGACTTTTAACCTAAAATCTCTCCGGCGACTTTCTAACAACTCCTCACCGGCTTACAAACCCTAATTTCCCAAATCTCACCGCGTTCTTAAATTCTTCTTTTAGAATCCCTAATTACAAACCCTAAAACTCTTTCTATCTTTAGATAGACCGAGTTGAGATCTTACATCTGGGTATTCAAATGAGCCTCTAAAGCAAGGCTCATATCCATGTAGGTGTCCTTAAACAAATGTGACTTAGTTTCACATGGTTGAAGGATCGAACCCGGAACGTAGTAGCGTCCAAAGCCCTTCTCCAACCACTTGACCTCAAGAGTCTGGACTTGTATTTTGTCTTTACGTACACGCTATTACATATCATTTAATTGCTCAAATTCAAACACGCTTAGCTTTAAAAAAAATTCGATGATGATTAAAAATAAATGCAATTTAATAATATAAATATTTAAATCAGTTATTTTAAATATCTCCACATATAATAGAAATCGGAATATTATGAAAATGTATCGGAGAAAAAAGGTTGTAACACATTCTGAGTGTTGAATTTAAAATTTGCAAAGCGTATGTCTACCATAAGGACTGTTCTTTTCGTCAACGCTTGCGTCAGCGTCGTCTAAGTTGTTTACAGATGACAAAGACAAGACAAAGGTAAACAAAATTAATCCAGACGCAAGATTATCACCAACCACTGTAAAGATAGTCGTAGGTTTGTCATAGCTATCGTTGTATTTTTACGGCGTCAACGACGGTATTAGAAAACAGTTACGGCGTCAATGGCAGCGACTCTCCTCCTCAACGGCACATGAAGTTTGTGTATGATTTATATCTTTGCTGAAGACGCAGGATGCTGACGCATTCGTCGTTTTATTACCCTGTAATAATTAAAAAGTAATTTGTATGTAAAATATAAACAAATTATGATAACCGAACGTTTTCCATACGTTGGAACTAATATATAGAAAAAGTAGACCATCAGGAACGGCACTAACATGAATGGCTTGTATATATGTGATATATAAATAAAAAGTACTTTGTATGTAAAATATAAAACAAAATTTGATAAATGAACGTCTCCCATACGTTGGAATAAATATGTATACAAAAACTAGACTATCAGAAACTGGCTTGTATAGATATATATGTGTGATATGTCTGTCTATTCTTAAACAAAAATCTGGTTGCTAAAGGAAAAAAAATTATATAAAAAGAGAGAATAGAAGAAAAATTTGTTGTTGGATAAAGTGTTGAGCGTAGAATAAAAGATTCGTCAGTTGAAGAGTGAATATATTGGAGAAGAAGAAGGAGAACTTGATGCAATTGTAGAGTACTCATACCCTTGGTTGCCTCCACGATGTGAGAATTGTGGTAAATGGGGACATCTAAACGATGGCTGCCTGGTTGTGAAGAATGCTGCAGAAACCCATAAAGAACATAGTGAAGAAGTAAGCATACCGAAAGAGAAGGAAGTTGAGTAACATGTCGAAACAGTAACTGATGTTACAGAGCCCAGTCAAAATGTAGATGCAGGAATCTTGTCTGAAACAACTGTTGCATCAGTTTCTGAAAAAGTAAGCGGAGCTGGTGAGTGGATAACACCCACGAAATCTAGCAGAAACACAGGGAAAAAGGAGGAAAATAAAGCAGAGGAGTCTTCTTTAAGAAATTCATATTCAGTTCTTATAGATGAGGAAAAGGATGAAGTAGAAGAGCATGAAGTAGAAGAAGTAGAAAAGGTAGAGAAATTGGATGTAGTAGGTGTTGGTGTTGATCCACATCAAACTCAAAGGGAGGATGCGGAAGCTCAGCGTGATGCGAATGTGGGCATAGCTCTTCCTACAGCAGATGCAAAAAATGATAAGAAAAGAAGAGCAAGGAATTCACAGTCGGAGATACCCGCAAGGATACTTCCTCCTCGAGATTCAAAAACTGCTCATAAGTAGATCAATAGTTCTAATACTCAACTTCAGCGGGACTTTCCCTCTGATGCTGCGGGTAAAAAGAGCTCTCTCAAACATTGTTAATGTCGAGTTTCTTCTGGAATGTGAGAGGATTTAATAAAGACGCTAAGCATTCCGTAGTGAAGAAATGGATGAGGGAAGGAAGTTTTCAGTTTGGTTGTTTGATTGAGACTAGAGTTCAAGAAAAGAAGTCAGAGAGGATTGTTAAAAAGGTTTTTCAGAATTGGTCCATCATATCTAACTATGCGTTCAATCGCTTAGGTAGAATATGGGTGGTATGGGGACCGAAAGTGAGGCTAACACCTTGCTTCACGAGTAAGCAGATGATAACTTGTGCGGTGTTGCTGGACGGGACTACGACTGAATTCTTTTGTTCATTCGTTTACGCCGCAAATGATGTAGAGGAAAGGAAGGAGTTATGGGAAGATTTAAAACACCATCATGATTCTCCGATGTTTAGAAATAAACCGTGGTTAATCTATGGTGATTTTAATGAGATTCTAAATGTTGAAGAGCACTCACATTTTGAGGACTCTGCATCTTCTCAAGGTATGCATGCTTTTCAAGAAGTAGTAAGATATTGTTCTCTTGTAGACATGAAGGCTCATGGCCCTCATCACACTTGGAGCAATAGAAGGGAGGAGGGTTTAATCTGTAAGAAGCTGGATAGGATGCTCATAAATGAGGATTGGCAGAATGTGTATACCCAAGCTTATTCGGTATTTGATTCAGGAGGTTGCTCGGATCATTTAAGATGTCGTATCAGTCTAACAACTGAAGAGTTGAAACCACGCAAGCCATTCAAATTTACAAATGTTTTAGCTCTTCAGCCAGAATTTTTGAGTACTGTGAAAAACAGTTGGGACAGTTCACAACCATTGTTTCATTCCACTTCGGCGATGTATCGGTTCTCAAAGAAGCTAAAGGTTCTCAAAGCGCAGATGAGAGTCTTGGGTAGGACATGTTTGAGCGATATTTCAAAGAAAACAAAGGAGGCTTTTGACAAACTTTGTACATACCAAATGGAGACATTACAAAACCCCATGGCTGAGGCTATCACTCGAGATAAAGATGCTCATATTAGATGGCAAATGTTGTCAGATCATGAGGAACAGTTCCTGAAGCAGCGCGATCGAAACTTCATTGGTTGAAAGTTGGTGACGGTTGATAGGTCAAGAATTATCCCTATTCTAACTGCAAGTGCACAGTGATGTAGTTGTAGTACTTAGGGTATCGAATCCACAGGGACTCCGGTCAACGATAGATTTAGAACGATCAAGTTAAAACTAGGAGAAAGCAATATGGGAAAGCAGTAAATCAGCAAGCAGAAAGTAAATAGCAGCGAGTTGTGAGCAAGGAAGCGAAGCGTTAAGTCTAGGAAGTTCTCAGGAAATCCGGAACACAAGCAATCAATCAATCGAGATCTAATCAGAAACTGTTCTAGAACTCAAAACACAGATATAGAATTAACCAACTCTCGTTGCGAGAATTCTCTAAGTCTAAGTGCAGCAATCCAAATCTCTTTGCAATCACTAACAGATTAAACCAGCTTTAATTCCAAGTTTGATATGTTCACAATTAAACTAAACCAAATCTCTTTGCGAGTAATTTAATTGCTCATCTAGGTTCTTTCTAGCTAATTAACCAACTGTCGTTGCATCAATCAACCTAACATCATAAATCTGGATAGCTACTTCAGATTAAGCATTAAGAGCAATCCTAGGTGAAGAACTAGCAGATATGAATCCCTACAGATTGATTAAACTATAATTCCATGAAATCCCTAATGAGAATCCCTAAACCTAACAGGTAAACTACTCAGACATAATCATCGAAACAGAAAACATCATGAATAGAAAACCAAATATCATATAACAGAATAAAGAACTGGGGTTCGAAATCAAGTCTCTTTCGAGAACCAGATCAGCCCCTAAAACTCTCTCTGAATAAAATAAAGCGTAGCCTAAACAAGTGGCTAAAAACCCTAATATATAGTCTAAAACACGTTTTGGGCTTCTGTGTAAATATTTGGGCTTTTCTGCAATATCAGCATTCTTCATTAAACCGCCGAGTCTGGCCCATCTCGCATATGCAACGATCGACACCAAAGGTGTGTCGATCGATGCATTCCTCAAATCTCCATAGAGAACTCTATCTCTCGGCCAAACACTCCAAAAAGCTCCAAAATCTTCAATTCAGCTCCAAAAGTACTTAGACCTGTTAAATACCTGAAATGGCTCTAAAACATAGTAATATACTCGATAAATAAGACATATACCATGGTTAAAAGCCCAAAAATCCATGGTATATCAACTCCCCCACACTTAGCCTTTGCTTGTCCTCAAGCAAAACAAAGAACTAAAATATAGTCAAGAGGTTTGAAAACTTTCAGAAACTCTTTTCATCCTAGAAGCAACAACACTCAGATTCCCCTTAGTAAACCACTGAAAGAATCAACCTGCAGACATCAAGACCAACATATACTTCCTCCACACTTAGCAACTGTCCTAAGTAAACTCCACAATCACATTCACGCATTCAAATTCACCCTACTGACTTCTGCAAGTATTTAAGTGCGGTCTCACCTAAGGAGTATCGATCAAAGGCACATGGACTCTTACCTTATCAGCTCTAGACCACCATACTATCTTTCTCTAGTCCCTTTCTTCTCTTTTCCCTTCCTTAGCATTCTGATTTTTCCCCATTGGGTATCATTTTTTTTTTTTATCAGTGCTCTTCCTGTTAAGGGGTGTACTTTGGACACATTCCATGGATGCATAGGATATGAGAGTTTTAGCTACCATTCCCATGACCACTTCGGAGTTACTAACTCATCCTCAGTTTATTACTTTTTTTTTTCTTTATGGATGGGGAGAAGGGAACCAAATAGGACAAGTTTACAGGCTGTGTCAGAACTAACAAAGGAATCCGACACAAAGTATACCAAGCCCTTAGGTGAGAAAATTAAGTCAGTATTAAGTTTGAAGTCAGTAAAAGGATCCTCTGATACCTGAAGCGATGTGGGTGTCCTCAGTAGGTTGATCCGTGATGGGGTTTTCTAATAGTCAGAGATCATCTTGCAACTTCATCCCAATGGTTACTTAAGTTCCTGCAAGTGCTGTAAATCTTCTCAAAAAATCATTGTTTCCTACTTAAACTGGTTTTGACTCAATAAAACAAATTTTGAAAAACAAAAAACTGACTCTAAGAAAACAAAAGCGTGCGTCAGTAGCTCCTCCCCCACACTTAAAACACATTGTCTCCAGTAGTGTCAAGCTTAGGGTCGGTGAGAATAAATAATCAAATTGAAACAATCCGAAAAGTTGCATAACACTTACCTGTCGTCGCCCTGTGTCGATCGATGCCACAATGTGTGTCGATCGATGCAAGGCGAATATGCTCGCGGTTATGTGAATAACCGATGTCTAAACCGCAATTGATTCGGTAAACCATAAATCGCGACTGCATCGACCGATGCACAATATGTGTCGATCGATGCAGTGCGATTCTGCCTGTTTCTCACGCCTCTGAACACACTTAAACAGAAAAATCAAAACACCAAAATCAAAACGAAAAATGAAAACAAAAACGAACCTAACAGTGGGTTGCCTCCCACTCAGCGCTTGTTTAAAGTCAATAGCTTGACTGTGGAAAGGAGATCGGACTCATGGTGGTTTGAACAGAGACTTTGAATGTCTCTGTGAATATCTCTTCATCCAAGGTGGTGTATATGCTATCGGATCATGAGATTTCCCGAGGAAAGAAGGAAGAGAACCAGGGCGGGAGTGAAGCTTGGGTGGCATTCTGCGTTTTCCTGCATTCAAAACAATGTGGTCAGGAGGTTTAAGCTTGGGTGATTTATACCTTACCTTTGGTGCAGATCTGATGTTTGGAGCTTTCTGCTTATGAGCAGTTACAGGCTTTGAAGATGTTAGAGCAGGTTCAAGAGGAACCACCATCTTCTTTTCTCCACTATCAGATACTGTAGTTCCACCAATCTGAACTTCTTCTTTCAGATCACCATCAGTGGAGATCATCTTCTTTGCATGAACTCGCGAAGCTTTAGCTGGTGGAGTTTCATTCATCTTCTTATCCACCACTTTCATGCAGTTAGCCACTTCTATCTCTTGTTTAGAGGGTTTAGGAACCTTAGGATATGGCACAATGGGCTTATAGACTCGTTCTGGTACTGTTGCAGGTTTCTGGTCATGTCTGCGTTTTGTGTCGATCGATGCATAGGATGTGTCGATCGATGCAAAGCGATTCTATTTGTCGTAAGAACTCGAAATTGCCGTCAGAACTGCGTGTCGACCGACACTAAGGGGGTTTCGATCGATGCATGTCTCAGACATACAATATTCATCCAGAAAATCCGAGATTATGCTCTCTTCTTCACCTAGCAACTCAATCTCATATCTTAAGGTCACAGCTTTGATGGATCTGTACTGTTTAGCTTTCACAGCTTCATTATGCCTTTGTATTGCTTGAGATGTCTGTTGGATTTGGACATCCAGCTTCTTCACATGTGTGCTCAGAGATTCAAGCTTCCCATTCAGATTTTCATGCATAGCGTCCAACTTCCTGTCGAAGTCTACATCAATCTTGGTCTGATCCTCTAGTAACTGCTCCATCATAGATTCCATCTTGCTCTTATAAGCATTAGCAGCAGGATGTGTCTGATATGAGGACGATCCATAGGTTCTCTGATAAGAATTACCTTGCTGATTATCGAACATGTTTCCTTGGAATCCAGAGCTATTGATGTAGTTCAAATCTTCTTCCTACTTCTCCAACAACTGCTCCATCATGCTCATCAGCTTATTAGACTGTGTATTGTGAGGAGGAACAGGCTGATATGATGGAGATTCATAATCTCTGGTGAATGAATAGGAACCATAGCTTCTGCAGAACGAGTTATTCTGCTGATTTTCCAACATCTGTTCCATCATTCTCATCATTCTTTCGCAATGTGTTGATCGATGCATAGTAGCGTCGATCGATGCAAGCTCGAGAATGCAACGATCGACACACATGACCGTGTCGATCGTTGCATGGCGATTACAGGCGTACCTGAAACGCAAGAAACAGAAAAAAAATTAGTGATAAAAACAAAAAACGAAAAACCTAGTCTAAACCCTAAGTTCAAATCTATCGGAGACTCAAAAGAGTCCCCGGCAACGGCGCCAAAAACTTGATAGGTCAAGAATTATCCCTATTCTAACTGCAAGTGCACAGTGATGTAGTTGTAGTACTTAGGGTATCGAATCCACAGGGACTCCGGTCAACGATAGATTTAGAACGATCAAGTTAAAACTAGGAGAAAGCAATATGGGAAAGCAGTAAATCAGCAAGCAGAAAGTAAATAGCAGCGAGTTGTGAGCAAGGAAGCGAAGCGTTAAGTCTAGGAAGTTCTCAGAAAATCAGGAACACAAGCAATCAATCAATCGAGATCTAATCAGAAACTGTTCTAGAACTCAAAACACAGATATAGAATTAACCAACTCTCGTTGCGAGAATTCTCTAAGTCTAAGTGCAGCAATCCAAATCTCTTTGCAATCACTAACAGATTAAACCAGCTTTAATTCCAAGTTTGATATGTTCACAATTAAACTAAACCAAATCTCTTTGCGAGTAATTTAATTGCTCATCTAGGTTCTTTCTAGCTAATTAACCAACTGTCGTTGCATCAATCAACCTAACATCATAAATCTGGATAGCTACTTCAGATTAAGCATTAAGAGCAATCCTAGGCGAAGAACTAGCAGATATGAATCCCTACAGATTGATTAAACTATAATTCCATGAAATCCCTAATGAGAATCCCTAAACCTAACAGGTAAACTACTCAGACATAATCATCGAAACAGAAAACATCATGAATAGAAAACCAAATATCATATAACAGAATAAAGAACTGGGGTTCCAAATCAAGTCTCTTTCGAGAACCAGATCAGCCCCTAAAACTCTCTCCGAATAAAATAAAGCGTAGCCTAAACAAGTGGCTAAAAACCCTAATATATAGTCTAAAACACGTTTTGGGCTTCTGTGTAAATATCTGGGCTTTTCTGCAATATCAGCATTCTTCATTAAACCGCCGAGTCTGGCCCATCTCGCATATGCAACGATCGACACCAAAGGTGTGTCGATCGATGCATTCCTCAAATCTCCACAGAGAACTCTATCTCTCGGCCAAACACTCCAAAAAGCTCCAAAATCTTCAATTCAGCTCCAAAAGTACTTAGACCTGTTAAATACCTGAAATGACTCTAAAACATAGTAATATACTCGATAAATAAGACATATACCATGGTTAAAAGCCCGAAAATCCATGGTATATCAACGGTAACAATAAAACTTTCCAAAGAGCTGTGAAGACAAGAGAGATTCATAATTCGATAAGAGAGATAAAGTGTCCTAATGGAGAAATTGTTCATACGCAAGATGAAATTAAAGCGGAGGCAGAACGTTTCTTCCAGACCTTTTTGGCTCATAAACCTCTGGATTATCACCCGATGCTAGAAGAAGAGTTGAATGATCTGATCGGGTTTAAATACGATGAAGAAGAAGCAAGGAAATTGACTCGTGAGGTTACGGAAGAAGAGATTATAAAAGTTTTATTCTCAATGCCACGAGATAAATCTCCGGGGCCTGATGGTTATACGATGGAGTTTTTTAAAGGAGCTTGGTCTGTAGTAGGAAAGGATTTTGTGGTGGCAATTCAATCCTTCTTCCTTAAAGGGATCATTCCAAAAGGAGTCAACACAACCATTCTTTCACTTATACCAAAGCGAGAGGATGCAACATAAATGAAAGATTATCGGCCTATTTCGTTGTGCAACGTGATGTATAAGGTCATTTCAAAGATACTCGCAAACAGATTAAAAGCCCTGCTACCATCTTTCGTCTCCCAGACATAGTCCGCATTTGTAAAGGGTAGATACTTAGTGGAGAACGTTCTGTTGGCCTATGAACTTGTCAAAAACTATCACAAGGAAAACATAGCTTCAAGGTGTGCCATGAAGATAGATATTTCAAAGGCTTTTGATTCTCTCCAATGGCCTTTTCTATTGACTACTCTAGCCGCTTTGAATCTGCCACCGGTCTTTATCAAATGGATTGAGCTATGTGTTACTACTGCTTCTTTCTTCGTCCAAGTAAATGGGGAATTAGCGGGTCTGTTCAGAAGTGCGAGAGGTCTTCGTCAAGGTTGTTCTCTTTCCCCATATCTTTTTGTGATAAGCATGAACGTACTATCCAAAATGATTGATCGAGCTGCCATGGAAAATAAGATAGGATACCACCCTTCTTGTAAGAAACTGAAGCTAACGCATTTGTATTTCGCGGATGATCTTCTGGTATTCACAGATGGGAAAAAGAATTCCATTGAGGAAGTTCTTAAGGTGTTTCAAGGATTTGCAGCTTGTTCAGGGCTGGGTATAAGTCTTGAAAAATCAACAATCTATATGGCAGGTATTGTTAAAAATGACCAGCAAGAGATTCTGCGCAGCTTTCCTTTTGGTTCTGGTAGTTTACCTGTTCGCTATTTGGGATTACCGTTGTTAACGAAGAAGATGAAAGCAAGTGACTACTCCCCACTTATAGAGAAAATCAGGTCGAGAATTGGTACTTGGACAGCTCGTTTCCTCTCATTCGCAGGGCGATTTCAACTCATTGGATCAGTCATACATAGTCTCACCAACTTTTGGATGGCTGCGTTTGTGCTACCTAGTGGCTGCATCAAAGAAATAGACCAGATTTGCTCTGCTTTTCTTTGGTAGGGCCCTGAATTAAATCCTCACAAAGCTAAAGTTGCGTGGAATGATATCTGCAAACCTAGAGAAGAAGGTGGTCTGGGTCTCTGATCGCTTAAAGAGGTAAACAAAGTCACTTGTCTTAAACTGGTATGGCGTATTGTATCCGGAGATTCTCTTTGGTCTAAGTGGATTCATGAGTACCTTATTCAAAAGTCTTCATTCTGGGCGGTAAATGAGAACACTTCACTGGGATCTTGGATGTGGAAAAAGCTGATTAAACACCGTCACTTAGCAGACAATTTTGTCAAGGCTGAAGTTGGTAATGGGAAAAAGATTTCTTTCTGGTCCGACTCATGGTGGCCACTAGGAAGGCTCTTTACGCTCACTGGTCATAGAGGTGTAATTGATATGGGAATAGGTATTGATGAATCTATGGAGGATGTGATCGGAACTCATCGTAGAAGAAGACATCGAGTGCAAACTCTATGTGCCATTGAAGATGAGATAGACAAAGTGAAACTCACAGCACATGATGCTGTTGAGGACAGATTCTTGTGGAAAAATAATTCTGGAAATTACAGAGACCATTTCAGCTCGAAGGAAACTTGGCTTGCTATCCGTACAGCTTCACCTCGCCGAAGTTGGTCGGAAGGAATCTGGTTTCGATACGCAACACCACGATACTCTTTCATCTCTTGGTTGGCTGCGCTTGATAAACTCTCTACAGGTGATAAGATGATACGATGGAATATCAGAGCTGACCCGAAATGCACGTTCTGCCAATGTCCTATCGAAACTCGATCTCACTTGTTCTTCCAATGCGACTACGTCCGTGGTATGTGGGAAAGCTTGGTACATAAACTGTTAGGGACCCGATTTTCTTTATTGTGGGACGAAATATTGGTAACACTCACGGATAAAACACTGGATAAGCGAACCCAGTTCATGATCAGATATTGTTTTCAAATGCTCATCCATGCGACATGGATGGAAAGGAATGGCAGGAAGCATGGTGAGCCTCATACACCGGCAAAGCATCTAGCAAAGGCCCTGGAGAAGAACGTTCGTAACAGATTATCCTCCATTACCATGATGGGAGATAAACGGTACGAAGGCTACATGGATCACTGGTTACAAAATAGATAAAAGAGTAGAAGCTCTATTTTGGTTCTGTCTTTTTAATTCAATATCTCTGAAATGTTAGAAACAAAGTTGTAAAAAGCTCTTTTTTGTTTTCAATATAATTTTACATTGATACAAAAAAAAGAAGAGTGAATATATGCCATGTTCTGGAAAAGATGTTGTCTATTTTCCAAGTCCGCGTCCCGTGGATATTAGTCTTACCATATAGCATAATCAATACCATGAGCGGAATCACATGTGTGGTTTTTTAGTGGTAATACAGAATCATACAATTTTCAGGTGAAAAATCATCCTTGCATATGTGAGCATCCACACTACTGTGATTCTCAACAACATAGATAACTTCGGAAGAGGAGAAATATATGGAAATTAATTGAAATGAAAAAAATAGCATGTAGTTTAAACATTCACCTTCTCATTGAGGAGGAGGATCATTATGGAGCCCACAGTGTTGTCGTCAGGAGAGAAGCTAGAGCTTTGGCGTGCTTGACAGGGTGTGTGTGGTCACTTTGTTACGATTTACATTTGCGCAAGACCGAGAGGATTTACTGATTTCATCTGTCTTGCATAGCTTAATTCGACTATATATAATCTATCGTGTGAAACTTGAGTCTCTGTGGATTTGATACTCTAAATACTACAATCACGTCTGTGCACTTGCAGTTAGAAAATAGGGATTAAAATCTGCTCTATCAAGTTTTTGGCGTCGTTGTCGGGGACTCTTTGAGTTCGCCGATAGATTTTGTATTAGAATTTAGACTAAGTGTTTTCTTTTCTTTGTTACTTACATCTCTTGTCTAGCTTGTCTTTGTTGCTGCAGGAAACTATGAACAGGAGCACTTAGTGTCGATCGACATAAACCAGTGTCGATCGACATAAACCAGCGTCGATCGACACTCTTCTCGGGAATCAATTTGATTTCAGTGTATGTCTAGTCGTCACACACAAAGCAACCCAGACGAGAAGCTTTTGAACCTCATACTTGAGGAGCTTGCTAGACTTGAGAGAACGAACCGGAAAGCTCATAAATCTGAGAAGATGGTGAAACTGAATGCTGTGATTTTGGTTCGAAATGCAGAAGGTGTTCTGAGGGATTTGCAGAACAATCCCTACAATGATCAGGGCCGAAGAGTTGATGCAGAAAGGAATGTGATCCCTGAAGTTGAGCGACAGGTTGTTATTCCTGATGCTAGAGCTCAAGGTGGAGGCGCAGGTGGACAAGAAAATCCACGAGTTGAAGTGCCACCTAATGCACCTAATCCGCCAGTTGGGAGGACTATTGCTGACTAAAACAGACCTGACGAGTTCTATGCTAACATGTCTGCAATTGTACCTCCTCCCATTCAGAGGAATGAATTTGAGCTGAAGACTTCCTACTACACTCTTGTGGGACAACATCTCTTTCATGGATACCCACATGAGCATCCCATGGACCATATTGAGAACTTTGAGTCTTTGGTAACTAGAATGAAGCATAATGGAGTGAGCTATGACTTCCTGCACTGTAAGTTCTTCCCGCACTCACTTGGAGGAGAAGCTGCAAATTGGTTGAAGCAGATTCCATCTGGGACTCTGACTATTTGGGATGCAGTTAAGAGGAAGTTTCTTCGACACTTCTATGATGCTCGAAGTAATCAGCTGAGAGAAGATCTTCTGACATTCAAGCAGGGACCTACAGAGCCTCTTAAAACTGTCTGGGTGAGGTTTAAGATGTACCAGAGAGACTGCCCTCATCATGGTTTCTCTGAAGTTCAGCTGCTGGGTATTTTCTTCAGAGGTGTTGATATATGGTACCAGATGGCTTTGGATGATGCTAGCAATGGGAACTTCAACACCAAATCTCCATAGCAAGCTAAGGAGTTGAATGAGAATTTGGTTCATAGCAACAACACTAAGAACGCTGATTTGGAGCGACAGAAGTCTGGTGGAAAAGTTGACAACTCACATATGGCAGATATGAAGAACAAGATTGATTATGTCCATAGCATTCTACTTGGGAAGAAGCAGGCCCATGAGACATCTGAGGTTGGAGAGTGTGCACATGAAGCTGTCAATTACATTGGAGGAACTGGGTTTAAGAAATATGGTACTTTGCAGAGCATTCAAAATCCTTCTATTTTTATTCAGAAGTCTACATTTCAGAAACCTTTCCAGCAACAGAACAATTCCTTCTCAAGGAACTATGGAGCTTCCTCTTACAAAGCACCTCCTGCACCTACACATGAGAGCAGATTGGAAGCTATGATAGAGCAACTTCTTGAGAGACAACAGCAGAATACAGTGAGCTTTAACTCGAAGCTATATGCCTTGTACACTGATTTGAATGGGAAATTTGAGTCATTGAACACTCATGTAAAGCATCTAGATACACAAGTGGCTCAGATTTCAGGTTCAGTCAAGGGAAAGAATGCTCAGAACGCCCATATCAATGCCATCTCAGTTCAGATCGAAGATAGGCTGGATCAGGAACAAGGGTTTGAGGTCAAGGCTGTGAAAATCTTGGAAGATTCTTGTAATTTTGGAACTACAGAGTTAGTGTCGATCGACACTAATACTGAGTGTCGGTCGACACCCATGGAAAATCATGAAATTCTAGTTCTGACGGACCGAAATCGACTTTGCTCGACACCAAATTCGAAGAAAAAAATCTGGGCAGATTTAGTGTCGACCGACACTACTTTAGTGTCGACCGACACCAATCAGGGACCTGCCAGTTTTTCCTATTGATTTTCCAGGTCCACAAAAGAAGATTCAGTTTTGCTTACAAACATCCCAGAACCTAGAATTTAGCAGAAACAGATTGCAGAAAGAGTTTATAAGCCCAAGATTCCATTTCCTAGACCTCCCAAGAAGAAGATGCTCTCCAAGGATGGAGATTTAAAAGAAGGGGTGGTGAAGGTCTCTAAACAAGTGAGTGATGTGCTATTGAATAAGGTTTCAGAGAAGCTTCCAGATCCATGAGTCTTTGTGCTAGATTGTTCCATCTTCAAGGACAGCTTCAAGCGTTCTCTGTGTGACTTGGGATTTGGTGTGAATCTCATGCCATACTCTGTGGCTATGAGGTTGGGGTTGCTAGACTTAAAACAAACTAGGATCTCTCTAATCCTAGTTGATCGATCGAAGAGGATCTCAGAAGGAGTTCTTGAGGACATCCCTATCAGAGTTGGAAACTACCTGATTCCAACAGACTTTGTGGTGCTAAAATATGATGTTGAACCGGGTGACCCTCTGCTACTTGGTAGATCCTTCTTAGCTACAGCTAGAGCAGTGATTGATGTGAGGCACATGCTGATTGATCTCCACCTGGGAGATAAGCCTCTGCACTTCAAAATTGATAAGCTGCGAAGATCCACCATTGATTGTCAAGCTTGTAGTGTTGAGGTGGAACAAGAAGTTCAGATTGGTGAGGCTACAATGTCTGATATTGGAGAAGATGGTGGTTCGCCAGGAATATACTTTAACATCTTCAGAGTCTGCAACTGCTCATAAGAAGAAAGCTCAGAACATCACACATCCTCCAAAGCAAATGTATGATTCCTCTAAACTTAAGCCTCCTAACTTCATTGCTCTGAGTGCAGGAAAACGCTCTATCCCACCCAAGCTTCGCTCCCGCCCTGGATCTATTCCTTCTTTCCTTGGACGATCTCATGCTGCTACTGCCTACACACCTCCATAGATGAGAAGACTTTCACAGAGGAACTCTATGCCTCTGTCGAAACCCCCAGGAGCCTGATCTCCTACCCATAGTTAAGCTAATGACTAAAACAAGCCCTGAGTGGGAGGCATCCCACTGTTGAGTCAATTTTTCTTTTATTTTTCTTTTTTGGTTTTGTTTCTTTGATTTTTCTGTCTTTGGTGTGCCAGAAACGTGACGAACAGGTTGCCAACATCAGTGTCGGTCGACACTCCTTTAGTGTCGGTCGACACTCAACTCGAAAAGATGGACCGTAATCAAGGACGCTCTACATGGATCAGATTATGTCGACCTAAGCCTAGTGTCGCTCGACACTGGTTGTGTGTCCGTCGACACTCACCCCGCTAGCAGGTCAGGTTTCTGATTTTCCGAATTTTCACTTGATTATACCTTGTTCTCCCGAGCTCAAGCTTCAATAACACTGCGGACAGTGTTGTTTAAGTGTGGGGGAGGTAGTTTACTGACGCACTTTTCTGTTTTCTTAGAGCCAGTCCATTGTTTGTGTCTGTTTTATTGAGTCAAAACTAGTATGAAACTATGATTTTTCGGGGAAATTGTTGCCTTCACAGGATCTTAAATGACCAATGGACAGACCTGCAGTAGCTATATGGTTGTTAGAAAACCACACACGTATCAACCTACCAAGGACATCCATATTAGTTCAGGTATTCAGAGGATCCATCACTAACTTCACCATTAATCTTGACTTAATTTTCTTAAACAGGGGCTTGGTATACATTAGATCGGACTCCTCTGACAGTCCTGAAAGATATGTAAATCTGTCTGAGTATGGTTCCCTTCTCCCTTCCCTTCAAGCAAAGTAAAAAAAAAAGTAATAAACTGCGGATAAGCTAGTATCTTCGAAGTGATCACGGGAGTGGTAATTACCCTTATTACCTCCTGTGCATTCATGGAATGTGTCCAAAGTAATACCCCAATGAGGAAAAAGCAGCTGGCAGAAAAAATAAAATGATACCCAGTGGGAAAAAATCAGCTGCTGAAGTGAGAAAAGAGAGAAGAAAGAAACCAGAAGTTGATAGTCTGCAATTAGAGAACTGCTGAGTAAGAGTCCATGTGTCCTTTGATCGATACCCCCTTCACTTAATTATTTACATAAGTTAGTATGGTGAATTTGGATTTCTTGTCTTTATTGTGGAGTTTACTTGGGACAGTTGCTAAGTGTGGGGGAAGTACATTGTGGTTTTGATCTCTGCATGCATGTTTTCATGTGGATTACTAAGTGAATGTGAATGCTATGTTCTTAGGACGAAATGAGTTTCTGTGTTTTCAAACCTCTTTTCATACTTTGGTTTTATGTTTGCTTGAGGGCAAGCAAAGGCTAAGTATGGGGGAGTTGATATATCATGATTTTTACAGGTTTTCGAGTCATGGTATAAGTCTTTATCTAAAGTCTTTTAGTTGTTTTGGAGTTTTTGAGTGCTTTGCATGTTTAGGTACGTTTGGAGCTTATCTGGGAATTCTGGGAGCTTTTGGAGTGATTTTGCAGCATACATGGATTTCACAGAGTCTTAATGTTGACCGACACTAATTTAGTGGCGGTCGACATCACTAAAGAACGAAATTTCTGCGCGTCAAAAATACAGATTTTGGAGATTTGTAAGATTTACCCAGAAGTTTCCATAATTACAAGAAGACCCAAATCGTGTTTTAGACTATTAATTAGGTTTTTGAGCCATTGTTTAGCCTATGTTTTATTCTATCAGATCTTAGGAGATTTTAAGGCTGGTCTTGTACTCGAGAGAGAAGATATTTCGAACCCATGTTCTTATTCTTTTGATTTTTATGATATCTACTTTGATAATGTTTATTGTTATGATTGCCATGTCTGAGTAGTTCTCTTGTTATGTTTAGGGATTCTCATATGGAATTTTAGAATTATTGATTGATTGGGATTCAAAACATCTAGTTCTTCATCTAGGTTGTTCTTAATGCTTAATCTAAATTTGCTACTTAGCTTATCGATACCAGATTGATTAGTGATATACCATGGTTTTTAGGAATTTTAACCATGGTATATGTCTTCTTATCGAGTCTTTTAGAGTCCTTTGTAGTCCTTTTATCGATGTTTTCAAGTCTATACACGTTTGGAGCGGATTTGGACATTATGGCGCATTCTGGAGTATTTTAGAGATTTAACCTGAGAGATAGAGTTCACTGCCCATTTCACATACCTGCATCGATCGACACAACATGTGCATCAATCGACACAAGGTCGACACAGACAAAATCTCGGCGGTTAATGAAGATTTGTGGAAATTACACTTTTTCCCAGAAGTTTCTCATAATTACAAAGAAGCCCCAGTCGAGTTTAGATCATTATATTAGGGTTGTTAAGCCATTGTTTAGGCTACGCTTTATTTTACTTAGAGAGAGTTATGGGCTGATCTTGTACTCGAGAGAGAAGAGATTTTGAACCCCAGTTCTTTATTCTGTTTTATGCTATTTGGTTTTCTATTCATGATGTCTTCTGTTTCGGTGATCATGTCTGAGTAGTTTACCAGTTAGGTTTAGGGATTCTCATTAGGGATTTCATGGAATTATAGGTTGATCAATCTGTAGGGATTCATAACTGTTAGTTCTTCATCTAGGGTTGTTCTTAATGCTTGATCTGAACTGGCCACTTAGATTATTGATGTTAGGTTGATTTCCGCAACGACAGTTGGTAAATTAACTAGATAGAAACTAGATGAGCAATTTGGCTATTCGCAAAGAAATTTGGTTTAGGAGAATTATGAACGAAATAACTTGAGATTAATGCTTGTTTAGAACTCTAGGATTCGCAACGAAAGTTGGTTTGCTAGGTTGTTAGACATAGATAATATTCACAACGGAAGTTGGTCTGTTATAATTCTGTGATTCTAGTTCTGGAACAGTTCCTAATTAGATCCTGTTTGATTGATTAGCCTGTGTTCCTGATTTCCTGAGAACTCCCTTAACCTGACGCCTTCGCTTCTTGCTTACAAACCTCTTCATTTACTTTTATGATGTTTGATTTACTGCTTTTCTATTGCTACCTAGCTTAATTCGACGTTCTACAATCTATCGCAAGATCCAGAGTCTCTGTGGATTCGATACCCTATATACTACTGGTTCACGTATGTGCACTTGCAGTGTAGATCTAGGGATTAAAACCTGATCGTATCAAGTTTTTGGCGCCGTTTTCGGGGACTCTTTTGAGTCTTCGATAGATCAGAAGAAAGCTAAGATGGCGAACATTAATCAGGTACCTTTGATTTTGAGACCTGATGCTGAAGTACTTCTGAGAGACCGACAGAACAACCGGTACAATGATGCTGGGCAAATGATCGATGCTGAGGGACGTGTGATCCCTGAACCTGTGCCTGAACAGCCCCAAGGTCAAGGGCAGATGGTTGTTGCTGAGAGTACTCTTGCTGACTACAACCGACCGGATGAGTTCTATGCTAACCGGTCAGCAATTGTACCTCCTGGCTTTGAGAGGAATGACTTTGAGATCAAGACTGTATACTAGTCTCTTCTTAGGCAGAATCCTTTCCATGGTCTCCCACATGAGCAACCCATGGATCATATTGATGATTTTGAGGACTTCATCACTGGAATGAAGTATAATGGGGTAAACTATGAATATATGTATCTCAAGCTTTTCCCCTATTCTCTCGCTGGAGAGGCTGCAGCTTGGCTGAAACAACTTCCATCTGGGAAGTATACTACTTGGGATGCTGTGAAGAGAGAGTTCTTAAGGCACTTTTATGATGATGCTCGCTCTGATCAGTCGAGACAGGATATTCTCACCTTCACCCAAGGTCCTACAAAGCCTCTTAAGTCTGCTGATGTGTTAGATTTTTGTGTGTGTTTTAGACATGTTTTATTGTGTGATTTAGATTTAGGAAAGCATTTAGACACCATAATTGTGATTTAGCTTTAGGATAATGCATTTAGGCATCATTAGGTTGCATATTTGTTGTTTTATCTTTTTGTAGGTGGTGGACTACTTTAGGAGACAACAAGATGGAAAGGAAGGTGGTAGGGAGCAAAGGGAAGTGGAAATACAGCTAAGGAGCTCGAAGGACATCCGCAGCGACATGCACAGCGGCATACATATGCCGCTGTGGAGGAGCCCCGAGACGTAGTTTTAGACAGCGACGTGCACAGCGGCTTGCACCATGCCGCTGTGGTCCTGAGGAACTGACAGCGACATAGTGCAGCAGCATCCCTATGCCGCTGTAGGAGATCCAGCGGAACGATCATTCCAGCAGCGACATCCACAGCGGCTTGCGCCATGCCGCTGTGGGTCCAAAGAAGCTCACAGCGACATCAACCAGCGACGGCTCTATGTCGCTGTGAGGGTACCATCCCGACCCAGATCTACTTTTCCTCCACTTTCTCTCTTTTTCTTTTAGCTTTTGGACCTTCCACATGATGGATGTCGACCACTACTCCTTGATTTCGTGTATTTAATGACTCTCAAGTGTGTTGAGAGAAGATATCACATTTTGTAAACAATTCTCTCCAAACATTTTAATCTTTTATTGCAATCTTAGTGTTCTTGAGTTCTTCTTCTTGTTCATTTTATTTCTCTTGTTCTTCTTGTTAAATCATGCTTTGTTTGATGTTTGCTATGGCTAGTGAGTAGTTTCTCTTTAAGTTTCTGGGTGTGATTTGAGGTAAGGGTGATCTAGAAAATGGTCTAGGTTGTTTAGTAACTTGGGAATAATGGTTTCTTACTTGCTAGAAGTTCTTAATGCTAGGATTGAAATGGCCAATCAACTCCTTGATCTTAAATGTTGCTAGCACCGAGAGGTGTAGTTTATGTTTGAATCTCTATCAAGTGCTTTACATTCTTAGCCAACGAGAGTTGATGTTTAAGGTGTTTAGTGGTAGTAAGAGCTTGATCTTATTGCATAGCTATCTTGAAATTGCCAACGAGAGTTGATGTTAATGCTTGATAGGTATAGGGTTATTATCACGAGAGTGGATTAACTAGAAATCGTTGTTCTTAGCCTAAGAAATCACCCATTGTTTACTGAATGCTTCTGAACTGAATAATGATCACCCGAACCGAAACTCAACCCAAGGAACTTAGCTTTTAATCATTTGTTTTCAATCAACTCATTGCTCTGTTTTTGCTCTGTTTTGTGTACTTATCACATTTGGAATTTGGTTATCTTGTTAGTTTTTAGGAACAAAACCCACAAATTTATTTGGTTGCACTTAGATTAAGAGAACACCTGCATTCTTAGTGCGTTTAATCACCCGAGTGGATTGACACCTCAAAACTGTAACGACTAGGTTGTATACTTGCAACTGAAGTAAGTGAAGAGGAACTGATTTATTGCTTATCAAGTTTGGCGCTGTTGCCATCTTGGGTGTTAATTAAGCCATTAGAATTTGGTGTTTGCTTGAGACTAAGTCTTTTGGTTACAAAGATACTAATCTTCTCTGCCTTCTTTCCTTTTGTTTTGCAGGTGAATGAACTTGAGGAGCAGGGGACCAACAAACCTTGTACCACAAGTTGAAGATATCAAAGCACTAGAAAGAGAAATTTCAAGGAAAAGAAGAGCAGAACAAAGGTCGACAGGAGAACGAATCAATATGGCCGACCTAGGACACCAACAACAGGGAGGTGAAATAAACAACGAAGGAAGAAGACCACAACATCCACCAAGAGTAACTAGAGCCATTGGATATTATGACGAACCTAGCATCAACGACTACAATTCTGGAATCATCCCACCGGCAGTGGATAACAACAACTACGAAATTAAAGCCAGCATCATCAACATGGTGGAAAGAAACAAATTCCATGGCCTACATATGGAGGATCTACTAGACCACCTTCACAACTTCGACAGAGCTTGTAGAACAGTCCGCATCAATGGAATTTCTGAAGATGCAATGAAGCTCATACTGTTTCCATTCTCACTTGGAGACAAAGCTCACGAATGGGAGAAGAACCTTCCACCGAACTCAATCACTTCTTGGGATGATTGCAAAAGGCTCTTCCGGTCCAAGTTCTTCTCCAAATCAAGAACCCCAAAGTTGAGGAATGATATTTTAAGCTTCAAACAAAAAACAACAGAAAACTTTGGAGAAACTTGGGAACGATTCAAGAGCTACACCAACCAATGCCCTCACCACGGTTTCACCAAGGAAAGTCTTCTCAGCACATTATACCGAGGCATACTGCCAAAGTACAGGATGATGCTAGATACAGCTAGCAACTGCAACTTCCTGCAAAAAGATGAAAGAGAAGCCATGCAGCTGGTGGAGAACTTGGCAACCAGTGACACCAACTATGGGGAGGACTATGACAGTACCTACAGAGAAGGAGGAGACAGAGATGATTCAAGGAGAGAGATTAAAGCCCTCAATGAGAAACTGGACAAGTTGCTTAAAGCAAACCAAAGAAATGTTAGCTTTGTGGGAGACATTGATCAACACCAAGGGTACATGGAAGATGATGCTGAGATGTGTTTTGATGGACAGGCTGAGATGAATTATATTGGAGGACAAGGCTACAACAAAGGATTCAACCAGAACTACAGGAACCACCCCAACTTCTCATACCGAAGTAACAATGTGGAGAACCCACAGGATCAGTCTTACCCTCCATTCAAGCAACAGAACCAAACAACACTTCAAGGAAACTTCCAAACAAAACCGGCTTTCAACAACAATGGAAACTTCCAGCAGAGGCAACCCTACAACAACCAAGGCAACTTCCAACAACGCCAACAGTACAACAACAACCAAGGTAACTATCAAGGTAACCAACAGTTTCAGGGACAAGGAAGTTCAAACAACTACCAAAAGGCAGATGATCAAACACAAATGCTGAGGCAGTTTATAGAGAGTACCAACAAAGCCATGGTGGAAATCAAAACGCAAGTTGAAAGCCTAGCATCAAGAGTTGGAACCATCGAGCAATCCAACAAAGCCGGACCTTCATCAAACCGACCACCAGGTTTTCTCCATGGAAAACCTGAGCAAAACCCAAAAGAGTATATCAATGCCATCACGCTAAGAAGTGGAAGAGAGTTACCATCAAAAGAGGTCATTGAGGACAATGAGAATCAAGTTGGGGGGATAGATTTTGAACTTGAAGGAGAGAAGGAAACCACTGAGAAGAAGAGGCATGATGCAGAAGAAGTCAAAGATATAAAAGGGAAAGGTAAAATGTATGAGGAAACAAACGAGAAAGCAAAAACCGGTTCAGCCTCTACATCCAAGGAGAAAGTCTTTGTGCCACCAGCCTATGAACCCAAACTTCCCTTTCCTGGAAGGTTTAAGAAGCAGATCTTGGAGAAGTATAGAGCACTCTTTGACAAGCAAATGGAGAAGATTCAGCTCACCATGCCATTGATGGATGCATTCATGCTTGTGCCTCAATACAGCAAATTCCTCAAAGATGCAGTCAAGGAAAGAACAAAAGAGATGGAAGGAATGGTTTTCCTAACCCACGAGTGTAGCGCCATCATCCAGAGAAAAACCAGTCCAAGGAAGCTAGAAGATCCAGGAAGCTTCACTCTACCATGCGCTTTGGGACCACTCTCCTTTGAGAGATGTTTGTGTGATCTTGGAGCAAGTATGAGCTTGATGCCACTCTCAGTAGCAAAGAGCCTTGGTTTCACACGCTACAAAGAGTGTAGAATCTCACTTGTGTTGGCTGATAGGTCAGTGAGACTTCCGGTTGGTATGCTTGAAGATATTCCGGTAATGGTTGGTAATTTCGAAATACCAACAGATTTTGTGGTTCTGGAGATGGATGAGGAACCAAAAGACCCACTGATCTTTGGGAGACCTTTCTTGGCTACTTCTGGAGCCATCATTGATGTGAAAAAAGGGAAGATTGACTTGCATTTGGGAAAGAACCACATCCTGAAATTTGACATCAATGAAGTCATGAAGAAACCAATAATTCAAGGGCAAGCTTTTTGGATCGAGACGTTGGATGCTCTAGCTGATGAGTACTTGGAAGAGCTTGCTATGGAGGACGCCCTAGAGACAGTATTGACCACCAAGGAGAGCATGATTGAGCTGGTAGACAAGGAAGTGCAGGAGTATGCAAAACTTCTTGATTCTCGCAAAGTGATGGAAGAGGACAACCAGTTTTTGGAGCTACCCCAGAAAGTCCACGACATCAAATCTGTGGAGGGAGATAAAGAGACCAACCAACCACCACAACTGATCCTAGCCAAGATGATGATTGGAGTGAACTGAAGGCACCCAAGGTAGAGCTTAAGCAACTCCCGGATGGGCTCAGGTACGCTTTCTTAGGGCCTAACTCATCATATCCTGTCATTGTGAGTAAGAACCTTGATGAAAATGAATTGAACTTACTCCTAATTGAACTGAGAAAATATAGGAGAGCCATAGGGTATTCACTTGATGACATTAAAGGACTATCACCTACACTTTGCACCCATAGAATTCACTTGGAAGATGAAACAATGACTTCTATTGAGCACCAAAGGAGACTGAATCCTAATTTGAAAGAAGTTGTTAAAAAAGAAATTCTGAAACTCTTGAATGCAGGGATTATCTTTCCTATTTCAGATAGCACTTGGGTCTCACCTGTTCATGTAGTTCCAAAGAAGGGAGGTATAACTGTAGTTAAAAATGAAAAGAATGAACTAATCCCTACAAGAACTATAACCGGCCATAGAATGTGCATTGATTATAGGAAGTTGAACTCATCCACCAGAAAAGACCACTTCCCTCTCCAATTCATTGACCAAATGCTTGAACGTTTAGCAAACCATCCATATTATTTCTTCCTTGATGGGTATAGTGGATTCTTTCAAATACCCATCCACCCAAATGACCAAGAAAAAACGACATTTACATGTCCCTATGGCACCTTTGCATATCGGAGGATGCCATTTGGGTTGTGTAAGGCTCCAGCAACATTCCAAAGATGTATGATGTCAATCTTTTCCGACCTGATTGAAGAAATGGTAGAAGTTTTTATGGATGATTTCTCTGTATATGGTTCTTCGTTTGCTGCTTGTTTGTCTAACTTGTGCAGGGTACTTCAGCGTTGCAAGGAGACAAACTTAGTGCTGAATTGGGAGAAGTGTCACTTTATGGTGAAGGAAGGAATAGTTCTTGGGCACAAAATTTCAGAACAGGGGATTGAAGTAGACAAGGCCAAGATAGATGTGATGATGGGTTTACAGCCACCAAACTCAGTCAAAGGGATCAGAAGTTTCTTGGGACACGCTGGTTTCTACCGACGGTTTATAAAGGACTTTTCAAAGATCGCAAGGCCTTTAACAAGGCTGCTGTGCAAGGAAACAGAGTTCATTTTCGATGAAGAGTGCCTAGAAGCGTTCAACAAGATCAAGAGTGCACTTGTGAGTGCACCGATAGTGCAAGCTCCAGACTGGGACCTTCCCTTCGAGATCATGTGCGACGCAAGCGACTATGCAGTTGGAGCAGTCTTAGGCCAGAGGAAAGACAAGAAGCTCCATGTGATCTATTATGCAAGCAGAACTTTGGATGACGTTCAAGTCAGATATGCAACAACGGAGAAGGAGCTCTTGGCGGTAGTGTTTGCATTCGACAAATTCAGATCATACCTGGTGGGATCAAAAGTAGTTGTATACACAGACCATGCAGCTTTGAGGCACTTGTTGGCTAAGAAGGATGCTAAACCAAGGTTGTTGAGAGGGATATTTTTACTCCAGGAATTTGACCTTGAGATACAAGACAAGAAAGGCATTGAGAATGGAGTGGCTGATCATTTGTCAAGGTTGAGGATTGACGAGCAAGTACCAATAGATGATTCTTTACCGGAAGAACAACTTCTAATGATTGGGAGTTTGAGAGATGGGTACAACACAGTCTTGAAGATGGAGGAAGTGAAGAGCTTAAAAGAAGAACGGTTACCATGGTATGCAGATTTTGTCAATTACCTAGCATGTGGAAGAGAGCCACCCAACCTCAACAGCTACCACAGGAAGAAGTTCTACAGGGATGTTACTCGGTACTATTGGGATGAGCCATACTTGTTCAAAAGATGCTCAGACGGACTCTACAGGAAATGCGTCCCAGAGGAAGAGGTGGAAGGAATCTTGTATCACTGCCACGGCTCAGAGTATGGGGGACACAACGCTTCATTCAAAACCGCCACGAAAGTGCTACACTCAGGTTTTTGGTGGCCCAGCCTGTTCAAGGATGCTCACGGATATGTGACGAAATGTGATGTCTGCCAAAGGAAAGGCAACATTGGAAGAAGGAACGAGATGCCACAGAACCCGATACTAGAAGTTGAAGTATTTGATGTGTGGGGAATTGACTTCATGGGACCTTTCCCATCCTCTTATGGGAATCAATACATTCTGGTGGCAGTGGACTATGTGTCGAAATGGGTAGAGGCCATTGCAAGTCCTACAAATGATGCAAAGGTAGTTATCAAGCTATTTAAATCAATCATATTTCCCAGGTTCGGTGTCCCAAGAGTTGTGATCAGTGATGGAGGAACTCACTTCATCAATAAGGTGTTTGAAAGCCTTCTTAGGAAGTATGGAGTGAAGCACAAGGTAGCAACACCTTACCATCCTCAGACCAGCGGACAAGTGGAAGTCTCAAACCGGCAAATCAAAGCTATACTGGAGAAGACTGTTGGGAACTCAAGAAAAGACTGGGCGAAGAAACTTGATGATGCTCTTTGGGCATACAGGACTGCCTTCAAGACACCTATTGGCACAACCCCTTTCAACCTATTATATGGGAAGTCATGTCATCTACCAGTCGAGTTGGAATACAAGGCAATGTGGGCAGTTAAACTTCTGAATTTCGACATAAAGACTGCAGCAGAAAAGCGTCTCATTCAACTCCATGAGCTTGACGAAATCCGACTTGATGCTTATGAGAGCTCAAAGATCTATAAAGAAAGAACCAAGGTATTTCATGACAAGGATATTGTCAAGAAAGAGTTCAAAGCAGGAGATCAAGTTCTGTTGTACAACTCTCGGCTGAGACTATTCCCTGGGAAGCTCAGATCAAGATGGTCAGGCCCATTCACGGTCAAGGAGGTAAGATCCTACGGAGCCATCGTTCTTCTCAACAAGAATGGGAGTGAATTCACTGTGAACGGACAAAGGCTCAAGATCTACTCAGCATCAAACCCCGTGGAAGAGGAGGTAATGATTCTTCTCACGGAACCAACCCCAACCTGAGAAAGTAAGACAGTCAAGCTCGAGACTTAAAACAAGCGCGCTTGGGAGGCATTCCCATGTTATCCTTTGTATATACTGTGTGAATTTTCTTTGATTTGATTTGATTGTGTGTGTGTGATTTGATGTGTGCTTTTAGTTGTTTTTGTGTGTGTTTGAAGTATAGGAGAAGAAGCCAGAAAAGGAACGGGAGGAGAAGCATCAAGGAAGAACGAAGGAGAAGAAATGAAAGCCACATCGGCATATCACAGCGAGGGCCGTATGTCGCTGTGGAGGAAAAGCGAGACGAGGTTTTTCCCAGCGCCATGGTCAGCGACATGCCAAGCCGCTGCGTGAAAAGAAAAAACTCTACAACGGCATAGTGCAGCGACATGCCTATGTCGCTGCGGAGGAACCAGCGGGACGGATATTTTGGCAGCGACGTGTGCAGCGGCATGACATGTCTCTGCAGGTAAGTATGTCGCTGTGGGTCAATTTTTTTTCTAACCTAATAAGCGTCGCGACCCATCTTCTTCCTCACTTCCAAACTTCACTCATTTTCGCCATTTTCGCCACCCTCTCGGATTTACTCAAAATTTGACCGTTTTCATCGATTTTTGGCTCCTTATTTCGCGATTTCTTGGCCTATTATCATCTAGGATCATTAACAGTCCCGAAAAGAAGCAAAGGTATGGATTTTCGAAATCCTTGTTCTTGATGGAAAAAATTGAAACTCAATTTTTGTGGGATTTGTTGCTTTAAACCTGTTTATATGATGATTCTAGGCATGCCCATACCATTAATTTGAAGAACCCATGGTTAGATTGTGCCAAATTGAAAAATCAAATTCTAGGGTTCTTGAGGAAAAAAAAAAAAAAAATTTGGAAATTGGGGAAAATGAATTTTGATGATTCCTAAGCCTTTGTTAGGTTGTTTAGAGCATACTTTGCAAAAGGAATGTAATCAAATTCATTGTGCATTGGAATTTATAGAGTGAAAGGAGTATGGTTATAATGAAAAAGATGGAAATTGTTGATTGTGAGGATTGAATGTTTTGAAACTTGATCATTGTCTGGAGTTTAATGGAATTGATGTTGCATAACCTGAATAATGTAATGTTAAACTTTAGACATGATTTAAGTTTAAAATGAGAAAAATTTGATGATGTTCTATGTGTTTGTGCAGATGGTGAGAATAGGTGGACAAGATGAAGAAGAACAACCGACACGAACACACAGGCCAGGGAAAGCACCTGCTTTGCCTGAAGATGATGAAGATGAAAGAGTGTACTTCTCAGGCACTAGCGAAGACGAGGATGTACCGGAACCACCGCCTGCTAAGAAAGGAAAAGCAAAGAAACCGGCAGCTAAGAAACCTAAGAAGAAGAAGAAGAAGAAAGGGGTATACTACACGATGGGTCAGATCAGAGCGAAGATTGGTGGATATACTTGGATGGCCACAAGGTTCGGGGAACCCGAAATCTGCAAGAAGCTGGGCATATATGACGATGTCATGGGTATTCTGAGGAACCTCAGCCTAGAGAGGCTAATGACGGAGTCCTATCCCGTCTACCACACGCCATGCCATCAGTTCTTTTGCACTCTGCAGATGGAGGAGTTTGAGGATGGTCCGACTGAGGCTGAAGGCTTCGGGTGCATCACATTTGTTTGCGGCAGTAGGAAGTACAGGATGGGATTCAAGCAGCTGCAAGATGTACTCGGATTCAGGGATGCACAGAGGAGTAGGCTGTCGAGCCTAGCTGAACTACCTCTAGTTCTGTGGAGTACTATTTCCAGGGCAGCCTACAAGACCGGGGAAATGAAGAATTCCGACATCGCCCACCCAGCCATCAGATATGTGGAGAAACTGCTGGCTAACACCATTTTCACCAGACGACATAACAACAAGGTGTTGGAGGAAGGTTTGAGATTCTTGGCCGTAGGGATGCAGACAGTGATAGGAGGTTGGGAACTACCAGAGATAAACCACTACGACTACCAGGAGCTGGGAGTAGTAGCATTCTTCTTCAGGAGATTGTTGGCTATGAGGTGATTGGCGATGAGATCTGTGGACAGTAAGCCAGTATTCAGGTTTGGGAGTCTGCTAACTCCGATATTTCAGGCATTGGGCATCCCTTTGGCTCAGGGAACTGCACACGGAGCTGCACCTTTGATTATTGATGAGGCACTTCTGCGCAAGACAGAATTCTTGGCTGGGAACATTGACAACCGGTATGCCTACACCTTCAGAGCCAGCCCATCTCAGCAAGCGAGCATTCTCCTGCCAAACCATGCCATTACCACACTGAGTAACAAGGATAACATCATGTTCCAGCCAGATCCGCGTTACTATATTGGCATTGAGGATGAAGTGCTAGAGGCTCCGGTAAGAGAAAGGAAGAGTAGAGCTTCTGCCAGGACATCACAGAGAGAGGAAACCAGTGCCCAAGCAGAGGATCGCATAGAGCCAGCAGCCGGCACAGAGACTAGACCGCCCAGCCCAGTCTATGGGACCTCCCGCTACCACCTTCGAGCACCAAGGGAAACCATTCAGGGTGCTCAGTTGAGGAGAGCCCACAGCTATATAAGGAAGTTGGAGCGCTGGAACAAGCTTCAAGATCGCACCATAGGAAAATTGGTGGAAGTCGGAAAGAGAACGAAAGCGATCTTGAAGAAGAAGTATAAAGAGAAGACTAAGGCGCTGGTCCAGCAAGTTAAGTACCTGGGATATATGGTGTCAGGGAAGAAGGGGACAGTACAAAAGCCTGAGGGCTACTCGACCAGCGAAGAAGAGGCAAGCTCGGAGGATTTCCCGAGGCAGCAGTACCAAGGAGAAGGTACCAGCTCATCCAGTAGAGCACCTGGTCGCGCTCCCCTTGATGAGTGACGCCGCAGAGCCAGAAGACACATCCCACCGCCATCACCCGGCTCCAGCAACGAGTCCCTATCCTTAGGAGAGGAAGAGGACGACAACGCACCTCCTGACTACTGAGGTAACCACCACCACTTTGTACATAGTTTTCAGTTTATTTTTCTTTTACCATCTTTAGCTCTCCTAGACTTGCTTTCACACCGAGACGGTGTGAAGTAAGTTTGGGGGGGGGGGGGGGTGATCACCTAACCATATTTTATTTCTCTTGAGTCTTTTATTTTGTGTGATGCATTGTGAATAGCTATGTTTTTGAAAAAACCAAAAAAATTGAAAATTTTGAAAAACATAAAAAAAAAAGAACATTTAGTTTCATATTTCTTGCTTTCTTAGGATCGAGTCTAGTAGCATTCTAGGAAGCATTTGCATAGGAGACAATGATATAAATGCCTTGCAAGAAGTATAGATTTTAGAACTCAATATGATGCCCTTGCTAATCATACCATGTTGCTTAAACAACCCTTAAAACACTTGTAAATTTCGAGCTTTGATCACACCACTCCAATCTGTTTGTCAAGTAGGATACCCTCAACTTTGAAATCAACTCACTTATTGGACTTAAATGAATTTAACCTTCTCACTTATGGGTTTTAGATGCATGATCATGGTCACAACATACACACTTGGATTATCTTTACCTCATTTTACCACTCTTTGTTAATCCAAGTGGCCATTCTCACTCTTAGAATGGTTTCCACACCTTAATACCCTACCCTTTTCTTTCAAACCTTCATTGAATTTATTGAGTGAGGCCTCTTTTTGATAATGCTAACATGTGCAAAAGGTTAAAAGTATGAGAACGACAATGATTAGCTCTCATAGGCTAGTCTAGGAGTTCACATATTGGTTTAGCATTTGGGGTATAAGCACTTGAAATGGGATTGGGAATGAGAAAAGAAAAAGAGTGAAATGGGGAGTAAAAGAATCAAAGACAAATGGCTTGTAAAAAGAAAAGGGAAACACTTGGGAAAAGAAAATGAAATGGGAAAACTCTAAGTGCAAAATGAAAAAGAAATTGAAAGAAAAAGAGTTTTGGAAATTAAAAGAGTTACTTCTCAAGACCCAAAAATGAAAAAAAGTCAAAATGGTTGAGTTAGAGAATGAAGGGAGATTGGCTAATTGGGAATGGGAAACACTTTGGGTAAGATTATGAGAGTTAAGAATTGTATGCATGAATTGTTCTTGTCTTGCCACATTTTGCATAATGTCTAGCATTCCTTTTTCTTGAGAGTTAGCCACCAAAATAAAAGATAAAAGCCTTCCTCTAAAACACCATTTGAAACCTTCTAATGCCAAGCCAATTGATTGAGATCTAATTCCCATTTGTGAGACTTCACTTTGATAAGATGAATGAATGTAAGAGTTGGTGGAATGTTGAGTGGTTGAATCTTGGCAATGTGCTTAAGAGAATAAAATTTGGTGTGTTGATAAGCCTAGAGAAATTAGAGTGGGTTAGGGAATTTGTTTGTGCAACATGTTATTATTTTCTAAGGACATCATATTGAAGGCTAAGGTAGATTTTTTTGGTTATGAGTCTCCAACTTCAAACCTCTCCTCTTTGTTCTTATTGATGTTTGCTTGAGGGCAAGCAAGGAAACAAGTTTGGGGGAGTTGATGTGTTAGATTTTTGTGTGTTTTTAGACATGTTTTATTGTGTGATTTAGCTTTAGGAAAGCATTTAGATACCATAATTGTGATTTAGCTTTAGGATAATGCATTTAGGCATCATTAGGTTGCATATGTGTTGTTTTATCTTTTTTGTAGGTGGTGGACTACTTTAGGAGACAACAAGATGGAAAGGAAGGTGGTAGGGAGCAAAGGGAAGTGAAAATACAGCTAAGGAGCTCGAAGGACATCCGCAGCGACATGCACAGCGGCATGCATATGCCGCTGTGGAGGAGCCCCGAGACGTAGTTTTAGACAGCGACGTGCACAGCGGCTTGCACCATGCCGCTGTGGTCCTGAGGAGCTGACATCGACATAGTGCAGCGGCATCCCTATGCCGCTGTAGGAGATCCAGCGGAACGATCATTCCAGCAGCGACATCCACAGCGGCTTGCGCCATGCCGTTGTGGATCCAAAGAAGCTCACAGCGACATCAACCAGCGACGGCTCTATGTCGCTGTGAGGGTACCATCCCGACCCAGATCTACTTTTCCTCCACTTTCTCTCTTTTTCTTTTAGCTTTTGGACCTTCCACATGATGGATGTCGACCACTACTCCTTGATTTCGTGTATTTAATGACTCTCAAGTGTGTTGAGAGAAGATATCACATTTTGTAAACAATTCTCTCCAAACATTTTAATCTTTTATTGCAATCTTAGTGTTCTTGAGTTCTTCTTCTTGTTCATTTTATTTCTCTTGTTCTTCTTGTTAAATCATGCTTTGTTTGATGTTTGCTATGGCTAGTGAGTAGTTTCTCTTTAAGTTTCTGGGTGTGAGTTGAGGTAAGGGTGATCTAGAAAATGGTCTAGGTTGTTTAGTAACTTGGGAATAATGGTTTCTTACTTGCTAGAAGTTCTTAATGCTAGGATTGAAATGGCCAATCAACTCCTTGATCTTAAATGTTGCTAACACCGAGAGGTGGTTTATGTTTGAATCTCTATCAAGTGCTTTACATTCTTAGCCAACGAGAGTTGATGTTTAAGGTGTTTAGTGGTAGTAAGAACTTGATCTTATTGCATAGCTATCTTGAAATTGCCAACGAGAGTTGATGTTAATGCTTGATAGGTATAGGGTTATTATCACGAGAGTGGATTAACTAGAAATAGTTGTTCTTAGCCTAAGAAATCACCCATTGTTTATTGAATGCTTCTGAACTGAATAATGATCACCCGAACCGAAACTCAACCCAAGGAACTTAGCTTTTAATCAATTGTTTTCAATCAACTCATTGCTCTGTTTTTGCTCTGTTTTGTGTACTTATCACATTTGGAATTTGGTTATCTTGTTAGTTTTTAGGAACAAAACCCATAAATTTATTTGGTTGCACTTAGATTAAGAGAACACCTGCATTCTTAGTGCGTTTAATCACCAGAGTGGATTGACACCTCAAAACTGTAACGACTAGGTTGTATACTTGCAACTGAAGTAAGTGAAGAGGAACTGATTTATTGCTTATCATCTGCTTGGATGAGGTTTAAGAAGTACCAACGTGACTGTCCTCATCATGGATTCTCTGAAGTGACGCTGCTGGGCATATTTTTCAGAGGAATTGATCTCCATTACCAGTCTGCATTGAATAATGCCAGCAATGGCAATTTCAATACAAGGACTCCTGAACAGGCTAAGACGCTGATTGATAACTTGGTGAGCAGCAATAGCACCAAGAGTGCTGATAAAAGAAGGAAAGAGTCTGGTGGAAAGATCGATAATCTGGAGATTGCTGATATCAGGAACAAGCTTGACACTGTTCATAGTTTGTTGACTGGAAGGAAAGCTGTCCACTTTGCTCAGGAAGTTGAAGTGTCTAAGGCTGAAGAAGATCACCAGAAAAAGGATGTGAACTACATCAGTGGCTCTGGATTTCAAGGAAACAGGTTTGGAAATCAGCAAGGTAATTATTATCAGAGGACTTATGGATCATCCTCCTATCAGACAACTCCTGCTGCTAGTGCTCATGAGAGCAAGATGGAAGCCATGATGGAGCAGTTGCTGGAAGGTCAGACTAAGACTGTTGTAGACTTTAACAGAAAAATTGATGCTGTGTATGAAAATCTGAATGGGAAGTTTGAATCCTTGAGCACACATGTGAAGAAGCTGGATGTTCAAATCCAACAGACATCTCAAGCAATGCAGAAGAAAAATGGAGCTGGGAAAGCTGAACAAAAGCAATACGTCAATGCTGTGATCACAGGAGATGAGATTGAGTTGTTAGGAGAAGAAAAAGACATCATCTCGGATTTTTTGGAAGAATTCTGTCTGTCTGAGACATGCATCGCTGCAAACCCGAAACGTCTGATGAATATGTGCAAAATCTCCTTGTGTCGATCGACACACCCTTTGCATCGATCGACACATATTGCAGACGGGACCAGAAACCTGCAACAGTCCCAGAACGAGTCTACAAGCCATCAGATCCATATTTTAAGGCTCCTAAACTGTCTAAACAGGAGCTAGACGTGGCTAATTGTATGAAAGTGATGGAAAAGAAGCTGATTGAGATTACAGAGAAACTTCCAGATCCAGAAGTCTTTGATCTAGACTGTTTTATTTCTGAGGAAAGATTCAAGCATTCTCTGTGTGATTCAGGATCTGGTGTGAATCTCATGCCATACTCTGTGGCTGTGATACTGGGACTGATGGAATTCCAGCCTACTAGGATCTCTCTTATCCTAGCTGATCGATCGAAGAAGTATCCAGAAGGAGTTTGATAGGGTCAGAGTTTTAATCCCTATACTAAACTGCAAGTGCACAGCAATATCAATGTAGTATATAGGGTATCGAAATCCACAGAGACTCCGGTATTCAATAGCTCAAGAACAGGAATTTAACTAGGAAGAAAGCAATGTAATTGAATTAAAAGTGGTGCGAGAAAGTAAATCAGTAGCAGAGATTAACGGTTGTGAAAGCAAGTAATTAAAAGCGCTAAGTCTAGGGCGTTCTCAGGAAATCAGACAAGCAGACAGTTCATTCAGTAAGGATCTAATTAAGCACAGTTCTAGAACTCAAAACACAGATATAGAATTAACAAAATTCCTTTGCGATAATTCTCTAAGTCTAAGTGCAGCAAACCAAACTTTCGTTTGCGAGAACTAACAGATTAAACTAGCATTAATTCCAAGTTTGATATGTTCACAATTATCCTAAACCAAACTTCCGTTTGCGAATATTTTAATTGCCCAATTTAATTAGTTCAGATTCCTAAACCCCACTTCCGTGACGTATTTAGCAACCTAAGATCTAGATTCTAATTGATCAGGTTAGAACTAGCTTTAAGCACAATTAAATTGAAGAACAGATATAGTTTGAATCCTTAACTAAAATTGAACAAGTCTAGCAAGTCATGAAATCCTATGTGAGAAACCCTAAACCTAACAAGGAGTCTACTCAGACATAGATAATGAAAATATAATCATAGAAATAATAGATTGCATAAAAGAATAAGAGTAAAAGGGGTTCGAAATCTTCTCCAAATACAGATGATGTAACAGGTTTAGATCAGCCCCAAAAGCTCTAAAAATCCTCTGCTCTTAATTATCAAAGCGTAATGTAAAGCGTATCTAATTAAAACACTAAAAACTCTATTATATAGGTCTAATCTCAGCCAGGGGCTTCTTTGTAAATATCAGGAACTTCTGGATCAAAGTGCAATATCTTGATTCTTCTAAACCGCCGAGTTTTGGCCCATCTCGCTGGTGCATCGACCGTTGCAGGTGTGCAACGATCGACACCTTTCTCTGTTTCGGACAGTGAACTCTATCTCTCGGCCAATCACTCCAAAAATCTCCAAAATGCTCCATTATCTCCAATTCAGCTCCAAACCTGATTATACATGTAAAAGACTCTAAAAGAACACAAAAGACACTAAAAACACAACTATATCATGGAATAAAACCGGTAAAAACCATGATATATCAACTCCCCCACACTTAGCCTTTGCTTGCCCTCAAGCAAAACAGAGAACTAAAACATGGTGAAGAGGTTTGAAAACTTTCAGAAGCTCATTTCATCCTAGAAGCTACAATACTCAGATTCCCCTTAGTAAACCACTGAAAGAATCAATCACAGGATATCAAGACCACCATGTACTTCCCCCACACTTAGCATTTGTCCTAGGTAAACTCCACAATCACATTCAAGCATTCAAATTCTCCCTACTGACTTCTGCAAGTATTTAAGTGCGGTCTCACCTAAGGAGTATCGATCAAAGGGCACATGGATTCTTACCTTATCAGCTCTAGACCACCATACTACCTTTCTCTAGTCCCTTTCTTCTCTTTCCCTTCTTTAACAACTGATTTTTCCCCATTGGGTATCATTTTATTTTTTTTATCAGTGTTCTTCCCGTTATGGGGTGTACTTTGGACACATTCCATGGATAGCACAGGAGATAATAGGGGTCTCTACCACTCCTGTGACCACTTCGGAGTTACTAACTCATCCTCAGTTTATTATTATTATTATTTTTTTTTTTACTTTATAGAAGGGGAGAAGGGAACTAAATAGGATAGGTTGACAGGCTGTGTCAGAACTAACAAGGGAATCCGACACAAAGTATACCAAGCCCTTAGGTGAGAAATCTAAGTCAGTATTAAATTGAAGTCAGTAAAAGGATCCTCTGATACCTGAAGTGATGTGGGTGTTCCCAGTAGGTTGATCTGTGATGGGGTTTTCTAATAGTCAGAGATAGATCCTGCAACTTCATCCCAATGGTTACTTAAGTTCCTGCAAGTCTTGTAAATCTTCTCAGAAAATCATAGTTTCTTACTTAAACAATTTTGACTCAATAAAACAAAAAATTTGAAAAAAAATGGACTGACTCTTAAGAAAACAGAAAACAAAAGTCAGTAGCACCTCCCCCACACTTAAGATGCACTGTCCCCAGTAGTGTCCAGCGAAGGATTGGTAAAAAGAAAGTAAAAAAATTGAAAAGATGAAATTATGTCTGTCGGGTTTACCTCTGTCGTTCAGGCATCGACCGTTGCACTAAGTGCATCGACCGTTACCTGGCGATTTTCGTGTATGGTCGATCGTTTCTCAAGAGCGCAACGATCGCTGCAATGCGATTCCTTTCGTGTTGTGACGATCGACACAGAAGTGCGTCGATTGTTGCACTGCGATTTATCCGAGACCTGCAAACATAAACTCACCAGAAACAAAAACAAACGTAAAATCCTAACAAAAACACCAAAAATTAAGTAGAAAAACACCAGTACCTAATGGTGGGTTGCCTCCCACCCAGCGCTTGTTTAAGGTCAATAGCTTGACCGGACGGATGGGAATTTTCAAGTACCAGGAGGTCCTGACAGAGACTTTTTCTGTCTCTGTTCAAGTCTCCTCATCCAAGGTGGTGAGTAGGCTGTTGCGGAATGCTCATGTCCAAGAAAAGATGGAGTGAAATGTGCTCCAGGATCTATAACTATGGTATTATCCGGCTGCTCAAAATTTGCGTCCCTTATGGTGAATGTCTGCCCATCTATCAGTGGCTTTCGCAGCTTATCCATCTCATAGTGCAGTGGTTCATCTCCCAGATGGAGGTCAATCAAGCTGTTCCTAACATCAATCAACGCTCCTGCTGTAGCCAAAAAGGGTCTCCCAAGCAATAATGCTTCATCCGGATCACAGTCATATCTCAGCACAAGGAAGTCCGTTGGAACTAAGTAGTTTCCAACTCTCACCGGAATGTCCATAAGGAGTCCTTCAGGAACTCGTATGGACTGATCAGCTAGGACAAGAGAAGTCCTAGTAGGAGTAAAATCCAACATACCCAGCTTCTCTGCCACAGAGTAAGGCATCAAACTTCCAGCAGCTCCTAAATCACACAGAGAACGCCTAAAGCTATCCTCAAAGATAGAACAATCCAGCACAAAGACTCCAGGATCAGGCAGCTTCTTCGGGATCTTAGTTAGCAGAACATCACTAATATGCTGAGGAACTATTATCACCCAGTCTTTCAGATCATCATCCAGGGGCAACATCTTGTTTAAGTACCTCTGCACACATGGATGATAAGGTGGATCATCAGAAGTTGGAATTTCTTCCAATTCTTCACCAATCCCTTCTAATTTCTTCAGCTCTTCAATCTCTTGCCTAATCACTTCAGACACTGAGGAGTGTTGTCTAACAATCTGTTCGTAGATCTCCTGTTGAGTAATCTCAGAGGCTCCTTTGAATAGGCGATCAAGCTCCAAGTCAGCATCTATGCCATTACCATCCGACAGATCTGTCTGTTCACGCCCTGCAACGACCGACACTAAGGGTGTGTCGATCGTTGCCATCCCGACTGGTGTATCGATCGGCACAGATGTTGCATCGATCGACGCACTGCAGCAGATTTCACCCGAGAGTTTTTCACAAATATCCGAAAATTCTTGTTCTGTCACCAACTCAGCTGTACTTAGCTCAAATCTTTCACCTAGGTGAGATCCATCATTAATGTACACAGACCAGGCCTTAACATGAGTGTCTGCCACTCCTTTTCCCTTCAGTGAGCTGGACATCTGGTTCACTGATAGGCTCAGAGTTTTAAATCCCTATACTAAACTGCAAGTGCACAGCAATGTCAAAGTAGTATATAGGGTTATCGAATCCACAGGGACACTTGGTCTCAATATATCAGAACAGTAGAGACTAATACTAGAAATAAGCAATGTGATTGAATTAAAAGCGGTGCGAGAAAGTAAATCAGTAGCAGAGATTAACGGTTGTGGAAGCAAGTAATTAAAAGCGTCAAGCCTAGGGTATTCTCAGGAAATCAGACAAGCAAACAGTTCATTCAGCAAGGATCTAATTAAGCACAGTTCTAGAACTCAAAACACAGATATAGAATTAACCAAATTCCTTTGCGATAATTCTCTAAGTCTAAGTGCAGCAAACCAAACTTTCGTTTGCGAGAACTAACAGATTAAACTAGCATTAATTCCAAGTTTGATATGTTCACAATTATCCTAAACCAAACTTCTGTTTGCGCAAAGTTTAATTGCCCAATTTAATTAGTTCAGATTCCTAAACCCCACTTCCGTGACGTATTTAGCAACCTAAGATCTAGATTCTAATTGATCAGGTTAGAACTAGCTTTAAGCACAATTAAATTGAAGAACAGATATAGTTTGAATCCTTAACTGAAGTTGAACAAGTCTAGCAAGTCATGAAATCCTATGTGAGAAACCCTAAACCTAACTAGGAATCTACTCAGACATAGATAATGAAAACATGATCATATGATGAATAAATTGCATAAAAGAATAAGAGTAAAAGGGGTTCGAAATCTTCTCCAAATACAGATGAAGTAAAGGTTCAGATCAGCCCCAAAAGCTCTAAAAATCCTCTGCTCTTAATTATGAAAGCGTATCTAATAAAAACAACTAAAACTTGATTATATAGGTATAATCTCGGCCAAGGGCTTCTTTGTAAATATTAGGAACTTCTGGATCAAAGTGCAATAACTTGATTCTTCTAAACCGCCGAGTTTTTGGCCCATCTCGCTGGTGCATCGATCGATGCTAGAGTGCAACGATCGACACCTTCCTCTGTTTCGGACAGTGAACTCTATCTCTCGGCCAAACACTCCAAAAATCTCCAAAATGCTCCATTATCTCCAATTCAGCTCCAAACCTGATTATACCTGTAAAAGACTCTAAAAGAACACAAAAGACACTAAAAACACAACTATATCATGGCATAAAACCGGTTAAAACCATGATATATCAACTCCCCCACACTTAGCATTTGCTTGCCCTCAAGCAAAACAGAGAACTAAAGCATGGTGAAGAGGTTTGAAAACTCTTCAGAAACTCATTTCATCTTAGAAGCTACAATACTCAGATTCCCCTTAGTAAACCACTGAAAGAATCAATCACAGGATATCAAGACCACAATGTACTTCCCCCACACTTAGCAACTGTCCTAGGTAAACTCCACAATCACATTCAAGCATTCAAATTCTCCCTACTGACTTCTGCAAGTATTTAAGTGCGGTCTCACCTAAGGAGTATCGATCAAAGGGCACATGGATTCTTACCTTATCAGCTCTAGACCACCATACTATCTTTCTCTAGTCCCTTTCTTCTCTTTCCCTTCTTTAACAACTGATTTTTCCCCATTGGGTATCATTTTATTTTTTTTATCAGTGTTCTTCCCGTTATGGGGTGTACTTTGGACACATTCCATGGATCACATGAGAGATAATAGTGTTTGCTACTATTCCCATGACCACTTCGGAGTTATTAACTCATCCTCAGTTTATTATATTTTTTTTTTTACTTTACAGAAGGGGAGAAGGGAACTAAATAGGATAGGTTGACAGGCTGTGTCAGAACTAACAAGGGAATCCGACACAAAGTATACCAAGCCCTTAGGTGAGAAATCTAAGTCAGTATTAAGGTTGAAGTCAGTAAAAGGATCCTCTGATACCTGAAGTGATGTGGGTGTTCCCAGTAGGTTGATCTGTGATGGGGTTTTCTAATAGTCATAGATAGATCCTGCAACTTCATCCCAATGGTTACTTAAGTTCCTGCAAGTCTTGTAAATCTTCTCAGAAAATCATAGTTTCTTACTTAAACAATTTTGACTCAATAAAACAAAAAATTTTGAAAAACGGACTGACTCTTAAGAAAACAGAATACAAAAGTCAGTAGCACCTCCCCCACACTTAAGACACACTGTCCCCAGTAGTGTCCAGCGAAGGATTGGTAAAAAGAAAGAAAAATTGTTAAAGTTCTGTTGAGTTTACCTCTGTCGCTCATGCATCGATCGTTGCACTAAGTGCATCGACCGATACTTGGCGATTTTCGTGTATGGTCGATCGTTGCTCAGGACCGCAACGATCGCTGCAATGCGATTTCGATCGTGTTGTGACGATCGACACAGAGGTGCATCGATCGTTGCACTGCGAATTATCCGAGACCTGCAAACATAAACTCACCAGAAACAAAAACAAACGTAAAATCCTAACAAAAACACCAAAAATTAAGTAGTAAAACACCAGTACCTAATGGTGGGTTGCCTCCCACCCAGCGCTTGTTTAAGGTCAATAGCTTGACCGGACGGGTGGAAATTTTCAAGTACCAGGAGGTCCTGACAGAGACTTTTTCTGTCTCTGTTCAAGTCTCCTCATCCAAGGTGGTGAGTAGGCTGTTGCGGAATGCTCATGTCCAAGAAAAGATGGAGTGAAATGTGCTCCAGGATCTATAATCATGGTATGATCAGGCTGCTCAAAATCTGCGTCCCTTATGGTGAATGTCTGCCCATCTATCAGTGGCTTTCGCAGCTTATCCATCTCATAGTGCAGTGGTTCATCTCCCAGATGGAGGTCTATCAAGCTGTTCCTAACATCAATCAACGCTCCTGCTGTAGCCAAAAAGGGTCTCCCAAGCAATAATGCTTCATCCGGATCACAATCATATCTCAGCACAAGGAAGTCCGTTGGAACTAAGTAGTTTCCAACTCTCACTGGAATGTCCATAAGGAGTCCTTCAGGAACTCGTATGGACTGATCAGCTAGGACAAGAGAAGTCCTAGTAGGAGTAAAATCCAGCATCCCCAGCTTCTCTGCCACAGAGTAAGGCATCAAACTTCCAGCAGCTCCTAAATCACACAGAGAACGTCTAAAACTATCCTCAAAGATAGAACAATCCAGCACAAAGACTCCAGGATCAGGCAGCTTCTTCGGGACCTTAGTTAATATGCTGTGGAACTATTATCACCCAGTCTTTCAGATCATCATCCAGGGGCAACATCTTGTTCAGGTACCTCTGCACACATGGATGATAAGGTGGATCATCAGAAGTTGGAATTTCTTCCAATTCTTCACCAATCCCTTCTAATTTCTTCAGCTCTTCAATCTCTTGCCTAATCACTTCAGACACTGAGGAGTGTTGTCTAAAAATCTGTTCGTAGATCTCCTGTTGAGTAATCTCAGAGGCTCCATTGAATAGGCGATCAAGCTCCAAGTCAGCATCTATGCCATTATCATCCGACAGTTCTGTCTGTTCACGCCCTGCAACGACCGACACTAAGGGTGTGTCGATCATTGCCATCCCGACGGGTGCATCGATCGGCACAGATGTTGCATCGATCGACGCACTGCAGCAGATTTCACCCGAGAGTTTTTCACAAATATCCGAAAATTCTTGTTCTGTCACCAACTCAGCTGTACTTAGCTCAAATCTTTCACCTAGGTGAGATCCATCATTAATGTACACAGACCAGGCCTTAACATGAGTGTCTGCCACTCCTTTTCCCTTTAGTGAGCTGGACATCTGGTTCACCTGAGTGTCCAACTGCTTCAAGTGAGTGCTCATAGACTCAAATTTCCCATTGAGGTCTTCATAGACAGCGTCCAACTTCTTGTTGCAGTCCACAGAAATCTTGGTCTGACTCTCAATCAGTTGTTCCATCATAGCCTCCATCTTGCTCTCATGGGCTGTAGGTACAGGAGGAGTCTGATAGGATGTAGATCCATAGGTTCTCTGAGTACCTTGTCCATAGGTCTTCTGAAAACCACCAGTCTGTCCTCCATTGGAGAATCTGTTCCCCTGTTGATTACTGAATCTATTACCTTGGAAACCAGAACCTCCTATGAAATTCACATCTTCTTCCTGAGTTTCCTCCTCAGTCTGAATCACCTCTACATCTTGGGCAAAGTGGACAGCTTTCTTACTTGTCAGGAGATTGTAGACTGTGTCCAATCTGGATCTTATATTAGCTATATCGGAATTCTCTACAGTTCCACCAGATTTCTTCCTCCTTTCATCCATCGTCTTGCAACTGTTGCTGCCAATCAGGTTCTCAATCAACTGCTTAGCTTGTGTAGGAGTCCTGGTGTTGAAATTAGCATTACTGGAATTATCCAGCGCAGTCTGATAAGGGAGATCTATGCCTCTGAAGAAAATACCAATCAGCTGTACTTCTGTGAATCCATGGTGTGGACAGTCACGCTGATACTGCTTAAATCTCATCCAGGCAGTCTTCAAGGGCTCCACAGCTCCTTGGGAAAAAGTGAGTATGTCCTGTCTGGACTGATCTGAGCGTGCATCATCATAAAAGTGACGCAGGAACTCACTCTTTAAGGCTGACCAAGTAGTATACTGACCAGGTGCCAGTTGTCTCAGCCATGCACTAGCGTCTCCAGCAAGACTGTGCGGAAATAGCTTAAGGAACAGATAGTCCGGGCATACTCCTTCATACTTCATGCCAGTGACTATGTCCTCAAACTTGTCAATGTGATCCATAGGCTGCTCTGCTTGAAGACCATGAAAAGAAATATGTCTCATCAGCTGGTAGTAGATGGTTTTTACCTCAAAATCATTCCTCTCAAAAGCAGGAAGCACTAGAGCTGCTCGGTTTGCATGAAACTCATCAGGTCTGTTGTAATCAGCTAGTGTCCTCTCATGAACCACCATCTCTCTACCTTGGGCCTGTCCTTGACCCTGGTTTCAGTTCAGCTCCTGTTGCTGTTGCTCAGGAGGATCAGGGATGACATTCCCTTCAGCATCAACCCGATGCCCAGCAGCATTGTACGGGTTGTTATCTTGGTCCCTCAGGGTACCTTCAGCATCTGGTATCAAGATCAGACGTTCTCGTACCATTCTCTCTCTCTTTTCTCTTCTGATAGTCCTTTCTAGACGTCCAAGTTCCTCTAGTCCGAGATTAAGCAAGCTCGAGTTCGGATTACTTCGAGTTTTCTGTGTTGGCATAAACTGTCTGTAATCGTCCAGCAACGATCGATGCTATCAGTGCAACGATCGATTCAATCTCAGAATCGCCTAGTGACGATCGACGCAAGGGATGCAACGATCGACGCAAGGCGAAATTCGTACCTGCGACAGAAAGAAACAGAGAAAAAGTTAGCAAAATATAAAAACAAAACGAAAAAAAAACAAAAACAAAAAGAAAAATTTCTAGTAAAAACCCTAAGTTCGGTCCTATCGAAGACTCTAAGAGTCCCCGACAACGGCGCCAAAAACTTGATAGGCTCAGAGTTTTAAATCCCTATACTAAACTGCAAGTGCACAGCAATGTCAAAGTAGTATATAGGGTTATCGAATCCACAGGGACACTTGGTCTCAATAGATCAGAACAGTAGAGACTAATACTAGAAATAAGCAATGTGATTGAATTAAAAGCGGTGCGAGAAAGTAAATCAGTAGCAGAGATTAACGGTTGTGGAAGCAAGTAATTAAAAGCGTCAAGCCTAGGGTATTCTCAGGAAATCAGACAAGCAGACAGTTCATTCAGCAAGGATCTAATTAAGCACAGTTCTAGAACTCAAAACACAGATATAGAATTAACCAAATTCCTTTGCGATAATTCTCTAAGTCTAAGTGCAGCAAACCAAACTTTCGTTTGCGAGAACTAACAGATTAAACTAGCATTAATTCCAAGTTTGATATGTTCACAATTATCCTAAACCAAACTTCCGTTTGCGCAAAGTTTAATTGCCCAATTTAATTAGTTCAGATTCCTAAACCCCACTTCCGTGACGTATTTAGCAACCTAAGATCTAGATTCTAATTGATCAGGTTAGAACTAGCTTTAAGCACAATTAAATTGAAGAACAGATATAGTTTGAATCCTTAACTGAAGTTGAACAAGTCTAGCAAGTCATGAAATCCTATGTGAGAAACCCTAAACCTAACTAGGAATCTACTCAGACATAGATAATGAAAACATGATCATATGATGAATAAATTGCATAAAAGAATAAGAGTAAAAGGGGTTCGAAATCTTCTCCAAATACAGATGAAGTAAAGGTTCAGATCAGCCCCAAAAGCTCTAAAAATCCTCTGCTCTTAATTATGAAAGCGTATCTAATAAAAACAACTAAAACTTGATTATATAGGTATAATCTCGGCCAAGGGCTTCTTTTTAAATATCAAGAACTTCTGGATCAAAGTGCAATAACTTGATTCTTCTAAACCGCCGAGTTTTTGGCCCATCTCGCTGGTGCATCGATCGATGCTAGAGTGCAACGATCGACACCTTCCTCTGTTTCAGACAGTGAACTCTATCTCTCGGCCAAACACTCCAAAAATCTCCAAAATGCTCCATTATCTCCAATTCAGCTCCAAACCTGATTATACATGTAAAAGACTCTAAAAGAACACAAAAGACACTAAAAACACAACTATATCATGGCATAAAACCGGTAAAAACCATGATATATCATTCACCTGAGTGTCCAACTGCTTCATGTGAGTGCTCAGAGACTCAAACTTCCCATTGAGGTCTTCATAGACAGCGTCCAACTTCTTGTTGCAGTCCACAGAAATCTTGGTCTGACTCTCAATCAGTTGTTCCATCATAGCCTCCATTTTGCTCTCATGGGCTGTAGGTGCAGGAGGAGTCTGATAGGATGTAGATCCATAGGTTCTCTGAGTACCTTGTCCATAGGTCTTCTGAAAACCACCAACGGCGCCAAAAACTTGATAGGGTCAGAGTTTTAATCCCTATACTAAACTGCAAGTGCACAGCAATATCAATGTAATATATAGGGTATCGAAATCCACAGAGACTCCGGTTCCTTGATTTCGCTTGGCAACGGTCGTTGCTTAGATGCATTGATCGACTCGCGGCGAATATCGCGTATCTCATCTTCCAACTCTTCAATTTCCACGAGTTCCTCAACGCTTAACTGCTTTTTCTGGCCAGATGACAGCTCCTTACCACTTCTCAATGTCACGGCACTGCATTGGTACTTAGGATTGGCATCAGTCCTTCCCGGGAGATATCCCTCTTCCCTTTGAGCGTGTCCAGCAGTTCTTGCAACCTTAGCATCAAGCTCTTTCATGTGTGTGTTCAAACTCTCAAACTTCCCATTCAGCTCCCTGTAGATTGTATCCATCTTCGCGTCAGCATCTGCTGCGTACTTAGTCTGACTCTCCATTAGCTGTCTTAGCATCATCTCTACTTTACTCTCAGACTCATTGGCTCTCTTAAAACCACCTTGCTGAACTCCATTGGAGAATCTGTTTCCCTGTTGATTTCTAAATCTACTACCTTGGAAACCAGAACCTCCCATGTAATTCACCTCTTCTTCCTGAGTGTCCTCCTCAGTCTGAATTACCTCTACATCTTGGGTAGAGTGGACAGCTTTCTTACTTGTTAGGGGATCGTAAACTGTGTCTAGCCTAGATCTAATCTCAGTCATGTTAGAATCCTCTATACTTCCACCGGATTTCTTCCTCTTTTCATCTATAGTCTTGCAACTGTAGCTGCTAATCAGGTTCCCAATCAACTGCTTAGCTTGTGTAGGAGTCCTGGTGTTGAAATTAGCATTACTGGAATTATCCAGCGCAGTCTGATAAGGGAGATCTATACCTCTGAAGAAGATACCAATCAGCTGTACTTCTGTGAATCCATGGTGTGGACAGTCACGCTGATACTGCTTAAATCTCATCCAGGCAGTCTTCAAGAGCTCCACAGCTCCTTGGGAAAAAGTGAGTATGTCCTGTCTGGACTGATCCGAGCGCGCATCATCATAAAAGTGACGCAGGAACTCACTCTTTAAGGCTGCCCAAGTAGTATACTGACCAGGTGCTAGTTGTCTCAGCCATACACTAGCGTCTCCAGCAAGACTGTGCGGAAATAGCTTAAGGAACATATAGTCCGGGCATACTCCTTCATAATTCATGCCAGTGACTATGTCCTCAAACTTATCAATGTGATCCATAGGCTGCTCTGCTTGATGACCATGAAAAGCAATCTGCCTCATCAGCTGGTAGTAGATGGTTTTTACCTCAAAATCATTCCTCTCAAAAGCAGGAAGCACTAAAGCTGCTCGGTTTGCATGAAACTCATCAGGTCTGTTGTAGTCAGCTAGTGTCCTCTCATGAACCACCATCTCTCTACCTTGGGCCCGTTCCTGACCCTGGTTTTGGTTCTGCTCCTGTTGCTCAGGAGGGTCAGGGATCACTCGTCCATCAGCATCAATCCTCTGCCCAGCAGCATTGTAAGGATTGTTTTCCGGATCCTTCAGGACACCTTCAGCATCTCGTATCAAGATCAGACGTTCTCGTACCATTCTCTCTCTCTTTTCTCTTCTGTTAGCTCTCTCTAAACGTCCAAGCTCCTCAAGATCGAGATTAACCAAGCTCGAGTTCGGATTACTTCTAGTTTTATGTGTTGGCAAAAACTGTCTGTAATCGTCCAGCAACGATCGATGCTATCAGTGCAACGATCGGTTCAATCTCAAATCGCCTAGTGTCGAACGATGCAAGGGTGCAACGATCGACGCAGTGCGAAACTAGTACCTGCGACAGAGAGAAAAACCGAGAAAGTCAGTAACTAAAAAAAAAAACAAAAATAAAACGAAAAGAAAACGAAAAATCCTAGTAAAACCCTAAGCTCGAAGCTATCGAAGACTCAAAGAGTCCCCGGCAACGGCGCCAAAAACTTGATAGGGTCAGAGTTTTAATCCCTATACTAAACTGCAAGTGCACAGCAATATCAATATAGTATATAGGGTATCGAAATCCACAGAGACTCCGGTATTCAATAGCTCAAGAACAGGAATTTAACTAGGAAGAAAGCAATGTAATTGAATTAAAAGTGGTGCGAGAAAGTAAATCAGTAGCAGAGATTAACGGTTGTGAAAGCAAGTAATTAAAAGCGCTAAGTTTAGGGCGTTCTCAGGAAATCAGACAAGCAGACAGTTCATTCAGTAAGGATCTAATTAAGCACAGTTCTAGAACTCAAAACACAGATATAGAATTAACCAAATTCCTTTGCGATAATTCTCTAAGTCTAAGTGCAGCAAACCAAACTTTCGTTTGCGAGAACTAACAGATTAAACTAGCATTAATTCCAAGTTTGATATTGTTCACAATTATCCTAAACCAAACTTCCGTTTGCGAATAGTTTAATTGCCCAATTTAATTAGTTCAGATTCCTAAACCCCACTTCCGTGACGTATTTAGCAACCTAAGATCTAGATTCTAATTGATCAGGTTAGAACTAGCTTTAAGCACAATTAAATTGAAGAACAGATATAGTTTGAATCCTTAACTGAAGTTGAACAAGTCTAGCAAGTCATGAAATCCTATGTGAGAAACCCTAAACCTAACTAGGAATCTACTCAGACATAGATAATGAAAACATGATCATATGATGAATAAATTGCATAAAAGAATAAGAGTAAAAGGGGTTCGAAATCTTCTCCAAATACAGATGATGTAACAGGTTTAGATCAGCCCCAAAATCTCTAAAAATCCTCTGCTCTTAATTATCAAAGCGTAATGTAAAGCGTATCTAATTAAAACACTAAAAACTCTATTATATAGGTCTAATCTCGGCCAGGGGCTTCTTTGTAAATATCAGGAACTTCTGGATCAAAGTGCAATATCTTGATTCTTCTAAACCGCCGAGTTTTGGCCCATCTCGCTGGTGCATCGACCGTTGCAGGTGTGCAACGATCGACACCTTTCTCTGTTTCGGACAGTGAACTCTATCTCTCGGCCAATCACTCCAAAAATCTCCAAAATGCTCCATTATCTCCAATTCAGCTCCAAACCTGATTATACCTTTAAAAGACTCTAAAAGAACACAAAAGACACTAAAAACACAACTATATCATGGCATAAAACCGGTAAAAACCATGATATATCAGAGTTCTTGAGGACGTTCCTGTCAGAGTTGGAAACTATTTGATTCCAACAGACATTGTAGTGCTGAAGTATGAGATTGAGCCGGATGATCCTCTACTGCTTGGTAGATCTTTCTTAGCTATTGTTGGAGCTGTGATTAATGTGCGACATGGTCTAATTGATCTCCACCTGGGAGATGAGACATTAAGGTTCAAGATGGACAAGCTGCAGAGAGCCACCATAGATGGACAGAGCTTCACTGTTGAGGTGGAACCAGAGGTTCCTATTGGAGAGAAGAAGATGGCGGTTCCTCTTGAACATGCTCTAACATCTTCAGTGCCTTCAACTGCTCATAAGCAGAAAGCTCCAGATCTCTTCCATCCACCAAAGCGCAGGTATAACTCTTCTAAACTCAAACCTCCTAATCCATCAGCTGTGAATGCAGGCAAACGCAGTAACCCAACCTCGCTTCGCTCCCACCCTGGTTCTCTTCCCCCTTTTCTTGGGAGATCTCATGATCTGAAAGCTTATACGCCCCCTTGGTTGAAGAGACATTCACAGAGACATTCAAAGTCTCTGTTGAATCCCACATAAGTCCGATCTCCTTCACATAGTCAAGCTATTGACTTTAAACAAGCGCTGAGTGGGAGGCAACCCACTGTTAGGTTCATTTTTGTTTTCATTTTTCGTTTTGATTTGGTGTTTTTGAATTTTCTGTTTTTGTGTGTTCAAAGGCGTGAGGAACAGGCAGAATCGCACTGCATCGATTGACACACATAGTGCATCGGTCGACGCAGTCGCAATTTACGGTTTGCCGATTCAATTGCGGTTCAGACACCGGTTATCTAAATAATTGTGGGCATATTCGCCTTGCATCGGTCGACACACATAGTGCATCGATCGACGCATGCCGACGACAAGTAAGTGTTCTGACCCTTTTTCGGTTTGTTTACATTCCGATTTCTTTTCTCACCGAGCCTAAGCTTGAGACCACTAAGGACAGTGTGTTTTAAGTGTGGGGGAGGTAGCTACTAACGCACGCTTTTGTTTTCTTAGAGTCAATCCAAAATTTTTTTTATTGAGTCAAATTGAGTAGGAAACAAGGACCATTGGACGATTTGCAGATGATCTATGACTATTAGAAAACCCAACACGGACCAGCCTACCGAGGACACCCATATCACTTCAGGTATTTAGAGAATCCATTACTTGACTTCAACTTTAACTTGACTTAAATTTCTCTACTATGGGCTTGGTATACTTTGGATTGGATTCCTCTGTTGGTTCTGACACAGCTTGTAAACCTGTCTGATTATGGTTCCCTTCTCCCCTACCTTGAAAGTAAAAAAAAAAAAGAGATAAACTGAGGATAAGCTAGTAGCTTCGAAGTGGTCACGGGAGTGGTAGAGACCCCTATTACCTCCTGTGCATCCATGGAGACATGTCCAAAGTACACCCCAATAAGGGAACAACACTGATAGAAAGAAAAAAATGATACCCAGTGGGGAAAAATCAGTGCTAAGGAGGGAAAAAGAGAAGAAAGGGACCAGAAGCAACAGTTGAGTGGTCAGATGCTAGCAGAGTAAGAGTCCATGTGTTCTTTGATCGGTACCCCATAGGTGAGACCACACTTAATAGCTTATAGAAGTCAGTATGGTGAATTTGGATGCTTTGAATGTGATTGTGGAGTTTTCTTAGGATAGTTGATAAGTGTGGGGGAAGTACATGTTGGTCTTGATGTCTGCAGGTTCATTTTCATATGGCTTACTAAGAGGAATCTGAGTGTGGTGCTTCTACGATGAAACGAGTTTCTGAAGTTTTCAAACTTCTTCTCCTGATCTTGCTCTTCTGTTTGCTTGAGGGCAAGCAAAAGCTAAGTGTGGGGGAGTTGATATACCATGGTTTTTAGGACTTTTAACCATGGTATATGTCTTCTTATCGAGTCTTTTAGAGTCCTTTGTAGTCCTTTTATCTATGTTTTCAGGTCTAGACACGTTTGGAGCGAATTTGGACATTATGGCGCATTTTGGAGCATTTTGGAGATTTAACCCGAGAGATAGAGTTCACTGCCCATTTCACAGACCTGCATCGATCGACACAACATGAGCATCGATCGACACAAGGTCGACACAGACAAAATCTCGGCGGTTAATGAAGATTTGTGGAAATTTCACTTTTGCCCAGAAGTTTCTCATAATTACAAAAAAGCCCCAGCCGAGTTTAGATCATTATATTAGGGTTGTTAAGCCATTGTTTAGGCTACGCTTTATTTTACTTTGAGAGAGTTATGGGCTGATCTTGTACTCGAGAGAGAAGAGATTTTGAACCCCAGTTCTTTATTCTGTTTTATGCTATTTTGTTTTCTATTCATGATGTCTTCTGTTTCGATGATCATGTCTGAGTAGTTTACCAGTTAGGTTTAGGGATTCTCATTAGGGATTTCATGGAATTATAGGTTGATCAATCTGTAGGGATTCATATCTGTTAGTTCTTCATCTAGGGTTGTTCTTAATGCTTGATCTGAACTGGCCACTTAGATTATTGATGTTAGGTTGACTTCCGCAACGACAGTTGGTTAATTAACTAGAAAGAACCTAGATGAGCAATTTGACTATTCGCAAAGAAATTTGGTTTAGGAGAATTGTGAACGAAAGAACTTGAGATTAATGCTTGTTTAGAACTCTAGGATTCGCAACGAAAGTTGGTTTGCTAGGTTGTTAGACATAGATAATATTCGCAACGAAAGTTGGTCTGTTATAATTCTGTGATTCTAGTTCTAGAACAGTTCCTAAGTAGATCCCGATTGATTGATTAGCATGTGTTCCTGATTTCCTGAGAACTCCCTTGACCTGACGCCTTCGCTTCTTGCTTACAAACCTCTTCATTTACTTTTCTGCTGTTTGATTTACTGCTTTCTCTATTGCTACCTAGCTTAATTCGACGTTCTACAATCTATCGCAAGATTCAGAGTCTCTGTGGATTCGATACCCTATATACTACTGGTTCACGTCTGTGCACTTGCAGAGTAGATCTAGGGATTAAAACCTGATCGTATCAATTAGCGCAGCGAGAGTTGGTTAATTAATAAGAAAAGAACCTAGTTGAGAAAATTACCTATTCACAAAGAGATTTGGCTTAGGGAATTTGTGAACGAAAGAACCTGAATTAAATGCATGTTTAGAACTCTAGAATTCGCAAAGAGATTTGGCTTTCTAGGTTGTTAGACATAGTTAGCACTCACAGCGAGAGTTGGTTTGTTATATATTAGTGATTCTAGTTCTAGAACATCGATATCTGAATCATGTTGATTGGTTAATCTATACTCCTGATTTCCTGAGAACTTCCCTGAACCTGACGCTTTCGCTTATTGATCACACACCGTTTACTTAGATAATTTTGTTTACTTCTTTCACTATCTTGCTTAGCTTAATTCGACTATATATAATCTATCGTGTGAAACTTGAGTCTATGTGGATTTGATACCCTAAATACTACAATCACGTATGTGCACTTGCAGTTAGAAAATAGGGATTAAAATCTGCTCTATCAAGTTTTTGGCGTCTTTGCCGGGGACTCTTTGAGTTCGCCGATAGATTTTGTATTAGAATTTAGACTAAGTGTTTTCTTTTCTTTGTTACTTACATCTCTTGTCTTGCTTGTCTTTGTTGCTGCAGGAAACTACGAACATGAGCACTTAGTGTCGATCGACATAAACCAGTGTCTATCGACATAAACCAGCGTCGATCAACACCCTTCTCGGGAATCAATTTGATTTTAGTGTATGTCTAGTCGTCACACCATAAGCAACCCAGACAAGAAGCTTTTGAACATCAGACTTGAGGAGCTTGCTAGACTTGAGAGAACGAACCAGAAAGCTCATAAATCTGAGAAGATGATGAATCTGAATGCTGTGATTTTGGTTCGAGATGCAGAAGGTGTTCTGAGGGATTTGCAGAACAATCCCTACAATGATTAGGGCCGAAGAGTT